>CM061535.1:54806401-55422479 GCA_030545055.2 Neoaliturus tenellus | reverse complement strand
CATAGGTTGACATGTACATAAAATTAAAGGTCTCACTTAGCAGAGTACAATGGTGCAAACTAGACTTAAAATGGATGACCCAAAAGGAAATGGTAGGCGTTCAAATTTCCATTAAATCATATGGGTAAAACTTAAAATGCAATAACTTTCTTAATAAACCTTTTGAGGTCGGGTTTGTGTCAAATTAGTCCAAATTCAAAGACGTTTTAAAAATTGTATGATGTGACAGAGGCTAAGAAAGTTTAAACTTCCTCTATGGGACGTCCCCCAATGAAGTCCTTACAGAAATATGCTTTGGCTTTTGTCACATCATACATATTTTTAAACGTCTTTGCATTTGAGTAATTAGTCACAAACAGACGTCAAAAGGTGTAGTATCAAGAAAGTTATTGCATTTTTAATTTTTACCCATATGATTTTAATGGAAACTTTTTTTCCTGCCATTTCCGTCTCGATCATCCATTGAAGTTTGCGGCATTGTACTCTGTTAAGCAAGACCTTTAATTTGATACCAATCTCGACCTATTTCTGTCCGAGTCATCCATTTTAAGTGTAGTTAGCATTGAAAACATGCATGTGTTAATATGCATTGTACTCTGCTAGCGAGAAATTAATTTTATATACATATCAACCTATGCTTACATTTA
Source organism: Neoaliturus tenellus (assembly GCA_030545055.2). Classification (NCBI taxonomy): domain Eukaryota; kingdom Metazoa; phylum Arthropoda; class Insecta; order Hemiptera; family Cicadellidae; genus Neoaliturus; species Neoaliturus tenellus. Next base: position 55,421,832 of record CM061535.1, on the reverse strand, counting down.
AGATTTTCTTCTGACTCCTGGTGGGCCGTCCCTAACATGACTGAAAATGTTTGATAACGTCAAAAGGTACTTTGTGTTAAGTTACTATCACCCCCAAAACGATATTTGTTTATCTCAACAAATAAAAATATTAAAGGGGGACGGGCTTTTTACACCCGGTATTGTTGCACCAATCATATTTTAGATAAGTACTCGTATTCTTTTACGATGTTAAAAATCGCTGGTATAATGCAGGCTACTCTATTTTTAGAAACGCATAAGGAAAAATTAAAAATTGAGACATGCAAATAATAAGAAACTCATTTGCTGTTATAATTGTGATCGCATAGTACATGGAGAAATTATTGTTTTCGTCAAAATTTTCGAATTGGAGTTGATGGATTTATCAGTTTTTGTGCCCAAATAGTCCAACAAAAATTTCCGGGATGGTGTCTGTCTGTGTGTAGGTGCGCGCGCGCGCGCGTGTGTGTGTGTGTGTGTGCACGCTAAAATAGAAAGAATGAAAAAGTCATTCTTGTTCAGAGTGAATGCGTGTTCATTCAAAAGATGAAAAGTAACTCGTGAAAGAACGGAAAACCTCCACTCTTTCTAAAGAGTGAAAATATCCACTATTTAAATAAATGGATTTTCACCTTTTCAATAGATGGTTTCTCAGTCACTCTATCAAAGAGTGATTTCCTTACAGAATCAGAAGACCGCCATCTTTAACGGGTCGGAACAGTTTTATATCCGTTATTTATATTAAGTATTGGAAACGTTTTGTGTGTTTGAATGGCTATGGCTAAAACTTCAAGTTAGCTCTGAAATCAATCATCGAAAGCATTCACCTCCAAAAATATCTTCCTCCCCGGCATTGGTGTCACGTCACGACGGCGTTTCTTTCCAGAAGTTTCCTTCTCAATAGCAAACACAACTAGGTAAGTTTAGATGAAGTAATTTAGTTCTATATGCTAACATACTCTATTATTAACAGGATATTGTGTAGTATACAAGACTGAGAATCACTTATAATGAAGACAAAGCCACCTTACCTTTGTACACTTTTGTCTTGTAGGTTATCATCGAGGTTCAGTTCAGTGGGTTTTAATAGAATAATATTAACATAAATAACAAAATAAAGGACAAATTTTAACTAAGTTAATGTAGCCTAAAAACATCATCAAAGAACAACACAAAATAAACTAGCTAAGTTTATTTTGTATGTGTACCTATTTTGAGTAATTGTGAGAAGACTTCATTTGATAGGTTAGGTTAGGTTAGCCTAAAATGGTTTGACACAAGTGCTTCCAAATACGAATCAGAAAGGTACTTTTTATTTAGTCTATGGAGGAAATGAGTTATGCATTTAAATTTTTCTTAAACCATTGATTTGTTGTTATAGCCTTAACATCGCGGTCCATAAAAGTGATGGAGGTTTACTGTTGGACTGTTATTATAATCCATTTCTTACCTCAATTTATCTTTGATGAATCTATTGTTTTCATCGCATAATTTTAATCACTAAATTGAAATTTTAACATCGATAATAATGGTGGAGGAGGATAACTAAGTTCCGCCAATTAATGGATGGCTATTAAATCTAGGCCTTATAATAAAAATTTTTATTTTGTTAATTTTCTGTAAACTTTACCATGGATGGTATTACAACTGTTGGGTAATCACAATAAAGAGATCTTATTTTTTATTGATTGAGCTGTATAGCCTAGGCCTAGTAAGTTCACCTGATGATGTGGTAGGTAATATCAAACTAGCACGCCTAGTGATATGTAATTATTCACCAGTAGGCCTATAGGTGTAGCAGGTTAAATAATTGGATAAAAGGTAGTCTAGTAAAACTAAGGTGCCATTCAGTAAGCTTCCTACGTGTGATTCAGGTCAGCCGTATACATATACCTTTGGAGATTATAAATCGAGTCATTTGATAACTCTATCTTAACGTAGGCCTAACATATCCAAACTTCGATATCTCACATAAATCATAGCCCAAGAGAGTGTAGTAAAACTTAGGGTGCAGTTTATGATGCGTCCTACGATTGATTAATTTAACCCTCCGAGCATTATTCGGCGAAACTTCATTATCCGACTCGCGGTTATTCTCGATGTGAAAAATTCGATATTGCCATTATTCGATACTTGTAATCGTTTGAGTTAAGATATGTGTAACACAATCAATCATATGATAGTTTTATTTACAATAACACAAATGTATCATAATAATAATCTAACCTAACAATCTAACCGTAAACCTCGTCACTTTTATTGACAGTGATGTTTATAGCAACAAAATGAATAGTGTTTGGAAACATTTAAAATGCATATTCCTTAATACAAATAGCAAAATAATACCTTTCTGATTCGTATTGGCAGCATTTGTGTGACGCCATTTTAGGTCTAACATAGTCTGCTTCTTCTCACAATAATTAAGATACACAAACTTGGGTAGTTTATTTTGAGTTGTTCTTTGATAATGTTGTAGGTTATGTTAGCTTAAAATTTGTTTTTGTTATTTACTTGTTTGCATTACATTTGTTTTATAGTTAAAAGGTATGTTTAATATATTTGAACAAAACTAAATCAGGTGATAAAATCGTAATCGTATGGTGTAATTATATTATCGATAAATATTATTGCAATATCGCCATTTCACATCGATAATAACCGCGAGTCGGTGATTCGGACGGAGTTTTGCCCATTACTATTTTGCCTTATCGATATCGGGGAATATCCGATTTATATCGTTCCTTAGCACTTGTTGGGTGAAAGGCGAAGCACGATATATCGGTTCTTAGCATTTCTCGGGGAAAAGTCGAGTAACAATATGTCGTTCATAGCACTGAAAGGGTTAAATATACAGACACTCCCATATAGGCCTATAAATTCATTTTTTATATCCTTACCATAGTTGTTGATTATGGTAACAGCCATTGGAAATTCGCTGAATAAACAGTTCTGCCGCGACAATACTTTTAAATTATTATTAAGATTTTAGGCATAAAAGCACAAGTAGTAAAATCGGGACACAAAATATTATTAACAATTTCATCCTGTCATTTATTAAAAAACTGGCACTTAAGAATTCTTGGCTAGGCCTATGCTCTTATATTTCCCTTATCTAGAATAAAAGATTAATTCAGATACCAGGTTGTTACAATTAGTAGTCTGCTGTGTATTGTTTATTCAGGGCCCCGCTTAATCATGCTACTGACCGTCTTGTCAGCGAGCCATGTGAAGTCTTGCGTCAACACCTGTGATATCTTCGTGTTGCCTTCTGAGGTCTTTCATGGATCTTCACAGGTTTTTGTCAGAAGGTATGAGCCTTTATGTTTTGAAAAGATATATTTTTTGTACCGCTATAAAGGGTGTGGTCTCTTTAATGGAAATTATTATGATGTAGTTTTATTGGGAAGATGTTACACCCTTGGAATTTATAATTTCCAATTGTCATGAAAAATTATTGGTTCAACATATGTTACCACTTTGTAAAATTTGTTTGCTTGCTTAGTTCTGGAGTAAGTCCAGACACAGTAGTTTTTATATTTGTTAATTTATGCAGTATACCACTGGTCTGCTTCTTTTCTAAAGATTTATACAAATCTGTTAATAAATTATTAACTACAAAAAGATTTTTAGTATGTTTTTTAGTGAAGATTTTTCAGGAAATATTTGGCTAGAGTGTCATGTTTATGTATTTTGTCAAATGACTCACCGTGTAACACCATGTCCTATAAAATGTAATATCAAAAGCTACCCAGATGAGTCCCTACTTTCAAAAGCCATGTGATTCAAAAGTAATTTAAAAAGTACGGTGGTTGTTAGAAGAATTTAGGCCTATGTCATTTTGTCCGACCGTTAAACTTAATGTTACAGTCCTCATTTGTTTTTTGTAGTTTTTGTCACACTCATTGAAATTAAATATTGGAGTGTAGCCTAACTTATACAGTGTAAGTCAAGTAGGGTTGTGCGAATATTCGAACTTCGAATAATTTTGATAGAATATTGCGATAATTCATTCGATTCGAAATTCCAGGAAATATTTGAAGTTCGAACCGAAATAGATTGATTCGTTCGAATAGCTCGCCGGTGACCCGAAAACGCTAATGATGCTCAACGGCTAGTTGTAATTTTTAAAACAAACGTTTGAATGAACAAATCTGCTTATAGTGTAAAGCAGAAATATTATTTAAATGCAATGAATGGATCAACAATTATTAACATGTTTATTGACAAAAACGAACCAGTAACAGTAGTTCTGAGTTTCCAGTGTTGCCACGCGTCGACCAGTAGTGCAATAGGCCTACTCAAAATTATAAAATGATTGCATTTTTTTTTTATAAAGAAGGGTTTACTTAATCTTTGGTATAGTATTGCTATCTTTTGCTAGCTACAACTTTGTATAGTCGATCTACAAATTAACATTGACTAAAAGTTGATACTTCGCGCATGTTGTAATCCGGCGGTGGATAGGGCTATATTGTGAATCAAAACTTTACATACTCTGTGTCAGCCAAGCCAAGTCAGGACCCTGGACTAAAAATTCAAATGACGCTCGCATTTATTTTATCTCATTTGCTGTGTTGTTGACTTGTTTTACTTCTCGGCGGTTTGGCAGTAATGTTTAGTTTTTTTATTGTTGTAACTAAATTATTGTGATTGTGTTGTGACTTAGGAAAAATAAGTTGGCTGGCTAAACCTTTAGTGGTTTTATCCACATATCTTGGAAAAAAACACTTTATTCTGACCCAATAATGTGGAATACAGTTTTTGTGAAATGCTCATATTTTAAATTCTACATGCCTGAATTTCATTGTCAATCTCAGTTAAAATAAATGATAAAAGAAATTTCAACATTACTATTCGATTTCAAAACCAAAAATCACTATTTGCACACCTCTAAGTCAAGTCATCTAACCTGGCCTCAGATTCCAGAAATAACCCATTTGATCACCGACTTAATTTTCAACGGTTGAAATAGACACGGCCGACACGGATAACTGGTTCCAAATACAATCGCTAAAATATTTTATTTCAAAAGTCGATTTCCTAACAGTTCCGTTTCAGACGCCTTTTGAAATATTGAGATCGTGTACAGTTTGAATTTGTTTCTAATTAATATTGCTCCTCTAATTAAAAATTGTTTTTCCTCCTCATAAAGAAGATTAACTTTTATAGGTATTCTTTTTTCAGGATTTGGGCGAAGACCTGCGACTCCACACATCTTCCTTTTATTTCTACCGTCTCACAGCAACTGAAGATGAGTGCATCTAATGGCTGAAGAATCATGAAGACTTTGGAATAGTGTTTGGTTTTAGTGTCAAGAAGGAATTTTTTCCAGTCTAACTCATATTGTGTTAAGTGTAAATTTTATTGGATTAATGTAGGCCTACCAGGATATAAGGTACCGTATGTAAGGTATGAAACTTAAATTCATTAGGCTCATAGGAAATATTGTTAGGCCTATAAATTAGGGCTTAGAAGTTCAAATCCCATAAAGTTATTGTAAATTTGCCATCCATAGAATAATTTTAGATACACATGTGCAAGTTATTAAGAAATGAAAAGTAAGGCAGTAACCTACATTTCGTCGTTGTGCCGGCATTACCGCTTAAGTGACATTTTTTTTCCCAATTGAGTTTTGCATATGGTATTTTTGAAGAGACGCATCAGTTGTACGGTCGAAGTTCACGTTATCACCACAGGAAGTGCTCAGTCGCGTGAAAGCAATAAAGTCTAAGTGAATAGTTCGCGCAGCACCACCTATCTGAACAGCACAGATCAGTTTCAGCTTGTATGCAGTCATGCAGCATGAAGTCCTCTGTTTTTAACCTAACTATTCATAACTTACGACATAGAGCTTCAATTTTCTTTTAATAAACTGTTTGAGACTAAGAGTTATTAAAGTTGAGTTTAGATTACTGTAATCAGCGCTGTAAATATGAATTTAAATCACCTGTCCTTTCAGAGGCACTTAGGCGGTATTGCAAGGATCACTTAGGCGATCCTGCCGGTTGCTTACTGTTGCTGCAAATTAGTTTTTCCTTCCTCCTGTAACTTTGGAATTGGTCAGTTAGGCGGTACCTAATGCTGGCGCAACGATGATTTGTTCCTGTAAGTGCCAATCATGGTGATTTCCCCTAACTATTTTTGAGCCGCCACTGACAATCGGCAAAATTAGGCTAATTTTGCAGTCATCTAAATTTTTCAAATTTTCTATTAAAAAATAATGGGAATTGTAGGTTTTAACTAATGATGACAGGGAAACCTTTTTTTTCAGATTTCTTCATGGTCAAATTTTCCCTGATGGCTAAATTGAATTTTTAAAATGTAATTTTCTGGTCAAATTGAATGGCGAATTTTTTCATAATTTATTTTCTTATAAGATATTACAGTGAACAGTAGCCTTCGGTAATTATTTAAACCGTTTACAATGATTAGTAGCCTACATATTACCAATTTAATAATGATTGTCTGTAGCCAATGAAATAGTAGTTTTCATCACAGGTCTTGAAAGTGACTTATTGCAGGGAAAGATTTCATTTACGACCGAGGGCAAAGCTGAGGGTGGTTGGAAAAGGCTATCGAGCCCCGTAATGGCACTTTGGAGACTTAGTACTGTATTGAACATTATTTTTCATTACAATATCTAATAACTTTTAACAACATGAATATTTTTGTTCATTCCACTAGTACAAGAAAAAAAACTGAACTCATAACGCTGAGTTTCCGTGCTTAAGGTACATACGCACGGAAACAATGCAACAACTGATCAGCTAATGTAATAGCTGATCGGTCTGCACCCCAAAATCCATAACGGTTTACTTTCCGTGCACCACAAATGCAATAAAGTTAATGTAGATAATTTTGCCGAGCAGTAGTGGGAAAAACTGATTTTCTTAGCTCATTTTATGTTTAGAAAGCGTACTTAGAAAGTGTGTAGAGTAATGAAATATTAGTTTTCATCAATAGGATGGAAAGTGGCTTTTTTTTGCGCAATCGTGTTTACGAGCCAGGCGAAGCCAAAGTCGGAATAGCGATCAAGCACAGAACACTTTCCGTCCGAGTGATGAACAATGTTTTTCATCATACTGCAAAAATATAAATGGATAACCAATTTAAAAATAAATTAGGCTTGATTAAAATTCATTATCATCTGATTACCTTTATTAATTGACTTTCATCCTAATTTAAATATTCTTATAAACAACTGACTTATACGTAGCATGAAGACATATCAAAATCTTGCAATAAACATTGTAGTATGCAAGTCGTTTTTTCTTTACATTGGCCTTATTTGCCATGGATTAGTATGATTTTTGTGAAAAAAAACAAACTTTTGAGGTAATTGCACGGAAAAAAATTCACCGATGTTTTTATGGAGCATTTTTAAAAGACTAGGCCTACAGAAAAGGCTAACTTTGTGGACTAAATACAGGCCAGAAAACGGCTGTTCTGCGTGCAGTATGATGAAAAGTATTATTTCATCTTCTAAACTATAATTGTAATAACCAGGAAGAATTTCTCAAAAATATCCCAAAAATACCCAAACCCTCTACGTAAGTCAAGGGCGCTCTACCTTTAACATAACCCGTATAAAAATGGTTGTTTCAACTAAACTTGTAATTTCTACTACTGTACTTCAGCCAACTTAGTTATTCTAAATTAATAATTTATACTTATTATTAGTTGTCCATTTAAAAAATATAGGTTAGTAACCTTGATATTGGTTACGTTAACACTTTAAAAAATAGATCAATTAGGTATAGTAATCTATTTTCCCCTGTTAAAAAACATTGATTACTTTATTTTCTTTACATTGTAAATTAAACCAATTAGCTGGTTTTTCTTAATACCATAGACCCTCTTAACAGCATACAATAGATCCTCTATTCAACCGGCACTCGGATTAAACTGTCTCTGCCTTGGTACAAAGTAGATAGAGATTGATAAAAATTTCTGAAAATTAAAAATGGTCAGTTTATCAGGCCTTTTCTGATGATTGAGAGTCTTCCGTTCCGATCATAATAACTTTATTTAAATATAACCATATCCAATCAAGTAGGCCTACACCTTTGATAGATATCACATGGGGAAACTAATAGGCCTACCGTACCGTAATATTGTAGAACATCACTATTGGGTTTATCGTCATCTATTTTTATAATCAACGAATTAGTTTTGTTTCAGGCCTACAATATAGCCTATAATATAAGTTAATATTTTTATTCAGTGTATAATAGTACCGGTATACATGTTTATGGAAGTTGCCCGCTTTAATCAGCCTTTTGGGTTATCCGTAGGCCCGGTCCTCATAGGGCCTGTTAAGAGAGGGTCTACTGTATTATTTACATCATGATAGACCTATCGTTTATTACATGTACCAAAGTGGCTATTCAACCCTCACTCATTTTCACAACTCGCTTCGCTTCGGGCGTTCAAACTTAAGTTCATATCAAAAAGCATGACTTTGGCCCATATAGTGATCTAGTTTAGTATTTAATGTTGTAAGTTAGGCCTAAGTAAAAAAGAATTGTTCTTTGGTGTGATAATAAATAAAAGATAAAAACAAAAGACCATTAAATAAATGGTTTTATAAAAATTATTAAGTCTGCAGTTTGATTAGAAAATTGTAACTGTAACTTAGGCTAATACACCTATAATGTTAAACTTGTAATTTTGCCTTTGTAGTTCTAAGACAATGTTTTGTAGAACCAACAGAACTGAAAATGTTAAATGAAAACAGATGTTATAGTAAAGTTGCAAAATAAAGACATATATTGTACTTTTACAAGATTTTTCCTTGGCATTTAAGACCTACATTTTTTGCGGTACCGCAATTTATCTGTATTTTGACAAAAAAGATTTTTGTTGTTTTCCAAAAAAAAAAATTTTGGTAACCAGTTTGCCAAAATTTTTTAAGTAGTAACTGTACAAAATTCAACCTTGTAAAATCACAAAAAAGATTTTGTACGATTACAAAAAAAAGATTTTGTACATTTACAATCTTCTTGTATAACACAACATTTTTCTTGTAAAATTACTAAAAGTATATTTGTAAAAATACAAAAGAAACATTTGTAGTTTACCAATTTATTTTTTGCCTTTTTACAATTTAAATTTTGTGATTTCCAAGAAAAAATTTTGGTCTCATTGCGAGAAGTTTTTGTAATTGTACAAATCCTTTTTTGTGTTTTTACAAGGTTAAATGTTGCACAGTTACTTAAAATATTTTGGCAAACTGGTTGCCAAATTTTTTTTGTAAACCTACAAAAACTTTTTTACAGTGTATACATTGTTGTTTGCAATTATTATTCACATATATGAATTCTACATAAAATGCCGAAGAGTACCCACATGACATACCTACTTCCAAATCAGTTCATCTAATAGCTTTTCCGACTCTTTTCCCACATTTTCTGGCTTATTTCAAATCGGATCGAAATAATTTTTAGGCCTACATATTCGTGATCAGCATAACTTCTCCGTTAATTGAAACCCATATGACATATTTCCGCAGAAGAAATATATAATTTTTAAAATCAGGGAATAATTTTGGATAGTCAAAAAAATTCAATTTTTGAGAGGGGTCACCTAAACTGCAGAAATACCAACCTTTCAATGGTTTTTTATTTCAGTCTGTGATGGATGAAATTCCACTCTTCTAAGAGTGAAGAAACTACTAATTTTAGGACAGAAATGAATATTTTCATTTATTCATTTAATGAAATTCATCCTTTAAATGACCGATTATCAGTCTTTCATTAGATGATTTTCCACTCATTCAATAGATGGCTTGTGTCATAACCACTTTTCAAATGAATGATGTATCACTCATCAATAAATGATTATTCAGTCTTCAATAAAATGATTTTTCACTCTACAATTAATGAAACTCACTCTTTCGTTGAGTGGAAATCATTCTTTCATTGAGTGAAAATCATTCTTTCATTGAGTGGAAATCACTCTTTTGTTGAGTGGAAATCACTCTTTCGTGAGTGGAAATCATTCTTTCGTTGAGTGGAAATATTCACTCTTTCAAAGAATGACCCCAGTTCACTATTTTAAAGAGTGAATATTCATTCTTTCAGAGTGGCTCGGTTTTCCTACTTTCAAAGAGTTAAAAAGTCACTCTGAAAGAGTGAATTTTCATTCTTTCACTTTTAGTGTGTGTGTGTGTGTATGGATGTTATCAGAGCTAGAGAATCCCCAAATGGGCCGATTTTGATGAAATTTGGTATGTGGGTCCCAAAGGCAGATTACCCCCAAAACCCTCAAAACGTGAAATAAAAAAAAACTGCTCTAACGATTTTTATTAACATTTTTTGTTGATTAAGATTAAAAAGACAAATAAAATGACATTAACCGCATTTCTAAAAATCTCGCATTCAAAATTTATAGAGCTTAAAGTAAAAAATAAAATCTATGTTTGGATTAAAAAAAGGTAATTTGAAATAAATTTCACTGTACTAATAACCTGATCCTTGTTTTGTTGTTATTTTTAGCATTTTAATCAAGCTCAAAAAATAAATAGTCCAGTATTTTAAATTATAGTTCTAAGTCGATTTGGCTGCCGAGAAAATTCAATTTTATGTTTGGCGGTAAACTCAGTTGCAAAACGTCACAGACGCGCGTAGAGTCAAAGTCGAGCTGCTCAGCTGGTGGCTATCTGACTAAGCTAGGCAGTCATTTTTCTGTGGCGGCTTTTAACTTTTAACTCCTATTTTCTATTGATGGGAGAAAGTTATGTATCAGTTACCTGATACCTTTTATTTACCTCATTTTCATAATTACTGCTTATCTTTTTATTCAATATTTTAATCAAAATTTTAGAACCATTACCCTTTTGTCATATAAATTCCAAGATAAAGTTGTATGCTTGATAATATATTCTTTTATTAGTTAAAAAATAATATTTTTAGTAAAAATGAGTACTTTTTAACACGTTTATAAATATCAAATGAGCTGTTATAGATTGTCACATAAATAACTTGTGCAAAAAATTATATCCTTACTATAAGGAAAATGACCAAACGACCACCGAAACTTTAGTTACCCTAGTAAAATACCCTTTATATTACACGTTAAAGTTAATTTTATTTTAAAATAATTACGATTATATAATTAAGTCAAAAATTAAGTTAGTTAAATTATCGACTGAAATTGTTTAGCTAATGTCACATCAGGCTAATGTTAATTATAGACAACAAATTTCAATTACATTGTTTCAATCACAACTTTACTTTACATTTGTGTCCAGGGTAGCCGGACGGAAGGTCCGGGCTTGAGAAGTGACCTGGAAATTGGTTACCTGTTTTGACGGGGCGGACACAGGGTCAAACCTTTAATGGCACATAGTACCCGGACCTAACGTCCACCCCTGCATTCGCCGTTTGATTGCGACAGGGACACGCGGGACCTAGGTGTCTTAATTTGTTATATATTGTAGGCCTACTAAAATAACAATGTATATAATGATTTTTTTATGATTACGAGGGGTTGTTCAACAAAATAATATAAATAATTTAACCAAAATTAGCAAGTTCAAACATGTTAATCAATAAGGCTGTGGTAAATCAGTTAAAAACTGCCCAGAAACCAGGTCATAACGAAGCCATGTTGTTAAAGGAGTGATTTTGTGAAATTTGGTCTTAATAAAAAAAATTGTTGTCAATATGAAGCAAAATATAAACACACAATGCATTACCAGGCTCTCTTTATTTTATTTTTACTACTTAACTTTAAAATTAACTTTCAAATCAAATTTTCACTCTCTATACAATATTTTTATTCTTTCAATTTTACAATATTGTAACACATTCGGAAATAAAAAGTTTATAGCTTTGGAAAATCACAAATGAACTCTTTATGTGAACCACGGCGAGAAGTTGGATGCGTGCCACGGTGACCAGTGTTAAATCCGCCTACCTGCTTTTCACAGGGCGGACGGAAGGTACCCTTACTAATTAGGGTCCGGGATTTGACCCTCCGTCCGCCCCTGTCATTTTTTTGTACAATCGACGATTGAAGGGATTACCCTCGGACCTTCCGTCCTACAATCGTGTCCAGGGCTGGATGCAAATCCGCCAGTGGTTGGAGGGTCGACGAAAAGATACAAATTCGCCAGGTCCCGATTAGGCAGAAAATCGGGGCCGTCAAAACATACAAACTCGCCAGTTCCAGGAATCCGCCCGCAGCCCCTCGGAGAGCATGCGGCGTGAGGACGGGTAGAAAAAAGTTCATGCCAAAAATATTAAATTGGCTTACTTTCTAGATCGAGGACGACTACTTTCACCCCTTTAGAATTATTAAAAATGTAATATTTTTTCACATCACTTTCTTCAAAACACTATTTATAAACATTTAAAAGTTTTGATTCATATTTGTGAGTTTAATTCACTTTCTACGTAGTTCCAAAAATCATAATTAACATTCAAGTACTTATTGAAAAGATTGATTTTAAATTCAATTAGTATATACATTTTCTATTTGGGCATTCCATTTAATTTAGTATTCGAAGAAAATATTGCAACAACTGATTGTTGCCAGTTTAATCAATTGTGATAGATTTATTTGTTCTTATTATACTCAAAATGTCAGATTTTTGTTCGATCTTTGTTTACATTTATTAGAATAGTTGCGTTTATTGTAATAAATATATTTCATAGAACTCTATTAGTACAGTAAAATAAGGCCAAAACAACCTTTTGATCGGCAACTGATGTGCATCTGTGAAATTTTCAATAGACCTTCTTTGAAGCTTTAAAAAAAGAGATTTGATGAGTCCCCAAAAAATAATTTTGATTTAAACCGATAAAATCACTTTTCTAAGTGGTGGATCTTTGATAATGGGATACATTTTGAAAAACTTCCCTTTTCATTTTTACGTACATCTTTCAAATTTAAGCTGTGGTACCAACGCCAATAATTGTTGAGTGGTAAATCCTTTATTTTGAACGGTCCTTAATTTTTGGCTGCCATATTAGATAAAAATTATTTTTTTCTAATGAAAAGATAGTATTGTGACACATCATTTCTCAATAGATTTTTGCACTGATTAAAATGCCGCAAACCGTTTTTTGAAAATATTCGTTTGTATATACGAAATATATATTTCAAATATACCGTATACGGAAATTAGAATTCTTCTCTCTAAATTTCTTATGGATGTTTTAAACATTGAATTAATTTATTTTATTATTTTTCCTATATATCCTATTCTAATTAAGATAGGTTGTGTGTGGATTTTGGTATCAAATCACTCTGGCCTTACTTAGTGTATTTGATCATTTGAATTGGCTTGGTTTGTAGCGGTTTGTATGTTTTAAAATTTACCCACGTTAAAAAAAGAAATACTTTGTATTAAAAAGTGTATAATTTCTAATCTTAAACTTATCAAATTTTAACACTTGGTGTCTGGAATATAAGTCAACAATGTACAGTGTAATTTAAAACCAGAACGATCCTTGAAACTCATTTATATCTTGAGTTGTACTTCTTTCACCGCAGAGGAATTTCAGAAACCAATAAATTTTTCTGTTGACTGAAAATCATAAGTCACTTAAAATTCAACGAATTTCAATGGTCAATAACTCAAATTGAAGAAACTGATATACTAGTTGCTTTAGGATCAGAATTACGGTAACTTTGTGTCTTATTTAGAACTGGAGATATTAATCTTTAACTAAAAGTGAGTTAAAAAAATATTGAAGTTTCTATTAAACATTTCTATTTTAAATAACACTTTATTAGTTGGCAAGTTTTCGCTGCCTTTTATCAGTAGGGCCTATTTTATAAAAAATAATGCATACCAACAATTTGTGCAAAATTACTTACTGGCATAAAAAAATCTTGAACTCTTTTTCCGAACATTCTGTATATATCATTGCCTCAGTTATAATTCAAATACCTTGCAACTCTTCCTTCCACTATTCATTAAAACATCCCATCACCTCAATTATAAGTGCACGAAGTGAAATTTAGATCACAACTGACAATTTGGGTTTTGGTGGAATTAAAATAACAAATTCTTCAGTCAGTTTATTGTTCACATTTATTAAAAACTTTTGATATTTTCTTTTTTTTTCAATATCCTGGGCTATAAAACGGAAGTAAGTAAATTTACTGAGTAAATTTTACTGCTGATTGTAAATCGGCCAAGCAAACGTCACCTATTTGATTATCAACGATATTTCAGCAGATCGAACGGAAATAATCGCCCCCACAAACAATCTACAAAAATAATCTTACACAAAATAATCTTAAGAAAACTTTTAATCTAGTTCATAATTGTAATTAATTATATGATGTTATGTTTAAATCACGTGGAGTACGTAAAGTAGGTGTTGCCATGGGAATGTTGTAAGCTATTGTTACTCAAGCATCTCCTACGAGTACCGTACATGAATTCAATAATAGTTTATGCAATGATTGTATTATAAAAGAGTTTAAGCCACAAGTGGGATGTAAGTTAGAGCACGAGCGAAGGAAGTGTTCTAAATATTTCACGAGAATAGATAGATTCAGAGGGCCATGGGTAACCAATATTGACACAAAAATTGCAACGATCCGTTCAGTAGTTTTGTCTTAAGACGCTTCATCTATGACTCGGTCAAGCCAACAACACCCAACTCGGCCACCTGCAGGGGAAGAGCCCGACCGTCCACATTCCGGGGTTCCCTGAGGGGCTGAACACTAGTTCCTAGAACTGGCGAGTTTGTATGTTTTGACGGCCCCGATTTTCTACCTGTTTGGGACCTGGCGAATGTGTATCTTTTCGTCGACCCTCCAACCACTGGCGAATTTGTATCTGGCCGTGTCCAGTGTCGGATCTAAAAAGGAGGCTAGGGGCCAAGGTGGGGCGCCGCGCCGCCCCGGCAAACCAGCGCACGTTTTTCCGATATTTTTCAATGTAAACTATTTTGTGTCTGCTATGCACACTGTAAAATAACATCGCCCCTGAAAATATTTGTTTTTATAAATTATTTTTTAATGTGTTTTTCTGCTAATTCAACTAGACGCCGCTGTCATTTTATCGTCTCTGCGTGCGCTGTTCTGGTATACGTAAGAAACGTTATTTGGAGTTTGTTAATTCCGGTCGCAGCAAACGGAATCTGAAGCTGTTGCTGGCACGCCACTGGCTGCTGTATATGCACGCCCGTGAAGGAATGAATGAAGGCGCTCCTAACCCGTACAGCTAACGGTCCCTTGCAGGTATAATGGTTAAACAATTAGCACAGTCCGACAGTTCACACAGACCGCCGCCGCCGCGCCGCAGCGGGAGATGTCCAACCCCACCGATGAGTTAAAAAATCAAGGCTCCACTCCGTCGATGGCCATTTTGTCATTGGTATACCTTCAATTTGCAGTTTTTCATTCTTTTTATATAAGAAATTTATACATCTGATGTTTAAACTACAACTTTCATGACTGCAAAGTTTCAAATTTGTGAGTTGATTAAAGCCGCGCTCACACCTGAGTAAGCAATATTTGTTATCAATTTGTTATTAAAATTTATGAAAACGCTCAAAAATTTGTTGGTAACATCTCATGTTATAAAAAAATTGCATGATATAAACAAGAAAATTGCCATTTTTACCCACCGAGTGTCGGTAAAATTATGGTAACATCCTTTGATTTTTTTTTTAATATTGATAACTTTTGATAATAACAAATGTTACCGAGTGATTAGGATGTTAGCAACCTTAATCCCCTCCCCAAACTCCGCCAAGGTCAGTCTAGTACTGGGAGTTGAAAAGTGCGGCTGTGTGAATTCAACAGTGGTTTATTTTCGTGTGTTTGTTTCATTTGTGTGCTTTGCATTTTTGTTTGTTCATGTTTTGACATTGGAGGAGGTTTTTAGAGTCAGACGGAATTGCGAAAGGAATTAATTATGAAACTCATAGACCATTATACAGGGTGTCCAGCTTCCACCTTTACAAACTTTTCCAGGTTATTAAGCATGCCAAAACAAACAGAAAAATCATATAAACATATGTCCGGAAATGCTTCGTTAAGCCGCTAGCCGCCATTTTGTTTTTTACACTTAAGAATTTTTCTTTCCGTAACGGGTTGTTGTATGAAGTTCATATTTGGCATGTACCTTAATCACACCAATGCTCATTTTTAGAAAAAATATTATTTTTTTCCGATCAATATTTTCAAAATGGCGGCCATTTTAAATTTTTAAACCCAAATATCTAAAAACCCGTAAATTTTATAAAAATTTTACTAGACTCAAAAAGTTGACAAATTAAATTATCAAAACAGTGATACCAAGTTTGTAAGGATTCGGCAACAAATAACGGAGTTATGGTGGTTTTCCTGTAGAAAAACACTGATTTTGCACTATGATTAATGCCAATTTAGGTTATTTTAAGAGAAAAATCTCAATAACTCCGTTATTTGTTGTCAGATCCTTACAAACTTGGTATCAATGTTTAAATAATTTAATTTGTCAACTTTTTTGTGTCAAGTAAAATTTTTATAAAATTTACGGTTTTTAAGATATTTGAGTTTAAAAATTTAAAATGGCCGCCATTTTGAAAATATTGATCGGAAAAAAATAATATTTTTTCTAAAAATGAGCATTGGTGTGATTAAGGTACATGCCAAATATGAACTTCGTACAACAACCCGATACGGAAAGAAAAATTCTTAGGTGTAAAAAACAAAATGGCGGCTAGCGGCTTAACGAAGCATTTCCGGACATATGTTTATATGATTTTTCTGTTTGTTTTGGCATGCTTAATAACCTGGAAAAGTTTGTAAAGGTGGAAGCTGGACACCCTGTATATCGTGACTTCAACGTACTATTGGATCCATCAAGCGTAAAATTTGAGGACAGGAATGCGGAAAATAATGTGTGTAGGCCTACTGAAATATCCCAGAGGCAACTGATCGGGAGACCGAGAAGTAAAATTAATGTTGATAACAAAACTTTAGTCAAAACTGAATAACATTCTTGTTAATAACGTTTGTCATCAACATCTGTTACCAATTAAAATGCTGATAACATTTGTTGGTAACTCCGGTGTAAACGCGGTTTAACTTTTTTTACTTAATTTACTTGAATAAATTAGTTTTCAAGAAGTAGAAACTTAATTACTGGTTTATTTGATAAATAAATTTGTTTAGCCTATTATCTCAGACTCCTACAAAGCTATGGACTATTTCTAGATTGACTGACATATCCTACAATAAGACCCACACAATTTCCACCCCCTCCCGTTCAACCTTGAATTTAATCTCTAGCCGATAAACAGCCACAAACAAATTTTAATGTAAACAATTTTTAGTTTGGAATTCGTAGCCTCCTACGGACAAAACTTAGCAGTCGTCAAAACGACCCCAACGGTTAACTACAATATTTGAAGAGTCATCCGCCCCAACACTCAAACATACCTCCCCATTCCCCTCTTTAGGACTGTGTTTTTGAATATTTACCGTTAAAAATAATTATAATGCTGAAGGTCTCATCACAATAAGTAAACCAAATAAACTCTGCAATGTTAAATATGCAATGAAAATAAAGTAATACATAAATATTATGCCATAAAATCATACATATGGATTTAAAATTCACAAATAATTAATTTTGTCAACATTTTATTGGGAAATACGACGCATCCAGGCTGTAGTGATGCTGATTGTTTCCCATCAATTGATAGGCAAAATAAAATTTAATTAAAAATATTATTGAAAAATAAATATCTATAGCTAATTTACAACCTAATAACATAATAATAAACTTATTCATAAATAATCAATATGTACATAATTGTCTTTAATAATAAAATCATAAATGTTACACACTCTTTCGTCCTTGTATGTTTTGTTTTCGGCGAGACGCCCCAACTGAAAAGGATACAACAGAGAAGGAAGCTTGAACTAATGAAAGTTCTATCTTGAACTAGGTTCAAGGAAGGAAGACTAGAATTAAAAACCGATCAAAATTAAGGGATAGGCCAAAAAAAAATCAATGTGCATAAATGTAGAGATGAAGAAAGAAGAATGAAAAAAGAAGATAGAAGAAGGAAGAAAGAAGAAAAAAGAAAGAAGAAAAATCAATTAAAAAATAATTGGAAGACTTGACAAAAGTTTAGAGTATTAAATAAATTAACAATAATCTTGTTGAAAAATCCGGAATTGTGAATTTTAATTGCGAAAGAGATAGAAAGACTTTATGTAAATTCTTCATAAATGTAAATTCCCATACAATATTAATTATTGTCAGCGGAATAAAATTTATTATTATTATTATTATTTTTTTGTGGACCAAGGTTGGATATAGGCCCTTCATACCTGATATATCAGTATAAATAACAAATGTTACCGATGATACATGCACATACATTGAATTTATCTGAATTATTTTTATGTTGTCCCTAAAACCTGGCAGAACCGTCTGCAATCCCGAATAACAAAACTACCTAATATGGCGAATAAAGTATGATTATTTTTACCACACTGGTTGAAAAGAATTTCTCAAATAAAAAGCTCGAAGTGCGTTAACAGGCCTAGCCGTAAATGTCTGTCGCCATGGTGTTTATCGTCAAACAAAACCTGCTTTACTGTTTGGACAACTGACCAACGCTATAGGTGAGGACCGTTAGGCATTTCCCTTGCCCGTCCGTCCGTCTGTATCGGCATTTACAGTCCAACGGGTTTACTGGCTGCTTCAATTTCGGGCGGCACAAAACCCCAATCATCATAGCAGCATGGGCGGATTTACGGGGGTGCCAGGGGGTGCCTGGCACCCCCTAATTTTTGATGATTTTTAAAAATTTCTATAATAGTTTTGTAATGATATTTTTGTTTTGGATAAAAAAGTATTTTTGGACAATAAGCATTTTTAACAAGTAGGACGTAAGCATTCAAGTCACGTAATCGAAACAACAATTTTAAAAGTCAATTAAACTATATTTTGAACATAATGCGATCGCGTGTGTCGTGTGTGTATTCTAGTCAACTACTCTGCGCGGTTTCCGGCAATGGCGATCGAGTACCGACACCAACCCTGCTCAGACGCTCTCTCTCTCCCTCCCCCTCTCGTCATTTACCTCTGGTGACTTAATTTCTCTGAATATGATGAACATCTGTGATATAGTTATTTTTATTTTTTGTGGACTCTACAGGACAGTTAGTTGTAACATCGATCGTTGCTCAGTGGCCAAGCAGTATATTGTTTGGTTATTAGTTAGTGCAGTGTGTATTACTTTTTTCAAGTTATTTACTTATTTAGTTACTTGTAGACTTGTATCTTTCGAAAGTTTGATGAATATAATTAGCCTTATTGGTAAAGAGACATTAATAACAATGAAAAATAAAACGGCTTTCGTTATACAGTAATCACTACCAACTCACATGCAAAACAATATTATGATATATTTTTTTCTTGTTAGTTTTCACAGTACGTCATCAAAAAAATATTTTACTTTTAATTTGTTATGACCATTTTTATATTCTTTAGTTTTTTGTACTGAAATTAATAAAACAAATCAAATTAGTGAAATGGAACAAATCAAATTATATTGAAGGTTAAATATAGGTTAACAAATAACGATAAAAACACTTTTCTAGCAATGGTTGAAATCAATATTCTAGGGAGGTTTTCATAATAAAACTCCAAATTAGATAGACAGTTTTCTAAAACTGAAATGAGCTATTGTACAATTTTGGGTTTTTTGTAATAATAAATTAAACGCAGCGTTAGTAACGCTGCGTTTAATTTATTGTACTGCGTTGTTACTGCGTTTGTTTGTTGTACATCGGATTGCCGCGGTCTTCAAAAAACACATACATTGAAAGAAGACTATTATGTGAAACATTATGTGAAAATTTCATGTTTCTAAATTTTTATAGTTTTTGAGGTGTGCTTGCTTAATCAGTCATGTCTTCACCGACCATAGCTTCGAACGCATCTCCTCCTGAGACCGCAACGCTGATCGGTGGGTTAGTTACGGTATATGACTTATATGTGTATGACTTATCTCTACAGTGAGATTTGTTTTGAGTTATTGAAAATATTTCTTACCTAGGCCTATATATCAATAACAGAAATAATAACAGCGCGCTGTAAACTTGGCTGATTACGTGTATTACGCCCGGTGTCGCGCGGCCGCGTGCGAAGATGCGTTCACCGCGATCATCGGTGAGATAGCTGAGTTTAAGGAAGCAGAACTAAAAAACCGTGAAACTTATAAACGTGAAATTTCCACACATTGCTCAGTAAATATTTATCTTTCAATTTATGGGTTTGTTGATCCCAGTTCATGATAAAATAAAAAGTAGCTAGCTGGCTTATGTATAAAAGAAAAATACCTAAACACCTAGGGCCTACTTGGGATATGCCTTAAAACATGCCATTTAAATGGAATTTTGAATGAGCATACGACTCATACTTTAGAATAGCTGGCACCCCCAAAATTTTAGACCTAAATCCGCCCATGCATAGCAGTTTGGTTTCATTTGCTTTTACTTCTACACCTTACGAAAAATCCCTCCTCACCTTGATTTTTAGACGAATATTTCTGGAATCCATATTTATAAAAACCTATAAGCATTTCTTTCAGCCCAAAAGCGAAAGTGTTGTTTTTGGTAAAGGAGTTGTTAGGCCTACTGGTGGACAAGGAAACCCCTGCCGAACCACTATAAGCACCGCGTCTGCCTCTATAATAGGCATTTTTCTGA
Organism: Neoaliturus tenellus; assembly: GCA_030545055.2. NCBI lineage: Eukaryota > Metazoa > Arthropoda > Insecta > Hemiptera > Cicadellidae > Neoaliturus > Neoaliturus tenellus. The sequence continues at coordinate 55,401,150 of CM061535.1, read as the reverse complement.
AGGACGGGACATTGAAGGAAACTAAAGGATTCGAAATGGGACAGCAGACGGTTAATAAACCACTTACATTGCCAACTCCCGTGCTCCAGTGACAACTGATATTAAAGCTCAAACAGGCGGTCCGCTCTGTTCTCTAACTGGCCAACAGACCATCTGTCCATTAGTGTTTTCCGTATGTCTGCACCAGACGAATTTTAGTTAGAAGTTATGAAAAATTCACAACAACCCTTTTTTGGAAAGCTGTCCAAACCCATCAAATTTCCCGGTTCATGTTCCTCAGTTTAAGGGTTCCTTGCCCTCTCCTTGACATCAACCCCCTTCTGCCAAACGCGGATCATGAGGGAAGGGGATTTTATCATAGTGGACGACCAAAAGACTTAAATGTCAACTTCGCAGCTGGTATAAACCAATTTAAAATTTTATTGGTAAAAAGAGTGTCTAAGGATGGAGACTACGGTTTTTACCCATATTTTCGAGATTTGCTATTCCATCCAGTGCAGAAAGAAGTGCAGCTGGCTCTGAGGTGTTGGACGTCTTCAACAACAGCTGATTCACACGCTGTAAACCCGAAGCTAATGGTGTGAGCTGATGAGCTAAATGACAATTAATGGCAATTTGCAAGGTAATGGCATGGCCCCGACAGAAACTGTGGGAACAAAATGATAAGTTATCCATCGAGGGCTGAGGTTTGGAGTGATTAAGTGACTTTCAGATAACGGTCCAGGCCCGAGCAAGGGCGCGATCAGACGGAGGTCATGTCTGAGGCGACAACATGCCATACATAATGCATACACGTCTGCGTTTGACCCGGCAACCTCGACGGGCATTAGATTTGGCGTGTTATAGGTGACTACAAGTGTTCAAAAGGATCTCCAGATCATAATGGGCCTCAACTATGGGACTCGCAGAGGACTCAACCGAGATGCTAGATGTCGACTCAGCCACGCACTGAAGAGCTATCCTTGAAACCATAAAAATTAATAACTGTCAGATAGTGAGCTGGACTCTCGATGCGTCAACGGCTCTTAGAGAGGCCACTCTATGAATTTGGTGAATTGAGTTAGGTGCCGCTTTTTGATTTACCACGAATCACAAATAAAGTTACAGCCGCCACAAATTCTACGTTTTGTAAAATATATGTATTATGTATCCTGTTGCAAATATTAAATGATGCAATCCAGCCGACTATGTTGGTCAGGGATTAAGACTACAAGTATTGAAGTAAGTAAGTATGATCAGAATCCAGATTCATCAATGTAATAATGCTCAGCTATTCGTCCATAGTTGCATATGGTATGCTTACTTCTTAATTTAAAAGTTTTAATTATGAACCGTTGTTGGGTAAGGCAATTTTTAATTCGTAGTAGGAATTTTGGAGCAAGTTTTAAAGAAGCAAAGGATTGATGAAAACTTAAATTAACTTCTTCTCTGAAGAAAAATCCTTTAAGTGGGGTTTATTTTAGAAAGACGTAAATTAATATGTTGTTTGGAGACTTGGTCTTTTACTATCATTATGTGCAACATTAAACTTCAAGATACTTTGCTCCAATAACGATTTTATATATAGATCAATACCATTTAGGGAAATTAATTGTGACCATATGACGATTTCCTATAAATATTTCCTTTGGTTTTTGGATTCAATATTATAATATTTAAAATAAAAATAAATTCTGTACAAAAAAAACACTTTCGATTTTAAAATATGTTGTAAAGCCCTTGAAACTTTAGTTAAATTAAGATGAATTACATTTGTTTCAGTCCTAAAAATTACATCCTTCTGGACTCATATTTTACTAAAAACAATATCACAGAATTAAAAATGGGTTTACAACTTACTTTAAATTAAGATTTTAAATAATTTTCTTATATTATTTGTTTTTGTTAATAACAAATATGAGAACAGGTTTCGAAATTAATCTATAGAGCTAATACACTATGATCCAGATATTTAATTTTAACCTTCCCATTAATCAGTTAATAATACGTGTTACGTGTTAATTACTTTTATTGCAGTGTATAGCTTAGAATGTTAATTAATGTCAAAAGTATCAATTTACGCTAACTTTTTATCATTTTATTTTGCCAAAACCATAATTATCAATCATCAGGCCCTACAGGTGTAAGTACAGAACATAAATGTCTTAAAAGGTTTAAAAATAACTAATTATTATGAGAGAACGAAAAATATGACTTTCAGAATGATAATGTAAGCTGAGGTTTGGCACAAAGAGTCTCCAAATGACTGTCCTAGCCGCTAGTGTCCGCCTTTGACGAACAACTTCTTTTCAGAGAGGGTGAACGAAAGAGAAATTGGCTCGTCATTCACCCACACTCACAAATCAACACTATGTTTTAAAGTGTAGACGAAAGTTACAAAAAACAGTTGTGCTTACTACTTTAATTATAAATAATATCTCTTGGTTTTCCCAGTTGATAATGAACTTTTTTGTACAGTACTATTATTACTCACTCGTTCTAATAAAGTAATTGAACATACTAAATAGAAAAAAACGCATTATAGTACACTGTCCTTAGCTGTCGAACCTTAAATAACTAAAAACTCCGCATAAGGTACATGGAAAACCTACAAAACAAACACAAAACTTAAAATAGTAAAACATGTGATTCTGTCTTTCACAAGCTTGTGAAAGACGTATATTCGAACGTATTATATCTATTTTTGGATATATCCAAAGTTATTGTTGAAGTTTCAATGTGATTATAGTATCCCAGGCAAATGCATCCCGTAAGAGACAGGGACCTTCTATGATCATACATAGATGATCGTAGAAGATCATAGATGATCGTAGATGATCATAGATCATATTCTATGATCATACATTCGGTACTATTTTTACGTGTATCGTGGTACTGAGAGTAAAATAAATGCTAAAAAAGTATGAAAAATTCAATTCAAATTTTTACTATATGATAGAGTAAAAACCGTGTGTTTTGAAAACGTAACAGATAGCGATAATCGTATTCAATTGATTAATTATGGCATTAAATCGATAAAACAATTTGTTACTACAATTTTGCTGCTCAAAATAATGTGAAAATGTTTAGATATGAATTGATTTCACATTCTTACGTTGATTAATTCGCCAATTTAATAATATAGTCAATTATTAACTTATGAAAATTTCACTTTCTTTCAACCCCCCTCTTGACTTTAAGGATTTTAATCAGCATTTTAATTATTATAGGTATTTCCCTCAACAAATACAAGTATCTGGTGACCTAAGTGGTGAGGGGTTTGTTATTCTGTTTTAATTCTCAACATAATATATTTATTACATACATGAACCAAAGAAAATTTATTTAAAGAGGACAAAAGCCAACCGGTAAAGAGTTGGCCTAAAACAGTGGAACGCATTTGCTCACAGAACCGGCAAAAAACAAATGTAAAAAAATAAAAATAAAAAGCAATGTAACAAAGTTGGAGGTTATCATCCTAGGCTACTTCTGTTGTACTAAAGTTGTAAAATGCTAAAATCCACAAAAGGGCGGACGTCAGTGGCTCAAAACCTAGGTCCAGTATGAATTCAAGTGCTCCTGGATTTTGGCCTCTTATTTTTTATTAGTTAAAAAAAAAAATCTGCTCAAAGTGTTTTCGTTTGAGCTTGTAATTCAGCTTATACCTGTCCAATTTAATAAAATTAAAATCTAAACAGACGGGTCGTTAAATAAGCCGAAAACGATGTGACACACTAACGATAACTGCCTAAATCATTTAACATTTGATAATTTAACTGGCTGTTTAACATTTAGGTATTTTTCACATTTATCAAGTTAACGGAATGTGTTTAGTATAAATTATTAGGAATGATACTGAATTATAACTTTTTATCCAAACAACATATTGAGTTGCCGTACTTGGACCCCAAAGAAAGATACTAAATTCTGCATGAATAAAATTAAAATACTCTGAGTACTACTTAAAATGTACTACTTTCTTCGAAAAAAAAACTCATCGAAATCAATTTCGTATTCAGGTATTCTATAAAGCACTATTCATCGTTGACCGCGGCACAAGATAGCATACGTCCAAACTCTCATCGAAAACGGAGATTGCGTAAAAAAGTTATCGAGTTACAAGTTTACTTTTACAACCCAAAACTTTTGTCCACATTTAAATCTAAACATTTTGGCTTTTGATGACCTCAATCCGAAAAAGCGCCAGTCCCAGAGTAGGACTCCCCCTCCTACCACAATACAGTAACAGCACTCCCTCATCAGTGCAAGTGCTTGTAGTTCGCCTGTCGAAGAACATCAGAAATAAGGTAAGTAAACCGGTCCAACGACAGCATTATTGCAAACTATCCTCTCGAGTCTTAAACATTATTTCGGAGATCCGAGTCATCGTTTTTTGCATTCGGAGCTCGTTACACGCCATCACCGGCAGTTCGAGGAACTACGAGTCATTTGAGAAAGGTGAGATGGCTGGGGCCATAACTGCCGTCCCACCTCTAGACAAATCTTAGACATAATTACACGACCTTGATTGGCTGCAAGACATTTATATTCGACTCATTCCTTCCGCTCTGCAAACGATGGAACACCTTAATTTGACAATATGTAGATCCAAATTTTAAACTCCCCATGACTGCACTGATTACAATAATTTTGTAACACCACCGTCGCAGCAGACCTGCATACTAAGCGAATTTCCAATGGAATTTCAGATGTTTTTACTTTCCCCATGAAAACACCATTGGGGTTGAGTATGTAGGTTTGCTGCTACGGGTTGCTGTTAGAAAATGTAGGTTAATCAATAAATGATGAAGCTAAACACAAAATTGTACCTAGATCTAGCACTGTTTTATTTCCCCCATAAACTCCATGGGGGTGAGTATGGAGGTTTTCCGCCATATGGGTTTTGTAAGCTAGTATAAGTTAAGCCCTATCTGGATAATGTACACACAAAATTTGATCAAGTTATGTCAATAAATAAGCAAGATACAGGGTTTTGTTGACTTCCCTTAAGAACAACATGGGAAACACATTTATGGATTTTCTCCGTAACCAGTTACACCAGGTTAAAAATTCAAAATACCAAATTGTTTGTTTTTTCAAGCTCTGTTTTGTGGTTTCAGTTGAAATTGATGAATTAAAAAAATTGAGGTGGAAAAATGCCAAACCCCCATTTTTGACCCTTTAAAAACCCCATAAAACCCCATTACCATAATCCGATCATTGTGGTTCGCGAACTCATGAAAACAGATCTGGTCTTACACCTCCATACCAAATTTCATCAAAATCGAACGTTCCTTTCAAAAGTTATCTGAACCACGGACACACACACACACACACACGCATATATATATATATATATATATATATATATATATATATATATATTATATATATATATATATATTATATATATATACACATATATATATGAAAATGAACGAATGGCGTTTTTGGCTTCTGGGGACCTCAAAATGAAAAAGTAACGTGGTCCCGGGCTTAGGTCTTACCATGGCTACTACCGTAATAGCGTATTCCCTGTAGGGAAATTCGCTAAAAAGCCTTAAGCATTTTCGATAGGTTGGCAGATCCATTGATCCCTTGAAATCGACTTTTATTCAAAAAGTCAAGTCTACTCACGAAATTGGAAAATAAAAATAATTCTTAATAAAGGAAAAGTCCTGTATCGACGGTACATCAACGGAGACTTTATACTGGATTTCAACTGCTTTATTGGATTCAAATATCGTAAAGGTGTCAGCTCATTTGAACCCAAAATTGATTTTAGAAATATTTTTTTAAACATTATTGGCATCATTGAAAAAGAAGTTTAGGGCTAGCATAGGGTGTTACAAAACCGACGCTTAAGTTGGCCACCTGGAAAATGTAAATTTTTTTGCTAGCCGTATATTGTTACAAACATGTACAATTTTCAATGATATACAATTTTTTAACAATAACCAAACAAACCATACAAATTGATAAAAAACCCTTTCCTAAAGATAATAGCCTAAACTAAAACGACCGTTCCTCACTCTTTCAAACATCGAAAAAATAATAATTGATGAGTTTATATGTTCTAAATCAAATACTTTGTAATATTGCATCCGAATATATTAACATTTTCCTCTTTTAAAGGAAATGGAAGGGCATTAAAAATAGTCATACTTGACTGGTGACTTATGTATCCGAGAATAAGGTTTTGTTGGATTTGGGGTAGAATTTATTTTGTATATCGCATGTTTTGTGAGTGGCAAAGTACAATACCGTAATATTATTATGCTTTATAATATTAAGAGTAATATTATAAGGCCTGGGCGAGTCGGTGGTGTAGTGATTAGCGCGCCAGACTTCGGGACCATGGCAGCGATGTGGTTCCGCGTTCTGCCAGTGAACTTTATCAGTACCATTCACCTTGACTGTAGCGGCTTACCCCTTACTTTATCTAAAACGATCCACGCAAAGATCAATCGTCTATGTGTTCGGGGGAAAAGTAAATCAAAAATAGGTCTGCCAACCTCTTCAAAAATTTATTTATAAGTAGAAAGTGAAAATCTGAATTTTTCTGTTAAAAAATCAGACATTCAAAGAGTTAAATGCATGGGAAAGTCACAAGGGTTGTAGTTGGTTGGTCTCAAAGAGACACCAAAAGGAGTCTAGAGTATTTGAGACCAAAAGTGATTCTTTCTTCTTCAGTACAAATTCGATAACAATTATTTGACATTAATTAAGTTCAATATTCTCTGAACCCTAGGCACAATAGTAGGTCTATATATTAGGATTCGAGCAATCATAATATGCAATTAGAGAAGATAATTTTTTTTAAAGCAAGCATGTCAAGAAAAAGAATTACAAAACTTAGATTTATCAGAACTTTATCGCTATGAAATAACAGGTTTGATTTTTCATCTATGATTTAACTCAGACACTAATAGCAATAACTTACACAAGCTCTCCCAACATTACAGTGGAGGCGAAAAGAAATCAAAAGCATTGAAATTCCTTCAATTTCATGAACTTGCGGGAACTTCAAGGGGTTCACTAGCAGGGACCTTTGCTACTAGAGATTTATCTTCAGAAAAATAGTGGTGTGAATATAATTTTTGAACTAGAAAAACAAAAGGAAAGAACGGCTGTTTACAATGAGTATTTTAGAGTCACCGCTTGCCGTCTCTGGAACACCTAACAGCACGATACTAGTAGGGCCTATACATATAATAGCTCACTTCTGTCTTCAGAAAGTCACCGACGTATCGCGGTGGCGCTGGCGTGGCGGGATTGGGAGCAGGCATAGCAAATAATCATTATTTCATCATTGTCAGAATCAATTGTTAGGCCTACAATGTATAGCAAGCGGTAAATATAAATGTATCTTTTAACTAATGTACATGCTCAACTATTTAAACGTTATATTATCTAAAGTATTCTTTGTAAAAAATACCCATTGGCCAAAATAATTAATAAATGACAATACATTAAACATTTTAAACTTGTGGATATCAATAAGTGAAATTACATTCACAATAAACACTTTGGGTCAATCATCTACAAAACATACAAAAAAATAACTTCCTTTTCCTTTGTGCAAGTATAAGAAACAAACTACAAACAAGCATTGTGTATTGGCCATTGAGGAAAGCCATATATAGCATAAAATGAGGCAAAAAAATGAAACAAAACGCCATTCATGCTGGAAAAGAGTGAGTGAAGAAGAGAATGCAATTCAAAGGTAGGATACACTAAGAAATTGGTACAATAATTATTACTGTATTGTTCATTCTTACATTCAACTTTTTCGATGGAAGCTATTCAAGGTTTGTCTCTTTTAACATTGTGTTTTATGCTGGAATATATAGATACTGTATAGAATGTGGTTCATTTAATGATTAAGATATTAAGTAAGAAAGGGGCTTATTTTTTCATCTTAATTAATAAGTATTTTCGTGCATTCATTTATTTATTCATTCTTATCTAGTAGTTACATTGCACCAAGTAATTAAAACCTACAGTTTCAGGTAACTCGATATTTTATCTGCCTTTTGTAAGTTGACTACGTGAGAATAAATATAAATTTAATATCATCGTTGAAACCTTGCTCTTTCCGAGTCAAAGGATTTCGATTTCTATTTTATTTCATCAATTCTCATTTAGTAGTCAAAACTGTGACTAATAATTAAAGTACCATATAGAGTTTTACAGCGATACATAATATAAATACTTCCTAAAAAATATAACACCTTTAAATTTTAAATAACACTTACTTGGATAATGTATAATAATTCAAACAAAGTACCTTACAAATTTGAAAACCTTGTAAAGAGCCCTATTGAATAATATACAAGGAACATCCGAACACGATGCAATGGACTGTAGTCATCTTCGCCCCTGCAAAACACTGAAAATATGCCTCCGCATTTTCACTGTTTCAGACGGTGTTTTTGAATAATCTTTCAAAATGTGTTTTCTTGTAGATTACGGTTGGATCTAGAGCCCTCATGCCTGATGTATCAGTAAATATAAATGTTATTGTACAAACAAATGTTAATAGCAAGGACAATTATTTTTCGACATCACCGAGAGTTCAACTAAATGATTACCAAGTTTCAAAAGCTCGGCGTCACGAACATGTATCGCCTTTATTTAATTTATTTTCACATGTACAATTGTTTTTGTAAAATGTTTTTAAATAAAATTATTTGATTTGTTTGAAAACTGCCTCCAAAACAGGGGAATAAAATACCATGTTTTGCCCAATAGCCTTAATGGTTAACATAGCCGACTGAGTTTCTAGCCCTAAGATGAAGATGTCTCTCAATGTGTGAGCTTCCTGAGCGTTGAAGAAAGGTACGGGGTTGTCTACTCACATGGTAGAACGAGTAGGACCTGCAGGAGCGGCGAGCAGGCGCTGACTGGTGGGAGGTAAGACGGTAGGACCGACTCGCGGCCGATACCATAATCAAATAACGGCACCGACCAGTTACACGGCGCGGCTGCGGGGCAAGGGGCAGTGCGGGGGGCATGGGCCCCGGCGGCTCACCCCCCCCCCCCCCCCCGTTCACCACACTTGATAAGCAATAACTAAATCATTCTCAAATTTTTATTGTAATGAGAAGGGAAAGTTTCCCGACACGTTAAAGGTAAAGTTAGTGCAATTTTTTAAAGTCCAGTGATTGAAAAGATATTATCAACTACCGTCCAATTACACTGTTGATTACATTTACAAAGAAATAAAAAAAATAGTTTTGTTCTGCATATTTTAATCAATGACTCATTTTAGCAGTTCCGACTTGGATTCTTGGAAGAAATATCTTGTTTATAATAATTATTAATAACCAAACGATTAAGAGAACAAGTTTATGTTAAAATTTAATTTTGAATTGACCTGACAAATTAAAATTGTTTAGTTACCTCATGATTCGGATGGTATAATAATCTACTGCTTTTACATTACAGCAGTTATTCTACTTTGAACGAAAAAATATAGCCTAAATACGAAAAACCTAAGCACGTACTTTTTAAATACAAACTTTGGTTTGTTGAAACGGTAAACAAGAAATACGTCTGCATTTACCATTTTTTTTTGTTGCTATTATAATAAAACGCCAATTTCAAATATCCTTAAACTTGTATTATAAAATGATGTTTTCTTTTTTGCAGTTTTGACTTGTTAAGAAAAGACCTCCAAATAAACAAAGAGATAGAGTGTTTATAACTTAAATATTTTGTTCACAACCGGACTTGTTGAATACACTTGAGTACACTTGATAAGTGTTGTCCTATTATTATTATTAACAACATAGCACATTGTAACAAACTATACAATCTTGTATATTTTCTTGTTCGGCTTAAGGCTGGCTACTACAAAAAATATAATTTACTCATTTATCTTACATTTAAATGTTTTACTTGTTCATATTTTGTCATTACATGAAGTTTGCGTTATCTATAAAATAAATATAGGCCCCTAATAACATCGTATGCCATTGTCCAAACATATAAATTATATTTCAACACAACATCCACTATTTTAAATTCGTTTTCGTAAAGTAATGCCAGCATCGCCAACGGATTATCTTATAAATTTATTTGACATGTATTTAAACATCTATTGAATTCTAATTTCCAAGCAATAAAATTGTTCGAGGTCATCGCTTCATGCAGAATTAAACTGAACTCATTATCGTACTATTGCATTATTTTAATTAGGTTACTCAACAAAGCTCTAAGTGAATGAAATTTGGCAAATAAAAAAACTGGATGTTAGGCTGAAATATAATTAATATTAATTAATATATGTTACAGGTAACGGTAACACAAGAATAAATTTTAAATGCAAAAACATTTTAGTGAAACTGACATGTTTTAATTGAATTAATATTTTAAAAAGTCAATGACTTTTCAATGACCACTTAGTTAGTAGACGATATGATGGTTATCGCTTCTGGACAGATTGCGACCGTCCTACTGCGCAGCCGCGCTGCTGGCGTCACTGCGCATGCGCGGTGTTGGCCACTACGTGTGCGTGAGCTACCGGCGCTAGTCACGACGCCAAGTTGTCACTGATTTGAACCACTCGGCTCACGATCAACGGACCCATGGGTCGGCCGGTGCGCGGCGATGATCCCGGAGAGAGCGGAGTCTCGGCCCCGTTACTCGGGTTTTTATTGAAAAGATTCTTCGGGCGTCAGAAGTCGTAATAATGACCATTGCAACATAGCGTTTCCCTGCATTGGAAACTGTATTAATTAAACTCTAATTTTTTGAATGTGCTAACAACGCGCCCAGTAGACTCCTGACTTTCACAGAGTGACTTAACGGCGACGGCCTAATTTAAATGTTTGACAAGTTTTTCGCTTTTATCGATATTTTTTCATTTACCGATCGTTTCTCCTCATTTAGCGATCGTGTTCTCATCAAGCAATCGGTGCCTTAGCTCATCTCACAGGTTAACCTATAATAGACCATGCAAAATGTCCAAAGGAAAAAAATAATTTTTTTTTTACATGTCACAGGTGGACTCATACAACTAGTTCCTGAACTTAAGATAATATTTTCACACATACCTGGTGATAATAATCCTCTTCGTCCTCAATGGGGCAGCCGAATTGAAAGTTTCTTTTAAAACTGCAAAATTGTTTGATTTTTCTAAACTGCAAGATTTTTTTTCAAACCTGAAATTGAGCTAAGTCGTTTTTTCATACTCGATCCTCCGAGAGATTCGGGGGAGGGGAATGGGTCTGATGTATTTAAACTCAACAAAATAATTGAACTCTTCACAAACACTTCCCAATGTAAGGCCGCAGTTTATTGACCACTCATATAAATTACTCATAATCTACTTGTTGTTTTGATGTATCGGGGTTCCTTAAATAACGGGTTTAATAACATATACCGGTGATTCCTGTCAGTAATTTACAATGAGCTGTTTTATTTTGAAGCTAACCAAATGTTTTGAAAAAAAAAAAAAACAGTTTAAGTAACTGATTAAAAACAACTGTGACAAAAGATATTACAAAATTGGTACACTTAACGTTGCGATGCAAAATTAATTGTCAGGTGATACACAACAGTCAAATAAAAATTCTCCATCCAATTGGATATTAGCGAGGATTAACAAATCCCCCCAATTGGAATCACTCGCGCAAAAGATCAAGTAAAAAAAGCAGATTTTAGAAGAAACGATGGACTGACACTCTTTATGCAGATTTCATAAAGCACTATTATTTTCTTCATTCCAGAGAAATTTTATTTCAGGGAAAATAGTAAAATGGAAAATGTACAAAATAATTTAAAGCGCATTATTAAGATAAAATCCATTTCCCTCATAATATCTGAGATGGAAATTATGGGAAACAGACGAAGTGCAATTATACGGCTGTGAAACGGAATCAGTGAACAAGAAGGACTTGCTAGATGGGCGCCGAGATATGACTAGGCCTACTAGCGGAGCACTGGGAACAGGAACAATACCGTGGTACAGTACCTTGGGGGCTGCCTACACAAGGTGGCCGAGTTTGGTGCTACCAGATTGAGAAATGAAACAAAGAGGGAGTTCATGAGTTAAAAGAAAACTGGTGCATGTTATGAACAAACAACATCCAACTCCAAACAACTCCAACGAACAACAACCTCACTTAACTTTTTAATTGATACCACATCAAACTCCAAATAGTACTTCTTTACTCAAAGGAATCAGTATGACATTCTCTATAACATATTTCACTAGATCAAGAAGTAAATAAAAAATATATACTGTATATACAACACATGACACTAGTGTAAATAAATTGCATTGTTTAGCAAATATACGTAAAGTAATGATAAGGAAGTTGGCCATAAAAAACTTATTTGAAAAGGGTTTAAAATTACAAGCTTTATTAGTAGCTGTTCAAATTTTCTATAATTTTTATCGTAGCCAAGTGTTCAGACCAATACCTTGCAAACTTTAGACTTTTTTGCCTTAATATAAACAAAGTTAAATAAAGTTCTTAACTCAATTGTTGATGTAAGTAAAACTCGCGAAAGTATAAGATCAGTATTTCTTTCTTTATTTTAAAATCTGTGTTAACTTTGAAATAAATACATTACTTAATTGATCACCTATAGATTTTGATACATTTCGGATTATTAGTATAGTAACAACTTAAGACTAAATGCAATCTTGGAAAGTGTCACTTAGGAACCACTTTTTAACGGATTACGATAACCATATTCCGTTTTCACCAAAATGTTTGTACTGTATTAAAGATATTCTTCAAATTAAGGAAATCTATATCTATAAATGGAAGTTGGAGGCATCCCCAGAAGTCAAAACCCCCACAACCATATTCTTTATGTAAGACCACCCTCTTCAATCATTTAAGAAATAAAAAAAAAATCCGTGGTGGCCGAAAAGTCGGGTCCCTTCTTTAGTTTTTACAGTCTAGCGCCTTAAGGATGCATCTGATTTGAACTCTGATGGAAAATCGTTAGTGCGTAATTAGATTATCTACAACTTTTTTGTATTTGAGGTTTTGCTCTATCTTTTACCTTTTTCACACTAAATCACTTTATATTTGAAAGTTCGGTTTTGAATGACGAATGTAACACAAATTGTTTAGGCATTCCTAGAAGTCAAACCCCCTACAACCATGTACGGCATCATTCAAAAAATCATAGGGGTCCACTACACACGTGTTCTAAGTTACCATGTTTTATTCTTATGGAAGCAACATTTTAGTCATTAACACATTATTACATTCAGGAATACTAATTTATAAACAGCTGATCTCATTGAAAGTATTGATGTAAGATTGGTACCTAATAAACAGTTACAGGATATTACAAACATGAGGCGAGTGAGTGCAGCGAACGATCACGGCGAGTGAGCGTAGCGAATGACCTCACCTGAACTGTTCTTATATAAAGAATTATAGAACGATTGGTAATAAGAACTAAATTATATTACAAACTTGAGGAGAGTGAGCGCAGCAAACGAGCTGAACCTAACGGCGAGTGAGCGTAGTGAACGAGCTCACAAAAACTTTCCTTATTTAATGTATTAAGGGAAGATTTGTAGTAATAAAATAAGAAAGGACTAACTTGAGGCTAGCGAGAGTAGCGAACGAGCTTACCTGAAGGGCAAACTAGTTCTCGGTTTTGCATTGCAATTAAAGTACCGTTCCGAAGCACGGGTAAGCCAGCTGTAACATATAAATTACAAAATATATGTTTGTATTTGTAATTTCTAAGCTTCGAATCTGTGGCACTCAGTTTTCAGAACACCCACCATGTTCTCATATAAGATTTTCTTCTTCTTGGGGGTATATCCATAAATTACGTCATCGCTTTTTGGCCATTTTTGGACCCCCTCCTCTCGGAAAAATGACGTCATTTTTAACAAACATCCATTTTAAGTAAGAATAATGCGTTTAAACGCTACATGATAAACTAAAAAAATTGACCATTCATATCTGAATTTACCATCAGAAATAAAGCCAAAATGACTTTCTCAATGGGAAAATAAACTATAAAACAACGTCTTAAAATAGTCTAATGCATTTTATAGATAATTATTTTATAATAGTTGAGTTTTGTTAGAATTTATCATTGTTTAACTGTTAAAATTTGATATAAAACATCATATTTAAAATGACGTCATATCAAAGCCGACCCCCCCCCTTGCACGTCACCTTACCGTCATTTTCAATCTGGACCCTCCCCCCTATTTTCAGATGACGTAATTTATGGACGACCCCTTACTGATTATTTATTATGATTAACAAGAATTCATCCTAAGAAATTAAAATTTATTGCAATTAAATAAAATACAATATGATGTATTATATTTGAGAAAGACATTTTCATTATTATGAACGCATTCTGGATCGATGCTCTATCAGGACGCATTACTTGCATTGATGGTCGAGACAGGTACCAATTTAGAGGGATCGATTTGAAAAAGGTCTACTCAATAAATGTATTGTGTCTGAAGATATAGTTATTTATGGCGTTGTAAACGATGAATGAACTTAACCTTTTTCAGTTTTTTGCTGATGGGTTTGCCCTTTTATTCTCGTAATTCCAATTTCCCATATTAATTTATGTAAACAAGGAAACATTTTAGGAAACCAGATTAATAATGGAACAAATGTTTAGCTTGTGAAAATTTTATGTTTATAGAAGAGTTTAATAGTATGTTTATCCGTTAGAAGTTTGTGGACTCAAAAACTGTGTACAGTTTGCCATTAAACTGTATTGCTAGTTAAGGCAAAATAAGGTGTTGAAAGACATGTGTACTGGTATCAGTGGTAACATTGCTATCAGACGATTAAAGCTTTTGTGTTGGTTTACACATTATAATTTGAAATACTTATTTTTAAAGGAAAATATTTTGGTTTTTAATTATAAATGCGTAAAGTAACGTATTCACTGTTAAGTTATGACTGGTTTTAATGTGTTGGCCCCTGCTTCGGTTTCAAGGCAGTACATGAATGTGTCGCAGATAGCCTATCACGGGACTCCAGGCGTTAGGCGAATTAACAGAATGGATCAATTAATTGATGAGACGTGACCAATGGAGAAGTGTCCGTAGGAGGGTTGAGGGGGAGAGGGGGGATTTAACATATGATTTATTTTGTCATGTGAAGTGGTTGTTTCTTTCCGGGTATTCAAAAAGTCCCAGGACGGCTTTATAATTTTGTTATTAATAAAGATAAACCGAAGAAACAAACATAGCTGTAGGACATTACTATTAAAAAGCATTTTCAGTGCTTTTATCTTCCATTGGGGACTGCCCTTGAGGGGTTCGAAGACAATATTAAATGTAAAAATGGTTGTGTATAAACATAAAATGAAAGTTCTCACTTCTAAAGAATACTTCCGCAAACCCGACCCAAATTATGGATTAATAAAAAATGGAATGTGATCTAACCTAGCATTAAGAGTCTGCAGTACCGGACGCGTTTTATTTTTATTCCCGTAAGACTAATGTTAAATTATAAATATCCGCTTCGCCTTTATTATTGGTTGAAAAACATGAATATTTATATTATTTTAAAGGGAATTTTGATACATAGAACCCTCTGAAATCAAAAGTTTTATATTATCGATTGTTTAATTGATAAACAACCAAGTATTTTCAACATTTTTTTGTTCGAAATGGACGTGTTTTTCAGTAGTTTAATTTCATAAATCTCTATATAGACGTGATTTTTATTTAATAGTGTCCTAAATATTAAATTTTCCTTTAAAATGACGGAAAGATGAATATTTTAGCCCAATATTTTTATTATATATTATCCACTACGGAAAGGCGTAGTGGATGTTTCAAATTTAACTCTTAAGGTGGCGGGTACTGCAGACTTTAAAATCATAACAAAATTAAAAATAAAATAACTTCTGACATATATGACGCCTGGGACATATTGCTCTGAATTCTAAGGCCTTTAAAATTATGTATGACATGGCCTTGCAAACACCAATAAAGTTTTCTCCAAGACTTTTTTTGGGAATGTCCCTTGGAAAGAATAGTGAATAAAAACTTACTTGGGGGAATCGTGCCATATATAATTTTTAAGTCCCCAATTTTTGAGCCTGTAATCCATTTGTGGTTGGGTTGGCGGCTTTGTTCTTTACTAATTGGCACCCTTAATTTGATATGCATATAAACCTATGTTTACATTTAAGATTTTCTTCTGATTCCTTGTGTGCCATCTACGAAAAGTCATTGAAAATGTGTTAAAATAGTATTTTATGTCCATTGTAATATTATTTTACGATCTATAGGTTTAGTTCGTATAGCTTTATGAATAACAAAATTATAAAATTGTATTAGAACTTTTTGAACACGCGTTATACAAACAAGTAATTCCAAAACTAAGTTGAAAGAAACCAATATTTAAGAAAGATCTCTGCCTTCCCTTACAGAGCCCATAGACAGATGTCTGAATAAAACTAGAAATAATAATTAATTAAATATTGAAACAATTATTCTTGAATACTTGAGTTTTATTTTCACTCTAATTTCATTCATATGGCCGGACCATTTACAACTGAATGCATTGGCGTTTACATCTTTACATCCAAGGGTCCACTAGAAGTATCGGGGTATAGGATGAGTACAAATCTCCAGACAGGATTCGCCGGAAAAGCGCTACGTTAAATAACTGCTGTAACCATTCTAGTGTATTTCAACAATTAAATGTGAGACAACTGTATCTTCTTAAAGCTAAATCTACTATTAAAAAAAGTAACAGTTCTTAAGTGACCGATATAAAAAGAAGAGTCACAAAGTATACATTGATGCTATCAACTGAATTGAAACAGTGGGAAATGCTCCGGAAAAAAGAAAATCAGCAACTATAAACAAAACCCTCCCATCGCTATCCCATTCTCTCTCCTATAAATAAAAAAAGTATACATAAAACCCCGATTTATAACCTGTACTAGTTTACTGTCATAAAGAGATTGAGATTTTCGCTAGCTAGGCGAGTGGTGGGTGTTAGGTTGATTAAGATTGCATCAAAATAACAGTAAGATATTGTCATATAACAAGATTTTACTGCCGATATCTCCTATAGATGGCGTCACTGGAGCCATAGTGGGGTTGATTGTCTTGGGGCCAATATTTAACTACTGGTCTACGTGTTGCTCGAAATCGAGCAATTTATTTTGATACAGTACAAAAGTTACAATCAACGATACCGGACCAATCCAATTTTGTGAATATCAGTAATCACAAAAAACTACACGTATTTACAGCTGTACATTAACAGATGTTTTAAAAGCTCAACCCAATCCCAATGCCATTCTCATGGGAAAATTTCAAATTTAATTTGTGTATAGCACCCTTATTTTAAGTCTGATTTCCATAAGTTTTTAGCGGAAACAACTACAGGCCAAGCCCTATCCAACAACACCAAAAACTTGAAAATCAGTTGAAAACTGTAGGAGTTCTCAACACAAAAAACCCTTAGCGTATTAAATAAGTATAGGTGTCTGGTGTAATTAATTGTTAAAGTTTTCTTAATTTATTAGTAACATAAGTTGCCGTTTATATTTTGCAATACGCAATAGGCCTATAGCAATACGCGTTACTTGCTGGTCGCTGATGAAATGAAGACCTTATAATTGGCTGGTGTGTTGATGCGATGGTTTGTTTTCGCTTAGTACGCAGGTCTGCTGCGACGAGAGTATTTTTGTATAATTTTCAATGGGCTCAACCAGGGATTTAGCCTTTTTGATGTGATTAAATGTGCCAGCAAGGCTTTTCAATTTTTAAATAATAAAGATGGACCAACACCACTTGGATGATATAACCTGGACAGAGAATACAATGGTAAAACATTCTGTTAGGTCGGCTCCTGACATTAAATAAGTTTAGTCAACAATAAGCAACAATAAGTCAACAATAAGTAGTACAAAGTTTGGGTTAAGACAAGGGCGGTCAACTGTTAACGCCATCGTGGGTCTTGTAGACTTGATCGTCCGTCAATGGTCTTAAAAACTACCATAAAACCTTGGGTGTGTTTTTGGACCTTTCAGAGCCCTTTGACTGTGTAGACCACAATACTCGATTACAGAGAGTGGAATCTCATGGTATTCGAGGCGTTCCTCTTGTTTGGGTCAATTCATTTCCCAGAGAAAGATCACAAGTGATCCAAATCTCAAACAAAATTTCCAAATGTCAACCTTTGAGATATGGTGTCCCCCAGGGATCAATTCTAAGCCTCTTGCTGTTCCTTCTTTACCTAAATGACGTAGGATCATCGCTTAAAAATGGACGGTTGGTCCAATATGCAGATGATACCACTCTGTTTTCGCGAATTCACAAATGCAAATTTAGAAACGGAAACATTTTTCAATTTGAACAACTGCACTCAATATTTTGAACATCAGTTGAGTCTAAAACCAACGCAACCAAATCAACTTTCATAAAATTTTGCTTTCGTGAACTGCACATCGAGTTGAGCCCCCAGTTATGGTGGATGAGACTGAAGTTGAGGAAGTAAGCTGAACGAAAGTACTGGCCATTTACCTCGATAAAGGTTTAACCTGGGAGGATCACATTGAAAGCGTCAGCAAGCGTGTATCCTCAAGTATCTATGTGCTGACATATCTTTCTAGGTTATGTCCAACTCACATGCTTTAAATGGCTTAATACGGTATAATTTATCCTCATCTTGCGTTCGGTATTATCGCCTAGGGTGGCTGTGCACACAAAAATTTTATCAGATTGTCCAGACCTTCAGAAAAAAAGCTGTGCGGATCATGGCACATTTAGAATACAGAGAATATTGCAAGGGTGCATTCAAACAGTTTGGTTTGCTTACCTTGACCTGCCTATCTATTCTTGAAAAAATCTGCTTTATTTCTTTGAAAATGCCCGCCTAGACAAGGTTGCGACACTCACCCTTATAATACAAGAGGCAGGGAGCAAAACAAAAAATGAAATAAATTTGAACAGTGAAGTCTCTAAACGCCATCAACAGGGACAAGTATGGGACCAACGTTGTACCTAAGGTCACCCTGTTCACGCCGAAAAACAGAAAAGGGAAGAAGACTTTTTTTGAGATGGACGAGAGCAATGCTCTTCTCCGTCTTTTGACGTGGAGGATCAATATCGAAATTGTCAGCTGCTGAGTTTGGTAGCGTCTCGAGGTGGAACGTTGTTCCAATGCCTCGGCTACGGTCACATAAGGAGGAGCTCCGATCATGACCGGGGCAAAACCTGATGGAAATGTTTTAGTTTTTGAGGATCAAGGTAGCTGCTTGTACGCATCGTGCGTTTTGTGCGCTGGTATAACCGGGATGTCCACGAACCATATCCCAGGCTCGTGGGCATGTAGGGGCCTTCACGAAAGCCCTAAACACAAAGGCGAGTCGATACCGGAAGTCACTCTAATGTCGGCTGAGTTGTGTTCAATAGTGGAAAAATTGGAGGTTGATAAGTGAACACTGCCAGTGACCACGAGTTCAGTTAAAAGAAAACGGGTTGTCTGTGTCGAAGTACCCAAAACACGGATGGCTGGATTTGGAATATACCAAAACTAAACAGGGGAAAATTAATAGAGTTGCTGAATCATGGCCCAGAAGCTGAACCGATAGCGAATCCAAGCATCACTGACCGGAGGAGGTCGAATGTATTGTGGGCTCTACCATGAAGCTCCATCAAGCGTTCATGCAACTCGTCATGCCTTACCAAGGTAGTTAAAAATGTGGTGGATGGACGAGATCGCTCAGCTAAAACGAATTACCCTGATTCACCGAAGAACATTGCAGAGGGAACCGACCCAGAATCCTTGGCCAGATCGGAAGAGGAAAAAACTGCAAAACAGGCTCTGACCATTGCAAGAATAGACAGTAGTTGTCTATTTATGTGCCTAACCTCAAAACAGCGTTATGTGAGTGAGAATGACAATCATTTCAAGAAGCATGAAATGAGCGACCGCCTAAACTGGTCGACATGTTTACTGTTTATTTTTACTTCTTTAACAAAGTTAAGTACGTCGTAGATAAAGTAGTTTAATCAACTATTGTATTTAGAGTATAAGCCACTCGTGAGATATTTAGAACACAAAAGGGATATTATCGTTTTATAATCTAATAACTTAAAATTGTTAATTTTATTTTCGAGTAGAGTCGAAGTGAGCATAGAGCTCGTAGCCGGTGAACCGTCGGGGAGTAGTTCGCATCAGACGGCCATCAAGCGCCAAGAGCGAGCCGTTAATCTTTGGCAGGGCATAATGGACAAGTGGGCTAAATAATAAAGAAATGTTGAGTAGAGAAGGGTGGAAGGTGTACGTGTGGGGCCGTGGGCGGGGGCGGGGGGAGTATAAAGGCAGGGACGGGCGGCGCGGCGGCCGCACAGTCCTCCCGTGCGCCAGTGTCCTACTCCGACACGCAGAAACGTGAGTACCTCCCGTTCTCGCTCTCGTTCTCGCACTCGCTCTCACTTCATCCGAAGGTGCTCTATCTAATGCAGCTCAAATAGAAAATATGTATTATCAATAAGTATGCACTTCACTCCAATTTGAAAAAAGTTTAGCAAAGTCGAAACCGATGCTTTCGAAAGTCTTTGATTTTTCTTAAAAATTGGTCGCACAAGGAACAAAACTTTGTTCGTAGTATTTAAATCCGATAATTATTTTTATCGGCGTTAAAAATAGTTATGGTAAAGAACACGGATGGTGGGAAAATACAAAGAGTGTTAGCGCGGCCGCGGCGCCGGCGCTCACATACAGTCCCGCTTAAATGACGTTCGTTTTAAAATTAATCAAAAATTTTCACTCTGTCGACAGTGGAAAGTGGAAATCTAAAAAATTAATTTTCCGATTCAATCTGGCTTTATTACTTTATAGCTCCTAATCACACATTCAAAGAACGATTGAATAATTTCGTCGATGTAATCAAATGAAACGATTGAAACAATGGATGTTTGAAACCGTTATGCTTCGAATAGAATATGTCACAAAAGGAAACAGCCAATACAATTGCGCTTCATAAAAATCTAATTGATATCAAAAGTCTACAAAAGGCTTTACCCCTAGCTACGTTACTTTGGTGCGTTTGATTGTAACAGATGGGATAGTTTGCAGAAGGTTTATCGTAATGGATGATTCGTATATGAAACTTTTGATCATGTAGTAAAGGGCTGAGAGCCATACACAATACTATTTCGTAAAATCGACCATATGATTTGATTTGATGATATGATTTGATAATAATAAATCTTTCAGTGAAATAATACACCTTTGATTAATAATTCTTTTTAGAATTTAGATTCTACACTTTGACGTAAAAATTGAACTAATATAAAAGTAGCCATATTTCACTGGTTTTGTTCGTTTTATTTATACGATTTTTAATCGAAAATTGTTTGTTTTCTCTAGTTATGGCCATGACATAAATTATTTGTCAAACTTCTTGTTATGATGATTTTTAAATGCCCCTTAGCATTTTTGCTGAAGGGTAGTTCATAAAGAAAAAAATATATCTACGGATAAGGTGATATTAACAAATTTTCATATTTTGGAATTTTTAACAAACCAAATAAAGAAATCCTTGCATTTATTAAATGGTTTAACCCGTAAATAATCAAGTTTAAAACTTAATTTAACTCCCTTTTATAAAAGAAAAATGGTTTATACACCTCAACTGTCGAGTAATTCTTTCTGTAGTTTGCACTACTACAGTTTCGATCCGCAGGGGATCTTCATCAGGTTAAAATACAGGGTCAAGATTTCATTCCAATCGGATTCCTCAAGTGATAAAAACACAATTTGAGAACACTCTACACATACACACGACGATACGGACACAGACGATAAACATTTAAACAAACAGTCAATGAAATTTTTACACCGATACCGGCAACACGAAATGCGCGACGGCGACTCGTGCGAAGGGTTGGTCTAGACTTTTATAAAAAATATTATTTAAACTTTTTTTCTGTTATTGAAAAAAACTAATAAAATTTGAAATAATTTTCCGAAAGTACAGTTAAACTGCTGTACCTATAATGATAATGGTTTGAGCACACTCCCCAAAACCAGTTTGTTTTTGTGTTCAACTAAGATTTTATTGAGTCCAACATCTTTTCAATGATGAAATACTCCTTAAGCACCCTTAGAAACACTTTTTTGGAAAAGTTCTTACCGGAATTTGTCAATGATCTAAAATAGTTATTGCAAAAACGAGATATTTTTAAATTATTATGCACCGTAACTGATTTTAGAGTGTCAGCCGTTCAGAAAATAATAAGAGAAATTAAAAAATGTATTCAGTAACTAACATTTATTTTTTAATCCCTGTATTGTGATGGTTTTCAAATTTTTATATAATCTGTCTTTTTATTAATATGGCGAACAAGTGAAAAATTGAACCCCCACATTTTCATGCTATTTTTAGATCGTGCTGTACAAATAAAAAAAATACTCACATATTTCTAAAAAAAACTCAAGAATAAAAATGTCTCAAAAAGACAATTTAAGAACATTTCGCTCTTAACAAACTATCATTTACTTATCAAAAAACTTATTTTACAATATGGTTTACAAATAAATAAGATTTTTAGTAAGACATATTCACAAAGATAATGAAAATTAATCCTAGTTTCTAGTTAAATTTTTCTCAATTTGTTTTCGAATAAAACAGCTGACACCTTAAATTAATTACCATGTATTTAACTGTTTAAATCAGTCATAAAAGAGTCAACAGTTTATGACTGAGAGATTAGATAGGCCATCCTCAAACGACAACTACTTTGGTATCGAGAAGCGATCTTTCATGGATCAAATATTACGTTTCATAATTAATTAAACTGTCGTCAGCTATAAACAGTAACAACTTAAAATTTACATTTCTATCTGTTCCGTAAATTATTGTCTCTTAGAAATATTAGTATTATATGAATAATAATTTAATTAATAATCATAATAAAAATAATAGCGAAAAATCAAGTTAATTTACTGATAAGTTGATTTAGCAGGAACATCGCTTCACGTAGCATAGATTTTGAGTATGCCACCTACAAAGGACCTATGTTTAAAACTGGTTGTTAAAAGTTTAGTACAAAAAATGTTCTAGCTGCAGTTTGATAATTTTGGAACTCTTAGAAACGGATTGCGTTTGAAACTACGTGGACTTAATTCCATTGTACTTAATAATAGTTTTAACTTCATAAAGAGTGGAAAGAGTGGGAAATGTAGCACAATTGTTAGATATTTATTTCCACCTCGATAGCTTATAATTAAGTGGTGTGAGTGCAGAACAAATACTAAAGTTGAACTCGTTTTGAGATTTACGTGGCCAATAATTGAAAGCGATGTATGGATATGTACACTGCAGTAATTGGGAATGCAATTGCTGAACTCTCTCTGCTCCTGCCGGTACATAAAAGTTGGTTGAAAATGCGCCTGGTTTGAAAATTCGATGTCTACAATTGATTTATATGGGAAATCGCAAAATGTTTACACAACTATAGTGTTGCATGCTTAAAACTAATTAATCGAGGTATATATTTATGGGTTACTTATCTGATTTTTGCAATTTTATTTTACCTCATATTACCGATATTTAAAAATATATAAATTGCCAGTACACCTTATACAACTTAACAAATTCAACAAAATAATACCAGATTCTCTAAAAAAGTACTATGTGTATATAACTGTCTTTATCCATGAACAATTTCGTCCTTTTTTTAGTTCAACACTGATTACTTTTGTGTTTATAGATATGAATTTATATCTGAGCTCATATCTATAATTTTTAAATTTGTTTACTAACAATTTATCTTTATGCAAAAAGCAGATTTTTTATTATTCTCATTTCAGATAATTTATTAGTCTAACAAACTGCAGTCTTTCTTATAGAATCTACATTGCCATCTAACGCTTGTAAGTAGTTTTATTTTAATTATTATTATTATTGTTATTAAAAAAATTACAGTAACTGGTACTTTACTCCAAAACATATTTCTTGAGAGTTTGTAACTAGGAAGAACTATTAAAGTACGAAAAACTCATTTTTATAGTTAAATATGAATTTATGTATTTCCTTTAAATTTTTTTGCGTAGTTTTATAAATAATTTAAAATGTTTGCTTGATGACGCACATGAATCACTGTGAACACGTATATCCGGTTTTTATTAAACTTTTAAGCTACATAACCTTTTATCTATGACTATATTTTAAATAGGTTACACCAAATCTGCAAGTAATTATTATTTCAAATTTAATTACGACTTAATTGCATAGTTATCAATTTATACAAATTAAAACGTGGTTTTGTTATTATTATTGATTCTATTTTTAAGTTGGCAGGGCAAAAAATATCTTAACGTGACGGTTTATTCTTTTGCTAGTATTTACATGGCTGATATTAAATATTGTGCATTTTGTAGGATGCATTTTAAAGATGGAAATACATTTTTGAAGTAATAATGGATGTCAAGATTTTATTT
Source organism: Neoaliturus tenellus (assembly GCA_030545055.2). Lineage (NCBI taxonomy): Eukaryota > Metazoa > Arthropoda > Insecta > Hemiptera > Cicadellidae > Neoaliturus > Neoaliturus tenellus. Next base: position 55,376,728 of record CM061535.1, on the reverse strand, counting down.
TTAACATTATTTTTAGCAATTACACTTGGTGAGCGGGAAAATTATAGCATGTATATACTCAGCGAAATTCATTGTGAAATTAAACAAGACTATTTGAATTTTTTGATCATAAAATTTTACCACACATTTTATTCTTATAAATACTGAATATATAACAAGTTATTGGATTTTTTTTCTAGTTCTTGCTTAGTGTTGCGAAGGTGTTTATACGTGTGCCATTCAGATTTCTAGAAAGACAGCACACCTTAGGATACAAAAGGGTATTCATATTATAGTTATTTAAAGTGACTTCTACGAAGTAAACAACTGCAGTAGTAATCTAGAAATCCGTACCATTCCTTTATTTAATTTAAAATACCCTTGTTTTTTTTAAACCCACGTGTTGCTCAATATTTGACCAGAAACTGTTTATCCATTTTGTCATGGCTCATTTAACAAGTAATCAACAAAATATAACATGTAATCCTTACTCCTCAAAATTATCCATCCATGAATAAATATGAGAAACAAATTTTAATTGTTGAATGATTTTCAACGCGTTTGGTTTTAATCCTTTACCTTTTAAATATAATACTTTTCCCCATTCCTTTTTTAATTATATAAGCATTTCAATGTATTTTGTTTTTTTTTTTTTCACTGCATATAATATTTTTATTTTACCGTTCTTCGTTGAAGAATTACTGATACTCATTTTAAACAGCTGTTTTTGTTTAAATGCAATAAAGTTTAAAATAAAACGACTGTTATTTGTGTACCTAATACTAGTTACGCAACCATATTTAATTTTAATATAACACTAATAAGAAAATCATACTTTAATGCAGAAGAATGAGTGCAGTATGAAAATAAGTAATTTGCATGCATATTTTTTTATTTTACTAACCAGTCTCTTCTTTTGAAAGGAAACTGCTTTACTCTTTAAACAATAACGACGGTAAAAGCCAAGAGTAATTAATCTTAATCAGAATTCCTTCAAATCACCCATAACACGCTAAATAGTATAAATTCGAATATGGGTTACAAGGAATCCCTTACTATAAATAAGCTCAAGGGTGTAGTTTATTATTTCAATTGTTCTTTTTTATTGAATTTATATTTAATAGTAATTAAATCTAAAAGGAAACAATAACTTTACTACAAGTTAACGGAAAGGGCAATGCGGCGGACACTTTCCCTAAGTTAAATTTGTTAATTTGTTGTTGTGCTTTTATACAATAAATGACATTAAATATAATCGGAAGAGGCAGTATAGAGGTATATCCTACCAAGCTATAAAAGTACTTTTTAAGTGATTAAAAATCGAAATTAAGTAGTGGACATAATAACATTAACATGATCGTACAACATACACTAGTACAAGCGTAACAATATTTCAACGTTTAACCCAAATTTCATAGAGTAGAATAGAAAATAAATACTTGTCATGTGTAAAATTTTATTGTTTTACCTTTTTTCGTAACTGTAATAAACTATTTTCTGTTTTACCAGAGGATTTATTTTTATTTTTTGTAATATTATTAGCATATATACTATATATGCTAATATTATATAATCATATAATGATAGATCATAATCTTGCTATATATTATATAACAAGATTATGATCTGATATGACTCAAATATCTTCCGGTTTTGAATGCAGCACCAGGATTGGTTGCACATCCTTTAGTTTCTAACCTTCAACGGTACACACGATGTCCAGCTTTCGAGTTGTTGTACCAATATCAACTACTACAAATGAGTTTTTATTCAATCATTAATTTTCTCAGCTTAAAGAGATTGGGTATGTTCTGCAATCCGCCGATTTCTGAAATTTCAAATTGATAACTGAAATAGTATAAAATTTTGTCATAAAACATAAGTTTTTAGTATTGTCTAAACGTGTGTTAAGGCCAAGTCCTACAACCATTTATTTACAAAAAATATATATTTTAATCCTTTTAAGGTGTCCTGGATTTTTCTTAGATCTCTAGATCTTAGATTTTTCTGGTGTCTTTATTGTTTAGATATAGTAAGAGTGGCATAACCTCAATTTTATAGCGCATAAAATGTCAAATATAAACTTAGATCCTTATTTCTTTATTTTTCTAAGGTAACAAAATTTTTTACACTATTCATTATGACAATATGGTAAACTATATTGAGCAAAGCAACTATAACAATTTTTTACAATCTAACAGTTTTCTGTAACTGACAAATACAGCAAGCAAGAACAGGCAACTAACAAAAATGCAAAGCATTGAGTTGACTCGCATGAGGGTGAATTCGAAATTACAATGCAAAATGAGCAGGAAGTGACCAATGACAACAACAAATTATTTAACAGCAACAAATAAAAACATAACAATTCAATAAATATCTTGCAAAGTGCAGTACTAATAACAACTGACGTGCCTGATATTTAACCAAATTTATACCTTGTATGTAATTTCAGCGTCTAAAACCCAACAGGTTTCTCAACAATGCTTATTACAATTAGATAAGGGATTATATTGTTAGTCCCTCATTCATGTTTGTTGGTTACTTAGTACCTTATCTAAATAATAGTAGTTAATGCTTTTACACTCAACTAAATAATTGATGGTTAAAATATTTTGTTTTCTATAAGATGTCTTCTTTGTGATGGTATAAACGTTTTCGTGAGTAAAACCAAGTAGGCTATATGCAGGTAGAGCTACGCCCAGCGAGTGAGCCGCCGGCAGAGCTCAGAGTGGTCCTGCACTCTTGCAGTGGTGCAAACCAAGTAGCTTGCAGTTGTCAAGTTATTAAGTTGTAAAGCTATTAGATGTATAAGTTAAGTTAAAGCTGTACAATTATCTTGGAGTGGCTATTGATTCTAAATTGAGATGGGAAAATCATGTCAATTTTATTATCACTCAGGAAAATGATTTTGGTTTTTTATCAGTTGAGCCAAATTATAAATGAAAAAGACGTTAAAATGCTTTATTATGTTTATGTTCAATCTTGTTTGCATTATGGGTTACTTGTTTGGGTTGGTAGCTTTCAAACAATACTTGAGCCATTAAATGTTATTCAAAGATCAATTATTAAAGCAGAATTCAAAAAGACAAAACGTTACATTACTTTACAGCTTTTTATAGAGTCTTTGTTATTATCAATTAGACAGATATATATTAAGAATCTATTAATATTTTTCACAAATATAAAAATTTACTAGTGGTTCCTGTGACGCACTCTTACCGTACTCGTAGTTCGGTGAGCGTGGGCCTGCAGGTTCCTCGAGTTGTAAAATCTACGAACTTGACTAATTCATTTTATATAGAAAACTTTTTATTGCGTAAATTAGCTTCAGAAATCCGTAACCTGCAGGTTCCGCTCGCCGTCTACAAGATGATGTTATCGGCCTGGCTGGCGGAGATAGGCCCGGTTACCGCTGAGTCGCTTATCGGCCCAGAATATACTACATGACCTTGACTTTGACTTAAAATACTTTCTCCTCTGCACACACATGCCTCTAATAATTGTCAAGTTTTACATACTTTGATTATTTTCTTTCTTATTTTTTTCTCCAATGCAAGCTTTTTCTGTATGGATTAAAAATTGATATTGAAAAATACTATACCTAGTAGCAGATGATAAAAATAAATTATCTCAAACATTCTATTTTGACATCTTATGTTAATTATTTTAACACCCTCGTGTGGTTTGAATTTTTAATTTTACTTTGTTTTTGTTTTCTCTTTATGTACAAAATGAACGGCTACTGACGAAGCTGTGGATTTGTATTCGTCCTACGCACAGGTCTTCGACCCATGTGAGGTTCTTTAAATAAATGTTTTATTTTTAATGCTAAATTTTGTACCAATTTATGAATAAAGAATTATTCGATTTTATTTTTTATGGCCACCGATCACAGAAAAAATAACTCAAAATTAGTAGTGATAAGAAGCCGAAATATACAGTTTAGATTACTTTAACATCTCGGTAACTAATAGTGATAGAGCAAAGCTTCAATATACTAAATTGTGTGTTTTTTTTTTTTTATTTACTTACTTTTACTAGTGATGAGAACAAATACAAACAAATAAGGAAAACAAATATTACTGTAAAAGTATACCAAATGATCCGAATGAAAACCATTTACGTTTCCAGCCACACAATACGTTTTTACAAACACCAAAAAACCTAGAATTGAAACGACTGTTAATACTTGAAACATCATTTTCCTGTGTGACAACACATTGCTAAGCCTGGATTGTGTTATTCTCCCAATTGGCCATTCGAAACATTTCGTTTTGTAAAATTGAGCCGAAATTTGATCTGTAGGACTTACCTACTATCGCGGACATGGTGGTTTACATGACAAATTACATGCATGGTCCTGTAACAGACCTAATTTAGGCTACATACTATAAAACGGGTTTCAGGAACAGATGGACGCATTAATAAAGGATTTACCTTATTAATGTACTTAAATAAAAACAGCCCTGTCGCAGTAGACCTGCGTACTCATTGAATTTCCAATGAAATTAGGTAATTTTTAATTTCTCTATATTCACCATGGGAAAGAATATGCAGGTATTCTGCAATAGGAAACAATAAAAGTAGGTATTTTTATAAAAAAAATTATTTTGACCATATAAAGCCATATACTAAGTTTCATCAATATCTGTCTTTAAATAAAGAAGTTTGCCAATCCCCCATATGATTAACATGGAAAAAAAGTATGCTGCCATGATAATTATAAAAATCAAGATTTTTACCATAAATTGATGGATCTTAACCGGATGAAGCTAAATACCAAGTTTCATAAACAGTATTGATTAATAAGTGAAATATTAATACTTCCTTATTCTCCATAAGATTAACATTGGAGCCCCAAAATAAAATGTACTGCCATTAGACTTTAACATCTCGGTAACTAATAGTGATAGAGCAAAGCTTCAATATACTAAATTGTGTGTTTTTTTTAGCCAATTCCAGTAATAAAAATCAAAATTAAAAAGTTATTAAAATTTCATAACAAAAACGCAAACACTTATTTTTTATGTACAAAACCCCCAAAAACTACCCCTTCCGGTAGGTCGATATACGAGTATCTGGTTTACGAACTCATCCGAATGAAGGTAGGATTACACATCTTTACCAAATTCGTTCTCGATCGGTTTTTACCGGTTTTTACGAGTTATCGTGTCTAGACACACACACACACACACACACACACACACACACACACACACACACACACACACACACACACACACACACACACACACACACACACACACACACACACACACACACACACACACACACACACACACACACACACACACACACACACACAAATATATATATATATATATATATATATATATATATATATATATTTATGATTATTATTTACTCTGGACACCTCAAAACAAAAAATTAACATGGTCCCGGGCTTAGGTCTTATCTTGAGACCTGCGGTAATAGCTTCCTCCTAATGGGAAATTCGCTAAAAATAACTTTCAGGAAAATATAGAGAGGAAAATAAGTACGTTATTTCTGAACATCTTAAAGCTTACGGTCTTTATAAATTTAAATACTTCAAAGTCTATTTACGGGGTTTTATTTAATTATAAGTTCGCAGAATAATTAACTAATTACTTGGTTGGTGACGTAAAGTTCAAATTTACATGAAAGATAAAGTTTAACATTATAAGAAATCTTTTACTATTTTACGATTTTTACTATTTTAAATCTTTATTGATAAAAAATATTACAACATACTTTATATAAACTACCCTTTTTTGCTATAATAATGTACGTTATTTTTACTATATATTCAGTTTGCAGATATATTATTCTGAGAAATTGATTTACTTGCTTTTTCTAAAAAAAGATTTGAAGATATTTAGAATTAAAGATAAAAATCTATTTTACTCTAATTTATATAAATCTCTTATACATATGATTGAATGTTTTTCGAATGTTTGTCACGAAAACTGCTTTATTTTCCTTGAAAATTAACTTATATTATGGATAAAAGCAATATTTATACAAAAGTCTATAAAAATATTATTTCTATAAAATCCGTGATTGAAAATATGTTCAACTAAAAGAATTTGGTGTCAAAACATACACTGATCAAAATAAAATAAAACAAAACAAAGCTATTAAAAGTATTTTTAAAGGCTTGCCGACTAAAAACCATTAATTTTATTTTTGAGGAAACTAAAATACTTGCAAATGATTCTGGTTTCAAATAGATTTGTTAATTATTAGGAACGCTTCTCCTATGTAGGAAAACATACCATAATAAATAGTTATTCATGCTTCTAGGGACTAAAGTACAATTTTTTCTCCCTGAAGGGATAGTGTTGTAGCCCGAAGGCGAAGCCGAGGGTGACAATTTCCCTGAGGGAGAAAAGTACTTTAGTCCCTTGATGCACACAACATTTTTCCTCCACCTACTCGAATAACATTTAGGCCTAATAGGCCTACCGTATAGGCTATAATTTAACTTTACCTTCATATGATCCCTTGCTCCGTCAAGCTGGATCAGTCACATCAACATAAAAACACACAAGGTAGGCCATATCATTTTTAAAGAACACGAAAAAACAAATATAATTTAAGCCTAGTCAAAAGTTTTACACTTATGTTTTGGACTTCTTAGGTTAATAGCCTACCCAAGCGAAATGTAAACAAACACGTACACTGCCACAGCCATCTCTAGTACTAGAGATGCTGCTCACTGCAGCAGCTACAGCTGCTACTAGTCAACAATGAGTAACGAAACAAATACAAGTAACAGCTGACTGTGGCTCATGTTCTTTTAATCTCTCTTTTAATGTTATTCTTATGTAACTAACTTGAGCCCCGTGGTACGAAAAACTTGAGTTTTCCCTAGGTAGAAAAATTAAGTATTCAAGTCACATGGGATAGAAATTAGTACTTTACTACTCTATTCCAAGGAGTAAAATACGGCTTTAGATAGTAGGTGGAGGAAAATTACTTTTTCATAACACTACATAAATATCACTCGTTTACTTCTAACAATCCTTACTTCTAACAAAGAATATTGAGTTCTAGGACCGAAAATGTTTGGTCCTACAACTTCGCACTGGACACTAATGGAAATCGGTAGCTGATGTTAAGTGGTTGCCGATCTTTTCTCATGGGCAAATGAAAATATTTTATTACTTTTTTACATTGCAAAACATAGTGTAGTGTGATGAAAAATATTCCTCGGCTAAAAAAGTTTTGCCTACTCTCGATCGCTTCAAGTTCTCGACTTGGAACAAGATTTCAAGGCCCGTAAAACGGAGTTTTCGGCCCTTGTAACGAAATAGCCTACTATTAACAGTTTGGCATCAGCGTATATATCGTACACGCATTTTCCACATCTATTTAATACGAATTCATATTACTAAGGACCATTAACCTCCTCTTCCTTCATTGAAGTTACTTTATAAAATGTACATGTACAATTTTATTAAAAATAAATGTGCAACATACATTATATTTTTTTAGGTACAATATTTGATCCCTATGACAAGTTTTATAATCATGTTCTCATTTGAGAAGGCACTTCTGAATACACATTATGCGATCAGCTAATCATAAAGTGAAGGGTGAAGCCTCGATCAAGTCGAACTTGAAGGGAGAATGATGGAAATTCGTCGAAACGCGTCAGTAAAGTTTAAGTTTCCTGCTGTTGGTACGACGAGCGATGTAGATGTGAACCTGCCAAGACTTGAGCTGCGATCTGTCAATTCAGTTAAGCTAATTGTAAGCTCCAACTTTAGCTATTGATATTGTTCTCATTGTTCTGTCTATAATATCTACGCATCAGCAATACATGAGGTATGTTTCATTCCAACTAGCTGGTAGGTACGACTATGACGCGAAGGGTAGGCGGGTCTTTCGAACTACAAAATCGCGAAGTTTTACTAATTTTTAAACTAAGCTGAGCGTCTAAAATTTATTTGGAATTAAAACGCTTCTGATAAAAATAATTTTTCTGATTAACTCAATTTTAAAAAAATAATAAAAAATATAAAAAAAACTGCAGTATCTAAATTCCGTTTAAAATCCGTTGAATTCTCTGTCAAAGGAAATGTTATCTTAAAAATTTTAATCAAGAGAAATTTTTCCAGTTGAATAACTGGTTTAATCCAAATGGAACAAAAGAGGATGTTAATGTATTTTAGAAAACTGTATCTGAAATAGAATTAAAAAGTTTAAAACGTATTTTTAAGGATTGTTAAAGTTTCAACTTTAATTCTTTAGCGACGATCATAAAAATATATTTCAGTCAACCAACGTAAAACATGTGTGATATTACTCGTGAAGATATACAATAATCTCTTGTGGTGTTGAAAAACACATTTCTTAACCAGATATAATAATGAAACATATAGAGCAGCTTCGGATTTATTTTTATACCGAAATAAACATACAACTTAACTGCTAAAATGCAATAACTATTCGCTTAGAACATTTTAATTAATAGACTATTTTTCATATGAAGAAAGTTAAATTTTAAATAAGTATTGTTTTTTATTTGGTTTTATACATAAACTATTAGTTTAGTGATACAATATTAAATTCATAGTATAATGATACTGGTATTTATGACATTTATTTAAAACTATTGATGTGATTTATATTTTACAGTACACTATAAAACAAACAAACGTGTATTCATTGAATGATTAAAATATATCAACTGGTTTCTATAAAACCTTGTCTGTTTTTATTTTACTTGGGTTAACAAGAGAAATTGAGATACGTTTACTCTTCCATTATTTATAATATATAAGATAAAGTTGCTTTTTGTAAAGATAAGTTTTGTAAGTCACATTTTAAGGGTTCTCCAGCCAAATTAGATTCCAAAATTTAGATCCTTCTATCATAAATAAAATTAGTAACTTTTCACTTAAAATGAGAACCGGGAGTCAAGGTGATCATAAGACATCGGAAATATTGGAAACACGTTATATAGCTTTTCAAATTAAAATTTGGTAATCAGGGTTACCTTCATCAGGGTATTGTTAAGTGATTATTTTTAGACGAAATCTTATCTACGGAAATTTACTATTCATAAGGATTAAATTAATTCATTTTTTTCTATCTAAAGATAGGAAAAGGCCAACACCTGATGGAATTAGTGGAACAAATAAACATATACTATTTACATTGTAAAATATAACTATGTATTGAAAAATAAACACCGTACATAATTTCACAAAATAACGTACTATCTAATAAAATCAATGCGTATTACTGGAATAATAGTTTGCAACTTTTATATGACGTTTTAAAGAGATAATCATTAAATAGACGCAAATTGAAATTCGGTTTATCTTAGTTGTATTTGTATAATGTAGTATTGGTAGGCCAGCCTTATGCCAAACCACGTTAGTTTTATGAATTATGCATGTATTAAATTGTTGTTGAATTTTGTTAGATTTGGACCTCGATGATAAGTATTTAACTTAACGAGGCCGGTGTTTTTTAAATTTATAAATAAATAAATAAATCTTAACCAAATAAGCCAACAATTAATTTTTCATGAATACATTGTTCATTGTTCAAACATTCAGGTGTTATAGATACTTACATAATAAAAAAATCAAGCCAATTTAAAAAAAAAAAAACGTACAAGAAATACTACACTGTAAAATAGATAGAGTTTATAAAAACTTAAACGCTGCTTTAAAGTCAACGCATTCGAATTGAATTCAGATTCAAATAAAGGGTGAGTGGATGTGCAGATCAATTTATGGCTTCCGGGGGCTCTTGAGGCTTACCCACATTACAGCACCTTTCGGTCGCAGCCTCGTCACCCCAGAGCCGTAGCTGTAAACCGATCTCTAACCTCACCTAGCCTACTAAATATAGATAAATTATTAGATGATTTTTCGTCGTGCTGATGTGAAATCAGCTGTTAAGTATCTGTTAAACCAGATTAAGTATTTAGAGCTACAGGGACGGTGAACAGCAATTCCATCGAAAGCTTTCCTTTTCCTATAGAGTACAAGTCCTTTGTTTAAAATTACTCATATGTAATCTACCATTTTACCAATACGTTTCAAAAGTTTCCAACCGGTCTCTATTTTACAAACTGAGCAATCAGACCAACAAAAAAATAAGATATTGCAATATCGTATACTTTGAAATCATCAAAACATCGAAATTTACATCATGTTAAACCTCTAAACATGAAAAGAAAATATAAATTTTCATTATAAGAAAAACAAAAACCTTTTAAACATTTTTTAAAATAATAATTAAGTTCAAATTTTAGGCATTTGCCTTCGTCAGGAGCAAACAAAACCAAACAAAAATAATTGCAGTATTTTGATACAATCAATTTATCAGATGGGACTTTTTAAATAAACTTAAAGCAATTACATTTTTATGGATAAGTTGTGTGAAATTAAAATTTAAAATAAAAAAAATATAAGAAATATTATTTTGATCATTTATCTTAAATTTAGTCCGAACGGAATTTTTTATTTGAGGATAAATGTTACTAATACAAATGTTCAAAATTACATTTCTTATGATTTTAAATTTTAATTACACACAACTTATCCACAAAAATGTAATTGCTTCTACTTCAAAACTCCCATCTAATAAATTGATTGCATCAAAATTATTATTTTTGTTTGGTTTTGTTTGCTCATGTAAAAGGCAAATGCCGAAAATTTGAGTTTAGTTGTTATTAAAAGAAATGTAAAAATTGTTTTTCATTTTCTTGTAAATGGTGCAGTTTGGTGATTTTTATGAAAATAAATTTTCTTTAGAGATATTGAAGTATGCTTGAGTTATTAACAACAAACAAAACATATAGTATAATAGTTTTGAACAAAATCAACAAAAATCAGATGTTTTATCTTATAATCTGTAAATGTTTTGTATAATGTGTGATTTTAAAGCTCACTGTGAAACCCACCAACACACTGCCTCCACTGCAAACTGTCCTTTGCTGTGTCTTCTGTCTTTAACGCCTTGGACAAATCTTTCTTTATTCATTCTTTCCAGTATCTTTTTTGGCCTTCCTCATGGGCCTTTTCCAATGGAACCTTTCTCCAAACAATGGCGCTTCTATCATCTCTCCTAATGATTTGGCAGTCCATATATGCTTCCTGCTTTTAACTTCTACAATGATATCTCTTTCCTTTAAAAACTCTCTGAGTCCCCAATCGTGTTTAATTATCCACTTGTTGTCTTCCTTAGTCTTGTGTTTAGTCTAGTCCTTAGTCTAGTGTTTCCTCCCTATAGTTTGGCCAGCTATTTTGTGAACTAATACTTCAATTACAAAGCATTTAGGTTTTTTTCTAATTCCTAATGTTAATTTAGTTTCAATTTCCATGAAATAGAGCTGGTTTTATAATGCCTTATACATTTTTATTTAGTGTGATGTGATAATATTTTTTTATTTTAACAAGTTACTCATCGAATACCATCTGCTCGCAAGATTTATTCTGTTTCTAATGTGTTAGTAAAAATTTTAAACCAAACAGTTAAAAGTGTTTATTTAAAAATAAAACAAAACACCTCACTCGTCCGTATTTCCAATTGAAGGAGGGGAAAAATTAAATCCGTTTGAATGACACAGCAATATTGGCAAGGTGAGCGCAGAATGCAGAGCCCTCCAACTCGGGTCAGAGTTCACGTGTGCTGAGCGGCTTACCCCATCCCGCCCTATGTCACCACCCAATGCCATGCTCAAATTAAACACCCGATATTCAAATTCAATGATAATCATACTTCCATTTTAGTATTCGTTTTAATCACATATCTTGACATATCGGGTAATTGAATTAATTGTATTATTTTGTAATTTAAATATTGTAGGATTCTAGTATTAAGTAAGTAACGTGGTGAGTGTGGTTACTTTACAATAAGTACCAGGTTAACCGAGCCTTGCTCGTTGGTTTTTATTCACTTTTGTTATAATGTCAAGGTAAAAAAGCAATTAAATTTCCACCAACAACCAACTATACCTCTTCACAGTTAACAGCTGTTTCAAAAAGTCTGCTTAACATTAATGTTTCTTTCTTTTTGTTTACATTTCGTTGTTATTTCGTTACCAAAATAGCAACCCATAAGACTAATGTTAAAAATTACAATTTTAAAACTTAATTTTAGACCAAATTCGATTTTTCCTGGGGTTGAGGCTGTTTCTAAACTTATTTTTGGGCCAAAACACTCTTTAATGCAAACTTTAAGCAAAATCTAACAGCTAGATTTCGAGATCGTGGAACACACATCCCTTCAGATATTCCTCGTATTTTAGTATAGGATTTTAATTTTTAAACAAAATAAAAGTAACATTTTAATGGATTTCGAGGCGTTTTTCAGCCACATTTGAATTTTATTAATATATATTTTGTTTATTGTATACTGTACCGTATAATATTATTTTTAAAAATACACACAAACTACAAAATACTCAAATTTTCGACATGGTTCACGGTGGGTTTCAAGAAATTAATGAGTGTCTTTGATACTAATACCCATAATATTAACCGGAGATAATGGATGTAAATATAAGTATATATCATTAATAATTTGTACAAAAAATTATTGTGTGAAAGTTCATACATAAAGCTGTTATTAATGTTTGAAACATGAAAAATAATTCAATAAATCGTAATTTAAATTTAGATTTTTACACTCCCAGCATTATTCTTACATGTTTAAACATTTTCACATTTTGTTTGAGTAAAACTGGCTCAATAAAGGAAAGAAAAAGCAAGCAAAATGCTCACAAAAAGGGGTACGGGAGTTACTGATATTTATGACCAGCGTTCTTATGGCGAATTCCAACCTTTTAATAAAATAAAATTTGGTAAAAAGTTTGTAGTCATACAACTTTCCCCTAATTCGTATTATGAACCTCTATGGTGGTCCCGGTATCATATCTCACTAATCGAATCATATTTTTACTTTCTAATTTTTCAGCAAAAAATCACTAACTAGGTAAGAGAGTGTTAGAGAGTGTACCATTTATTCAGAAATGTCCCCTGAGAAAGCTTGAGTTAAGAATAATCGACCACATTGTTGCACAAATTGAAACACTTCATTTTATAACACCTTCTATTATGATACCTTTTGTTCCAACGGTTTAAAACTAAACCTGTAAGTTTAAATAGCTAGATACAAAGTTAAGGTACCATTTGTTAATAGTACACTCAATTAAGGAATGCTACTGAACTCAGAACTGACCAAAGGATACAAGTCTCAGTCTAAGATTTCAGGTGAAATACATAACTGCTAGCCGAGAGAGACTCGTCTCCTTACAAATAATTTCTATGAATAAAATAAAAAAGTTTACAAAAAATCAAATATACACAAAATAAAAACACGGGTTATCCTAGAAATGCTTATTAATACATTAACAACTTTGAGTTTTATTTATTTAATAGATAAAATAATAAATTAATATAAATACCAATATGTTTAATGTCCTTCTAGATTGATTGATTTTAATGTTAAAATTAATTATGTATTAAACAGTTAGGCGAGTTATAAGAATGTATGTCTGTTATATTATTAATTTCTCTGGTCAAAAAATGGTTGAGCGATGTAATTTTTAGGGAAATACAAATCTTTTGCTACTATGGCACGCTTAACTGCAATGAAACCCCAAGTCACAAACTAACAAACCTTTTGACTTTTTTCGAACATAAGTACAATTTTAGCATGTTGAAGTCAGCTCCTTTTATGACTTTTTTATAAAACCTCGTTATAGAATAATGTATGTAAAAAATATTTATATCCATACTGTATTTCCTTAGTAGGTCAAAAAAGTTTATATAGTACATTTTAAATTCGTAAAATTTAAATTAATTAAATTCATTTATGAACCTTCAAATTGAAGTGTAAAAAGGAAAAACTGTTTTATGGACAAAGAGACAAGAATGGGAATGATTTCAAGGTAGTATGTACTTTAGGAAATTTAATAGAGTGTATATTATTAATGAAGAATGGACAATCAAGTATTTAAATTCAGCGAGTTGCACTTTTGACAATTATTGTTAGTTCTTCTCTTACCTACCTTATTGTTACCATTGCTGAAAGGAATCCAAACGGTGGGACGCAGCACTTCCAAAATGAAATGACGCTCCCAAATTAAGCTATAGCTACTTTGACACGCTTAAGGCCCTTTCAGTCCTTAAATGACCGTTGAAACTAGGACTTATACGTCCATCCATCCAGGATATGCAAATCCTACAGGATTAACCAAAGCGAATGATAGATCAGGTTAGGTTAGTTGACTCATATGTTAATTTCGTTTTACTGGGGTTCCAGATCAACTGCAAAATATCAAGAAAAAATGTCTATTTTTTATTAACTGGAAAAGCTTTATAAACTCAAATGAATTTAAGAAATTGCTAGTTATTATTTTTTTTACCACATCTGACTTATCTTAAAACCTAGGCATAATTACCTGAGTCAAAGACTACGGACTGAAAAATTTTCATATGTTTATGAATATGTATGTTTTACAATGAAATAAAATGTATTTTATTTACATTGAAAATTTAACATAGAGTACATTCAATTGAATTTTGAGACCGGAATATGGTGGTTAACTATGGATAATAGGTATTCGGATAAGCTGATTGTGGACCTATGGTGGTATTGAACTAGTGAGTAGCTATTGGCAAACTGAATTGATGGACTACTGGGCTCGAGCAACAACATGAACGGGCTGACTGGTCATCTCTAGGTTGTAGGTGATTAACTAAAAAGTGAGTATGGAAATGGGTGAGGATTGAGGTTTAAACCGTGAAGTGAGATACCTGGGAATTACGTGATTTATTGACTGAACCTAGGTAACGTATCAGAAGGAACACACTGAGGGTAGTACCCAGAGACGGATCGTAGCCAAGCACAGGACCAGAAACCTATTAGCCATTTTGATGAGCGTTTTAATTATAATCTACGTATACTAAATTAATTGCAAGGTGAATTTACTAATACTCAACTGTACCTAGAAAACTAACCATCCTATACCTAATGGCCATGTCCTGAAGGGACATGAAGGTTACGGTTCCAGACTACCCTATACAGAACAACCTATAGCCTTAATTGATTGGTTAAATAATAAATTTACTTGAGATTAATTTAACAATTATCATCCCCCACAACCTTCATTACCCAGGGACCTTAAGGTCAACCTAATTTGTTATACTTAGCTGGTAATTTTTGCCGCGATGTTCCCGAATCCGAAATGTACCTCTCTTGTCGAAGGCCGGCGAGTGAGAGAGAGACAGCCCCCGTAATTTACGTCTTCGCAAACCGATTCGAGAAGGTTCTAGAAAGAGGCTGTCGGATACCGGCGCTGTGGCCAGTGCATCGACAATCGCTACTATTAGAGTGCTGGCGGCACGAGCCGTCTCAATTTTCATAATTTGGTAGGCAAGGAAAAATGGAAAATGCACATCAATTTGTATAAAACACTGTACAGTTAATCCATAATATTGTCCAAACTATCACGCATAATTTTATACTATTAATTATGTAAGTGATGTCCTACTTAACGAAATAAAATATAACCCAGGAAATGGCCAACATGTACTAAATCAATATGCTCTAGTTTATTATTATTATTTCTTTAATAAGTATTAATATTTAATAGTATTTTTTTAATAATAGTTTTTAAAATACTGTAAAGACATTTACTTTCAAATAGTCATAGTTTCCAATTTTTATTTCATTTTATTTTTACTTTTTCACAAAAATACCATGACTATGAATTACAAGAAGATATTAACAGGAAGTTTAAATATATGCGGTGATCCAAAAGAAACTTTTATGGAGCTATGGGAAGATTGTCCTCTTCTGGAGATAGGCTATACTCAAGGGCCATAATAATATTTAAATCACTAAGATCTTACTTAACAGCCAAGATACCCACTTCCATTCATTTTGGTTGACCTTAGTTTACTGGGATGAATTGTCAACTAAAATGAGAGGTACAGTAAAAGAGTTTTTAAAATGGACTTCAAGATTTTACTTTAACTCTTTAGTTGGAAATATAGATTAAAATCATGAGTCCTCAGGGTTACTATTAGAGTTACAGAATTACTATTAGTCATCATAAATTAAGTGTCCTAAGCTCTTGTAAATGGGTAGGAGATACCATTTCAAGTACACGGCTTTTCATTATAATATTAATTTATTTTGAAAATCAATATTAAAATATAATTAACTGAGTATTCTTTTTTTGGAAACTTTTGCTTCGAATACATTTTAGACCCTTAAGTACGAATTGCTCAGTAAATAACAACTTTACAATACAATTTTTCACCAAACATACGTAGCTAATTAGTACATTTTGATATCAATCTAGCAATATGTAGGCCCACCGAACATAACAGTTACAACAATTGTGGTATGCAAATGCAAAACTAATGGTTTGTTTAGTCATTAGTACACCGGGGCGCCAAGTCGCTTCCTCATGAATACATTCCATTGTCGAATAGTATATTAATTGTGCATTTTTATTCCAATGTATTTTATTACATTATATTATTATAACAGCCACTAAAAGATGGCACCTGTTTTTTTTTATTCTAAAGATTACGATTTTGTTTATTATTAAAAGGTTTACATTATGAAACCAATGTTTAATTCATTGTAGCCAATTGATGCATGCTATACTAATGTATTTGGGAAATGGCTATACAAATTATTATTGTTGTTTTCCAAGAAAATAATAACTTTGAGTTCAGTCTTTGCGTTTATGTCATTATATCTTAGTGAAAATATATCACACACTTATCAGCGACTTTTTTCTCTGGGAAAAACTCTACTATATTAGTAAACCCAGCAACCCAATTCCCGGGACCACGATACTTTTTGTTTTGAGGTCCTGAGAAGATAATCCCTATGTGTAAAGGTTTTTTTTATAAACTATATCTAAACTTTTCTCCCTTAAAATAGAAAACGTGGTGGGCAGTTTTCAAATGTAATTTTGTACATAGTACTTTTTTCATAGGTACTTTTGTCGATTCGTCAGTAATGGGAGATGGTATGGGCCTTTCTCCGGAGGGAATGTTTTTTTTCTCAACAGATTACGTACCGATTAAGGTGGAAGACAAAAATGGCGACAGGCTTTCAACCAGTCATGTGCTTGAGTTGCCGACAAGCAAACTATTCACCATATTTGCACTTCTCGAAAATCGAGGAAGGCCAATTGCATGCTTTGCCACCGGGAGTAGTGGGGCTTCATCAATTAGACGAAGTAGATTAAGACTGGTTGAGGGATAAATGTTAGCCGTTACTCTCGCTTATTATAATTGTCCATCTCTAGGTGTTAGGTATGAGCCTACATTATATCATTGTTTTACCTTTGATGGGCTGAAAATAAAACCTATTTCAGTTTCAGTTGATTTATTTCGATAAATTAAATCAAATTACAAATGAATCAGATAGGGAGTTAATATTATGTTCATTTGCTGTGTTAGTCATCGAGAAGGCTATTGTAGTCATCAAAGCCGCTACCGTAGCGTCCCAGTTTTATATCGTAGTCACCACGGCCGCTACCGTAGTATCCCAGGCCGATATCGTAGTCACCACGGCCGCTATCAAAGTATCCCAGTCCTCTATCGTAGTCACCGCGGCCGCTATCGAAGTATCCCAGTCCACTATCGTAGTATCCCAGTCCGCTATAGTAGTCACCACGGCCGCTATCGAAGTGTCCCAGGCCGCTATCGTAGTCACCACGGCCGCTACCGTAGTATCCCAGTCCGCTATAGTAGTCACCACGGCCGCTATCGAAGTATCCCAGTCCGCTATCGTAGTCACCACGGCCGCTATCGAAGTATCCCAGTCCGCTATCGTAGTATCCCTGTCCAATATAGTAGTCACCACGGCCGCTATCGAAGTATCCCAGGCCGCTATCGTAGTATCCCAGTTTGCTAGCGAAGTATCCCAGGCCGCTATCGTAGTCACCACGGCCGCTATCGAAGTATCCCAGTCCGCTATCGTAGTCACCACGGCCGCTATCGAAGTATCCCATGCCGCTATCGTAGTATCCCTGTCCAATATAGTAGTCACCACGGCCGCTATCGTAGTATCCCAGTTCGCTAGCGAAGTATCCCAGGCCGCTATCGTAGTCACCACGGCGGCTACCGTAGTATCCCAGTCCGCTATCGTAGTCACCACGGCCGCTATCGAAGTATCCCATGCCGCTATCGTAGTATCCCTGTCCAATATAGTAGTCACCACGGCCGCTACCGTAGTATCCCAGGCCGCTATCGTAGTCACCACGGCCGCTACCGTAGTATCCTAGGCCGCTATCGTAGTCACCACGGCCGCTACCGTAGTTGTCAAAAAATACAGATTCCCCACTTGATACCTGTGCGGGAGAAAGATAAAATTAGTGAATATTCTTATAAATTGAAATAGTTAAAAACAATTTTTTTTATTTGTTCCAACCGATTTTTAACCCATTAAGTTTCTATGGCATAATAATAACAGAAGAAATTTAGCCGATACTACTTAATTTCATGTCCTAAAGACAGGTTTTATGAAAAATATGTTCCTCTTGAAGGTTTTATCTTATTCTAATTATCAAGAATATATTCGTGATCTGAAGAGGTTTGCCAATTTTCTAACCTTAAAATACATGTTTATTTTCTGAACTTTATTGATAAAATCATTACACTAGCCGCCACGAGAGATGACCGTAGGCCGTACCCGATAGAAGATAAGAGCTATGTTGCCATATTGCACACTTTATTTTGGTCCGTATACTTACAATGTTTATTTGTAAATTGAATTATTTAAAACATGTGATGAGGCTTGGGGAGTACATCAATGAATAAGTATGGCTACATCGATTGATTCTCATTCGTTTGCTCAAGATCACATCTCTTCTTAGCCCCGCCCTCAACGGACATCTCTCGTGGCGTCTGGTGTACTAAAAATTTTATTGTTTAGTTTATTTTGTTATTAATGAAGTGTTAAATGTGGTAGAGTGAGTTCCTTGAGGTGGATAAATATACACTTTAAAGTAAGTGGTATATAAGGCCTACTTACAGCTATAAAGCAAGCAATAGCTACGACGACGGCGAGGTAAGGTGAGTGAGCAGACATCTGGAAAACAAAATATTAAATTATTATGACAAGCTGAGTGACCATCCTGTACTATGTAATTGAAACAAACTCTCGTGGACCTAAAACACCTGTACAAAGTAATTTATTAACGGTTTGGTTCAACTTATATTGAATTATTTATATAATTTTTATTATATAATTTTTGTTTTGTAGTTTTTAGCTCGCAAAACAACGGTTTTATTCCCTCTTATTAGCCGGAAAGTCGTCGTTTATTGGTATATTGAAATAGTGCACATATGAACGTATGTTAATTTTTACGGTGGGATAACATCAAAATTTTGTTTGTCTTCAACAAAACTTTCTAGTAATCCAAATGCAACAAGGACAATGTAAACAAAAATGGCTTGCAGGCGACTTCTAAAAGACAGGATTTTGACAAAGGTTTATCTTATTTACCAGCTGCTCGATTAAAATAATGTAATGTAAAAGAAGACTATTAAACGTAAACATATAACCAAATTTAAATAATTGATTATGCTCTACCTTTAACAAATAATTGTTTTGCAGTATGACGAAAAAGTTGTCACTCTGACCGAAAGTGTTTTTCTGTGTTTAATGGCATTCCTACACATAAAAAGCCACTTTCGAATCGAACAGCTGTAAACTAATATTTCTCACTAGAATCAAACGTGACTGTTTACTGTGGGAAATCGCGTTTTATCGCATGGTTGACAATCAGTCAATCACTATTGTACATTTTACAATCTCGAGAGACTTCGAAATTACACAAGAAGTTAAAGCAAGATGGTTAGGTTAATTTTGTAAAGCGAATACGAAATGTGAACAGATACTTAGTTACCCACATACAAAGATGTTACCCTCTGGAAATTTAAAATAGCCACGATTTTGGAACTGTAAAAGTTATAAATGTCAAAATTGTATCTTAATTTGTGTCTTTACTTACGTGCATGACAATTTAGACAAGTTTAACTTTTTTTGACACAAATCTTTTCAAACATATATAGTCTGTAATAGAATAATTAAACATTTCTTACAGAAAACCAGATAGTTAATACGTAATATTTGATATTTTTTACCTACTGAATTACCAAGTAAAGTTTTCGTCTAATACTTGCAGGACATACAGTATATCCTTAGAATATAGTGAGAAAACTTACCTTCGGTGGTGGTTCTTCAGCTTAAGGGGCCGGTCTACCCCAGCCAAAACAACAACAATACCGAATGCCGCCTCGCGGCCGTAGCGCTAGGCGAGTTTGATGGCTGCAGAGGTTTACGGGGATCGTGTTTTAAAATTAACCAATTAAGATAGAGATAGGCTGTTAACTTTTTCTCAAAGTAGAAAAAAAGGATCTAGTCGGCTATCTTTTTTTAGAATTTTTAAATAAAATTTATAATTTCAGTAATAACTGTCTAAAATCATCTGTTTTTTAGTTTTGTAAATGCAGAGGTTTACGGGGATCGTGTTTTAAAACTAACCGCTTAAGATAGAGATTGCCTGTTAAATTTTTTTTAAAGTAGAAAAAAGGATCTAGTCGGCAATCTTTTTAGAATTTCAAAATAAAATTTCTAATTTCAGCTAAATCTGTCTAAAATTATCTGTTTTTATAGATTTTTAACCGAAGTTTTCTATTGGTTTTAATAAACTAATTACAAAAGTGTAACAGAGGAAAATTAGTACCGTTATTGTTCTTTAATATGACACCTCATTTATAGCTCTAGGCTTCATTTGGCAGAAGATAACACGATTCTAAAAAACCCTTGCATTTGGGTGAGCGCCAGGGGTAGACCGGAGCCTTTCTACCCCTGGCTATAGTTATAGAATTCGATTGTTTGATTAAATTTAAATGGGAATTCTTCATGGAAAAATACAAATTTTATAAGATGGTCTTATTATAATTGGCACCACTCCCATTAGGGTAAAAAGTTGAATTTTGGATCGAAGACACAAGTAGTATGATCTATTATTTTGAAACGGGAATATGTCGGTTAACTATGGATAATGGGTGTTGCGATATGTCGACAGTGGACCTATGGTGGTATTGAGCTAGTGTGAAACTATTGGGAAGCTGAAGTGATAGACTACTGAGCTCGAGCAACAACATGAACGGGCTGACTGGCCATCTCTAGGTTGTAGGTGATTAACTGAAGGGTGACTATGGAAATGGGTGAGGATTGAGGTTTAAACCGTGAAGTGAGATACCTGGGAATTACGTGATTTATTGACTGAACCTAGGTAACGTATCTGAAGGACATACTGTGGGTACTACCCAGAGGCGGATCGTAGACAAGCACAGGACCAGAAACCTATTAGCCATTTTGATGCGCGTTTCAATTATAATCTACGTATACTAAATTAATTGCAAGGTGAATTTACTAATAATCAACTGTATCTAGAAAACTAACCCATCCTATACCTAATGGCCATGTCCTGAAGGGACATGAAGGTTACGGTTCCTGACTACCCTCTATAGAACAAGTTATAGCCTTAATTGATTGGTTAAATAATAAATTTACTTGAGATTGATTAATAATTATCATCCCCCACAACCTACATCCCCAGGGACCTGACGGTCCCCCCTTATTTAATACTTAGCTAAAGCGTTGCATTTTCCCCTCGATGCTGCCGATACCCGAAAAATGCAGTACTCTCGGAGAAGGACGGTGAGAGAGAGAGAGACAGACGAGTCTAGCGATTTTCAACTTCGCGGACCGATTCAAGAAGGTTCTAGAAAGAGGCTGTCGGATACCGGCGCTATGGCCAGTGCACGGAGGATCAGCACTATATGGAGTGCTGGCGGCACGAGCCGTCACAATTTTAGTAGTTTAGTAAAATTAGTATGGAAAATGATATAATTCTTGGACGAACATTTTGTAATTGCATCCCCTAACATTCCTCCAAAAATTCCCATGAAATCCTCGATGGGGATCAAAACCTGGCGTATTCATAGAAGAAGTTACAACAAAATTTGATATTAAACATACTAAAATTAAGTATATTCCAGAAATACTTAATTTTACGTATATTATCTTTAAGGTCTTAAATTGTAGAATACACAATGCCGTAAACTCGATCTCAATATGATGGCCAGGAAGAAGATGACAGACGATCAAAATATAGAGTAAAATAATATTATCAAAATATTTAAAATGCCAAAACTTCCGAAATACATTACCTTTCTATTCATGGTTTACGGCTTTTGAATTATTATTTATTATAATTTAGTGCAACCTAAGGGTACCTAAGGATACTCTCCTTACTGAGACCTTTAAAATTATATATAGCATGGCTATGGACCAATAAATTATTTGAGTATTTCCTCTTTTGGGCGACCATTTGGAAAAATACAGTCTTAGTTCTTGTAATGGAAATGATAGACGTAATTTACCGAACCGGTGATTCGTTTATATGACGAATAAATTTACTCAACAATTTATGCAAATAAAACCTACCTTTTAAGCGAAGATGCGACGGCGGTGGGAGTAGAGAGCACCTGCGCTTGCGTACAAATCATCTTAGGAACTCCCGAGGGGTCGAACACCAAACAGGAAGATGCGGAGTTAAAGTGGGTGTAACAAGTTTAAGTCAAAAGTGGCTTTCAATAAGAAGTTCAATAGCGAACGGCGCCAGTTCCCCGGGGCTTGAACCTCTTAACATCTCTCTCTCCATCCACTCATTACTTAAGTCGATTTGCACCATCATTCTTTAAAACCCGTCTTCATTTTTCAAAGTATACATTCATTGGCCGAAAAGTATATAGATCTTGTGTTTCCGATTGAGCCAGAGACATTTGTGACTGATTAGTCAAAAGCGTGAGGAAAGTGGTCCAAAATTTTGTTTCCGGAATCGAACATATATGGTTCCTTGAACTGTGAGTCCAAGGGAAAGACTTAGACACCCAACAACTTGCATGAAGACTTTGGTAGCTTTTACACATGAATTGGACATTACAAAATAACTGCAATTATCAGAAGAAAAGTAATTCATCAATAATCAATCATCATGGGTAACAATAAAAGAAGATATAAAAGGAATTAAAAAAGCTCAGATATAAAATATTACTGAAGGCCCTCTTTATGAAAACGATAACTTTTCCAACTTGTGGCTGCCAACTAAAAATAAATTATAACTAAAATTAATTCTCTTTATTTTTTATACATACTCAATCCTTACGAACATTGTAAATTTCGAATAAATACAATTTTAAATCAATTTAAATTATTTGACTAATTTGACAAAAAAATTTAATTGTTGAGAAGCTGGATGTCTGTTGATACCCCAAAATTGACAAAAAAAGAAACAAATTGAAAACCTATTTTATTTTCGTTAAAATGTCCTGTATAAATAGTTTGTGAACAATTTGTAAATTTATCAAGACAGTTATTTGATTTTAAAATCCATTTCGACAATTACAGATCAAGCTTTTGTCACTGACAAGGGCGCTAAATTTAGACACGCTGAATACCTCTGACAAAGGTTAGATTAGAAATCACAATCGACTTTTTGTAAAAGTCCTCTTAGCAGGGGAAAATAAAATACATTTTAATCGTAAGTCATTGTCTATTTAATTCCTCGAAAAATTATTATCAAGATTGTCTTCTGTTTTAGGAGATCTCAGATCATTCAAGAATTTACAGGAAAGGAATAAAGAAATAAATTTGAAATATAAACCTACTTTTATTGTTTTGTTTTTTGTTAAACTGGATTATATTCTTCACACAACTATAAAACGAGACAAGCATCATTTGCGTATGTCCTTCTTTCTTTGTCTCCTACTTAAATTTTGAGGTCTCAGTCAAAATTTAAAATTTAAGTAGGGTTGAATCCACATGCCTGAAGCTCGACGAATGGAGGAAACGAAACCAAATACAGTAGTGACCATTGTCGTTGAACCATCACTCATTGTCGACAATGCGCGGCGGAGAGGGGGGTAGTTGAGGAATGGTCAATCGTAGAGTCGGACAACCGCGAGATCCTGTAGTCGAAACGATACAGTTTGACATCATTGAATCTTTTGTTGCGTACACTTTCCATAGTATATTTTGTCTCTAGTCCGGACAGTGGTTGTTACCGGTGCAAGATCGAGTTTCAAGTACGAGGCGAAGCTGAGTGCTTGCATTAGATCGAGCACCGTTATACCACTTTCGGACGAGTTACGAACAGTATATTTCATCATAAAACCTTTAATAAATGTACAGTTTGGATAAAAGTTAGTGAATTTTGACGTATTACGTTATTTGTTTATATTGTATTTGAACTGATAGCTCTTTAGTATTAATAATAATTGACGTCGACAAATATCATTAGAGGTTTGGTATTGTTTCATTTGTTTCAACAAGCAACATTAGATGTTTAAAAATTGTACAGTGAAATAAGTTACTGTAAGTAGAAAGCTGCGCTCGTGGTCTAAAATCTTGGAAGTTTTTTCCGGCCTAGTCCAGAAAACTATAGTTTACTTGACCGTTTATCCAACCCAGCGGGAATCAACTAGTTTCGATCACAGCTGACTGTTCCCAAAACGACGGTTACCGCAAGGATATGATGAAAAATAAATTACAGGTAGCTGGCACATACTTCCTTCCAGATCCAATTTCAATTTGATAAAGTCATTAGTCTAAAATGTTTTACGAATTATATTGTTTGAAAACGTTCGAACCAAAGCAAAAAATGCATGTTATTTACGTGCTGCATAACTCTACATTGCCCCACTTATGCCCACTGCATGACACTAGTTTCATCCATGAAATATCAAACATTAGTTTACTAAGTACGTTAAAATGTGTTCCAAGCGTTTAGAGTTAACATTAACGAAAAATCTAATACTATAATACTGTTGTCAATGTCAATATACATAATATACTTATCAAAAGATTGGAAAACAGAAAAAGTTAGGAGTGTCAAAATGTGTACTCATTTTTATTTTATCATTAAGGGTAGTAATAATTTTGAAATCAAGATAAAATGCTATAAACAAAGTTGTTTCATGATACATTTTCCATAAATAACCACAGTTTATCATATTTGTTTAAAAAAATCAATTTTAGATTTAAATAATAAGTATGATATTGATATAAGTAGGTTTTTATACTAAATTTATATATTTTATCAACAATTTTACCTTTCTAATTTTTTAATAAACGTGAACAGAGAGGTACCGTTGGTTGCGGATCGAGAATAGGAAGACACACGCGAAATACTATTGATTACGGACTTTTTATAGCCTAAACTACGGTCTACGGTCAAACTTTTGGTATAAAAGCTCTAATTTATTCAAAACCTTTGCGTTATAGTTAGTAAAGTAGTTTATAGTTTGAGCCATTCAAATATAGGTACAACAACAAGGTCTCGTTTACTAACCGCTGACCTCTAATATTACCATAAAATTAAGTTGTTTATTGCGGAAACGAATCAGTCTTATGCAAATCAGCTAATAATAAAATTAGCTTGAAACAAATGTGGTGTGAGGTACTTAAGAAAAGAATACATGAGTTGGGCATGAAAAGAATACATGAGTGTATTTTGAACCTTTAGCTGGTTTTTACATAAAACATTGAAAATGTATCAATAGTAAGTTATCGATTTTTAACTTTCCCAACCGATAAGTCACAGACCTTTAGTCAGTCTAACAAAACAAATATAAACGTAACAGATAAGTAGCAAGAGCAAAATGGAAGCATATTTGGGAGTAATATTTCAAAGGCAAACAAGTTGTTAAATATTTGCTTTGTTAAGTATTGTCAAATAAAATGAGCACTAGATTTGTAGCATTCTCATACACTACAAACACAATTTAACATTATCATACTTATCATATATGAAATTCACATAGAATGTATAACTGCAAAGCGTTAATAGGGAAAAAAATATTTTAATTTAAAAATTTTCCTCTGACTGATGACTGATCTGTAATACGAGAATTCTAATTACCTATTTGATTAACATTATCGGCCCTAGATGTCGTTTATTTAATTTTTTTTTAAACGATCTGCTAATCTCAGAAAACCTACGAGAAGTGCAAATAGCCGAAAAGGGTAAAACTTTGCAGTAAACATCTGCGTGAAAAAGTTATAATTTACGATGTAAACTGGTACACCGCAGTTGAAACACCGACTCGTATTAGGCACAATTCGCAAATAAAAATTATTATATAAGCATAAATGAATAACATAAAATATGTACTATTTTTTTACATCTGTCTGCCATATTGAAAAGAAGTTCATTTATGTGTAAATGTGAATTTTTTTTTTGAAATATTCTTAAAACATAATTTAAGACTTTTATTTTTCAGAGAATTTTTTATTTTAGGTAATGGTTTCGGAGATATAGGCCTAGGCAATTAAAGTTTGCCCCATATTAATTTTATGGGACTAAAAATTAACTTCAATTTTCTGTGGCTCCCTAACAGTTAAACTTGAAGAAAAATGCCAAGGAACAAAATATCTTAAAATTGGGTGTCCAATGCAAAAATTACATAAAAGTTAAGCAATTGCATTTAAATTTATTTAGCTGGAAGCCATTTTGGAAAAATTACAGAATTTTTGTAAAAAATAAATGAAACCACCATAAAATGAAGAATCAAAATTCCACCGAGTCCACTTTGAATTTCAATATCATTTACGGTTTTCAAGTAAAACAGCTGGCACTTTTCTATAATCACAATGCAATTGTTTAAGTAGAGCAATCGTGATGCAGTTGAAACAAAAGTTTGAAACCCTAAGAATTATGTTTCTAATTTCTCACTTAGAATAACATTAGAATGTGGAAGTAATGAAAGCTTCGGACGGGAATGGTGAACAAAAGCAGGCGTAGAGGAGTCCACTTGAACAACAAAGCTCCAAGACAATGGTGACAGCAGGCGACCCTGAGCGGCGCGGGCCCGCGACACACGACATCTTCCTCTTTAATTCTTATATAGTACCTGGGGGCCGAGCATTTGCTCGGTAAACCCAACCAATTCTGTATAGTAAAATTAGTTACATACTGAGTGCTAAAATGCCAAGTGCTAAAAGGCTTGTGCAAGACAAAGACAAGCTCGTTCGCTGCGCTCAGTCGCCTTTACGTTGAGCCCGTTCGCTTCGCTCACTCGCATTTCAGTCTGTTTAAATGTACCGTAGGCCAACTGGTTCTGCACTCCTGTGAATATTTGTTGAAATACATGTTAAATCTGCAATACGAGAATTCTAATTACCTACTTGATTAACAGATAATTTTATAATATTTAATTCTTTCATTTTAAGAGTAAATTGCTATTCAACAAACTGATTAGTTGTTTTATTCTTTTACATAACTTTTATTTGTGCAAATATTCATGATCAGCAATATAAAATAGAGTCTATAACTGGTGTTCAAGTATAACAGGTTTGCAATCCAAAACCACGTGTTTATACTGTAACACGTGGTCTGCACGTTGACAGTTCATTGTGTTGTTTTCATTATTTGTTTGTTTTAGTTTTTAACTCCCTAAGACCAATGATGACAATTTTATAGTTTCAATTAATGATTATTATGAAATGAGATTTTTCTTGCCATAGAGAACTGTACATATTTCATTTTTATCCGAGAACTAAGATGTTTCCAAAGTTTGAAAAAAATCGTTCGAGCCGATTTCGAGATCCGTGTGCATACATTCATACAAATATACCTTGCTACAAGAGGTAAAAAATAACTTATTTATCGTTCGCAATCCATACGTTGCATTGGCGACCGGTTTCGACACTCAGTGAGGTGTCATTATCAAGCCTAAAAACATTTTACATTTCCTAAATGTACAACAATCAATAAAACATAAAATAAATTTGATGAACATTTTGGCATTATTACACAAGACTGAAAATTAAGCTGTAGTATACTGAATTGAAAATTTTAATATGAAGAAATCAAACCAACCACCTCAAAATACAAATTATTTACAAATTATTTAAATAATTTGAAATATAATAAAGACAACTTTATGAAGCAATCCACCAATTCAAATTCTCAAGTCTTTAATATCAAAGTACTGAACAAGACACAAGATTTTAGCAAAGTTTTTAACTACAAAAAATATTATTATTGAATCAATAATAATTTTTTATAATAATAATTTTTTATAACTTACCCGGTTTTGGGTAAGTTATAAAAAAAATATTACCTTTTTCTAAGATCATATACTTTGTCTTATCTTTACATTTTACTTGTGTTTTCTCTTTTAGTTTTGTGGCGAAATGATCTGAAAATGTTTATATAACAATATAAAATTGTCTGTCGAAAGTTGGTTTTGGATACAGCAAATCAACATCTCAAAAAGATAAAATAAATTTCAAATATAATTGAATTTATAAAAACTGTAGCCTAATATCCCACATCCACAACTCGGCATTTAGTTTTATATAATTTGAACAAATAGTAAAAAATTGCAACTAAATAGTAAAAAATCTTATATACCAAAATTTTTTTATAAACTAAAAATATATTCAAGAATAAATATACGTTTGAAATTAAAACTCATTGAAGGTCTCAAACTGATCTGATCAATCAATTTCACCGTAGGCTTATAATTCGGAAATGTATTGTACCAAAGTGTCACTGAGGTGTTTGAATTGTTGCCACCCACCGGGGATCTCGCACGGTCAAGTCTTTGATGGCTTAATCCTTGTAAACGTGACAGCCGCTTAGCGGCGTGTGAAAGATTAACAAGTCCAGCTTAGCTCCTTCAAATTAGCCCATGCAAAATAAATGTTGTGTCATGATTGCGGTTTGTCAAAGTAAGGCGCTGTCTCGGTAGTTGGCACTATGGGACGCCCCCGGTAGTGACAAACTTTTGCTCTGGTATCTTATTGGCGTGGCTGCATATTAAGCGTCATAATTATCAAGTATAGCACCTCCTGTAAGGATTGATCTCACTCCATTATATAAAAATAAATGCTGAATAGTGGATGAGGGAAATTAGGTTTCGGTTTAAAAAATTCTGTTATTGTTTATATTTATTTTATCTGTTTGTACGGTTGTTTCGATGTATCCAAAACCAACTTTCGACAGTCAATTTTATATTTGTATATAAAAAATTTAATATTCTTGACTTCCAATCTATTACTTAATGACAGACAAGTTTAACAGCATGGGTTTTTATGTTTAATGTATAAACTTCCTTAAACCATATGTTAATTTTATGTTAAAGACAACATTTTCACTAAACAAAATATTAAACCTCCCCCATATAGTAAATTACAACTAGGAGTTGACCACATGAACTTGAACAACAAAATGAAACATTTTCTTTTGTTTGTGGTTTAAATTGAATTTTAAGTGCTTTAAGAAACGGTATCCTAAGAAAGATAGATTCAAAACTACAAGACAACACTGATTATTGAATGGTGTAAATGTGTTTAAAAATTTAAGTCAAAATAACTTTCATTTCTAAGCGAATGTAGTCATCACTTCCAGTTAATAACATCAAATTGTATACACTTGTAAAATTAGTTTTCATAACGTTTATAAATGATTGCTTGTATGTGATATATTAATTTAAATCATTCATTAATCACTCTTAATGAACTATCGATACAGAGTTTATTATTATTTTTTAATACAGGAATGATTATAATAATTATAAAAAACTTTGTAAGTTGTCTAGAAATATTTGACAATTATAAAGGCTTTAATGTTGTGAAACCCCACAACGTAGTTTAATACTAGAGAGGCTATGATAGGAAGTTTTTTTAGAATGCTATTATTACAAACTTCGTTATTGAGAATCACCTAGGGCGTTCTGAAAACAAACACAGGCAATTTAGAAAATGAACATTCCAACAGTAATCTCCGATCGCTGAGCGACAATCCGAGATATTAATAGTGCATTCATTCGAGCGTCACCGATCGGCTGTTTCGGTTGCATCATTGAGCGGTATTTTTCCCTGACTTGCAGGTTCACTGCCGGATATCTTGAATAGCAATATATTTGTGGCAAATGCCACGGTATTTGCTACTGGCATTACGCTAAAACAATCTTGTGGGCACGTGACAGATCTCAAAGTGGTATCGGCACAATTATGCTCTGCAACCTAGAACACCTACGACACTCCGGAAGAGATTAATACGTGATTTAAAAGTGATTTGTAAAAATGCTCAATAATTGCATCACATTTATATTTTATGTTTTGAATAAAATTAATGAACAAAAAGTCAATTTATGTTTTCTGACATTTTTATCAGCCATCGGGATTTATATATTATGTAGGCATAGGATTAAAGCTTATTTTATAGTTATTTATTTTAGTTGGGGATGTACTTGTGCTTGTAATCCTCGATTTGTAGAGAAAATCATTGTATTGTTGGAATAAATGAAAAAATAAATGTTAAACTAAAGTTTTTTTTGTAATTTCAATGATCATTCGCCTTATTTCAGGAAACAAGATTGTTTTGTGTCCTCGATAACAGTTTTAATACCTTAAAAGCTCCTCTACTGAGACAGCTCCATAAATAAAAATATTGCCTTTAAAATGATACTCTTGAATCAAAACATATATTTCACCTCAAAGCTGAAATAGAAAACACCTGTTTTCCGTGTTGTGAGGTAAAAAATCCGGATAAAAATCCGGAATATAAAAAAAAGGAATTGAAGTGTGAAAAAAGACAAATTTGCCAAGAAGAAGAAAGATAAAAGTTACTTCTTAAAACTTTATTTTTAAAATTACCGCTGGGTCTCGTTTCCAAATCCTACTATAGGAAAATGTTTATAAAAATATGAAAAAACAGTAATAATTCAAAATAAACTATAATAAAACGCGTGGGATTGGTGAAACTTTAGTTAATGTTTTGCATTGTATGTTTGATGAGCTTTTTGTATATACCGAGAGAAAGGAGTGAGGGGGTGGGAAAAGCTGTTATTGGCTGCCGTGTATTACTACTTGAACCGGAAGTGGCTCCAAATTGATACAAACGACGCGACCGCTTCCGTTCGGCTCGGTACAAAGGCGACCATAAATACTGTGGGCCCGGGACCAGGGCGGCACTTACGCAACTAAAGCGGTAACCCGGTACACCTTGGGACATGTCTTCACTCGCTTGTGATCGACATTAATTGAAAAAAAAATCCAGTGGTGGGAAATATATAAAGGGGATTACTAAAAGTGTGCCAGATGTTTTATTCGAAAACTAAAAGAGGATTTGAAAAATCTTAACCAGCAACCAATATTGATTTTTTATTCTCTTTATTTTGATGTTTTTCAATTTTATTTTGTATGCCATTTTATACTATGGTGGTGAACTTAAAATTTGAAATACGAACCCTCCATTTTTATATCATTTTTGTACAAATAACTATGGGAAATTTTAAAAATTTTTAAACTTTCTCTTAGATTAATGGTTAAGTAGCTAGTGGCAGTTAAAGTTAGTTTTAATCCCATTCAAATAAAATTGGGCACAATTCCATTGCCTGTAACTCCAAAACCATTCCGTTAAATAAAAAAATACTGAAGAATAGAAACGTTTTAAAATGGTGTGAAATAACATTTTTTCCATAGTAACATCAAATTTCTGAAAGTTTCATTCAATTGTCTTCCATATTGGAAAAGAAGTTTATTAATGCGGTAAATGATCACTGCGATGAAGAGAATAAAAATCAATGTTAGTTGCTGGTTTACTTTTTTCAATTCCTATTTTAATTTTAGTATAAAAATACTAGCACACTTAAATCAATCACACTGTATAGAATGCTCGATAGGGGCTCATACATACTGTTGTTTGCGTTTCCGTAGTACAATTTTGGTAATATTAATTTTTGCCTCATATCACAAACTTTAAAACCACTCTTTGTGGTAATTTTATTGAAATTTTTATAAATAGTTTCTTATTTTATAATAGGACGCTGTTGGTCCTAGTTACAAATCCTTAACAGAACATCGAAATATCTTTAAACGATGAAGAATTTTGAGTCTTTGAATTTTTGGCCTGTAAAAACCCTTTAGCTTCAAACCCTATGATATTTTTTTTTAATCTCAGTTCTAGGTACCGGTAGTGTTCCTGTAAAAATCGGACGTGAAATTAGTCATCTTTTTTGTCTCATTTTGCCTTACATCCAACCATTTAACACTTAATACTAGATTATATGACACCAGGTTTTTTTATTTTGAGTTTTAGCGTTTTAAATTATCATTGACTCACACTTAATTATTTCATTTTAGTTGATGATTTTACTAAAATCTTTTTTAACTCCGATTATAAGAAAAACATTAATTGAAATCTTAATAAAATTCAAAAATATTTTCAAAAACTTTTCTTAACCTAATGTATTCATGGATTGACGGGGATTGTTAATATTTGCTTCAAAATATAAAACCGTTATACAGTAATCCTAACACCGGAACATTCCTTGAAGATTACACGACATAGATTATTGACACAAGACTGACTTGCCGTTTTAATAGTGCTACAGTATTTGAAATATTTTCCTATTATCACAAAAAACTTCTTAAAAATAAAATAATATTAATGTGCCATGCTATACTTATCTTGGTTACTGTAATAATTCCTAATATATGTGATATAGATATTTATTGGTTTTACATTTTTAGTATATTATAAATTTTTGCGGTAGTCTTTATACTTTTACGTTTCATGTTATAGACAAAAATTCTATTTTTATTTATCTGTTAGTAAAAGAAAGAGGAAAGTACATAATAAAATAACAGGATACGAGTAAAAATGTACATAAGTAAAAGGATAAAAAATTGAAACATGTTAAATTATAATTAAAAATAATTCTTTTGCTTTTTTTTAAAAATAATTCCAATAGGAATCAAAATGTTTGAATATAATCTGATTTATTGTATCTAGTAATAACTGATCCCAAATATTAGATTACCCTAAACAGCTATTTCTATATTATTCTGTTGAATGTTTTTGGCGTATTTATTATATTCAGAGACCGCCTTGTTCCTTCCTCTTGTAAATGACAATTGTTTAATCTTCATTAAATTATTCCAGCGGAACAATTTCGCACCTCCACCGGCTTAGTAGTTGGACAAACATTTGACAGCTACCCAGTGTCTCCAACATAACAGCTTAGATATGGACATTTCTTAACTAAAAGTCAGATATAACAATCAAAAAGAATAATCCCAGAAAAAAGTTTTGCAGCTCTTAAACTAATAGGCATTTGCCGCTTAAATTTAAATTCCCATTTTAATTTATTCAAACTTATAAAAAAATTTTGAAAAGTATAAAAATTCAGGCAATTTCATATCAGAATGTTGTAAATCCTGACACAGTGCCCTTCCTTTTTTCAGTCACAATCGATAACGATGTTTTATATTCTAACCTATTTGTTCTTCACATCTGGTATATATTTATGTTCTCAAAATAAACGTATCTTAGGGTGTGCACAATTTTGAGGCTAACACAATCAGTCATAAGATAAATACTGTACCCTTAACATGCGAAATATGATTATAAAATCCGATTATCAACTACACTTCATAAATGGAACATTATGTCATCGGATCTATTTTCTGACAGTAAACGCACCTCTCTACTGATATCGTAGTGGATGTTGGCCTTGTCTCGATTGTTTTGGAATCAGTGATAGTCATCTGCATGAGTTTGATACCCGAGTGCAAATGTGTTCATCGCCTTTTTGTCAATAGTATCGATTTAGTGATTCAAATAGATCAAAAGAAGGAAATATGTTAACATTCTTAATAAAGGGCGTATAAAATATTGTGTTTAAAAACAAACCTGTTAAATACTTATCTTACTGAAAATCTGAACTGAAATTTGCGTATTCAAAACCAAGATGGACTGAGAAAAATATTTTGTTGATCCCTAATATAAATCGTCATTGAAACTGGATTGGCCTACGCCATCTGATTAATAACTGATTTTAAAGCGTTATGAATTCTGAGGATTTCACCACAAACCCGACCTCAAAAGGTCGAGTGTATCTGAAGTTATTGTATTTTTTATTTCATTTTTGTTATTTATTTAAACATTTAAACCATTAACGACGTCATCAAGACCGATTTTTTACCAGCTTGATGTTTTGACTTGTTAACTACGTGAACATGTCACAAATCAGTGCCGAAACCAGTGTAGACAACGGATTTGAACTGGAGACGATAAGGTAATTTGAAACCACACTATATGTATTTTTTGTTTTCGGCGATATGATTATATTTAAAGTTTGATCATTTGCCATTGTTATAATAGCAAAATATAAATAACAGATAGTTCCTGATTCAGCTTCTATTGAATATTTTTTTTAGCTTTACCGAATAAAACAGCTGGTACAATAATTTATCAGTGTGTTGAGATCAGCAATCAAAACACTTTAGCCTACCAGATGGCTACAAAGTGTTTTCGCCCAGGTTTTACTGGGTAGTTTAACTGTAATGACGATTCGAGAGCGCGTCTGCAGTGTTTAAAGCCTCTAAACAATACGTTCTCTAATCGCTTAGGGCCTTGATATCTTTTCAATTTGTACAAAAACTAAATCGTGACGAAATCCATGAATTTTATTTCAAAGTTGTTTTGAGACAAACATCAAGAACAATATTTTGCCCCATCATAGATCAATACCTTGAAATGAATTTTAATGAGCTCCATTCAAGCCGATTAGGAAAAATAGACGTTCACTTGTGAAAAACCACTTCCTCTAGGTTTAGATAGATATAAAATACACAAAATTGAAATGACCAGATTAGGCTACTTTAAATTAAAGCTAAAAATGAACATCAGTGTGCTATCAACAAGGCTAAGTATTTACACAATGTGGGTAAGATAAATAAATAAAAAATTAAATGTAAAGGTGCTTGGAAAATAATTATGTTGTGAAGAATTCTTCAAAGGGCGTTTTCTCTAAATGAACTTAATGCCTTCCGTGTTAAATCTGTAGGTAAAATAGTTGATAATATCTGTTAACATAACCAAACTGATTCTTTCTTTCTGAATAAAAATTTTGGATCTTGTCAAACTGATATAACCAGTTTTGTTTTTCGAGAGGTAACACCTGACGAAGTGGTAAGTATTATTAATAGATTTATGTCTTCCGATAGTACCGAAGTAAATGACTTTTCATCCACTATTTTAAAATTTATCATTCATTGTTGAATCATTAACCTATTTTATTAACAGGTGTTTAGAGAAGTTGAGTTTCCAAATATCCTAAAACTGTGTATTGTTCCTAGTTTTAAGAAGGAGAGAAAAAGTCTCCTGCTAGTCATAAGCCAATTTCTTGGACCCTTGTTTTCTCAAAGGGTTAAGAAACTATTATGTATGCATAGATGTCAAGCTATCTAGAAAGTTTTCGTATAATTTGTGGTCAACAGTTTGGTTT
The DNA here is from genome assembly GCA_030545055.2 of Neoaliturus tenellus. Classification (NCBI taxonomy): domain Eukaryota; kingdom Metazoa; phylum Arthropoda; class Insecta; order Hemiptera; family Cicadellidae; genus Neoaliturus; species Neoaliturus tenellus. The sequence goes on along the minus strand of CM061535.1, from coordinate 55,341,365 downwards.
TAGGCAGTGTAGGTCTACCGTCGGTGCCATGGAATCTTAGACTAGGTATTTCAGACTTTTAAATCTAAACACTTTGCCAGACAACATTTTGCTACTTCGTTTGATGTTCTTGATTATGCAATATTACTTGATAAGTTGGTTTATTATGACTTTCATGGGCCGGGTGTTGATTAAATCATATCTTTTCTTGAAAATCGCCAACAAGTCGTTCGTGTAGGTGAGGATGGATCAGAAATAGCCAATATTGAGTATGGGGTACCGCAGGATACTGTTTTGGAACCATTATTGTTTACTTTGATGGTAGTGATCTAACTTTGTCCGTAAACAGTCATACTGTACTTTATGATGATGACACAACTTGTTCCATAGTAGTTCAGATTTAAATCTTACAGCATTCAACTCTACTTATCCTCTCAGAGGTATCAACTTGGTTTCAAGCAAACGGGTTTTTGATGAATGGAAGTAAAACTCAAGCCTCAGAGATTTCCCAGAACCAGTCAGTGTATAAAGTTAAAATTTTTTTGGGTGTCTGCATAAATTATAATTTGTCATGGAAACAGTTTTGTATTTATACTTTTGCTTAGAAGTTTAAAAGGTTGTGTTCTTGGTAACTATGTTAGATCTGCTTATTTTGCTTTTTTTTAGAGTTTTATCGCTTATGGTATCTTACTCTTGGGCAACAGTAATCATATTTAAAGGATTTTGGTACTTCAAAATCCTTTATTTTTTTAAAAGGTCAGCAGAATAATGTTGGATGCCCACAAATTAGACCATTGCAAACCTCTTTGAAAATAATTTAAATGTTTAACTGTCATAAATCTACATATGACTAATGTACTCTTATTCATTACTTTATCAAGACAATATATTTATCAAAGGAATAGTACATGTATCGAAATTCCTTTTAGCGGATTGACAAAATCTTAAAATAGTTAAAAAGTCTTGGGGCTGAAAATGTACAACAAATTCTCTCCTTTAGAAACTCATTAGACTTATTTCAACATAAGTTACATAGCCTTTTAGTTAGTGTGCCATTTTATTCTTTCCAGGAATATTTTTAATGTAATGAATTGTCAATCTTGTACTTTTAGCACTGGACTTTATATGTTTAACTTTGTTTATAGCCATGTGCTTAACGACAGTAAAATTCTTATTTATTTATCTATAAAAAAACAGAACCCTTCTTATTTAGAACCAGAATGTTAATCTAAAAACTACTAATGAATTGTACATTAAAACATTTTTAATTTAAAGAAAAAAGCCCAACAACCAAAAGCTTTACCTCTTTTAAAAAGTTACCTTGGATTTAAATATAAAAAAATATTTCCTCAAAGTTGTGATTGTGGCAAGCACAAGGAGAATTCCGTTTTAATTGGGCTAGTAGCAGAATATTGCACATTATACTTAACACAATATAAATAGAGTAAAATAATTCTTCACTTTTTCAAAATTGTCAATAATACATTAGATATAATATAAAATCCTTACATGGACCACTAAGATCTGTGCAAGAGTTGAGCTTATTCTAAACACCTCTAAATTATATAAAATATAAAAAAGACATTAAAACCACGTGTTGATATGTTTTTATTTTATTATTTAGTAACTTACTTTAGCAAATAACACTTTGATAAAAGATATAGCAATAATATGTATATTTTGGTTTATTCAATCTAGTTAGTATTTTTTTATTTTTTTTTTATTTATAAATGTACAAAATAAAACTTACATGGCATAAAAGGCTTAAATACAAGTAGGCATTTCAAGTATCATTGAGGGTTTATTAAAAAAATTATAACAAGTACCTATATTTGGTTTCATACAATCTACTTGGTATTTTTTGGATTGATATATGTACAAACAAAACGGTCATAGCATAAAAAGACTCTTTAAATGCAAGTAAGCATTTCAAGCAGCATTTTCTCCAGGCTAGTAAGGAAGGATATTGTACAACACATAGGTCGCTATTTAGATACCCGTTGAGATAGGGTTACCCTGTGATTATTACAGCTCTAATAACTGTACTGACCTCTTTGGGTCAATCTCAGGTTTTACAATGTAGGCAAAGGTAATGTGGGCATTAAGTGTGTGGTTTAAAGGAAAATTGCTCTTAGTTTATTCATAAACTGAATGACATTATTACTTAAATCCTGTCATTATAGTATTCCATATATTTTATATCACCATTAATTCAAGTTCTATGAGGCCACAATTAAAAGTGGTGAAATATGAGAATGTTAATTAAAAGGAGATTGTATTGGCTATCCCCCCACAATTTAGTGGTCGAGACTGTACTACTTAAAAACAGCCTATGTGGACTACATGAATTTTGTTCCGAAACATCTGAGACTCTACTAAGTAGAACTGAATGGTTGTTTTGCATATCATCCAGTAGGTTCTTAGGCGCAACCGCCCAAATATGAATTAAATTTGGTTTGGTATTATAAAACTCGTTCGGACCTGTTTGATTTTACTTTAACCTTAAGTGATCGTGGGCCCACATTTCTATTCATAAATATTTATTCTTTAAAATTAATTTATTACAATTATTTCGTTAAAATTTAAACTTTGCATAGAATTTGGGGTTTTTATTTACATTCCTTTTTCGCTTTTGTAGAATCAAAAGTGGTTTCAGTTTCAAAATGGTGGTCATTTAAAAATTGCTAAGTTCACTATCCCATAAAGTGGTAAATTTGATCATTCTTTTACACAAAAAGTGGTAAAAAACTTTACTAAATTTCATAAAAAACACACACGCTTTAACTTAGTTACTTGTGGAAATTTTCTTGTTTGCATTAAGAAAATATCTTTACCCTGTTTTTTGTTTTCCAACCACTACATTCATGATATTTTGCACTTCATGCAATCTTTGAATTGCTTTTGTGTGTGGTGACTTTTGATAAAATTGACAATTTTTAAGTATCGAACTTAAAAATTTTAAATTATTGAAGTACTGTAATTTTGCTTACGTACAGGCTGCTACGTAAGTAATAACCTTTAATGAATGAATGAATGAAAAGGTTTATTTCAAAAATACAAATACAAAATTTTCACAATATATACATATAAAACATGAAATGTCCCCCACATGGGCATCCGCCTGTGGGTGGGGAACGAGTCCTTATCAGCTGTACATAAAAAACTTAATAGATAAAAATAAACATAACTCTTAACTTAACAATATATCTAAACTATTTCATTTACTTTTATGTAAAGAACAACTTATGTCTAACATAAAAAAGTTAAAAGAAAAAGAGCACAACAGTCGTTTGCACAGAGAAGGGGAATTCAAGTTCTTATGTAAAATTATAAAATCAACAGAAAAACCTGAAACCATTCATACCGGAACCAGACACACACACATTCACACAATTTCTCTCTCTCACTCTCTCATTTTTCTCCATTCCCTCACCCGCTCACGCACCCCACACGCACACAGAGACAAACGACACAAACACACAACCGAATCTTACAATTAATTCATTATTATCTACATTGAGAAGAAAAAAATTTCCTAACTTCGTTCCTACCGGTATCAATTAACCACTGATTTATAAGCTTTTTGAATGTGTATGAACTGCAGTGAGGCGGATTTTTTTTAAAAATGAGGGAAGTTTTGAAACTACAAAATTAATAATATAATGAGAAGATGTTGACGTGATGGTTTTAATTAATCTAGGAGTGACAATTCCGACATTAGCTGCCGTTCTTGTTAAATAAGGGTGCTTTATTTCGTCAAAAATATTATTTCTGTTTTTGAAAATGTAAGACACTATAAGGTAAAGTTGTGCTATATTAAGAACCTTAAATACATCAAAAAGAAGTTCGGTGGAAAAACGACGATTTTTTTTAAGAGCAGCTTTAATAATAGACTTTTGAGTAATTTCTAGAGGGGAAATGATGCTTTAATAGCAGCCACCCCAGGCAAGGTTTCCATATTGCAATAAGGATTGAATATAAGCATAATAGATAGTTTTCATTAGGTCTGGCGAAAAATATTTACTAAGTGACGAAAAAATATAAATAAATTTTCTTAGTTTATTATTTAAATAGTTAATGTGGGGGTTCCATTTCAAACGATTGTCAAAACTCAACACATTCGCACTTCACACTCGCACAACCTTGCATACCACCACATGAATGCAAGCGCATTCGGCGTTCACTGGATCACAGTCAGCCCTGATAGAGATTGGCAGACATTTGGTTTTGGAAAGATTTACTGTGAGCCGACTTTGGTCAAACCAACGCTTGCTTAATTTATAATAATTTCGTTCGTTTGAAATAAGGCACAATGGCACAACCTGATGAAGTTTCGATCAATAGTTTTGGGACTCCTGTAGCCTATAACGTGACACGGTATACTGAATGCGAATAATATAAAACTCTTTATTAGAATAACTTTCAGAAGTCATTGAGGTAAAGGTTTGTTAATATTCATTAAATTTAAGTTGACAAAGATACAGTCAACTTTAATGATTTGATGTTAAATTGTTCATGCAATGAACTTGAAATAAGTTAGATTTACTTTATATTTCTTATTTAAACCGATATATGTCAAAGAATAAATGTTAAAAATAATTTGAAACACTGGAAAGCCATAAAACTGTCATCATCTTACATTCACATATACCCATTTAAAGCTGGTTTAAGCAAAGCTTGTGCTCGAACTTGCTCTCAGACTGTAACTGTATAGACAAATATTATCAAGTACCTGGGGCCCGAGCATTTGCTCGGTAAACTCAAACAGTAATACTTATTGTCTTGTTGTCATAATTTTTTTTTTAGTACTTTCTTTAAGGGGTTTTCTTTACCTTGACCGCTTTTCGCTTTCTCCTTTTCAAAACATAATATACAGAAGATACAGAATACAGATTTTAAAGAAAAATATTGTTTGTAAAAAATGTTTTATTTAAGTAGTTATATACAAATGCGTTTTATACATCCCTAATTAGAAACCCTCTGTTGAGTGATAATGCGTCTGTATTTTTTGTTAAATTTTAAACAAACACAAGCAATGATTTTAGTGATGTATCAAGAACAAAAATAATTTCTACAATTTCCAGGATCTAGTCAGTTGTAGTGAAAAACAATAATAATTAGTGAAAATATAGATTTTAGTTCTAAGCATCATTTTGAAGAACGCTGTAACGAAAAATTGCCTGCAATGAGCTCATTTTACTTCAGCAGTAACGCATGTGATGGTCTCAAGAATATATTGTGGCTGAAAAGAAGTACGACTCCCCCGTCCTTTCATGTTAGCTAAGACGAATAAAATCTGATGGTATTTTATCTATTTATTTATTAATATTCGTGATTAGAGGGTACAATTAGAGGACTATTTTTTCTTTGAGGAAGGGGAGAGGCTACTCACAAATACTGAAGAATTTAAAAGGTTAGGTATTAAATATGTCTTCGTTCAACTCACCTCGACACAGGGTTTTTGCGCAGATTTCAGTTTTTGAGTCCGGGATTCAAAATAGTTTGGTAATCCGAACAAAACCCGAGTGTTGAAAAGCACACAGGGCCTGTAGAGTAGGGTATATTGGCCGGATAAAAGTACAATGGTTGGCGGGAGGCGGCGTGACGATGGAATAGGCTGCCGGACAAAAGACGTCATTCTGTATTTGCTAAATGTTCACTGCACTCTTATTACGTGTTGCTTTTCTCGTGGAACAGCAATTTTTGCATTTCGCTGTGCAACAACCATTGAACCAAACACCAAGAGAACTTCATTGTGTTCTACAACGTGATGCCGCGAAGGCCGATAAAGTTTTACAATGATATTGTGTTTTATCCTATATAGATAATTATGTACTAATAAGGAAAAAACGTAAACATTATAGGAACTTTATTTAGAGGAATTCTAATAGCAGGCCTTCTGACATGTAATAATTTTCCTCTAGTAAGATACTTGGCAGGTACAATTGGGTTATCCTATAGCATTAAGAATAGTTTTATTTATATTGATCAGTCTCTTACAATAAAAGGGAAAGACACAATTGTCTCCATTTGAGTTGAAATGTAATAGCTTAAACGTCTCAGTTTTAATGGAAAATATGTTGCCATTAACATTGACCCCTGTTTAATAAAAGATTGGCTATTTTTAAATGAGCTTGTTTTTGTTTATCATAAATAGCACAATACCTCTTATACGTTTTCCAAAATTATTCATTCTATCAACAAACTCAAAATATACTTTTTTTAGTGCTTAAAAAGGAAATCCTCACCCCTCTCCTCAATACATATTTCTAAAATAAGAAATAAATTATAACTCATAATTAGATTAATAGCAGCATTACCTCTAATCTTTTTCTTTGAGCCACAAACATTTTAAGAACACATAAATCACTGCTACATGGCTAGTGTCCTGTCAGGATTCCTCCGACCGTCGTCGCCACTGTCTAGTTGGAGGGATGTTGTTGGCACGTCAGCGTGGTGTACGGGTGTCGGGACCCCTCTAGGAGACCCGATGTTGTCCTTATTGTCGTATCTGCTTGGTTGGTCATCTCCGTGCTGCTCTCATTGACTTGAACCTCAGGTTTCGCAAATCTTTAATAATGGTTCTTCCCCAAGCATAGGAATTCCTAGAGGTCGTGTTTAAGGAGTTGTTGCAACTTGAGTGCTCCATGGTATGTACTTACTCTTAGACCATCCTCATACGTAAATTGCACCCCATTGATCCTGAAACAAAGTCTACCAGAATTTTATTCCTTCCGTAGAGCATCCCCACCTCCTGCCTTTCAGAAAATAGCTTTGTCTGATTTTTTCTAACTTAAACCCGGAAAATCTTTAAACATAGCGATACCGTTGTTTATGAACTTTTTGTCACACCCCGACGGGCGAGCTCGGCTTATCCACAGACCGTACTGCGGATTGCTAAGGTGGTCTCTTATCTTGGTAAACTGATGGCCAATGTCGGGGGTCCATGGTCCAGTAGAAGACGGTTATTGATGTCCGCAGTCCAGTCCGTGCTCCTTTACGGGGCAGAGGTGTGGGCAAACGCTCTCACCAAGGAATTCCACAGGTTGCGACTCGCCCGGATTATAAGCGTCAAGCTGCACTCCAGTGGTGTTCCACCTACCGGACAGTATTCGAGCCTGCCGTCCTGGGGGTTGCCGGAGTCATCCCTGTCAAGCTCTTGGCAGGGGAGAGAACGGCGATTTATCAGAGAAAAGGTGAGACAAGGATGCTGCAAGATTCGGAGAGCGGGCCGTACCTTCCAGCAGTGGACAAATCTGGAAGTACGAAACCTGAGGACGATGAACTGCGCGACTCATTTAGCAGGTCCAATCATGGGTAAAGCGGCATGGCGAAATATACTACTACCTCACGCAGTTCGTGACAGGTCACGGCTATTTCAATTCGTAAGGCCCCTGCAGACGGGGACAGTAGTAGCAGACAGTACTGGCGTCCACAAGTGGCGTCCACAGCATTGTCATGACAGTAGCCCTACACACAGGGACAGTAGTGGCTGCCACCAAAACTGTTCTAGTGGCGGCCAGTGCGGCATCGTGGTGTATTGTCTTCGTGTGTACGGCATCGTGTATTATGTCTAAAATGGATGAATTTGACGAGGAGTACGAAAATGAATAATTTGTGTACTTTCTTACTGTAAAAAAATAAATTATTTGTTCACTTTATATGATTTAATCACCAAACAGCCATATTATTTTCAATTATTATATTTAATTAATACGCAAGCATATTATTTCATTTCCTCCTTTTTTCTCAGCTCGTGTACATCGTAGGAGAAATCTGCGCATACTGTTAGTAAGGTAGAGTCCTGTAGATGAGCAGAATCACATTCAAATTCACATCGGACACCAGGGCTACACCCCACAGGCTTTTAAAGTTCCAATATTAATCTTATGGAGGAAGGAGGATTGGATTGAATCATTAGACAGCTGTTGTAAAAATAACTGCTAAAAAACCATGAAGAACAGATGTTTCAGTTATAAAATATTATTAAGTTCTTGGGTTCAGATCAACTGAAATTTTGATCGAATTTCGATCAGAAGGCGATCTCTAGTTATATTTAAACTCAGAAGGAACGTGTATAGTAGTATGTAAATTAGTAAGTTTGACTCTCGTTAGTACTCTAGTTATAACTGTTTAAGTAATCAAAAGGACGTCCATCTAAAAACTTAAATGTAAAATATCTTAAAAACATTTAACTTTTTATACCAATTTTTTATACCTTTTTATAACTTTTAGTACCTATTACTTTACATACTACTATACAGTACACTATCCTGCCGAGTTTGGAGTTCCTGTCTTAAAGGAAACTTAACCTTGTTTAAATAGTTTCAATAGCGATAAAACCTCAATAAAAATAGTGTATTTTCAACTGAACTCATTGCTGGTAAGGGGCCGTCCATAAATTACGTCATCACTTTTTGGTCATTTTTAGACCCCCCCTCCCTAAAATCATCCTACCATCATAATTTGTCTGACCCCCCCCCCTCTCGGAAAAATGACGTCATTTTAATAAACCTACGTTTTAAGTAAAATATAATGCTTTTTAAACGCCACCTAATCTAATAAACTAAAAAATAATTTACCTTCAGAAATAAATTCAAAATGACTTTCTGAATGGAAAAGTAAACTATAAAACAACGCCTAAAAATCGTCTAATGTATTTTATAGATGATTATTTTATAATAGTTGAGTTGTGTTAGAATTTATCATTGTTTTACTGTCAAAATTTTATAGAAAACATCATATTAAAAATGACGTCATATCAAAGCCGACCCCCCCCTCCTTGCACATCACCCTATACCGTCATTTTCAATATGGACCCTCCCCCCCTATTTTCAGATAACGTAATTTATGGACGACCCCTAATTGACTAATCATGGTCGACAATAGTTTCCTACAGCGTCCAGAGCTTTACTGGCGACCAGAACCTTTTAAGACAAGCCGCCACTAGGTCACGTGACCACGCTACTGTCCCCTGAGCGGCCAGTAAACTCAAACTAATTTGTATTTAATGGCGGCCAATAGCTACTGGCCGTTGAAGCGTCCAGTACCCCATCACACGTGGACAGTAAGCGGACAATTGATGGCCGCCATTAATGGCTTGGTCCACTGGACGCCACTACTGTCCCCGTCTGCTGGGGCCTGTACCTGAACTGGATACGCAAGATCGGTTCACCGGATTGCATCTATACTGCACGGGCGTTTCCGACAACGCGGAACGGGGTTGGGAAAGGCCCCGCTTGGAGACCACAAGAAAACTCGGTGTTTTTTTTCGGTGGAAACGGTCTGCGAAAAGATTATGGAGGATGATGGCAACTGGGATTGTTCACATTTCGTCCGGGGCATACTCCTTAGAAAAAAACCTACCTAGACCGCGAATTCATCTCTTCATCTCTTGACTGAGCGGCTGGTTAAGAAGCGAGCATGCTTAATTTAGTCTTAATTTAGGTCTAGATGTAATTTAATAAACAATTCTAGGTTAGAATCCTAGATAGTAAAGTAGTTTTTAGTGGATACCTGTTTTTAGGGTAGTCCCAAACTACATCCTGGGCCAACTGCGTGCATTATTGCATTTTTCCTGCCTCTCCCTAAAAAAAGAAAGTCATTTATTGATAAGCTATGTCAGGTAAAGAAAAAGTAATTACTAGCTAATTCTGCAATTAAATTCAAGACGGGTTATAAATTTTTAAATATCAAAATTGTGTTATATTATTTATCAGGAACAAAAATTATTAAATATCGTAGAACACAATGTAGAGTAACATTAGCTGGAGAACATCAATGTTAAACTTTTTGGCAACTGAACCTACTGTGTTGTCAGAAAGTGTGATAAATATTTCACGAAAATGTTTTCTGTTTGATTTATTTAATTTTTCATACTATGAAATCTTTACCTTGGCTTTGTAGTATGAAAACGACGATTGAGAAACTTCTTTGAAAGTAGTTGGACGTAGAAAGCAGCAAATCTTCGTGTTTTAGACAAACACGTGTCCATCGCGTGTGCGTTGGACTTGTTATTGGTTGATTACTCTTTCGTCATCAGGTGCTGTATAAGATAAAATAAAAGTTAGTCTGTTGTGAACATACATTGGAAGGACTGATAAGTATTTTGGGGTTAGAGAGTGGGGGAGTGGAGCATTTGGGCCTAGAGAATTTTTATAGTATTTGTTGTGAGGTGTTAAGTTTGTATCTCAATGCAGTAAATGAACGTTAAGGAAGATAAGAGCTGGGTTTGTAAGCGAATTAGAACTATTATTGTTATATCTTAATTGAAAACCAAGGTTAAAAATAAATAAACCATTCATTCAAAGTAATTATAATGCTTTCAGTATATGTCAGGAATATCCTGGAACCACTACAGAAGTTAAAACACGTTTCTCTAAGCACATTTTAATTATTTAAAATCCATCCATCGAATTTATTTTCCAATATACTTAAAATTTAAAACAAACAAAATCGAACAAGCACATAACAAACGATAAAAATAACTTGTTCAACTGATCATTAAAAGATGAATTGAATAGTCCGTTTTTCCAATAGAACACCTTTTTCTTCCAAATTAAAAAAAAACTATATTGAGTCTTTCATATTCAATCTAAAATCCCATATTATTGGGCATTTCATGTCAAAACATAGAGAAATGTAAATGAAAATCAATAGAAGGTACAATGATAAATTATAGAACTTAAGAATAAAAAATTTCGTGTTTTCGTATATTCAAGGAAAATGTCAATTCAACAATGTCAATTGTATGTTTATGTCACATTGGAAACTAGTCATGCTTAATAAATGAGTGTTGAAAAATTACTTCATATAATTTTTAAATGAAAAAAATTAATTAAAAGGAAAAAATTACAGAAGTGCCATATATTTTTCTTTGTTTAAGTACCATGCAATGAATAATGCAGAAGTATTTTGTATGCTTAGGTTAAGGAACGCGCATAGTTTACGACAAGGAATGTCACAGCACACTACATTAAGAAACACATTAAGAAATACTTCTGTAAATATTATATATGTCAACAAATTCAACAATAATAATGAATTTTGTAAAGGGGACTGAAATGTAGATTCTCTTTTATTATTAAACCTTTGCTTCTTTGTTCATCACGAAACACATGATGTGATTTTCGTTACTATTTGTCAAAATTTCAACATAGTTCTTAGGGAATATAAAATACTATTCAGCAGTAAATTATGAATTAGTTCTTGATATATTTATTTAATACACTCTAATAAAAACGTAGCTTTTCCTAGCTTTCTCGGAGTAAACAATAAAATGTGTGTTGATCGTCTTTAGAACTCTTTGCTCTTATGGAGAAAACAGGGTAAATCAAGAGTGTATAAATTAAGTTTTGCGGTGAGAGGTTCCTGAATGTTCGTGTAACCCGATTGACTCTACGTCACAATTCATCCATAACATTGCACTCTCACGCTAAACAGAAAAACTTCACACCTCTCACTAAAATCGTACTGTTAGAAAATTAATCTTTATTCTCTTATGTTGCTTTTTCATTTACTTTCTGTACATTGTCGTCGCGCTAATTTTTGCATGACTGTTTTCAAAATAGCGATTCAGGTTTTTTGTGTAGGCGTAAATTTAATATATTTTATGATGATAACCTATCAACATTCGTCACACTGAGATAAGTCTTTTCAATACTGTGTTGTAGCAAATACAAGTTTTGTAGAAAGATACAGGGTGATTGAACAGTCACAGACGATCTTATTTTTGTTATTCCATGGAAACTAGACAAGTCACGTAGATAAAAAATAGCAAAAGAAAGGTAATTTTATACAATTTTTAATGGTTGGGTTTTGTTAAAACATCAGGCAACAACCGGGGTTGGAAAAATAATTGTATGCAACCGTCGAAAACGCTTATCTTTAGGGGTTGGGAAGAAATGCCATTGGTATACGATGTTTGAAAATTAGTTACTGAAAATCAGCGGATATGAATGATGATAGAAATCATAATAAAGTGGGTCATCACTTCATCATGGGCAATCATTTGATGCTTTCCATCATCATTCAAATTGCGAAACTGATTTTCAAACACAGTATACTAGTGAAATTTTCGAACTAACACTAAATAAAAGATTTTGCATCAATTGCATATGATTAATCTACCAACTCCTGTTTTTGCCTGATGTTTCAACAAAGCCACCATCATTAATGGTATTAAATTACCTCTCTTGCCATACTGTTCATCAAAGTAACATGTAACTTATAGTTTCAATAGAATAATGGAAATATAATCAACAGTCGACTTTTCAATCCCCTGTGTATGGATATAATGTTTGTTTGTGATAAGTACAAATCAAATAAAATAAGGGAATTACTTCGGATACAATCTACCTTTTGAGGTCGGGTTTACGGCAAATTTCTCAGGATGAAAACCTCCTTTAAATTATGTATCACTTGACGTAGGTTGATGAAGTTTTTCTCAAGAATTACTTTAAGGGACTTCGCTAATGAAAGTCTTGAGAAAAACTTTATTGGCCTACGTTAAATGATACATAATTTTAAAGGGATTTGCATTCCGAGCAATTTGCTGCAAACCCGACCTCAAAAGGTAGAGTACATCGGGAGTTACTGCCAATTTTGTTTTTGGAAATATGATTTTAATGCAAAGTTTGATCGCTTGCAATTTTTGACCCGGTCATCCTTTTAAGGTCGGATTTGCGGCGATGTTCTCTATTGAAAGAGGCATTTAATTTGATGACCTATACTTAAATTTAAGATTCTATTCATACCTCCTGAAGTAGTAAAAATCCTACAAATAAGAGGAACAAGTAGATTTTAATGGCTTGTATACATGTACAGCGATTCATTACTAAATTAGTTAAAAGCTTATAAAACCGTGACGGGATTTTTTTTACACACCGTATATTTCTTATTAAAAATTTATTAATTAGACATTTTTAAGTTGTTGTGGGGGGTTTAAAGAAAACATTCAAGGCTTTCCTTTGAAAATATATACTGTACTTGCAATTTTAAAATGATTTAACTATCTAAAATTATATTTTTAAGTTTATTAATTTTAATTTTATTTTACTATTAATTTTATTTACACGAGATTACAAGCAAGGGATAAGGGTTAGTTAAGGGATAGTTTAAAAAATAAAAAAAAGGAATTGATCAACCTCGGTTACGGCTTATGCTACAGCTGGTTTGTGTGGCATGCCCGAAAAAGCCATGTTAACCTAATTGAGAACATTTGGTTTCTGTGTTGCAACCTGTACCAACCCATCTCGACAAACATACAATTTTGACAGTATTTGTTGAGTCAATAATAATAAACCACATCGTGGACACTACACTCAAGCCATGTCAAAGTTGTATTTTGTTCTGTAACATTCACAGGCGCAATCCTGTAGATGACATTAATGAAAAACTTAACATGAATTGAACTCCATCTACCTAAATAAAATCAGAAAGATTTATAAATTTAACGTACACAATGTTAATCTCAGATAAATATTACTGTTTAAGTATGGCATAAACTGTATCTTATTAAATAACTTATTAAGTTGCTCTTCTTCCACAAATTTCTAGGGACTTAAATTAAAACGGATTTATCACCATGTTATCTATTGTAATTGATTCATAGTTCATAAATTTAGGGAAAACCGATGCCATTTTCGAGAAACGTGAGCAGATCGTTCAAACAAACCTTACTCATATTAGTTTATAGGATTCAGCTAAATGATTACCACTAGGGCGGGAGCACGTATCAAGTAAACAGTGTTGAATAAAAACTACAAGGTCATGCAATTAGTTAAACTTTCTTTATTGAATTTGATCCCTCAATCGTTTTAAACGAATACTCCAATAAACTTGTTTCAGCATAAAAGCGTGGTTAAATCCTAGACCGGCGCCAGAAGAACCATATCAATGTCAATCAAATCAAATGACTCCATAATTTGTAATTTGATACACTTTAGAGCTTTTCAAGTGGCAATAAACTGCTCATTTATTGATAGTCCGATAATGATAGAACATTAAATACTCACTAAATCTTTAATTAGAGGTCAGGCAAAATCAAGGTTGTAATATTGGATCTCTTTAATAAAAAATAAGCAAAAATAACAGTTAAAAAAATTTATGTAAGTTTTCATAGTACCATAAGTTTTTACTTAGGAATAACAAAAATATATTACGATTGAAGAGTAATGTACCAAATTTTAACAAGCCCTAGTTATTTTCTTTTCTTAAAGTTGACATTTATTTTTCTTGACAGTTCTTTTTTTATATACTGTATTATTGTTCTTATTGTATTGAGGCAACTGTAATCCTCGAAATATACTAAAAAATACATCACGTTTTTAAATGTCGCGTTATTTGCTTATTGAAAATATTTAAAATATAACTAAAAACATAGTTTACTTTTAGGGTTATTTAATTGTTTTGTGGGGTTTCAACAGAGATAAAAATGATTTTTTACCCTAAATTTCTTTAATAGAATCATTTTTATTATTTGGGAGTAAACCAGTTTACTCCCAAATAATCAAGTAGCTTGGCAAGTAAATCTTAAAACAAGCTTAACCGGCAACCGAGGTTTCTCATGTAATTTTTATTGAGAATCGATTAAAATAGCTTATTCGTCACAGCTCTAAGAACTTTACTAGGTTAAATTAAACTAATGATTAATTACAACACTCCCCATGGATGGAGACTAGTGCACTTTCGTGATTTCTTAATTATCTCCATAAATAACGTGGGACTGAAAAGATTTTAAGACATGGAAAGTGTTGTAAAACCATATTGAAAGTTGATCAAGGATGTTAATAAGCAATCAAGAGTTAATGCTGCGACGGGGATGTTGTTTTTATTTTTATAATTTTGGACCAGAAAGTTCAAGCTGAGGTCCTGAAAGATGTGTCATTGGTGTCATAGAGAAAACATCCTGAAACATTTGAGAAAACATCTTAGCTGCTGTTGAATCGGGATCTTAAATAGCGAAGATATTACTCATCCAAACATTTAAATAATGCAGAGAAGTGAAGCTTTCACCTATCAAGTTCATTTGAGAGAATGATTTGATTGAACTTGTCCAAAGGATTCAAGCTGGTCAAGTAAAAAGCAACTATAAATTCTTGCCAAGCCGAAGTGAATGTGGAACACACAGTAGAAGAGGGACAAACGTTCATTTACACAGTCCACTCCGTTAAACGCTTTAACGTTGGCGCTAGCGCGTTATTCGTTCCTGTACAGGAACTTTATATCCGACTTTGCTGGAGCTCATGCAATTCGTTCAAACAGTATTTTTTGCTGCGAAATAGATAACAACTGTCCAGTTATGATAAAATTTGTGTTTTTTAGACCAAAATATTTTCACATCATTGAAGATTAACTGTTGAATAGTACATGTTTTATCTTTGATTAATTATCTATATAACCTTTCACCTTATTATAACCGAACCTGGTTTCAATAATCTGTTAATGAAATAGAGAGGACAAATTCGCTGAAAAACTATTTTTATAGTGAGAAAACTCGTTAGATTTGGTTAATCTCCGGTAAAAGGGGCTAGAAACGCAGCTAATGACGATTTACTACTTGTAATTTGAAGCCGGAGCGTTCAACAATCAGGATTCGTGTGATGAGTCGCCGAGCACTTGTAACGCTTATTGAATAGCTTGATCTCACAGTGACGCCACACTGGTCACATGGTCTGTAACTTAACTATCGGGGAGTTAATGTAGTTCGATGTAGTTATGTAGTTACCGGGCGTTGGACCTTTTCCTTTAAACAACCAACATTTTTTGGTATTGAACAATATTTTCATTGCAAATAAAACATTAACAAGGTGGCTTTTAATCATTTCTACATGTAATGGCCAAAAAAGGAAAATATAAACGGTGAGACATAAAAATAACAAGGTTAAAAGGTGCCAAACCATAAATCAAAGGTGTAAGATAAAACGAAGACTTAACCAAAGAGTTTTTATGGATAAAAACGAAAACGTATTCCAACTCTTGAGAAACAAATTGGGATATACATTTAAGCGTTTTCTGGTACAGGAAGTCTGGGCCGAAATGCACTGCTGTCACTTTTACTACCATATTAGTAACTTTTTTTTTACTGTGCGATTTACCTCCAAGGCCAGTTTCACTTAACTCAGCTACAAGCAACAAATGCACTGATGACGACGGAGCGATAAGATAACGAGACATCCACGGATCACGAGAAGCACAACAGCGACAGGTTGACAGCACCACAATTACGGTAAAATCTACTAAGACTATGTTTGAATTTTATAATCTCTATATAAAAAAATTAATCCCTATTTTTCTGGTCACGGCATCACACGGAACGGCTGGAACGATTTCGCTCATTCTTTTTTTTTGTTGTATTTGTTATTGTCAGGAGAAGGTTCTTATGAAAGAAAAAAATAAGAGAATTCTACAGGGCTCCGCCCCACATGTCTTCAAAATTACCATGTTATTCTTATGGAAGCTCCATTATTCTACTGTAAAGTATGATTACATTTAGGAATATTCACTAATCCATAATATATACAGCCCCATGTGTAACTGACTCACTCACTTATATGGGATACGAAGTTCTGACATAACTATTTAAGCTAGAGACTTGAAATTTGGCATACGTCTAGCCTGAATGGTCAATGCTAAGGATAAAATCTTAAACTTGCAAATTTGTAGTTTTAACCTACTAAAAAAATTCAAAATGGCGGACTTCTGAAATTGTAATTTTAGTTTTTTGGCTCTAGCGGCCAAACGCTTCGTCCTATCTAAAATTTGAGAACAATACTACGATAGGGAATTTAATTATCTACAACTTTGGTCCTGTGACTTTTTATCACATCTCGCACCGTTAAGCCTCCAGAGCGTTTTTAATGAAACCCCGTTTTTGGTTTTTGGGCTCTAGTGACTAAACGATTTGTTCTACAAAAACTTTTACATAACAATTTTGATAGATCTTTTAAATATCTAAAATTTTTATCTTTACATATTTCACCGTATCTCCTCTCGTTTACTCACAAAATACATTTCTCACTTTTTCCGGATTTTTGAACATAAGTAGTGGGATTTTGCCGGTTCTGGA
Source organism: Neoaliturus tenellus (assembly GCA_030545055.2). Taxonomy (NCBI): domain Eukaryota; kingdom Metazoa; phylum Arthropoda; class Insecta; order Hemiptera; family Cicadellidae; genus Neoaliturus; species Neoaliturus tenellus. Next base: position 55,324,318 of record CM061535.1, on the reverse strand, counting down.
ACAATAGAGAAATCGTAATTTTTGGTCCGGATGAGCTAGAAACTTGAAATTTGGTACACACGTAGTTTGTATGGTTAATACAAAGGGGAAATCGCAAAACATTGAGTTTTCAAATTTTAACCCCCTAAAATTTTGTATGGTAAAATCTACACCATGTAAGGCATTTTCTAAATACTCTGTAACTTTTGAACGAGAGGTTCTATCTCGAATCTGAGGGATGATTCGTGGTCAGGAATTAGACGCTCTACAAGTTTAGTCCTGTGAAATTTTGCCGTATCTCACTCCCTTCACCCTTAAAAAAGGGCTTACTTTCAAAATTTCCAAATTTTTTCACAAAAATCTCGCTATTTTAAAATTTTTTATTAACTAATATGGCACAAGGATGCTTGAACTTTAGTACATATTATGGTATCAACTAGATCTTACCTTTGTGGCAGCCATTAACCAATTTAAATTATAATTAAGTCAAAAATCCTTGAAAAACCCAAAATTCTTAACATGTTTTCGTGTAAAGTGTTTGTAAATTACTTTATTCTCCCAAATACACTGCCATATTGATATTTGTTTTGCTAGTATTACATTATATTGTAAACGTTCTACAAGTTCAGTCCAATGCAGTTTTGCCGCATCTCACCCCCTTCACCCGTAAAGATTGGCGTACTTTCACATTATCGAAATTCTTTCACCAAAATAGCTCTATTTCAATATTTATCGTTTACTTTTATGACTCATACATGCCTCAAATTTGGTATAAACTGTGAATATATCTAGTTCTTTCTATAGAAGCAGCCCTTGGCCGATTTCAATCCAAGATTAGTAAAAAGACTGTGAAAACACTAAATTATTAACCTTTTTATGTATAGTTTTTGGTGATTTTGTTAAACCCGGTAAAGATACTGCCATAACGATGTATTTTTTGGCAGCATTATATTTTTTAGATGCTTTTTAAGTTCGGCCCTTAAGGTTTTGTAGCATTTCACTCTCTTCACCCCCAAAAAGGCGTATTTTCAAAATTCTTTCACAAAACTTGAGTTATTTTAATATTTTTTTATTTACTGTTATGACACTTGGATGACTGAAATTTAGCTCCACAAACACACCCTGAGCATTTTTTATAAAATATAAAACAAAAGTATAAATTAGAACTTTAAATATCAAGAGAATATCTTAAATGCTTAAGATTTCCTGAACTATTAAAAAAGTCAGAGAAGATAAGTATAGAGTTGGGGTGGAGGCCTCAACTAGCCTGTTCAGTTCTTAAGACTTAGAACAATCAACGAATTCGGGGCAACCCCCAAAGGGGGCATGGGGGCGGAGCCCCCATCGAGCCGTAGGCGAGTCTATAATATATACGGCCCCATGTGTAACTCACTCACTCACTTATATGGGATACGAAGTTCTGACGTAACTATTTAAGCTAGAGACTTGAAATTTGGCATACGTCTAGCCTGAATGGTCAATGCTAAGGATAAAATCTTAAACTTGCAAATTTGTTGTTTTAACCTACTAAAAAAAATTCAAAATGGCGGACTTCCGAAATTTTAATTTTAGTTTTTTGGCTCTAGCGGCCAAACGCTTCGTCCTATCTAAAATTTGAGAACAATACTACGATAGGGAATTTAATTATCTACAACTTTGGTCCTGTGACTTTTTATCACATCTCGCACCGTTAAGCCTCCAGAGCGTTTTTAATGAAACCCCGTTTTCGGTTTTCGGGCTTTAGTGACTAAACGGTTTGTTCTACAAAAACTTTTACATAACAATTTTGATAGATCTGTTAAATATCTAAAATTTTTATCTTTACATATTTCACCGTATCTCCTCTCGTTTACTCACAAAATACATTTTTCACTTTTTCCGGATTTTTGAACATAAGTAGTGGGATTTTGCCGGTTCTGGAACAATAGAGAAATCGTAATTTTTGGTCCGGATGAGCTAGAAACTTGAAATTTGGTACACACGTAGTTTGTATGGTTAATACAAAGGGGAAATCGCAAAACATTGAGTTTTCAAATTTTAACCCCCTAAAATTTTGTATGGTAAAATCTACACCATGTAAGGCATTTTCTAAATACGCTGTAACTTTTGAACGAGAGGTTCTATCTCGAATCTGAGGTATAATTCATGGTCAGGAATTAGACACTCTACAAGTTTAGTCCTGTGAAATTTTGCCGTATAATTTGAACTTTAAATATCAAGAGAATATCTTAAATGCTTTAGATTTCCTGAACTATTAAACTAAGTCAGAGAAGATAAGTATAGAGTTGGGGTGGAGGCCTCAACTAGCCTGTTCAGTTCTTAAGACTTAGAAAAATTAACGAATTCAGGGCAACCCCCTAAGGGGGCATGGGGGCGGAGCCCCCATCGAGCCGTAGGCGAGTCCATAATATATACAGCCCCATGTGTAACTGACTCACTCACTTATATGGGATACGAAGTTCTGACATAACTATTTAAGCTAGAGACTTGAAATTTGGCATACGTCTAGCCTGAATGGTCAATGCTAAGGATAAAATCCTAAACTTGCAAATTTGTAGTTTTAACCTACTAAAAAAAATTCAAAATGGCGGACTTCCGAAATTGTAATTTTAGTTTTTTGGCTCTAGCGGCCAAACGCTTCGTCCTATCTAAAATTTGAGAACAATATTACGATAGGGAATTTGATTATCTACAACTTTGGTCCTGTGACTTTTTATCACATCTCGCACCGTTAAGCCTCCAGAGCGTTTTTAATGAAACCCCGTTTTTGGTTTTTGGGCTCTAGTGACTAAACGGTTTGTTCTACAAAAACTTTTACATAACAATTTTGATAGATCTTTTAAATATCTAAAATTTTTATCTTTACATATTTCACCGTATCTCCTCTCGTTTACTCACAAAATACATTTCTCACCTTTTCCGGATTTTTGAACATAAGTAGTGGGATTTTGCCGGTTCTGGAACAATAGAGAAATCGTAATTTTTGGTCCGGATGAGCTAGAAACTTGAAATTTGGTACACACGTAGTTTGTATGGTTAATACAAAGGGGAAATCGCAAAACATTGAGTTTTCAAATTTTAACCCCCTAAAATTTTGTATGGTAAAATCTACACCATGTAAGGCATTTTCTAAATACTCTGTAACTTTTGAACGAGAGGTTCTATCTCGAATCTGAGGGATAATTCGTGGTCAGGAATTAGACGCTCTACAATTTTAGTCCTGTGAAATTTTGCCGTATCTCACTCCCTTCACCCTTAAAAAAGGGCTTACTTTCAAAATTTCCAAATTTTGTCACAAAAATCTCGCTATTTTAAAATTTTTTATTAACTAATATGGCACACGGATGCTTGAACTTTAGTACATATTATGGTATCAACTAGATCTTACCTTTGTGGCAGCCATTAACCAATTTAAATTATAATTAAGTCAAAAATCCTTGAAAAACCCAAAATTCTTAACATGTTTTCGTGTAAAGTGTTTGTAAATTAATTTATTCTCCCAAATACACTGCCATATTGATATTTGTTTTGCTAGTATTACATTATATTGTAAACGTTCTACAAGTTCAGTCCAATGCAGTTTTGCCGCATCTCACCCCCTTCACCCGTAAAGATTGGCGTACTTTCACATTATCGAAATTCTTTCACCAAAATAGCTCTATTTCAATATTTATCGTTTACTTTTATGACACATACATGCCTCAAATTTGGTATAAACTGTGAATATATCTAGTTCTTTCTATAGAAGCAGCCCTTGGCCGATTTCAATCCAAGATTAGTAAAAAGACTGTGAAAACACTAAATTATTAACCTTTTTTATGTACAGTTTTCGGTGATTTTGTTAAACCCGGTAAAGATACTGCCATAACGATGTATTTTTTGGCAGCATTATATTTTTTAGATGCTTTTTAAGTTCGGCCCTTAAGATTTTGTAGCATTTCACTCTCTTCACCCCAAAAAAAGGCGTATTTTCAAAATTCTTTCACAAAATTTGAGTTATTTTAATATTTTTTTATTTACTGTTATGACACTTGGATGACTGAAATTTAGCTCCACAAACACACCCTGAGCATTTTTTATAAAATATAAAACAAAAGTATAAATTTAAACTTTAAATATCAAGAGAATATCTTAAATGCTTAAGATTTCCTGAACTATTAAAAAAAGTCAGAGAAGATAAGTATAGAGTTGGGGTGGAGGCCTCAACTAGCCTGTTCAGTTCTTAAGACTTAGAACAATTAACGAATTCGGGGCAACCCCCAAAGGGGGCATGGGGGCGGAGCCCCCATCGAGCCGTAGGCGAGTCTAATAAACTATACAGCCCTATGTGTAACTGACTGACTGACTGACTCACTTTTATGGGATACGAATTTCTGACGTAACAATTTAAGCTAGAGACTTGAAATTTGGCATACGTCTAGCCTGAACGGTCAATGCTAAGTGTAAAATCTTAAACTTGCAAATTTTTAGTTTTAACCTACTAAAAAAAATTCAAAATGGCGGATTTCCGAAATTGTAATTTTACTTTTTTGGCTCTAGCGGCCAAACGCTTCGTCCTATCTAAAATCTGAGAACAATACTACGATTGGGAATTTAATTTTCTACAATTTCGGTCCTTTGACTTTTTATCGTATCTCGCACCGTTAAGCCTCCAGAGCGTTTTTAATGAAATGCCGTGTTCGGTTTTCGGGCTCTAGTGACTAAACCGATGGCCGTAAAATTTTTTTTAAGGTTCATTTTGATAGATCTTTTTAATATCTACAATTTCTTTCCTTCTATATTTTGCCGTATCTCTACTCGTTTACTCACAAAATTCATTTTTCACTTTTTCTGGATTTTGTTAACGTAAGTAGTGGGAAAATACCGGTTCTGGTCCACTAGAGAAATCGTAATTTTAGTTTTTCAGCTCTAGTGGCCTAACGGTTAGTCTTATCTGAAATATGAGAGCATATAACGATAGGGAATTGGATGATCTACAATTTTGGTCCTTTGACTTTTTGTCGTACATCGCACCGTTAACCCTCCAAACTGATTTTTGTGAAATTTATATTTAGATTTAGGGCCCTTGCGACTAAATGGTTTGTCCTACAAAAATGTTTAAATGACAACTTTTATAGGTCTTTTTAATATCTACAATTTTGATTCTAACATACTTTGCCGTATCTCTTTCCGTTTACTCTCAAAATAATTTTTCACTTTTTCCCAGTTTTGTGATAAATAAGCAGTGGCTTTTGGCCAACTAGAGAAATCGTAATTTTAGTATATTTCAACTCTAGCGGCTAAACGGTTAGGCCTTTCATAGATTTGAGACTACTACGGTACTGAATTGGATGAACTACGATTTTGGTCCTGTGACTTTTGTCGTACATCGCACCAATTGCGTAAATCTCCAGACTAATTTTTGTGCAATAGCGTTTTCAGTTTTTCCACTCTACTGACAAAACGATTGATCCTATCGAAAAATGTTGCTGAATATGAATGAAATATTTTATTAATGGCTTACAGTTTTCAGAACATTTTGCCGTATCTCTACACATTAGCTCTCAAAACAGATTTATTGCAGGACCAGAATAGTTACCGAAAACTTGAAATTGGGGACCTTACCTTCTTTTAAGAGACAATTAAAAATATGAATTCAGCTATTGTCGGGGCTGGTGTTGCTAATTTATATACTTTTAGTAAGTTCCTCCTCGGATTGTAGGGAATCTTTTTAAAACTTTGGAGTCTTTTGTGATTTCTATCTTGTTTATTAGATTTTATATTATTTCATTTTAATGTTATTTTATTGTTTTCACTGATTTATTGCAACAATTTTTTGACGAATTTAAAAGCTTTAATTATTATTGATTGTGAGAAGTGTGCATTAGCCCTTTGTTACTGTCTTGTTTGTGCACTTCTTTGGTAAAGCTAACCTGTTTAACACTCGACTTTTTTATTTACAAACTAATTCAGCGAACACATTGGAGTTAATAACCCTCAAAAAGCCCGTTCACTTCATCAAGTTTTTACAGAAATTACGGAATTGGGGCAACAAATTAGGGAGTGGACCCTCCATTCAGCATAACACCCAGAATAAATAATTATTATATCACACTCAAAATATTTTAACAAATTTTAACTACGAAGAGTTATTAAAACCGATTCATAGGAGATTTTCAAAGCTTTTTTAACTATCGATTGTGAATTGTGTGTATTAAACGGTTTTGTTACTGTCTTGGCTGTTCAGCTCTTCCTGTGGAACTAACCAATTTCATACTTGACTTTTTATTAATTTACGAATTTAGGGACAACCCTAAGGGGGCATGGGGGCGGAGCCCCCATCGAGCCGTAGGCGAGTTCACTATATACAAACAGTTGTTCACATGTTAAGTATTGACTTTTTTTACTTTTTTGGGGGAGTTGGAATGAAAAATTGGTGGATTTTAGATTTTTTCCGGTGGTTTCTGAGCAATAGCCACCTACATGCCAAATTTCAAGTTTGTAACATAAATTCGAAGTAGTCAAACATTTTGATTCTTGTGAGTGAGTGAGTTACACATGCGGGTGTATAGTTATTTAGACAAAGCTAGAGGAAATTATAGACTTGCGGCGAGTAAGCGTAGCGAACGAGCTAAACCTGAAGGGCAAAAACTTCCTCTGGTTGGCATTGCAAAGCATGCCGGGTAAGCTAATCATTGATAAATAGTGAATTGTTTTAGTAGAAAACACGAAAAATGCTGGTAGTCGTTTAACGAAAAAGGTCCACAGCGTTTAAAAAAAACTCTTTTGATTATAAATCACCATGTCATTCCCTCCATACAGAGTGCAGAGTGATTTTACATTTCATATAAACCAGTGAAATTTCAATATTATGTTGGACATGAGAGTGAGTAAAGCGAAAAATAAAATGAGTTCGTCTTAAACTCATGCTACTGTTCTATATACCGTTGTCCAGAGAGTTACGGGACACTATGTATGACAGCTGATCCAGTACGCCCATGGGGGAACAAATAACCTCGGTGCTGACAACCTGATTGCACAAAGTGTCTGTAGCAGTGCTGTTGAAGAAGCCAAATGGTGCACATCCCACCAATACGCCTGGCTAACTTTCTTTGAATCCGTAAATTACCACTGTTCCATTTGGGCATGGGTTTAATTTGATCAGTTTTACCATTCCAAATTACTAGGATTACTGTCTTTTAATGTAAAATAAATTTGTTTAATGTCCTCTAAAACTATATCAGTGTTCAAGGTTTTACAAACGGTTTCGCTTATGCCAACTGTCAGGTGTTGGGCTACCGCAGGACCTTTTCTGTCTTAAAGGCAAATTTTAATTATGATAACTTCAATAATAGGAAATCATTTTTCATCATAGTGTACGTAGAACAGCCGTGTAATTAGTCCGCAAAGTTTGTGTTCTCTATAAACTTTTAAAAGTGTACCGAAATAAAACATATATCTGTTCATTTTCTGTGTGCAAACTTCAAAAGTTTCCTTTAAAAAAAACGTACTAATCCAAAAGAATACCTTGAAGCTTTGCTCTATCTCCATTGGTTACCGAGATATTAAAAACTCTAAAGACAATACATTGTATTTTGGAGCTCCAATGTTAATCTTATGGAGAATAAGGATGTGTTAATATTTCACTTATTAACTTATATTTTTTGATGAAATTTGGTATTCAGCTTCATTTGGTTGAGATTCGTCCGTTTATGGTAAAAATCTTGGTTTTTGTACTTATCATGGCAGCAAACCTGCATACTCTTTTTCCATGTTAATCATATGTAGAATAGGCAAACTCCTTTAGCAATGAGACAGATATTGATGAAACTTAGTATATGGCTTCATAAGGTCGAAAAAAAATTATTCTAAAAACCTACTTTTAGTGTTCCTCATGGCAGTCCTGCATATTCTTTTCCCATATTTATCATAAGGAGAATAGACATTTATTTCCCTCTTTATGAGCATGTGATGATATTTGGTTTACAGGTTTATCTGGTCAAAATTAATATTACTAATTTGGAAATTCGCTGAGTACGCAGGTCAGCTGTGACGGGGGTATTTACTACGACGATAGTTTTTACTAAAAAGGTGTTGCTAAGGTTATAGATGTAAATGTTTATACAATACAGTTACAGAGTATAAATCATTAACGACAGTAAACATTAGAACTCAGCAGAAATGGGTAAAAGAAGTTCTTATTTCATTTAGAAACAAGTCTCTTTATGGTTATAAAGGCTAAATATCGACAACCTTCCTATTTTTTTTATTATACATCATTTAAACTACTTTTTAAATACATTTTTGAAAGAGGGTTGATAATTTTTTTTTAGGAGAAAATTATTTACTTATGTTAACACTAACAGAAATGAAATATTGGATGACATTTGCTATGAACGTAGTTTGTATAGTTAAACCATACAAACTACGTTAGGAAGTTTTGAAAAAAAAAATGGATAAATGATATATCTCGTCTAATAATATATCCCAGTTCTTAAAGTCTGAAATAAAAGTGGTAATGTTCAATTAACCATGCTTAAAATACCTGGTTACAAATGAGTTGTAAATTTTTATTACTTCATACTTAGGCTTTATGGATCACTGAATTAATAACACCAATAAAGGCTTAAACTACTGTTGAATCAAATTCACACAGTACTGTTGAATACTGTCACCGGATTCAAATCGCAACACTCATGCTTAAATGTTTCAATTTGGACCAATTTGGTAATTTAAGCCTTTTATTGTTGTAATTTGTATTAATCATTACTAAACTAAATTTAGCTATAATACAGTTCTTGTTAGTTTATTTAACCACTATTTGCTTTCTTAAAACAATTGCCATAATACAATTGGACATTTTGTTGTCTTGTCATTTTGTTGACATTTATAAAACTCATAGGGAAGTTATCAACTCAGTTCAAAACATGCAATGGTAAATTGCAATTTAACCAGCACGATTTCCGTGCTACAAAGTTTCTGGGGTGATGAAACACTTTTCACCTTTTCTTCAACTCCCCTCTCCGCTGTGGTCAATTCACAAGTATCATTCGCTGCGGGAGTCAACCTAGTGATGAACTGTCACAAATGACACATCAAAATTGATTGATCGATTTCAAGTAGTTTATAATTGTCCCAATTATTACTTTTAACTCTCCAAAAACTCTCGCATTTAGTTTGTATTGCAGCCTGGTTGAATTTTCTCTGTGGACCAGCGAGGTACCTAAAGATTGAATAGAGTTTTGTTTGTGGTGTATTGTATGTAGTGTTAGTTCGATAATTAGCTACGTACGTGCACTCCACAACTTTTTTTTTATATTTGAGTATTTGAATGATATTGTTGTTTAGTGGTGTAACAAGAAAGCTTTACGAGGGAAAGGAAATGCAGTCCCGGTCGCTATCAAAAAGTTTAAATGGTAGAAGTTTTCAGCATACATGGTGTCCCGAAAAAATACTAGACTTGCTGTTCATATTCGCATTCTTAAGTTCACAATGACTAAGTTTCTTTCTTATAACCAATTCTTCATATCATAAGCTGAAATCTTTGTTTCAGAGAATTTTCGCTTCAAGAGCGCCGACTGGTTACCAGGGACGAGCCCGCGGCAAACGTGAGTAACTAAACAAACTTTAACACACAAAAATGAGTACTTACACAAATGTAAACACACAAAATAAAATGAGTATTTTCACAAACGTGAGTACTTACACAAAAATGAGTACTTTCAATACTGTGAATGCTTACACAAAAATTAGTACCATTCTTGCACAAACGTGAGTATTTGCACAAATGTAGACACATACCTAAGAATGAGTAGGCAAACATTTCGCAAACGTGAGTACTTACACAAACGAGCAAAAACGTCAGCAGTACCTCGAAAAACGTGAAACTTTCACAAACGTGAGATGTTAGACAAACGTGAGTACAATACTTAAGAAATCTGAGAGCCTATTTCAAAGGTATGATTCTCATCACAGGCATCGCCTGTGTCCCCAATTTATTTTCTCGATGAGTGAATATTTAGTTTTTTAGCCTGACAATTGAAGATGGAACGTTTTTTATTTTATTAAAAATTTTGTTATTTTTTACGCAGTTTTGAGGTTATTTTAACCATTTTTACTGTGCTATTTAAGTTATATTGTTATAATTTTGTATTTTTTAATTGAGGAAATCAAAATAATGTATTATATTTTTTTCTATTAAAAAAACTAGAATACTTAATTTTGCTTTGATATTTTGTTATATTTTTTGAGGAATATAGTCAATAACACATAGAACAATCACGTTGACAATTAATTTACGAATTAGATAGCAAATATAATTTGTTCCTAAACTCAAAAACAAATCTTTATTTTCTTCATATTCTTGTATGCACAGTGCCGTTTTTACTTAAAAGTATCGATATACTCCAAAAAAGTATCATTATTAGTACAAACACTATCATCACTTCTAAAATTATAAGAATGTACAGGTTATCAAATTACTGGAATGGTGTAGGCCCATGTACTTTTCTATACAGATTTTAAGATACAAAAATAATTCTCATATTTAATCTTATCAAAATAAAAATTTTCATTTATAGTTCACATTTTTGTTAACTATTACATTATTTTGTTGACAGACGGCAGCACAAATAATAATCTAAAGGTAATAATAAAACTTAAGTACAACTTACATATAACTTATATAAACTTAAGAACTCTTCTCCACACCCGGATAACGTCGAAATATTACTAACCAGTCCTGGAGGTCGCAGGTTCTATAATAAATTCAACAAAAGTTCAAAGAAGGTTCAAGAATTAAGTTTCTCAATTAATAGTTGTCACTCCTCTGGTGAACATCAAAGAAGATATGCTAAGTAGGAGTTCCAATCTACCCCGATACAGCCCGTCGATGATGGACCCTTCCATCTGACTGAAGCAAACAGTCGACAAACTCAAAACTATAACAAAAAAAAATATTATTGAAATAAAAATTGTCTGACATTAAATTAATCCGATGATTTATTGGACCCCGAGAAACGACGTCAATGTAATTTGTCGATTTTTAAACAGATCCCGTTTGGATAAAAAGAAATACCACCTCATATCAGTGACAAGTGTCAAATATTCTAACGGCTTTTCAAGAAACCAATGCACGGATTTCAAAACACACGTGACTACTGTGAGCAGTTTGATTTGTTATTGAAATTAAAATTTTCAATGAATTTCCTTTCCCTGGGCGAAATCTCAATACTCAACTTGAACACTGCAATTAATACTATTTTATTAAATAAAACCATTTTGTAGAACTTCCACGAACATGTTAATCAGTAATTTAAGGAATAAACTTTTTTAAGAAAAATACAATCGGTACTTTCCATAAATAATGTGTCTGTGACCGTATTCTGATGATGTTCAGTATGTAAATGTGACTGTTTTTTTTTTTTTTTTAATATCAATTCATTGATTTTTTAGGGATTTTTTGTATAATCCTCCATCAGGGACTTTTTATAAGTACATGGGGGCCGACCATTTGTTTTGTAAACTTAATCAGCTCTTTGTAGTAATATCAGTGACAGACAGTTCGCTAAAATGCCAATTGTAAAAAATCTTGTTTCTATTCACGACGAGCTCGTTCGCTTCGCTCACTCGCCTCTCAGTCATTTTAATGTAGACTTATGGATGTTATGTACTCTGGTATAAATATTTGTTGAACTATATGCAATCTGAAAACACGTGGATTCTACTTCTATAATTAAAATCTGATTTTATCATAGTTACCATTTTTTGTTTAACAATTCAATAGCAACTGTAAAAATGTTTAGATGTTTTATATTGATCCTTTACTTTTATTTATTTACTTTTACTTGCCGGTATACAAACGTTCATAATCACAAGTAGAACGTACGATAAAAAGATGAATTGTATTTGACGGCTACAATGCAAAAGCCGTTTTCGAGATCCGTGTGCATATTTGTATGTGCATAACACATACAAATATACCTTACTCGTATTAGAGTACATGATTATTATATTACTCTCCCTACGCTATTGACAACCGTTTATTTTAAATTAGAACCGTATTATTTGAACCATTTTAGTAGTCAAAACAATGCTATTATTTCCAATGGTTTATGTTCCGTTGCAGTATATATTACAGGCTCAACGTATGCAAAGAAATATAAATGCTTACAAATTATTGGAATATAAGTAAATAAATAATTTTAAACTTCTGACTGGAGACAATGCTCTGTAGACAACGTTAATTCCTAGATAGATATAATGATTATTCAGCATAGTTCATTTAAGTAGCACAATAAAAGTCAAAGAAAACCAGAACGATTAAGGATCAGTTCATGATTTCCAAGAAATCTTGTTAAATAATTTTGTTATTTGTAATTTTGTTGTTGGGGCTTGCTGAAAAATTAAAATAAAATATCTAACCAAAATTATTGAATAATTTCCCGAGTTATATAAAATATAAGGACGGGGAGAAAATTTTATGTTCTAAGCAAAATAGTTTTTTAAAGAAAATATTTTTACCCTGTCGATAAGTATATCGAATATCGAATTATTTTTTGTTGAAACACTTAATTTGTATACCATCAACAGTAAACACTAAAATCGATTTAGTAATGACATGTGTAGTAAATCTGTGACGGCTCGTGCCGCCAACACTTCATATAGTGGCGATTCTCCATGCGCTGGCCGTAGCGCCGGTATCCGACAGCCTCTCTCCAGAACCTTCTCGAAACGGTCCGCGAAATCGAAAAATACGACGCGCGTCTCTCTCTCCGCCCGGACCATCAAGCTGTTAAGATCGCAGGGAAAATGGCAGCTAAGTAGTCTTCATATTTAGGGGTTGCCGTAGGGCCCAGGGATGTAGGGTGTGGCGGATGGTAATCATGTAATTAATCACACATAAATTTATTCTTTTAGCTAATCAATTTAGCCTATAACTTGTACTGTACAGGGTAGTCTCAGAACCTTATTTCACATGTCCCTTATGGACGCAGGCTTTAGGCATAGGATGGATTAAATTTCTAGATTCCATTTTCTATTGGTAAATTCACTTGTCAATTAATTTAGTTAATGCACATTGTTAGTAAGCTCATCAAATGGCTATAGGTTCTTGGTTCTGTGCTTGGCGATGATCCCGTCTGGGTAACACCCTCAGTAGGTCCTTTCAGATACGTTTCCTGGTTCAGTCAACGAATCACGTGGTTCGCAGCTATCTCATTTCCATGGTAACCTTTAGTTGTATCACCTAAAAACCTGGAGATGGCCGGTCAGCCCATTCCTGTTGTTACTTGAGGCCGGTAGTGTAGGAGTTCAGCTTCCTAATAGTTTTCGCAGTAGCTCAATACCACCATATGTCCACACTCAATATATCCGAACTCCCCCATTATCTATACCCAACTGACATATTTCCGTTACAAATTGTATCCATTATACTATTAAAATAATTTGAATTAGATTGAATTTAAATTTAAGTAGTAAAGCCAAAACTCTTAATGAGTTCAAAACTTGTAAACTTTATTACTAAATTTATTTTACTTGTGAATTCCTCATAAAACCTTTTTTTAATAATCGGTATCACCCCACTTGATAGTAAAGAACTTTACTAATAAAAAGTGCATTTCCCTCACTCTTGGAAAATTCATTTAAAAAGTCAAAACACCAATCGTTAAGTGGATTTAGGAAATGAAAACAAACCAACCTGGAAAGAAGGGAATAGATGTCAAAATTCATATTCGTAGTGCAGAACGCCAGTCGTTCACTAGGGGGCTACTCGTGACATGTTCCTCCTTCCTCTAGTCAAGCGCACGTCCCAGCACTACAAGCTATACGCGATATGAGTCTGGAGAGCATGATTCTAATTAGAGCATATTGCAGCACCCGTCACACGTGACGCCTGTCAATCATGCTTCCCTAACCTTTACACATTCACCTGAAGCTAATCTACATTTTTACTTTTGCTAATTTGAGATTTTTCTTCTGACTCGCATTACGCAAATAAACAATATGTAGTTTTTATTGTATTCCATGTAAGTAAAGCTTCATTTCTTTTGTTGCTACAATCAATCATTCTTGAATAATCGCGTAATATATGTGTGTATAGTGTTTAGTAAATGTACCTTCTAGACTTTCAGATAATATTTCATGACGGTAAGATTTTAGGTTATTTTATTACACTCTATATATTGTTTTTATATTGTTTAAACATTTCTACCATCTTTTTAAGGTATACTTAACACCTTCCATAAACCCAGCATGAGAGAAGACAAGGGTGAGTTTCCGGCTTAGATGTTAACGCGCGATCCTAAATACAGCAGCAAGGTCTTGGGTTCTATTCTCCGCTCTGCCATAAATTTTCATCATTGATATTAACGAAAAATTTCTGGTCTACTTAAGGAGTTAAGGCCGTAACAAGCCGACAACCTATTTAAATAATCTTACCTGCTAAATATGCAAAATAATTTCACCCCAGGTTTTGTTTTAAAATACCGTAAAAGGTTTTGATGGGCAATCTGGCTTATTTTCTCAATATTATTCAAAATAAACAGTCAGCTAACTGTTTTGCTGAATTTTCCCTCAAAAGTTAACAAATAAAGATAAGAGGTGGTTTTACTTACGGAAAATACAAAGAAATTTTATTCCAGCGAGTATAAAAATACTCCATTGCGAATTTCATAACAGAAATAGCCGTTTTCATTTTTACAATCAATTTCCTTCGTTACTACCACGTGCAAATTATTGTAAATGTTTGGTTAGCAACTGTTTGTTATAATTAGATTTTTCAAATAAAGTACATTGTTATATGTTTTTGACAATGTGTCTGTGAGAATGTTTTGTCGTCGAATTTCAAAGACACGAAACAGTTTTGTGAGAGACACTTATGCTCAAAAAATGTTAAAACGAAAAGTAGATGCAGAAATTTATATTGTGGCTACGTTTTGGATGGGTGTTCTAATTTACATATCACTCGTGGCTTAAAAGGCCTTCATAGTCATATTAATTTGTAAGTATTCGCAAGAAATCTGTGTAAATCCTGTTAGACAAATTTTTCATAAACCTGTATTTTTATTGTTATTCACTTGTTAGTAATACACTGATTTTGCAAAACACAATTACTGAGAATAGGTGTGGGGTGGATGAGTAAATGAATTGGACTGGTATTTATTTATTATAAAACTTTCAAAACCATCTAACTACAAAAAATGAATATATGTGAAAGCTATTGAAAGAACCGGTGACAGATAGTTTAAAGAATCTGGTTTGAACTGGTTACATTGTGTGTGCCGGCCTGCCGGGGGGGAGGGAAACAGCTGACTGCGTCTGCATCTAGTTTGCGAGACAACAGTGCTGCCAACCTTCTTTCATAAGACTGATGTGTCGATGGAATCATCAGTGGCTGTATGTATTAAGAAAATGTTTGATTATTATTACTGTGATACGGCCTACATTGCATTTAAATAGTCTAAGCAAACCCCAGGTGAGCCAAATATATTAATAACATATGGTTAATTCGTGTTCGTGTTGGGTTAGACTAACTACAACGATTGATAGATCGAATTCTGTGTACTATCGTTTGTCAGAACAACAACTGCGAAGTCGATTATGCAATAATGGAACCTAGTGAATCGTTTCCTTCTTCGATCTATGTTAGTTCATTTATTTAAAAAAGTAAAAACTGACAATTACTTAAAAAACAGTTCATCCTCTTTTGTTCTAGGTATAAAGTCTTTCACATCACTTAAATGTGTGTTTAAACCACTGATTTTCGAGCAGTAAAAAGGGGAAAAGGTTAACAATAAAAATATAACTAATAACCTTAACATAGAAAGGTTATAATAATAGTTTACGCAGCGATTATATTATAAAGGTCTTGAAGCCTTGAGTGAGATCTTAATACCTCACGAGTGGCTTAAAGGCTGAATCAATCGTTGCATACACTACGACCAACTTATAGTTGGTAGGTAGATGTCAAAATAAAGTAATTAATGACGAAAATGTATCTAATAATTAGGACACCTATCCAAAACGTAGCCACACCCGAAGTCGCTTGAAGTCACCCGAAGTCATTCCCACCCACATATGATCACACTCTTTTGAAGTTAGGCACATAAAGAATCTTAACCAATAATCTGAAGGGAACAATCAGCTGGTGTGTGAATAGCGTTATTTCTATTACAACACTACTTTGGACAAATACCGAGCTGTCATTGCTCTAGAATCTGGATTTTAATGTGAATCCTGAACGTTTAAAGACATCATTAAGTGACGGGTTTCAGTTTCTTTTAGTAAAGTACCTCTTTCTTATGCTACTAGTAATATAATTATAGGTGTAACGGTGTTAGATAAAGCAATTAATTTTCATGTACATCGATGTTTACAAAGCTGTTTTTCTGCTAACCGGCTGAAGGGCGGAATGGTAGCCAAAATCGAAACGGAGATGAGAATATAATCTGACGTACAACAGGCTTACCCGTCCCCAAACTGATAACATCCGTTCCCGAAAGTGACGATTTTTGTGTTAAAATATTATTGTAACTGGTGTTTATACATAACGTTATTTATTGTGTTTTGAATACTAACGCGAATAAAATACTTGTTGGATTCCACGATTTCAATCATACAATCTCTTAAATTATTATGTCAATACGTAACTGTCATGCATTGTTGTTCATTAAACATGATTTAACAGAGTGTAAGTTTTTTTTTTATAAAGACCCAGCTACTTCAAACAATTGCGTACATAATAAAAAAGTACTGATGTCTTAGCAATATATTTTTTATTTATAAAAACTACTCTCTTGGACATTTGGTTGTTGGGGTATTGGCATTTTTGTAAGCCTGAAGATTTTAGTTTTTAGGTTCTCTTATTACTTACTTTGCCTGTCCTTGTAAGAAATAAGTTATTACAGTTCAGAGATTAGTATTAGAAATGTTAAAATGTTATGAAAAATGTGATTAAAATTTAATAAAAAGTTCACATTTGACAAATTTTATAATTTGACAATTTCACAAAAATAACAAAATATTAGGCACCCTCCTCTATTTGGAAGTCCATCGACCTAGTTTACATGTTCAACATACAATGGCTCCTAGAATCACGAATTCCCTATAACATTAATTGGCTAAAGGGTTGTTTTAGAAATATTTAAAGTTAAATATCCTCCATAATCAGCAGTTATCAATATTTTACAGTTCTATTACTAGCCGACAAATTGATGTGAAATAAGACGCTCGCAGCCTGCATTGGTAATTGTGTTCCACAGCTTGTCACCATGCAGGCGTATGTCGAAAGAGTTTTGCCTGCCTTTACATCCCTGATGTGTATCGCACCAAACAATATTTGTCACTCCCCCCCCCCCCCCAACCTACGACAGGTTAACCTTTAAACATATTCTTTCCTTGTAAAGGGGAAAAACTGAAGTAGTTCAGATTTCTACGAGTATGAATGTTTTTTGCAACATGTTATTGAGAATTGATCGGTATGACTATCAGTGAACTAAAGAGTATAATATTAAAAGTCTAAAGGAAATCTTTGAATAAAAACGAAATAATACGACGTTAATTTATATATTTAATAAATACACTATTTAGTATTTACAAGACTAAAAATGGCAAACACGCAATCAAATGTCTTATCACATTCTGTGTCATTAAAATCACATAGAATCCTCCATAATAGTATACAATTTGTGGAAGAAGTTTTATACTTTCTATATTTCAGTTGCCATTTCATACTGTTTTATTTATACATAATTGTGTTTTTGTTTGAAAGACAGATCTTAACACATAATTCTGTCACCTTAAATGGATTTACGAATATGGAACTATGTGTTATTTATCTACATACATTCACGAGGGCAAGTTCAAGGTTAGCTTTAGAGGTTAAAAACAATTAACTTCATTCCCCTTTAATATCATTTAATGAATGTAGCTCTGCAAATCTATATGTTTCAACGTCCTTGTTTTGTGTGGGAAGGACTGTCTTTTACAATAAAATCTAGTAATTTGGTTGGAGATAATAATCAATTTCAACTCAGCTGTCTTAGTATACGGCACTGAAAAAGTTAGAGTACACTAAAATACAAAGAGGGTAAAATTAACCTTAAACTTAGGTCACTATTTCATAAAAAATCCTAAGATTGTTTTAACTTGAAAAATAATTTATAATATTATAAGCAAATACAGCCGTAGGTAACGTTAACTAGTGCTGTAGCTAATGTAACAGGTTAAGATTATTTTTAAATAGTGATTTTAAAAATAAATATTTCGATTGAAAATTATGAATAATAGCATAGTAAAAATAAATAAACTAGATGCAACCTATTATGTCCCAGAGTGAGTTGAAATCTAGATGGTATTTAAAGAATACCAGAAAGTTGAAATTTACAAGGTAGGATTTCAAATAATTACAGTTATACCAAACAGTCTAAATCGTAAAGAACCATATTAAACAATACTAAGTCTTTGACGTAATTAACGGTTACTCAATAAAAGAAACCCCATAATAAAAACGATAAATTTAAAACAAATTGTACACCCTACTTTAATTTCAAATATTTCCTCCGCGTTTTTGTACATGGACCAGTAGTAAGAACCCTTTAAGTCATGGATGATATTGAAATATTATATTTTGGGAAGCTTAACGAACCTCCATCTCCATCGGAATGGTTCATCGTGCAGGTCGGAGTTTCTTTATTCGGAGAGTACAATGTCCCAAACCAGGCTTGTCGGTAATTATTGTGCTACCATTTGCAACCGCTAAATCATAGAATTAAAATAAAATCTTCCGGCAAAAGTTGAATGATTTGCTTAACAATGATCTTCCAAAGTATGAATCATGGTAGTTTCATGCTCACCGTCTTTTATATCCAGTTGTCTTCTTTATTGAAGATGGACTGTCAACTGACCCAGTAATGATACAAAGAATGTAACTCTACCACGGCACCAAATGTCGGAATGCAAAGGGTTTCAAATAACTGATAAAGTTGTAATTTATATGTCTACATACGGTTTAAGAATCATCTTCACCTTTGGGCCAGAATCCCATTGTTGCGCAGTCGGCAATGTTAACCAAACGGCTTTTTTGCTAAAACATGGTATTTTGTTCCCCTGTTTTGGAACACCGTTTTTCAACAGATTTTCTTTAAACTTGGGAAGTGTTTAGTCGAATAGTTATATTAGGAGTTACTTAATAGTACACAATGAGTTCTCCATGGCAGTGTAAGTATCATGGGTATTTTATATTTTAACTGGGATACAATATAAAGTAAATACAGCATCTCGAATCAAATTATCTAGAAAATATGTAAGTTTACGCCCCTGTCACCTGTAAATGTTTAATGTATTAATTAATTATATTAGTTGAGTTTCTTAATAGTACACAATTAGTAATATAATTAATACATTAAAAATTTACAGGTAACAGGTGCGTAAACTTACATATTTTCTAGATGATTTGATTCGAGATGCTGTATTTACTTTATATTGTAGCCCAGCTGAAATAAAAAATAGCCATGTTACTTATATATTGTATCCCAGTTAAAATATAAAATACCCATGATACTTATACAACCTCATAGTACCATTTGTGTACTATTAAGTAACTCAACTAAAATAATTAATAGGCCTACATTAAACGTTTACAGGTGAGAGGTGCGTAAACTTATATATTTTCCAGATAATTTGTTTCGAGATGCTGTATTTGGCTTTATATTGTAGCCCAGCTAAAATATAAAATACCAATGATAGTTATACTGCCATGTAGAACTCAATGTGTATTATTAAGTAACTCAACTAGTATTATTAATACATTAAACATACAGGTGAGAGGTGGTTAAACTTACATAAATTTTCTAGATATTTTTTTCGAAATGCCTTTTATACTTTATATTGTACCCCAGCTATGATACAAACAAGCCATAATACTTACACTACCTTAAAGTACTAAATGTGTACTTATACGTAATTCAACTATAATAATTAATACATTTAACGTTTACAGGTGAGAGGTGCGTAAACTTACATTTTCTTGATTTGTTTCGAGATGTTATATTCGCTTTATATTGTAGCCAAGCGAAAATAAAAATAACCATGATACTTTTACAACCTTATAGTACTAATTGTATACTATTAATGAACTCAACTAAAATAATTAATACATTAAAAGTTTACAGGTGAGAGGTGCGTAAACTTACATATTTTCTGGATAACTTGTTTCGTGATGCTCTATGTACTTCATATTGTAGCCAAACTGAAATATGAAGTATCCATGATACTTATACTACCCTATAGTACTAATTTTGTACTATTAAGTAACTTAACTAAAATAATTAATACATTTAATGTTTACAGGTGAGAGGTGCGTAAACTTACATATTTTCTGGAAAATTTGTTCCCAAATGCTGTATTCACATTATATTACAGCCCAACTAAAATAAAAAATAGCCATGACACTTATACAACCTCATAGTAATAATTGTGTACTATTAAGGAACTCAACTAATATAATAAATAATACATTAAACATTTACGGGTGAGATGTGCGTAAACTTACATTTAGATAAATTGTAATAACCTTCTGCCGATCAAAGCGCCCTGTCGAATATCAGTACCAGATATCGGGTAACATAATTCCTAGAGTACAAAATATAAGGGACTTGGGTGTTCACTTTGACAGTGACATGAGTTTTTCAACCCACATCGATACCATTTGCAGGAAAGCCAGCAGAATTATGGGTTTTATAACACGCTTCACAAGAGGAATCAGCAACCCAAATGCTCTTCGATCTCTCTACTGTGCTCTAGTTCGTCAACTCCTGGAGTATGCCAGTCCCATCTGGTCCCCCTACACGGTTGGAGCCAAGGCCAGATTGGAGTTAGTGCAGCGACGTTTTGTTCGTCTGGTCGGAGTTCGTCTCGGCTATGAGTACTTGGAGGTGCCAATTGATGGGCTATATGAAAACCTACAACTTCCACCTCTTGCCCTGAGACGTGATGTGGCGGATGTGATCTACCTCCTTAAGCTTCTCAATGGAGACGTGCGTTGCTCGGCTCTTCTGGCAGAATTTTTCTTCAGAATACCGTCAAACACCAGGTCCCGAGAACTTCTGAGTCGCCGTCATCACGCTACCAACTATGACTACCACAGTCCTCTCGCTCGGTTTGTAAGACTGGGCAACAAAGTGACCTCAGAGTGTGATGTCTTCTTTGACAGCGAACAACGAATTCGAAGGTGTGCCTTGGTGCTTCTGTCAAGTTGAGCCGACTCATTGCTTGCTGCATGTGGACTGTAACATTGTGTTGCACGGATAATTTACATTAAGTTAGTCTTTAGCATTAGAATTCTGCTTGTTTTTCATGCATAGGCTATACTAGATGAGCTGTGATCTATTTATGTTTTCCAAAAGTCACATTCAGCCTGCATTATCCTATTTATTTGCATGTTATTTATTTCGGAATGTGTCAGTAATCACTATATCCTTTTGTGTATTTACTTAGGTCTAGTCATTGGTAGTGAATTGTAATTTTATTATATTTTTTATATAACGTGTTGAGCCTGTATTGTAGCTATAGTGCATGTTTATTTATTTTGTAATGCGCCTGTTATCATCCATCATATTATGTATGTGTAGTCTGCTAACTCACAGCTGAATTCGCATGTAATTAATTATTATTATTATTATTATTATTATTATTATTATTAATTATTTTCATTGTAAATTGGCTTACGCCGTTGATACATAAAATAAATAAATAAATAAATTGTTTCGAGATGCTGTATTCCCTATATTAATAATTGTAGCCCAAATAAAAATATAAAATAGCCATGATACTTTTACTACCTTATAGTAATAATTGTGTACTATTAAGTAACTCAACTAAAATAATTAATGCATTTAACGTTTACAGGTGAGAGGTCGTAAACTTACATATTTTCTAGATTTGTTTCGAGTTGCTGTAATCGGCTCTATAATGAAAACGGTACAAAACTTTTGAATTTAGATTGCACCACTGTTTTCAGGGGGTAAAAGCAGTGTTATTCGACATGTCGCATAACTAGCTTCGAGTTAAAACTTTTAAGTCGACGCCTACATCTTAAACCTACGGATATGTTAAAAACGGTATAACCCTTTTGAATTTAGATTGCACCACTGTTTTCAGGGAGGAAAGGCAGTTTTATTTGACATGTCGCATGATTAGCTTCTAGCTAAAATTTTTAAGTCGACTCCTACATCTTAGACCTACAGATATCTTGAAAATGGTATAACCCTTTTGAGTTTAGATTGCACCACAGTTTTCAGGAAGGAAAGGCAGCGTTATTTGACATGACGCATGACTAGCCTTTAGTTAAAATTTTTAAGTCTACTCCTACTTAATAGACCTACAGATATCTTGAAAACGGTATACCCCTTTTGAATTTAGATTGCACCACTGTTTACAGGGGGGAAACGCAGTGTTATTTGACATGTCGCATGACTAGCTTCTACTTAAAAATTTTAAGTCGACTCCTACATCTTAGACCTACAGATATCTTGAAAACGGTATAACCCTTTTGAATTTAGATTGCACCACTGTTTTCAGAGAGGAAAGGCAGTGTTATTTGACATGTCGCATGACTAGCTTATAGTTAAAATTTCTACTTATACTGCCATGTAGAACCCATTGTGTACTATTAAGTAACTCAACTAATATAATTAATACATGACATATTTACAGGTGAGAGGTGCGTAAACTTTCATATTTTCTAGATAATTCTTTTTGAGATGCTGTATTTACATTATATTGTATCCCAGCTGAAATATAAAATAGCCATGATACTTATATTACATTATAGTACTAATTGTGTACTATTAAGTAACTCAACTATAATAATTAATACATTAACGTATACAGGTGAAAGGTGCTTAAACTTACTTTATTTTCTAGATAATCGAGATGCTGTATTTACTTTATATAGAGGCAAAGCGCAAAACAAAGTTTACCGTTGAACCTTGCCGGAAGCATTGGTTGGTAAAGATTGTGAGGGGGGAGGATGTCGTGACGAGCTTTGAAGCGATATTGTCATTGACAGTTCCATTCTTGATGGTGGCTTCACGGTTTTTGAAACAGAGAGGACACCCGTTATACCAGCAACCGTGGTAGGCCTACACGCCAACAGTTTTGACATCGTTGACATCACTGTAACCGACGACTTTTAGGCCACAATTTTTTTCTCGCATCCATTGGGATCACCCATGTTGGACATCTATATCATGCAAATATGGGCCTTCCACATGAGCCAGCAGACAGCCTCGGGAGACTGTCAATTGGCAAGTCGATATCCACCTGCAGGTATGACAGAAATTGTTTCATGAGGATGGTGGTATGTCCTTTATGCAGTCATACAAGCTTCCGCTATTGTAACGTCCTGCCTAAAAGGATCAACACGGTTTGCAGTGAGGAAACCTTCCCTAAGCTTTAGACAGGGGAAACTATAGTAAACTATCGAATCAATACGATCGATATATCGAATCGGATTCTTCGGCCTACTAATATAAAATGTTTTTGACATAAACAAAAGAATGAAAGCTATTGAATAGATAAGATCGATATATAGTTTCGAATTTTTCCACCTAAATATAAACGGTTTTCGAAATAAACAATCGAATGAAAACTATCGAATACGATTTATTCTTATCAAGAATTTATTTACAAGTAGTAATGAATTTAAATACATCTCAGCCATCTTTTGATATAATTTCAAAGATTTTTGCCTTTTCTTCCTTTTTTAAATACATAGTATACTAAAGGCTACACTCAGGTAAATTAGATTAATTAAACTACTTAATTATGAATAATAAATTAAATCAAATTAACCATTGACAAATACAATTTATTAGATGGCTGCATCTAAGACTACTGCAGTATGACTTAATATAAAGTATATTATGACTTGTTTATGTTTAATCCATGTTCTCGCTTTGGGTGGCGTCGTCGTCCCGCTCACGCCGTTCCTCCGTCAGTTTGCTGCCTGCTTCAAGCACGGGGTCGTGGCGACGACTTCTCCTCCTCCTCTGTCTCTGTCTCCTTTTCCTTGTCGCCAGCTGGGTGCCCGCGGCAAAGTCGTCTTGCTTCCTGTCCTTCCGTCTAACAGCATCTTGGCCAATAATTATTCGTCGACGTCTAGTTACTTTTGTCTTGACGGGCTGCCGCACAGTTCCCTCGCCATTTAAAGAGCTGTTGCCAGTCACCGTCTCCGTGGACGGGAGAAGTCGTCCCCTTACTCCAAGAAACCCATCACCAAGTGCCATCACTAGAGCTCTTTTGCACTTCACTAACTGCTGCTTGGTAAATTGACACTTTTTGTTAAAAAATTTTGCTATGGCTGAAATGGGTACTTTAGGAGTTATGATTAACAAGCCCGAGAGAAGAAACTTTACTTTACTCATTTTCGAATTATAATTTAGTTATTAAATAATTTAATTAATTAGATTAAAAATTTGACTTTTAAAATATTTAAATTTTTTGTTGACGATGACTTCATCGATGACGTCCCAGAATGACGTCATGTAATGTCATATAACGTCATATAAATGGCGTCTTGATCGTCATCACCGCTTACGTCATCGTGATGACGCCACTGACGTTAATTAGGCCAATGTCCAATATATATTTGGACTAAATAATTATTATAATTCTTGTTGCTAAGTTAAGAAAACAGTGGTGCAATCTAAATTCAAAATGGTTATACCGTTTTCAAGATATCTGCAAGTCTATGATGTAGGAGTCAACTTAAAAATTTTAAATAGGAGTTAGTCATGCGATATATCAAATAACACTACCTTTTCCCTCTGAAAAAGTGGTGCAATCTAAATTCAAAAGGGTTATACCGTTTTCAAGATATCTGTAGGTCTAAGATGTAGGAGTCGACTTAAAAATTTTAACTAGAAGCTAGTCATGATATATATCAAATAACACTGAATTTCCCCCCCTGAAAATGGTTGTGCATTCTAAATTCAAAAGGGATATAATGTTTTCAAGAGATCTGTAGGTCTATGATGAAGGAGTCGGTTTAAAAAATTTAACTAAAAAATTATCATGCGACATGTCAAATAACACTGCCTTCCCCCTCTGAAAACAGTGGTGCAATTTAAATTCAAAAGGGTTATACCGTTTTCAAGATATATGTAGATCTAAGATGTAGGAGTGGACTTAAAAATTTTAACTAGAAGCTAGTCATGCGACATGTCAAATAACACTGCCTTTCCCCTCTGAAAACGGTGGTGCAGTCTAAACTCAAAAGGGTTATACCGTTTCAAAGATATCTGTAGGTCTAAGATGTAGGAGTCGACTTAAAAATTTTAACTAGAAGCTAGTCATGCGATATATCAAAGAACACTGCCTTTCCCCCCTGAAAACGGTGGTGCATTCTAAATTCAAAAAGGATATACCGTTTTCAAGATATCTGTAGGTCTAAGATGTAGGAGTCGACTTAAAAATTTTAACTAGAAGCTAGTCATGATATATATCAAATAACACTGCCTTTCCCCCTGAAAATGGTGGTGCATTCTAAATTCAAAAGGGATATAACGTTTTCAAGAGATCTGTAGGTCTATGATGAAGGAGTCGGTTTAAAAAATTTAACTAGAAGCTAATCATGCGACATTTCAAATAACACTGCCTTTCCACTCTGAAAACAGTGGTGCAATCTAAATTCAAAAGGGTTTTACCGTTTTCAAGATATCTGTAGATCTAAGATGTAGGAGTGGACTTAAAAATTTTAACTAGAAGCTAGTCATGCGACATGTCAAATAACACTGCCTTTCCCCTCTGAAAACGGTGGTGCAGTCTAAACTCAAAAGGGTTATACCGTTTCAAAGATATCTGTAGGTCTAAGATGTAGGAGTCGACTTAAAAATTTTAACTAGAAGCTATACATGCGATATATCAAAGAACACTGCCTTTCCCCCCTGAAAACGGTGGTGCATTCTAAATTAAAAAAGGATATACCGTTTTCAAGATATCTGTAGGTCTAAGATGTAGGAGTCGACTTAAAAATTTTAACTAGAAGCTAGTCATGATATATATTAAATAACACTGCCTTTTCTCCCTGAAAATGGTGGTGCATTCTAAATTCAAAAGGGATATAACGTTTTCAAGAGATCTGTAGGTCTATGATGAAGGAGTCAGTTTAAAAAATTTAACTACAAGCTAATCATTCGACATTTCAAATAACACTGCCTTTCCTCCCAGAAAACAGTGGTGTAATCTAAACTCAAAAGGGTTATACTGTTTCAAAGATATCTGTAGGTTTAAGATGTAGGAGTCGACTTAAAAATTTTAACTAGAAGCTAGTCATGCGACATTTCAAATAACACTGCCTTTCCACTCTGAAAACAGTGGTGCAATCTGAATTCAAAAGGGTTTTACCGTTTTCAAGAAATCTGTAGATCTATGATGTAGGAGTGGACTTAAAAACTTTAACTAGAAGCTAGTCATGCGACATGTCAAATAACACTGCCTTCCCCCCAGAAAACAGTGGTGTAATCTAAACTCAAAAGGGTTATACTGTTTCAAAGATATCTGTAGGTCTAAGATGTAGGAGTCGACTTAAAAATTTTAACTTGAAGCTTATCATGCGACATGTCAAATAACACTGCCTTTCCCCTCTGAAAAAAAGGTGCAATCTAAATTCTAAAGGGGTATACCGTTTTCAAGATATATGTAGGTCTAAGATGTAGGAGTCGACTTAAAAATGTTAACTAGAAGCTAGTCATGCGATACATCAAATAACACTGCCTTTCTCCCCTGAAAACTGTGATGCCTTCTAAATTCAAAAGGGATATACCGTTTTCAAGATATCTGTAGGTCTATGATGAAGGAGTCAGTTTAAAAAAAAATAACTAGAAGCTAGTCATGCGTTATGTCAAATAACACTGCCTCTCCCCCTAGAAAACAGTGGTGAAATCTAAACTCAAAAGGGTTATACCGTTTCAAAGATATCTGTAGGTTTAAGATGTAGGAGTCGACTTAAAAATTTTAACAAGAAGCTAGTCTTACGATATATCAAAGAACACTGCCTTTCCCCCTTGAAAACGGTGGTGCATTGTAAATTCAAAAGGGATATACCGTTTTCAAGATATCTGTAGGTCTAAGATGTAGGAGTCGACTTAAAAATTTTAACTAGAAGCTAGTCATGATATATATAAAATAACACTGCCTTTCCCCCCTGAAAATGGTGGTGCATTCTAAATTCAAAAGGGATATACCGTTTTCAAGAGATCTGTAGGTCTAAGATGTAGGAGTCGACTTAAAAATTTTAACTTGAAGCTAATCATGCGACATGTCAAATAACACTGCCGTCCCCCTCTGAAGAAAGTGGTGCAATCTAAATTCAAAAGGGTTATACCGTTTTCATGATATCTATAGGTCTAAGATGTAGGAGTCGACTTGAAAATTGTAACTAGAAGCTAGTCATGATATATATCAAATAACACTGCCTTTCCCCCTGAAAATGGTGGTGTATTCTAAATTCAAAAGGGATATAACGTTTTCAAGAGATCTGTAGGTCTATGATGAAGGAGTCGGTT
Source organism: Neoaliturus tenellus (assembly GCA_030545055.2). Classification (NCBI taxonomy): domain Eukaryota; kingdom Metazoa; phylum Arthropoda; class Insecta; order Hemiptera; family Cicadellidae; genus Neoaliturus; species Neoaliturus tenellus. The sequence continues at coordinate 55,296,794 of CM061535.1, read as the reverse complement.
TAAAAAATTTAACTAGAAGCTAATCATGCGACATTTCGAATAACACTGCCTTCCCACTCTGAAAACAGTGGTGCAATCTAAATTCAAAAGGGTTTTACCGTTTTCAAGATATCTGTAGATCTAAGATGTAGGAGTCGACTTAAAAATTTTAACTAGAAGCTAGTCATGCGACATGTCAAATAACACTGCCTTTCCCCCCAGAAAACAGTGGTGTAATCTAAACTCAAAAGGGTTATACTGTTTCAAAGATATTTGTACGTCTGAGATGTAGGAGTCGACTTAAAAATTTTAACTTGAAGCTTATCATGCGACATGTCAAATAACACTGCCTTTCCCCTCTGAAAAAAGGTGCAATCTAAATTCAAAAGGGGTATACCGTTTTCAAGATATATGTAGGTCTAAGATGTAGTAGTTGACTTAAAAATGTTAACTAGAAGCTAGTCATGCGATACATTAAATAACACTGCCTTTCCCCCCTGAAAACGGTGGTGCATTCTAAATTCAAAAGGGATATACCGTTTTCAAGATATCTGTAGGTCTATGATGAAGGAGTCAGTTTAAAAAAATTTAGCTAGAAGCTAGTCATGCGTTATGTCAAATAACACTGCCTCTCCCCCTAGAAAACAGTGATGCAATCTAAACTCAAAAGGGTTATACCGTTTCAAAGATATCTGTAAGTTTAAGATGTAGGAGTGGACTTAAAAATTTTAACTAAAAGCTATTCATGCGATATATCAAATAACACTGCCTTACCTCCTGAAAACGGTGGTGCATTCTGAATTCAAAAGGGATATAACGTTTTCAAGATATCTGCAGGTCTATGATGAAGGAGTCGGTTTAAAAAAATTTAATTAGAAGCAAGTCATGCGATATATCAAAGAACACTGCCTTTCCTCCTTGAAAACGGTGGTGCATTCTAAATTCAAAAGGGATATACCGTTTTCAAGATATCTGTAGGTCTAAGATGTAGGAGTCGACTTAAAAATTTTAACTTGAAGCTAATCATGCGACATGTCAAATAACACTGCCGTCCCCCTCTAAAAACAGTGGTGCAATCTAAATTCAAAAGGGTTATACCGTTTTCAAGATATCTATAGGTCTAAGATGTAGGAGTCGACTTAAAAATTGTAACTAGAAGCTAGTCATGATATGTATCAAATAACACTGTCTTTCCCCCCTGAAAACGGTGGTGCATTCTAAATTCAAAAGGGATATAACGTTTTTAAGAGATCTGTAGGTCTATGATGGAGTCTGTTTTAAAAATTTAACTAGAAGCTAATCATGCGACATGTAAAATAACACTGCCTTCCCCCTCTAAAAACAGTGGTGCAATCTAAATTCAAAAGGGTTATACCGTTTTCAAGATATCTATAGGTCTAAGATGTAGGAGTCGACTTAAAAATTGTAACTAGAAGCTAGTCATGATATGTATCAAATAACACTGTCTTTCCCCCCTGAAAATGGTGGTGCATTCTAAATTCAAAAGGGATATAACGTTTTCAAGAGATCTGTAGGTCTATGATGAAGGAGTCGGTTTAAAAAATTTACCTAGAAACTAATCATGCGACATTTCAAATAACACTGCCTTTCCCCTCTGAAAAAAGGTGCAATCTAAATTCAAAAGGGGTATACCGTTTTCAAGATATATGTAGGTCTAAGATGTAGGAGTCGACTTAAAAATTTTAACTTGAAGCTTATCATGCGACATGTCAAATAACACTGCCTTTCCCCTCTGAAAAAAGGTGCAATCTAAATTCAAAAGGGGTATACCGTTTTCAAGATATATGTAGGTCTAAGATGTAGGAGTTGACTTAAAAATGTTAACTAGAAGCTAGTCATGCGATACATTAAATAACACTGTCTTTCCCCCCTGAAAACGGTGGTGCATTCTAAATTCAAAAGGGATATACCGTTTTCAAGATGTCTGTAGGTCTATGATGAAGGAGTCAGTTTAAAAAAAATTTAGCTAGAAGCTAGTCATGCGTTATGTCAAATAACACTGCCTCTCCCCCTAGAAAACAGTGATGCAATCTAAAGTCAAAAGGGTTATACCGTTTTCAAGATATCTGTAGGTCTAAGATGTAAGATGCGAAGCTAATATTTGACATGTCGCATGACTAACTTCTAGTTAAATTTTTAAGTCGACTCCTACATCTTAGACCTACAGATATCTTGAAAACGGTATAACCCTTTTGAATTTAGATTACACCACTGTTTTAAGGGGGAAAGGCAGTGCTATTTGACATGTCGCATGACTAGCTTCTAGTTAAATTTTTTAAACCGACTCCTTTATCATAGACCTACAGATATCTTCAAAACGTAATATCCCTTATGAATTTAGAATGCACCACCGTTTTCAGGGTTGAAAGGCAGTGTTATTTGATACATCGCATGACTAGCTTCTAGTTAAAATTTTTAAGTCGACTCCTACATCTTAGACCTACAGATAATTTGAAAACGGTATATCCCTTTTGAATTTAGAATGCACCACCGTTTTCAGGGGGGAAAGGCAGTGTTCTTTGATATATCGCATGACTAGCTCCTAGTTAAAATATTTAAGTCGTCTCCTACATCTTAGACCTACAGATATCTTTGAAACGGTATAACCATTTGAGTTTATATTGCACCACTGTTTTCTGGGGGGAAATGCAGTGTTATTTGACATGTCGCATGACTAGCTTCTAGTTAAATTTTTTTAAACCGACTCCTTCATTATCGACCTACAGATATCCTGAAAACGTTATATCCCTTTTGAATTTAGAATGCACCACCGTTTTCAGGGGGGAAAGGCAGTGTTATTTGATATATCGCATGACTAGCTTCTATTTAAAATTTTTAAGTCGACTCCTACATCATAGACCTACAGATCTCTTGAAAACGGTATAACCCTTTTGAATTTAGATTGCACCACTGTTTTCAGAGGGGGAAGGCAGTGTTATTTGACATGTCGCATGATTAGCTTCAAGTTAAAATTTTTAAGTCGACTCCTACATCTTAGACCTACAGATATCTTGAAAACGGTATATCCTTTTTGAATTTAGAATGCACCACCGTTTTCAGGGGGGAAAGGCAGTGTTCTTTGATATATCGCATGACTAGCTTCTAGTTAAAATTTTTAAGTCGACTCCTACATCTTAGACCTACAGATATCTTTGAAACGGTATAACCCTTTTGAGTTTAGACTGCGCCACTGTTTTCAGAGGGGTAAGGCAGTGTTATTTGATATATCGCATGACTAGCTTCTAGTTAAAATTTTTAAGTCGACTCCTACATCATCGACCTACAGATATCTTTGAAACAGTATAACCCTTTTGAGTTTAGACTGCACCACTGTTTTCAAAGGGGAAAGGCAGTGTTATTTGACATGTCGCATGATTAGCTTCTAGTTAAAATTTTTAAGTCGACTCCTACATCTTAGACCTACAAATATCTTGAAAACGGTATAAACCTTTTTAATTTAGATTGCACCGCTGTTTTCTTAACTTAGCAACAAGAATTATAATAATTATTTAGTCCAAATATTTATTGGACATTGGCCTAATTAACGTCAGTGGCGTCATCACGATGACGTAAGCGGTGATGACGATCAAGACGCCATTTATATGACGTCATATGACATTACATGACGTCATTCTGGGACGTCATCGAAGAAGTCATCGTCAATGACGTAATGGCCCAGAACCACTAAAAGACGGTATTCTTATTTATTAGACTTATTTATTCCTTATCCAAGTTTTTAATAAAACGTAACTTAGCAACAAAAAATTTAAATATTTTAAAAGTCAAATTTTTAATCTAATTAATTAAATTATTTAATAACTAAATTATAATTCGAAAATGAGTAAAGTAAAGTTTCTTCTCTCGGGCTTGTTAAGGATAACTCCTAAAGTACCCATATCAGCGATAGCAATATTTTTTAACAAAAAGTGTCAGTTTACCAAGCAGCAGTTAGTGAAATGCAAAAGAGCTCTAGTGATCTCACTTGGCGATGGATTTCTTGGAGTAAGGGGGCGACTTCTCCCGTCCACGGAGACGGTGACTGGCAACAGCTCTTTAAACTGCGAGGGAACTGTGCGGCAGCCCGTCAAGACAAAAGTAACTAGACGTCGACGAATAATTATTGGCCAAGATGCTGTTAGACGGAAGGACAGGAGGCAAGACGACGTTGCCACGGGCACCCAGCTGGCGACAAGGAAAAGGAGACAGAGACAGAGGAGGAGGAGAAGTCGTCGCCACGACCCCGTGCTTGAAGCAGGCAGCAAACTGACGGAGGAACGGCGTGAGCGGGACGACGACGCCACCCAAAGCGAGAACATGGATTAAACATAAACAAGTCATAATATACTATATATTTAGTCATACTGCAGTAGTCTTAGATGCAGCCATCTAATAAATTGTATTTGTCAATGGTTAATTTGATTTAATTTATTATTCATAATTAAGTAGTTTAATTAATCTAATTTACCTGAGTGTAGCCTTTAGTATACTATGTATTTAAAAAAGGAAGAAAAGGCAAAAATCTTTGAAATTATATCAAAAGATGGCTGAGATGTATTTAAATTCATTACTACTTGTAAATAAATTCTTGATAAGAATAAATCGTATTCGATAGTTTTCATTCGATTGTTTATTTCGAAAACCGTTTATATTTAGGTGGAAAAATTCGAAACTATATATCGATCTTATCTATTCAATAGCTTTCATTCTTTTGTTTATGTCAAAAACATTTTATATTAGTAGGCCGAAGAATCCGATTCGATATATCGATCGTATTGATTCGATAGTTTACTATAGTTTCCCCTGTCTAAAGCTTAGGGAAGGTTTCCTCACTGCAAACCGTGTTGATCCTTTTAGGCAGGACGTTACAATAGCGGAAGCTTGTATGACTGCATAAAGGACATACCACCATCCTCGTGAAACAATTTCTGTCATACCTGCAGGTGGATATCGACTTGCCAATTGACAGTCTCCCGAGGCTGTCTGCTGGCTCATGTGGAAGGCCCATTTGCATGATATAGATGTCCAACATGGGTGATCCCAATGGATGCGAGAAAAAAATTGTGGCCTAAAAGTCGTCGGTTACAGTGATGTCAACGATGTCAAAACTGTTGGCGTGTAGGCCTACCACGGTTGCTGATATAACGGGTGTCCTCTCTGTTTCAAAAACCGTGAAGCCACCATCAAGAATGGAACTGTCAATGACAATATCGCTTCGAAGCTCGTCACGACATCCTCCCCCCTCGCCCTCTTTGGGCTCTGGCTAAATGAGCTACTCCACCTGCGCCGCATTCCAAACACATCCAAAATGAGCTAGAGGCTTAAGACTGGCCCCTCGGACTACATCCAAAAAGAGCTAGCTATTCAACCCTTGAAATCACTGAAGCAGAAGTTTACAAGCCTATTCCACATTTACTGTGTTTGATTTTATATTGTATAACGAATCTAATGTTGCACTATTAATAATAATATTGAGAACTATATTTTAACAATACGGAATATTTAGTTCAAGATAGAACTAAATATTCCGAATAGACAAGAAGTTGAAATATTCAGGATTTTAAAAATTTGACTAATTTTTAGTACCAATAGTGATGAGTAGCCAATATAATAAGAATAATACGGAATATGTTGAACATTCCAATACACTAAAGGCAAAATGGGCGTTTTTATACTAAACTTTAAAAAGTAAAAAATTACCTTAAAAAATACATAAAAATGAAATTTCAAGGAACAAATAAATTAAAGCTTGATTTCGCTGTTGCCATTATCACTTTAATACATAAACACAAACATAGAGAGACAAAATTATTGACTAGCAAAAATAAATAATGTATATAACGTAAAATTTATATTTTAGAATTGTAATTCAGAAAAATAGTTTTAAATTCAAATTTATCATTTTTATATCGGAACTCAAATTGAATTTCATATTAATAAATTAAATTAGAATAAATAGTCAATTGTATTTCAGAAACAATAAATTAGACCATAATAAATATTTTTTAATACAAGCTTCAAGCTCTAAAGCTGCTTGCTTTTCTCAGGATCGGATCGGCAACCTTTGGATTCAAAGGCGAGCACAATATAACCAATCAGCTACCAAGCCAGTTTTGTATCTATTTTTTATGTTTTATGTTTAGTGAATCTACTCATGTGGCTCTGGCTCAGCTGGCAACCATATAATAATACCAACTGAACCATCAATAGGCTTAAAACATATTTTTTTTGTATTGTCTTCAGTATGTAGGCTGAAAGCATTGACTATGTACACTAACGTGAATAGACTTCTCATCCTCTGTTTGATACCAACATTTGGAAAGTTCGTGTACGCAGCGCCACATTCGCTGCAATCGATATTGTTATTATTTAGCTGTATTTACAGTGCTGCAAAAACACTTTACCACAACGTAAACGTAACCCTCAGTTATAAAATGTTTCATCCTTGGTTGAGAAGAGTGGTAATGCCAATGTGTACAGAACCGAATAAGTAGGGACATCCCATGTTAAAAAAATTAGTTTTGAACCCGAAAACCAGAGTAAAATAAAGCGCTGATGCTAAGATTACTTCTCCTTATTGTCACAGGAAGCGCTCTTTCTACATCTTAAATGTCAAAATGAGCGTATTTGTTTACGAAAAATCCAAACAATAACAAACGTTTGCAAATTATTCTAGCCATATGTTTCCATTCAACCAATCAGCATGATCCTTGAATAAAAATTACGTCTTGGTGGTGCTATCTGTGTTTAGGGGGCGGCGTCATGGGCGGATTTACAGGGGTGCCAGGGGGTGCCTGGCACCCCCTGAATTTTTGTGGTTTTTAAAAATTTCTTTCATATTTTTGTAATAATTTTTTTGTATTGGATCAAAAAAGTTTTTGGACAGTTAACATTTTTAACAAGTAAGACGTAAGTGGTCAACGAGTAATCGAATCAACTATTTAAAAAGACAATTAAAGTATAGTATTTTGTATATAAAATTATGCATATATTTTGAACACAATGCGGTCGTGTGTGTGCGACGCCACGACGTTTCTAGTCAACTACACTGCACGGTTTCCGGCAACGGCGAGTATTACCGACCCTGGTCTGACGCTCTCTCTCTCCCTCCCCCCTCTCGACCTTTACCTCTGGTGACTTAATTTCTCGGAATATGATGCACATCTGTGATATAGTTATTTTTTGTGTGCACTCTACAGGACAGTAGCATCGTTGCTCAGTGGCCACGTGGCCAGTATACAGCTTGTTTATTAGTTAGTGCAGTGTGTACCGGTAGTACTTTTTATTTTAATAGTTATTCTAAGATATTTACTTATTTAGTTACTTGTAGACTTGTATCTTTCTAAAGGTCGACGAATATAAAGCAAGCATTATTGGTAAAGAGACATTAATAACTATGAAAAATAAAACGACTCTTTAGTAATCACTATCAACTCACAAACAAAACAATATTTGGATATACCCTTTTTCTTGTTTAAGTTTTTACAGAACATTGTCAATAAAATAATATTACTTTAAATTTAATTTGTTATGACCATTTTTATATTCCTTGGTTGTTTGTACGGAAATTAATGAAACAAATAAATCAAATTAACTGGAAGGTTATAGGTTAACAAACGATATTCATAAAAATGGAATAAACACTCTTTAAAGATTCTTAAAACGCTTTTAAGAATAAAATAAAATAAGAATAAATAAAACGGTCTTTAGCGCGCTCCGCTGTAAACTTGGCTTTAATAGGCCTACATCAGGCTCGCGGTGTCGCGGTCGCGTGCGGAGATGCATTAGCCGCGATCATCGGTGACATGACTGAGTTTAAGGAAGCAGAACTCAAAAATCGTAAAACTTAGAAACGTAAAATTTTTACACAATGCTCAGTAAATACTTTTCTTTCAATTTATGTGTTTGTTAAAGATCGCAGTTCAAGATAACATAAAAAAGTAGCTGTCTTATGTATAAGTACTTAAACAGCTAGGGCCTACTTGGGAAATGCCTTGAAACCTGCCATTTAAATAGGATTTTGGTGTTTGGATGAGCATACAACGAGTCTTACTTTAGGATAGCTGCTGGCACCCCCAAAAATGTTGACCTAAATTCGCCCATGGGCGGCGTTCTCACTTCCCTACTTATTCGGTTCTGTATACAATGGTAATACTGATTTATCTATTATACGCCAATTGTACGCCGCAGAAGATCGCACGACCGGCAATCATGGGCGGAGTTTCGGGGGGGCCTGGGGGGGCCCGGCCCCCCCAAAAATTTCAAAAATATTATGTAAAAACACAAAGTTTAGGAGCTAAATAATTATCCATTCAGCTAACGCTCAAAGTTTTATCTCACTTTCACCTACTCTAAAAAAATAACATTATTTTCTTTATTTACATTTTCTAATTATGTTCATGTATGATACTGAAAAGTAAATTAAACAATAATAGATTATCTTAAATTAAACACTATTTGCCCAACTACTAAGTAGAGATATTTCGTAGATCGCCAAGGGAAAATATAACCTACAGGCCCTACAGTTGGCAAAACTGACTGTCAAGCTCTGGTGGGTATAGGCACCTCGCTACGACGCTTGTACACCTTTATGTGTATCTACACTTTGAATTAAAATATAGTAAAGATGTAAAATTAACATGATTTGAAATTATTGTTTATTTTCTATACATCCCTATGTGACTAGAATTTTTATGCATCCGTAGGCTAAGTTGGCAGAGTTTATGTTATCGGCAGAGTCACGTCAGTGTCACGATACACCTTGATCATGATTGATAAGTGTTCGGCCTAGAAGACTAGTGGTCGCAAGTGCCGCAGAGACTTTCTTTCTGTAGATGCTGGCGGAGGACAACTCCAGCCATTCAAAAAGTGCGTTTTACTTGCTGTTCCATTCATAATAAAAGGCCCTTAAGCCATTCATAAGGGTCTTGCTATAAAAGGGTACTGTATCTTTAAAGTACGTCACCAAGCTTCAACCAAATTTTGGTTAATTGGGTCAAAATATTTCAAATTAAGGTATATATCTTGAAGTATATTTACCTATATATCCACCATTTTGTTTATCCCACTTAATAAATTTTATTTCGGTGGCGGATTGTTGTTGGAACTTCATATTTGGAATGGACCTTTATAATAATACCAATGTCTATTTTTTCCTATGTTTTCATAATGGCGGATATTTTAAATATGTAAACCTAAATATATTAAAACCGGTAAATTTTATAAAAAATGTACATGGGACTAAAAAGTTTTAATATTTAATTATCTAACCAATGATATCAAGTTCGTAAGGATCTGACAACACTGATTTTGTATTATATTTAATGCTAATTATGGTTATTTTAATACAAAAATCACAATAACTCCATTATATGTTGTGAGATCCTTACGACTTTGGTAGGGCCTATCATTGGTTAAATAATTACAGTTTAGAGCTTTTTTGTCCTATGTAAAATTGTATAACCTATACCAGTTTTAGGATATTGGAGTTTATAATTTTTAAATGGCCGCTATTTTAAAAATACACAAAGTAAAACAAAATGTATTTTTTTATGGACATTGATTATTAAGTAGCAAAACAATATGGCGGACATCTAGGTAAATATGCATAATAGGATATACCTTTATGAGAACTTTTTGTTTATTTTGACCCAATCCCAAGTAGCAAAACAATATTGTCTCAATATTGTCGACAATATTTTTTCAACATTGATAAATATTTGGTCAATATTGAATAATATTTTAACAATATTGTTACAATGTTTTCACGCAACAAAATACATTGTCTAAACAATATTGTGGCAATATTGTTCAACATTGTAACAATATTGTCTGACAATATTGTTCAACATTGTAACAATATTATCTGACAATATTGAGAAAATATTAGCAAAAGGAAAATAAAATATTGCTCAAAACCCCAATAGCAAAACAAATTTAAAAAATATATATTTTTTAATAGTTTGAACATACTTTCAGTTGACAAATAAAAACGTTTTAAAGCATCAAAAATGTCTCGGCCACATGCATGATTTGAACCCGGGACCTTCAGACTACGGTGCTGCACACTTACCAACTACACCACGCCGCTTCATACTGAGGGAGGATTTGTTACACTATTAGGCCAGTTGATTCTCAAGTTCTCTTGTGTAAATGCATTTCCCGTGAAGGCCTATATTTATGTCGTCGCAAATACGTTAGGCCTTAACTAGGGTTTCCTTACATAAGAATTAGAAATATTTCATGTCATAAACAAAACATGTTTGTATCATGAGGAAATATTGAACAAATTACATTTATTATATTACAATCAAATAAAAATTATATCTAACAAAGTTACTAAACCATTACTGTATTTGATTGTTTCAAACTAAAGAAAACATCACATAACCAACAAAACACGACGATTATACAACAATAACACTTGCGCCGCTCTATAGCAACGAACCAGGTAACAAAATGTCATACGGCATTATTTGGTTATATTTAAAACCGAAAAAAAAATCTCATATAACCAACAAAACCTAAACATATACGACATGTGGTGAAATTTTCGTGGAGATAAAAGTCTAGCCTTAAAGCATTTTTTGTGTTAGTATTTTTACATTTTTGTCGGCCCTAAAAGGGCCCTAAAAGGGTTAACAAACAATATAAATCAATATTTTAAAAATATTCTTTCTATATTTTGACAACAATATTGTCCAAAAAATATAAATCAATATTTAAACAATATTGTTTCAATATTTTGACAATAATGTTTTACAACATTGTCTCAACATTAATCAATATTAAAACAATATTTTTTCAATGTTTTCTGATTATTTTCTTAACAATGTTTTCGGCAATATTAAACAATATTGTTTTAATATTGTTACAATATTGTTTTGCTACTTGGGATTAACCATATTGTGAAGTTTAGTGACGTACTGTATGGTTTAAAAAAAAATCAAAATTTCGTGCATTTACTACATGGACAATCCTTTACTTAATAAATCACTAAAACAGTTCAAACAGGTAACTACTTATTGGGAGTCTAGACAACGGGAGCGCTTATTGCAGTTCCCCATTCCTGGGTTCCATAAAAACGGACCTATATAGTGTCATGACTGTACTCGTATCCCCAAAATACTTGTATCAGACTGTACTATCCAACATAAGTGTTTACTTCGAAAGCCGCGGCCTAGTTAAATACGGCTGTGTGTCAACCTGAATGTAGAGGTTATTAGTATTAAATGTCCTTTATAAACACTGACACCCCTTGGTGGCCCCCCCCAGCGGTCAGAGGTAAACTCCGCCCATGACGGCAATAGGTTTAAAACTCGCCTATACTATGAGAATTCGCCTTAGTGTATAGGCCTATAGATAAAGCTGAAAGTGGGTCAGTTATCTGATACCGTTTATTTTGTCGTATTTTAAAGTTGTCCAGATTAGACTAATGAATGGTTTAAGTTTCCACAACATCCATTAACTGTCGCTGAACAAAATAATAAATGCACGAGCTTGTCGAGGAGGCGAGTGAGTGGAGCGAATGAGCTCTTCTTATAGAAAAGAGCCTTTCGGGCTTGGCATTTTAGCGCACAGTCTGTGACCGACATTACTATGACTACAAAGAATTGTTTGGGTTGAGCAGTACTGTATATCCATGTAGGCCTAACTTGGTGGCCTGTGCTGGCGACAACGAATACTGCTCAGGTGCACTGGGATAATCCTATTATGTCTGCCTGATTACACAATTAACACGGATGGCTGGAGCTAGCTCTTCCTAAAAGTTGGAAGGGGGAGATTTTACAACGCCCCAAAAATGACCTGAAGGATTAGCTCTTTTTGGATGTACCCCAATCTTTACCAATCTATGCTTCCGGCAAGGTTCAACGGTAAACTTTGTTTTGCGCTTTGCCTCTATATAAAGTAAATACAGCATCTCAATTATCTAGAAAATAGAGTAAGTTTAAGCACCTTTCACCTGTATACGTTAATGTATTAATTATTTTAGTTGAGTTCCTTAATAGTACACAATTAGTACTGTAATGTAGTATAAGTATCATGGCTATTTTATATTTCAGCTGGGATACAATATAATGTAAATACAGCATCTCAAAAAGAATTATCTAGAAAATATGAAAGTTTACCCACCTCTCACCTGTAAATGTGTCATGTATTAATCATATTAGTTGAGTTACTTAATAGTACACAATGGGTTCTACATGGCAGTATAAGTAGAAATTTTAACTAGAAGCTAGTCATGGGACATGTCAAATAACACTGCCTTTCCCCCTGTAAACAGTGGTGCAATCTAAATTCAAAAGGGTTATACCGTTTTCAAGATATCTGTAGGTCTAAGATGTAGGAGTCGACTTAAAATTTTTAACTAGAAGCTAATCATGCGACATGTCAAACAACAATGCCTTTCCTCTCTGAAGACAGTGGTGCAATCTAAATTAAAAAGGGTTATACCGTTTTCAAGATATTCTAGATATCTGTAGGTCTAAGAAGTACTAGTCAAATTAAAAATTTTAACTATAGAAGCTATTCATGCGACATGTCAAATAACACTGCCTTCCCCCCTGAAAACAGTGGTGCAATTCAAATTCAAAAGGGTTATACTGTTTTTAAGATATCTGTAGGTCTAAGATGTAGGAGTAGACTTAAACATTTTAACTAGAGGCTAGTCATGCAACATGTCAAATAACACTGCCTTTTACCCCCTGAAAACAGTGGTGCAATCTAAATGCAAAAGGGTTATACCGTTTTCAAGATATCTGTTTTCAGGGGGAAAGGCAGTGTTATTTGACATGTCGTTATTAACATGACATAATTGTCATTTTTTCTTTACCTACTAATACACCTATTTGTGCCATGGACAAAGTTTCTAGTTGCAAAACTAAAGCTTAAGTTGAATTCTAATAACAATGTTTTCATCCGGCTCTTGAACAAAGGTCTCTAGCAAAATAACCAAATCATATTCTCTCACTAACTCTAATTCTTCTCTAAAAAAGAAGAATCACTAACCTAGGCTTTCAATCCACAACAGTTATAAACAAAAATTTTTAAATTACACGCTAATAGTCTTTGTTCTTCTTTTTTCCTTCCGTCCGGGTGCTGATATTCTCTGGTTGGATTGGCGGCTCCCTCTCACGCCTCGACCTGGGATGCTGCGTTGCCGATATCGTCCGTCTCTTGTACCTGGGATAATCTTGGAGACTGCGACGTCCCGGATGTATTTGACATTTTTCACATAATTTTCAAGTAAAAATAATATTTATTTTTCATCAGTTTTTTACATTTACATTTTTAACGTAGGCCTAATTTTGACATGAAAAAATATTCTTCTTTTCACCTTTTTTCACGTTCACATTTTTCACGTGATTTTGACGCGAAAAAAATATTATTCTTTTCATCTTTTTATCACGTTCACATTTTTCACGTAATTTTGACGTGAAAAAATATTCTTCTTTTCACCTTTTTTCATGTTCACATTTTTCACGTAATTTTGATGTGAAAAAATATTCTCATTTTCACCTTTTTCACATTTACATTTTTCACGTAATTTTCACGTGAAAAAAATATTCTTCTTTTCACATTTACATAATTTTTACATTTTTCACTTGAAAAAAGATGATTTTCACATTTTGTGCTGACTGGGTATTGTGGTATGGAGATCGTCTACAAAAGATTTCATGTTTTGATCTGAGCCCCTCCCCCCAAATTATTTTCTGGATCCACCCCTGTTATAAAATTTCTGCAAAACAAATGAATTATGAGCTGACCTATTTCTCCCCAAACAATTACCTTGAATGAATCGACGAAGGTTGCTTTCCCCATTCGGCAAGCTTGTGATAAGTAATTGATTCAATATTGAATGAATGGTCTAATTAATAACAGACCCACTCAAACAATATTAATAGCAACCTCTAGACCTTTTTATTCTTCATCTTCAATACGCATAATTTACAACACAGTAAGCCTCCAATCACAATGTAAAACAATATATAACATTTCAGCCAATGTTCTTTTAATTGTACAAAGATATAACTTTTCATTTATTTATTTATTTACATAAATAAAACTACATGAATGTGGCAATAATTTAATTAAACAATAATTATATTTTGTAATGAAAATTAAGTCCGAGAGTTGTAAGATTTACATAATCATTAATATTAAAAATTTTGCCAGTTTTAACTTATTAAATAATGCTTAAACAAAATATTTAACTTTTAAAATAATGCCAAGCAAAAAGATGCTGACATAATAAAGTTAGACTTAGACATTTAGTTACAGAAAGTATTCTATATAAAAAATTTGGAGGAATAATTTGACTATGTAGGCCTAATCTATGATAAGTTGGGGCCTGTATTAATCACGCAATACCATATCGGAAGAAAATATTCGTTCCCATGTTTTTAGCGTGTATCTAAAAAATATAGTTAAATTAATATCTCCACATACTTTGCAGTGCTTATTAACGGATGTAGCCTAACACACCTTGGATGATAGAGTAGCAACTAATTGTAGAAATCGTTTAAAGATACTCTTATAAAAAAAAATGCTTGAAAAGTTGTCTTGAATGGATGATTCAATTCTAAAGGAGGGATTTGAATTACATTCCGTCTCCAAACAGGAGTAGTTGATATAAAATAATTCATAAGTAATTTGAAGGATCAAAGCTCCCATACCCCTTTGTCAACGTTGGAACACAGTTTCCTCTTTAACAACGAACGCCAATTTGCATTGTCTGAATGTTGACATTCTTCACAGATTCTTGGAACTTTAAGTGTAGTTTTAATATCACTTAAATTATACTTCTATTATCTTCAATTATAAAATAAATTTTAATAACACTGATAAGTGAATGTAGTTATTCATTTAAGCAAAAGTAAGGCAATGCGTTTTAATGGAATCTTAAAATTATATTTTAATGAAGTAATGTTACTTTATAAATGTATCGCCAGGAAATTTTTTTAGAGGAAAGAAATCTTTCTCTGCAGAAATAATTTCATATAGGCCTACTAAAATAGTTTTCACAAATTAAAACATTATTGTTGTAACACGATTTCTTTAAAGTTGTCCCTTAACATTGTTATTAAACTTTGTTATAATACAATTAGACTTTCTGCATCTTTATTTCTTAGTGAAAAGCTGTGAAACATTGATTTAAAACAGTGTTTTGTTGCCTGTTGCGTATTGTAAATGAGCCTCGACTGCGGTATTTTGTCCCGTGTTGGCTTGCCGGAGGACCGCTCATGTTAATGTCGTTTGGCGCCCGGCATCACAGAGTAAAAAACCTCTGTGCCGGCATCGAACCGGGTACCAAGTGCTTGTGAAGTCTGAGCTCTTTTTAAATTCTCTGAACTGTATATCTTTTTGAATAAACAAATTAATAAATTCTATAACTGAGCTACGGCGTTCAGTATTAGCCTACGAACGTTCAGTAATACGGCTAGTAAAAGAATACTTCAATTTTGTTAGACTAATTAATTAGTAAAAATATTTTACCAATTCAAGTAGTAGCAGTTTGGGGTTTCTGGGCCAAATTAATGGCAATTTATTGTGCCATTGTGAACTTGATTTCAACAGACGTTCTTCTGTTATAATATAAAATAATATTCAATTTTATTAGGATGAAAAAAATTTCTACAAAAAATACGTTTTTAATACACAGAACAATTTATATGCAAGACAATTTTATTTTGTTAACCACAAAATACACCTATTGTGTTAAAAACAACATCTCTCAATACTTAAAATACATAGAAATGTGTTTAGGGCATACATATTCTCAAGATATTAATGCTCTAACGTGCAAGTATACAACCACCACTAGTTGTCTATTTAAATTAACTTCGGTTCTTACAACGTTTGCCCTCAATGTATGCTACTTTTAGTTTGTTTTTACACCACAAGGGGCAGAATTGTTTAAACAATCGGAATCACAATAAAAATGCCTGGTGGGTCTAAACACAATAAGTTTTTCTAATGCTAGATTAAAATTTTATTAAATTCTTAAGGACACTTACAAGTAATCAAGAAATACCATAACATTATGTGTTTCCTGTTATTCCGAAGTCAAGATGAGCTGCAGTAGCAGAGGCGGGCTGCCAAGTTATATCATTAGATTACAGAGTTTAATCATGCATCAGGCCAGGGCCTTGTAGCCTCCCAAGAGATCTTAGTTTCAGAAAATTCAATTATCCTCAAGTTTTACTAAAAATGAGTTAGTTACGGTACATTTCTTGAAAAATCAATTGACGGATACTGGTTGCTCCTAAAACACCAGTTGTACCCACTTGAGCGAATTTCTAATATTGTAGTTTTTTCAGGATAAAATATTTTATTGACAACTATTGTCAAGAATATCAGCCATAGTTTAAATATATGTTATAAGATTAGGTATGCCTAATATGAATTTATTATTATAGATACGAATTACGTAAAACCCCTTCAAAGCCAAGTAAGATAACCAAAATCTGAACTGTATGTTTATACAATTAAAATAAATAACAAATGAAGACAATTTATTTTTGTGACACTTATCATATCCTTGTTTGTAGTCTCATCAAAATGGACGTTTTACTAACAGATTTCTCCGCTAACATTGGACATTTTGGTCAAAAGTTTGCTTGTTGTGTACATTAATTAGTAACAAATTTAAATATACCTACAATGAAAATCAATTTGGCAGATCAAAAATTCTGAGGACATTTATTGACTTTTTCAGCCAACGGAGGAAAACTGACTTAAATAATTGGACTAATGTGGTTAATTGGAGGCTCAAAAATTCATAAAATCATTAAATCGTGTTATTGATTTATAATGTTCAATCAATCAGCTATGCTTTAAAAACATGTTCAAATTATAAATATTTGGTAAAATATAATAATATGCATTTAAGTTTTGTGTGGGGAAAATATTCAAAACCTCAAACTAATAAAGACTAATTATAGATTATCACTCAGGTTTAACAAAGTAAGTTTAAGTTTCCAAAGTAAAAGACAAAGACTTACATTCCTATCCTTTCCTCCCTCGACAAAAAAGTGTTTGGGAGGATTGGCTAATTATGGTATTTATTTACCATCAGCTTTTTTGGAGATGAAATTTGCTGCAAAATACTACTCAAATTATTCTACTGTAATCTCAGTAGGCCTAATTACAAATTTTGTTTGGTGGTGAAGGGCGCCTCGCATAACTCGTGGCCCTCTCCATGTCCACAAAGACTGTACACCAATCACATGATGTCGTTGTTTAGACGGACGGGTGACTGTTGCAGATGGTTAGCAACGGCTGCGCTGTGTGTTTGCTGTGCCTCGCGTCCCTCGTGGCACTCTCAATGTCCACAAAGACTGTACACCAATCACATGATGTCGTGGTTTAGACGGACGGATGACTGTTGCAGATGGTTAGCAACGGCTGCGCTGTGTGTTTGCTGTGCCTCGTGTCTATCGTCGCACTCTCCATGTCCACAAAGACTGTACACCAATCACATGATGTCGTGGTTTAGATGGACGGATGACTGTTGCAGATGGTTAGCAACGGCTGCGCTGTGTGTTTGCTGTGCCTCGCGTCTATCGTGGCACTCTCCATGTCCACAAAGACTGTACACAGATCACATGATGTCGTGGTTTAGACGGACGGGTGACTGTTGCAGATGGTTAGCAACAGCTGCGCTGTGTGTTTGCTGTGCCTTGCGTCTATCGTGGCCCTCTCCATGTCCACAAAGACTGTACACCAATCACATGATGTCGTGGTTTAAACGGACGGGTGACTGTTGCAGATGGTTAGCAACGGCTGCGCTGTGTGTTTGCTGTGCCTCGCGTCTATCGTGGCACTCTCCATGTCCACAAAGACTGTACACCAATCACATGATGTCGTGGTTTAGATGGACGGATGACTGTTGCAGATGGTTAGCAACGGCTGCGCTGTGTGTTTGCTGTGCCTCGCGTCTATCGTGGCACTCTCCATGTCCACAAAGACTGTACACAGATCACATGATGTCGTGGTTTAGACGGACGGGTGACTGTTGCAGATGGTTAGCAACGGCTGCGCTGTGTGTTTGCTGTGCCTCGCGTCTATCGTGGCCCTCTCCATGTCCACAAAGACTGTACACCAATCACATGATGTCGTGGTTTAAACGGACGGGTGACTGTTGCAGATGGTTAGCAACGGCTGCGCTGTGTGTTTGCTGTGCCTCGCATCTATCGTGGCACTCTCCATGTCCACAAAGACTGTACACCAATCACATGATGTCGTGGTTTAGACGGACGGGTGACTGTTGCAGATGGTTAGCAACGGCTGCGCTGTGTGTTTGCTGTGCCTCGCGTCTATCGTGGCACTCTCCATGTCCACAAAGACTGTACACCAATCACATGATGTCGTGGTTTAGACGGACGGGTGACTGTTGCAGATGGTTAGCAACAGCTGTGCTGTGTGTTTGCTGTGCCTCGCGTCTATCGTGGCACTCTCCATGTCCACAAAGACTGTACACCAATCACATGATGTCGTGGTTTAGATGGACGGGTGACTGTTGCAGATGGTTAGCAACGGCTGCGCTGTGTGTTTGCTGTGCCTCGCGTCTATCGTGGCACTCTCCATGTCCACAAAGACTGTACACCAATCACATGATGTCGTGGTTTAGACGGACGGGTGACTGTTGCAGATGGTTAGCAACGGCTGCGCTGTGTGTTTGCTGTGCCTCGCGTCCCTCGTAGCACTCTCCATGTCCACAAAGACTGTACACCAATCACATGATGTCGTGGTTTAGACGGACGGGTGACTGTTGCTGATGGTTAGCAACGGCTGCGCTGTGTGTTTGCTGTGTCTCGCGTCCCTTGTGGCACTCTCCATGTCCACAAAGACTGTACACCAATCACATGATGTCGTGGTTTAGACGGACGGGTGACTGTTGCAGATGGTTAGCAACGGCTGCGCTGTGTGTTTGCTGTGCCTCGCGTCCCTCGTAGCACTCTCCATGTCCACAAAGACTGTACACCAATCACATGATGTCGTGGTTTAGACGGACGGGTGACTGTTGCTGATGGTTAGCAACGGCTGCGCTGTGTGTTTGCTGTGTCTCGCGTCCCTTGTGGCACTCTCCATGTCCACAAAGACTGTACACCAATCACATGATTTCGTGGTTTAGACGGACGGGTGACTGTTGCAGATGGTTAGCAACGGCTGCGCTGTGTGTTTGCTGTGCCTCGCGTCTATCGTGGCACTCTCCATGTCCACAAAGACTGTACACCAATCACATGATGTCGTGGTTTAGACGGACGGGTGACTGTTGCAGATGGTTAGCAACGGCTGAGCTGTGTGTTTGCTGTGCCTCGCGTCCCTCGTGGCACTCTCCATGTCCACAAAGACTGTACACCAATCACATGATGTCGTGGTTTAGATGGACGGATGACTGTTGCAGATGGTTAGCAACGGCTGCGCTGTGTGTTTGCTGTGCCTCGCGTCTATCGTGGCACTCTCCATGTCCACAAAGACTGTACACCAATCACATGATGTCATGGTTTAGACGGACGGGTGACTGTTGCAGATGGTTAGCAACGGCTGCGCTGTGTGTTTGCTGTGCCTCGCGTCTATCGTGGCACTCTCCATGTCCACAAAGACTGTACACCAATCACATGATGTCGTGGTTTAGACGGACGGGTGACTGTTGCAGATGGTTAGCAACGGCTGCGCTGTGTGTTTGCTGTGCCTCGCGTCTATCGTGGCCCTCTCCATGTCCACAAAGACTGTACACCAATCACATGATGTCGTGGTTTAGACGGACGGGTGACTGTTGCAGATGGTTAGCAACGGCTGCGCTGTGTGTTTGCTGTGCCTCGCGTCTATCGTGGCACTCTCCATGTCCACAAAGACTGTACACCAATCACATGATGTCGTGGTTTAGACGGACGGGTGACTGTTGCAGATGGTTAGCAACGGCTGTGCTGTGTGTTTGCTGTGCCTCGCGTCTATTGTGGCACTCTCCATGTCCACAAAGACTGTACACCAATCACATGATGTCGTGGTTTAGACGGACGGGTGACTGTTGCAGATGGTTAGCAACGGCTGCGCTGTGTGTTTGCTGTGCCTCGCGTCTATCGTGGCCCTCTCCATGTCCACAAAGACTGTACACCAATCACATGATGTCGTGGTTTAGACGGACGGGTGACTGTTGCAGATGGTTAGCAACGGCTGCGCTGTGTGTTTGCTGTGCCTCGCGTCCCTTGTGGCACTCTCCATGTCCACAAAGACTGTACACCAATCACATGATGTCGTGGTTTAGACGGACGGGTGACTGTTGCAGATGGTTAGCAACGGCTGCGCTGTGTGTTTGCTGTGCCTCGCGTCCCTCGTGGCACTCTCCATGTCCACAAAGACTGTACACCAATCACATGATGTCGTGGTTTAGACGGACGGGTGACTGTTGCAGATGGTTAGCAACGGCTGCGCTGTGTGTTTGCTGTGCCTCGCGTCTATCGTGGCCCTCTCCATGTCCACAAAGACTGTACACCAATCACATGATGTCGTGGTTTAGACGGACGGGTGACTGTTGCAGATGGTTAGCAACGGCTGCGCTGTGTGTTTGCTGTGCCTCGCGTCTATCGTGGCACTCTCCATGTCCACAAAGACTGTACACCAATCACATGATGTCGTGGTTTAGACGGACGGGTGACTGTTGCAGATGGTTAGCAACGGCTGCGCTGTGTGTTTGCTGTGCCTCGCATCTATCGTGGGACTCTCCATGTCCACAAAGACTGTACACCAATCACATGATGTCGTGGTTTAGACGGACGGGTGACTGTTGCAGATGGTTAGCAACGGCTGCGCTGTGTGTTTGCTGTGCCTCGCGTCTATCGTGGCACTCTCCATGTCCAAAAAGACTGTACACCAACCACATGATGTCGTGGTTTAGACTGACGGGTGACTGTTGCAGATGGTTAGCAACGGCTGCGCTGTGTGTTTGCTGTGCCTCGCGTCCCTCGTGGCACTCTCCATGTCCACAAAGACTGTACACCAATCACATGATGTCGTGGTTTAGACGGACGGATGACTGTTGCAGATGGTTAGCAACGGCTGCGCTGTGTGTTTGCTGTGCCTCGCGTCCCTCGTGGCACTCTCCATGTCCACAAAGACTGTACACCAATCACATGATGTCGTGGTTTAGACGGACGGGTGACTGTTGCAGATGGTTAGCAACGGCTGCGCTGTGTGTTTCTGTGCCTCGCGTCCCTCGTGGCACTCTCCATGTCCACAAAGACTGTACACCAATCACATGATGTCGTGGTTTAGACGGACAGGTGACTGTTGCAGATGGTTAGCAACGGCTGCGCTGTGTGTTTGCTGTGCCTCGCGTCCCTCGTGGCACTCTCCATGTCCACAAAGACTGTACACCAATCACATGATGTCGTGGTTTAGCTGGACGGATGACTGTTGCAGATGGTTAGCAACGGCTGCGCTGTGTGTTTGCTGTGCCTCGCGTCCCTTGTGGCACTCTCCGTCTCAACCCAAGACTTCTACACCAATCGCAAAAGGGCAGAGCTTCTCCAAGAAACTTTCTTGCCTGACCACCATTTTACGAGTGAGTTGAGTTTTCTAACAAAATAGAAGGGCAAGAGAAAAAGATGAATAGAGAAGTTATACGCTGAAAAAATTTTACCCTGCTGAAAATGTTCCATGCATATTTTATTATTATGTTATGGTTTATGGACATCCCTATTATTTTAGAGGAGGTTTTTAGTGGGTAAACCCGTTTTTTAGGGGAGTCCCACACTACAGGCTGGCCACCTGTGTGCATAATGCATTTTTCTGCCTCTCCCTCAAAAAAAAAAAAAAGAAAAAAAAAATCCCTATTATTTCACCTCTCCCTAAAACCAAAAGAAATGGACATCACTGGACGACCCCTTAATGAAAATTGCACACTTTAGTCCAAATGGCCACAATAGTGTACAACTAAATTTTAGGTCAGTTGCACTCATGAGTCCTAATGGTCACGAATGCCTACAAAGACATTTTAGGTTTTATAACCATCTGAGTAACATTGTACACGGACGTGTACATGAGTTTTTAAACAAATACTACAAATAAAAAAACTATTTGAACATTATAAATATTATTTAAGATAATCCTACATACCTTTTAGATTAGTAATTTACAACTTTTTATACTACTGGTCCAATAATTATGTAAAAAATGAAAAATACAACAAGGCTTACCTGGCTGACAGTACAGGTGTTCTGACATGGTTCCAAATACAAAACTGGAAATCAGGCTTACCAACCCAGAATCTTCTGAAAACTTAAAATACTCTTCATAAAACGTAAATGAATGTGTACAAAAGGACTAAGAGGTTGAAAACCTACTTTTAATGTGCTTCTATAGCAACTGAAAATTGTGTACACGATCGGGAAGATTGTGAACCGAAAGGGTTAAAGAGAATTTAGAATTTGAAATATTAATAAAACCAAATAAATAAGTTTCAAGTTTCAATATCTAGCTTTATAATCATAGTATCAAAAGCGTAACTGTTAGAATTAAAATATAGGAAACCCCTATCCCATTTCCTTGTTGCTCTTCTTTGTTCTTGTATCTACTGTCTTGGACACTCGTTGAGTGGTTCTTTTGTCATTGATGTAGATCGTAACGTGCGCCAGAGCAAGTTCTGGAGCGGGAGTCGCTACGGCCGCGCGGGCCATGACATGCCACAGCCGAGACTGGAAGTCGAGCCCAGAGGTGACCGCTTCTTCATGGGCAGTCGCTACGGCAAACGCAGCACCTGGCCTGGTGAGTAAAATAAAACCCCTATTGCAGCAGACCTACGTACCCAGTGAACTGTCAAGGGATTTTGGTAGTTTATTTTCTCATCAAATACCCTGGAGGTAAGCAGCATGTGGGTTTGCTGCCATGCTGTTGTAAGCAAATAGCAAATATTGAATTTCAATGAATATGGTGGTTAAATGTTTGTTAGTGGTTTTTCGATTGGGAAAATTCATACAAAAATTTTGCCACGCTGTATAAGGGAGATACAGTATAAAGTTTAACTGGGTTTTTGACAAACCCACTTTACACCCTCAAAAACAACATAAAACACGTTAATATGATCAGATATTTTTAGGTTTGATAGAGTCAAACTTGAAGAATGCTGTGCAGCATCTTCATACCAAATTGTATTGAAATAACATGTTTCTGGTCACCTTGAAACAAAAAATTATCATTGTTCCAATCTATTATGACGTATTATGACAACAGATACCATAATAACTTCTTCCCAATATGGAAAATTTGCTAAAATTTACATTAGAAATCACAGTACATTAAAGAAAACAACAAGTTAATCAAGAATATTGAAAATTGAATTATTACATCACAGAATTATGAAAATCAACTGCTTGAAACATTATCATAGAGGCCTACATGATCCCTTAACATATTTTAAGGATTTGATTTATAGTTTTTGATAACTTGCAAAACTCATTATATAAAATTTAGGTAATCTATAATAATTTAATTATAAATTAAAAAAAAAAATGTAGGAGGTCAGGCCATTTTCAATGATACGAACGGTCAGTGGTACGTTAGAGACGTAGGTCTATCTTCAACAGTGATAGCGAAACCCAATCCTACAGACATTCGGAACTTAAAAATAGATTCCTTTGAGTCTACCTACCAAACAGTGGCACTCTCAAGACTACGCTTTTTCCAGATTAAAATGGAACTTACTTTCTTATTAACCTTTGCACAGTAATAATAAACAATACAAAACATAAATCCACATAATCATACAAATGAATAATTCATAAGGGAAAACTAATAAACATTAAATATTATCATAGGAATACATTGAAAAATAAATCAGTCTACTATCATCTAAAAATATAACTAAATGAGTGATAGTATGTTTGATAGTTTCTTAGTACCTTGTTGTTGTAGAGACAGGAGACGCATTGGGGGAAGAATCAGTCACTTGCCTCTACACTGGCATAGTCAATTTCTTCCGCTGCACTAAATTAAACAGGTAACTAACACTTTGCTCCGTGAATCATGCTTTAAGCTTCCTAAAATATTCAGGTCCACAAATTATCTTAACACTTTCATTCATCATTAACACCACTAGAGAAGGATTTAATATACATAATAATTTTATACCCAATTTTTCTTAGTTTAATTATATAATTATATATTTTATATTTTAATTCAAAATCTTCATCATCTGTTGTATTCAATAATTTCAACAGATATTCACTTGAAGTGCACCTGTGATACCAAGGCATTCTTGTTTTACAGTTGAAAAGTATGGTCAAGTAACAAGTCCCGCTAAACATCATATTTAATACTAGAAACCCAACAAACACACTTTGCCTTCTCTTCCATGGGAAACACAATTATTATTTACAATAGAAGGGTGATTACAAAAGACAAGGACAGTAAAACTTATAAAAGTTACTATAATTTTTGTTGAAATTTTCAAAATTTGTTAAATATTTTTGGTCTTCGGTATAGTGTGTCATAAATGTTTTTTCCTACCACTGCATGGAAATAATCGCATTGCCACACCTGTAACCCCTATGCAAAACAGTTCATTTCCGGTTTCCGTTTCTTTCCCGCTCTAGAGCGGCAATGATTCTTTACCGCACGCTCGCACGCTAGATCAAACAGCAATTTTAAATCAGCTGTTATTACAAACCATGCTACATCTGTTATTCATTGTTGCCGTTTAGTAATTGCTTCTTTTAGTTTGAGGTTATGTTTGATAATTAACATTGTGTTCCAACAGAAACAAATAAAAAATAATCTAAATGACATTTTGTATACAATAAAACATGTAATAAGTTACAATTATGTTGGTAGGAAAAATCTTGTGTGTATTACGAGCGCAAATAGTCATTACCTCTCTCGAATTGTTTGGCCGCACTCAGCTAACGCTTCGTGCGGCCATCTACAATTCTCGAGTGGCAATGACGTACTTTACGCTCTTATTACACAAATAGCTATTGACTGGCTACGCATAATCATATTGTACGAGTGAAGGGAACTAAAAATAAACCAAAAGTGTGGTTTTCCTTCTTTTTTTTGTGAAATCTTTTGATTTAGTGAAACCTGGCATGAATAATCGCTTGCAGCTTAGCCCTTATGGAATACATGTAATACATAACAAATCTACAGTAAAATGTAAAAAAATGTAAAAATTGGAACTGTAACTACTATTAAGAGTTACTCACTAGAAACCTCCATTAAAGTTTAAAATGTGTTGTATGCAGCAAAGTTATTGAAAAGGAAATACCGGTAACAATAATAAATAAATAAAAATAAATAAATAAATAAATAAACATTAACTGTGGTACCAGACTCTATTAACAATGTCATATCAGGACGTAGTGAACTAAGGTCTTTATGACAAGCCCCCTTTGTTATTCATCTTAATAAGATGATATTATTCAATAAAATACAGGGCAGAACAACTTAACAGAACTAATCATTCTAAATAGAATTCTGATTTAAAAAAATTCTAACTGGAAATTTCATATTCTTCTCTTAGGTACGGTATTTGAAGAGATAGCTATGAATGTAATGGAAAAATGCAACAGTTGTTTGGTAACAGTTTTGGTGGCCCCAACTGTTGTGAAGCTAAACAGTTCTTCAAACCATCATACTGTGGATAGGAACTAACTCACTAACTGCCATTTGCTTCACAACAACTTTGTGCACCTTAATTCTAACTTGAATGTTAAACAGTCGAGTCCCGCAAATACAGACTAATGTAGACTCGAATGGTTTCCGAATTTGTAAAAATTCTGGGTTATCCAGGAAGGGGTAAAAGTAAGAAAAAATAAAAATTGTTTATATTCCAATAAAATAACATTTTATCTATTGCATAAATAACAACTAAAACTGAAAAACAAAAGTGGTTTATGAACCTGTTCCGTCTCAGTTCCTCCTCAATCCTTTGGTTATTTACCCGGGTTTCAGCCCTCCTCAGCGGGCCATAGTCATATCCTAATAGAAGGATCTAAAAATATCTATCTTATAGATATCATTGTGATTAAAAAAACATTAAAATGTACAAATTCATAACACAAAACACTGATCAAATAGATTTCACAGCGTGAACTAGGCCAAGTAAGAACGTTGAGAATGATGCACGGCCAGCAACACAGGAGCAACTGTCCGTACCTGCACTTGTGGTCAGATGAACGTTGACCTGCCGTTATCAGCTGATATCTCTCTTGGTCGCCTGCTGCCTTGTAATTTAAGGATTGTGTTAAAAATACGACCTTTGTGGCTGTGTTCCTGGCCGTTTATCATTCTTAATGTTCTTACTAGGCCTAGTTTGGGCTGTGATATCTATGTTTTCATGTTCGCTGTTTTGTGTTATGTGTTTGTATATTTTAAACTTTTTTAAATCACGACGAAATCTACAAGATGGATATTTTTAGATCCCTGTATTAGGATATGACTATGGACCGCTAAGGAGGGCCAAAACTCGGGTCATCCACCAAAGGATTGAGGAAGAACTGAGCAGGAACAGGTTCGTAAACCACTTTTGTAATCCATCAGTTCTGGAGGCTTATTCACAATGAATAAAAACTGAAACCTCATCAGTAAAACATGGACATCATCACACCATGCTCAGGTCAGTATGTTATGGCGCTTATCACCTTGAATCCCAGTATACTTTACTGCTGTGGCAGGCTTTCAGAGTTACTCAGAATTCCGGGTTATCAAAGTCCGTGGGTTCCAGGACTGTACTGTACTGTGCTATTTTAATTGTTGCACCTATTTCATTGTTCCCATTTGTGGGGATTTTTTGTCAAGTAGAATTATTAGCAGAAGCTCATCCAATAATGGAAATTTTTACATGATTTACCGTATTTCAGTCCTAGTTTATTTGCTTTGAAGAATTTCCAAATCGCACTAACTTTGAACATTTTTATTCATTATTTCCACCCTTTCTACATTTAAAATCAATTGAAACAACTATGAAAATATAAAAGAAAAAACTTTTACTGTACTTCTAAATGGCTTAGAATTTTTTTACAAAGACAAGACACTAACATAAACTAATAGTAAAGAGATTAAACAATGTAAATAAATAACAGAAGGGTCTAAAACAAAATTTTGTTATTTTAGTAGAGCCTAATAATTGATGGCGCAAGCATATCACCATTTGTGAGGGAGCAATTGTCAACTAGGCATATAGTATTAAAAAATATTTTTTATTGGAAAACCACTTTTTCTTAAAACATTTTGGAAAATTAACTTTCAATTTGTTCTTCGATTTTATATTTGGCATCAATATTATTCCAGCACTTTTATCTTCACATGAGTTGAGATTGACCGAAGTGACGCTTGTTTCAGACAGATCACGAGAGAGGACACAGAAGAGGATGACGCCAACTAAGCATCTCTCACTCTCCCACCTCCCACATTCTCTGCCAAAGACAATGAAACCTTAAAGTGGAGAATGTGGCTCACGTTATTTTTATGACTAAGCAAACTTACATGGTGTTGTTTATTTTCACAATTTATCAATTGTTGAATATGAATTGTATTTATAAAAATATCTTAATTGCTCATAATAAATGAAATAGTGGAAATATAGTATTACTTTGTGATGTAACCTTTGAAAAGTCTACGTAATATTTTAGTTTTGTGAAAACCCTGAATTTACAAATAGCGTCATTTGAAATCAGTGAATTAAATAGTATAAAATATGTTGAAATAAAAAGAAGTTCAAACTTTATAAGTTTTATATTTTTTACATATAATGAAGAGGAAAAGAATTTTTTCAAATATTTTCTCATTATGAAAATTTTATATTTCAAAAGATATCACATCACAATGATTCATATTACTAAATTTCACACCAAATCAGTTAACTGTTTGTCAGTTAACTGTTTGTCACAAGATTTTTACTCAATTTACAGACAAAGATGCATTAATAAATATTTGTTACTACTGTGTACTTTTTATGAGTTTGTTTGTAATACCTCAAACATCCAAAAATCAACCACAATGAGCGGCAAACTTGTGAATGCATTTAAAAATATTAGGTGCTTCAGATTGTAGTGTTTTAATCTAATTTCAATTGATCACAAATTGAGATAGGACATTGTAAAAAATAACTCTGTGTTTGTGGAGTGATTACTATCCTTGAGAAATTAAAAAAAAAAAATTAGTTTTTACCATATTTTATAACCATTGTTGCTATTATTTGTTTAAATTGGCCTTTTGGTTATCCACACAAAGGAAGGTTACATCATTCTACAATAGAGCAAATTACCTTAAATTTACTCATTTATGATGCCAGTTACTAGACAAAACATAAAATCAGAAATATCAACTTGTTCACATATGTTTCTAGACTTGAGGTTTACAAGTATGATACAAAAAACACACTTGCTAGAAAAATGTAATTCAGTAAAAACCATTGTTATCAAGTGTTTTAGCAAGGATGCAGTGCAAAGGATGTAAATAATGTCAAAACAATACATTTTTATGTTAATACTTTGATACAGTTTGTTGTTTATTCTTCTTTTACAAATTCTCTGTTTTTAAAAGGGTTAAAAAGGTATGGTTACCTTACTTTGTCTATAGTAAATTAATTAGGTACACTTAACTTTATGTACATTTAAAATTGTAAACATTAAATCCTCTCAAATTATGTTAGTATTCAATAAAATATTATTTTAATTCATTTTGTCCAAGTTTTAGTGAATTTTTCTACAGGGAATACTCATTACAGTACAGTACTTACTGTAAGAGCTAAGCCTGACCAAAATACTAATTCGTCTTGAGATCTCTTAGAAGCCAAAACCACTGTAGTAAACATGTGTCTCAAAAGTTTGTCCCCCCTGATATTTTTTCACACCTGCGGACAGTGGGTTTATCTAATGGGAAAGTCTTAGTGACAGATAGAGCAAACTTTTAATGTGTCAAAATGTTTTACCCCCTCCCCCAAAATTAAGATTTTGACTGGTAAGTGAAAACTTTAAACAGTAACCCATTCACTTTTATGTCAATTTTGGACTTTAAGCATAGTTTAAAAACCTTTTTATTCTTTAGCATTTTTCTCTAAACTTAGTGGTTAGGGAGTTAAGGCAATTTAAGTTCATTTTTAGTCCCATAAGAGTAACATTGGGTAAAATGTTATTGACAGTATCTCCAAAACCATGCAGGAAAATAAAAATACTCTAGAATAAAAATGTCTTTAAAACAGCGTTTTAAGAACATGTTAATTATGAAAATTATCTTTTACGCCCAATGTGCTTACTTCCCTACACCAACTATCTTACTGTAACTATCATCTAACCAATAAACTTACTTGCCAATATGGCCGATAAATAAATAAAATTAATATACATTTCATGTTATTATTAAAGAAATGTTTTTAAAAAGTCGTTTTAAGCGATTTTTGTTCCTGGGTATGTTTTTATTATACTGAATGGTTTTGGAGATATAGGCTATGAAAGTTTGCCCAATGTTATAATCTTATGGGACTAAAAATGTACTTAAATTGTCCCTGGCTCCCTAACCATTCAGTTTAGAGAAACATGTTAAAGAATAAAAGGTCTTTAAGATATGCATAAAATCCAAAATTGACATAAAAATGGGGGGTTATTATTAAAAATTTCAACTTACCCGGAAAACTCCGATTTGGGGGAGGGAATTGAAAATGTTGAAACATCAAAAGTTTCCTATTTTGGTCACTAAGACTTATCCATAAGGTAATCTCGTTATCTGCAGGTGTAAAAAAAGCACGGGAACGGACTTTCAGGAAATCCAGTATATTTCTCTTTACAAAATAACATTTGAAAGAAACCGATTTTAATGAAATTTCGTACTCCTATGAAGGTGTATTGCAGCATTCTTCAAGATAAGTTTGAAAACCAAGTTGATTGAACTAAGGAGCGAGGTTTCAAAAGGTTCAAAATTGGTGTATTTTCGCCTTTAATTTTAAAAATTCTCCAATTTTTAAAGGAACCATTAAAAATAACTAAAAATAAACAAATTTGTATTTTAAATCACTAACTTAGCCTAAGTGATTTTGGAGAAAATAAAAAAAAGTTTCACATCTTATTATCAAAGGAAATCAAAAAAACCTTATGTACCTTCTATTTTTTAACATTTCTCAAACAATTTGCTGACGAGTCTTCAAAAATAACATTTTATAGGTGATGGAGTAACTACTACAAAACTTCCAATGGCAGAAAACCTATATACTAAATCCCATTGTCTTTTAATTGAAAATAAATGTGCAATGGGAAGGAAAGAGATGGAGAGAGAGTATATGAACATAATCAGCTGACATCCTAAGTTTGTCATATTCATGTTTATATTTTGGGATTAAAACAGATTATTATTTTTATGTGATAGCTCTAGCTATGCATATTTGTTACTTCTTTTAAACTAAATAATTTACATTTAAATGTTAATAATCAATGTTAATATAATGTATTGTATTGAAATATTATATATCTTCTTGTATGGGATTAAAAATTATATTTATACATAGCTCCAATATATTATTCAATTACAAAACTAAATATTTTGTTAATTAAACAATAACAGGCATTGGAAATTTACTACGTACGCAGGTATTCTGTGACAGGGTTACATTATTTAATGTTGTATAATGCATAGCAATTTATTTCAAATCTTACTCAGGTTTTAGTTGTTTTACAAGAATTGTTGATTTCATGAAGTTTGTACTTCATACTTTGTTTGTACCAACCATACCTTTGGGTGGTTTTATACTATCTCCACCTTCTTTCTTTTTTTTTTTTTTTTGCTTTTGTAATTTACAATTTTTAATTGACCTGTTTTTGGAGGCATGTCCTTAAATCAAATTAATGGGTGCCAATTTTTAAACTTGTAACCTGCAATTATCAAATGACTGATTTTCCATTCATCTCCCCCTTTTCTGAATTTAACAACATTTTGAGTAAACTGGCCAGAAGCAAATATTAAAACATAATATGGCTGTGTAGGTTGCAGCCACGCCATGCACTAGTTTATAATAGATTTAGTCGATCTAAATAATGTTTTAGTAATATTATTTGCAGACAAAATAAATGCAGCAAAACCCTGCTTCACCAGAACTTGGGTTACTTGGAAAAGTTAAAGACAGAAAATGCAAATTAATCAGTATACGGTCTAAGGCAGCATGGATCAGTGACTCATGGGTTGTTACAATGGCTGCCCAGAGGCCTCATTGGGACTCCATCAAAATCGAACGATGACAAAGGTAACCTCGTCAGGTGACAAACTTTGACCTTTTTTAAAATTTGTCCAAGCTTGACACCTGACACATTTACAAAGTTGGACCAAAATATCGTTCAGGTTTGTTTTCGTCTGACTTTGGCACTGTCCCACCCCAAAATGGACAGGAGAGCCTTCCTGTAGAAAAGAAAAGATTATTGTTTACTATATGAAATTGCTTGTTTAATACATAGTTGTTTATAATTTCATGACTAACTCATTTTACGATAAAAAAACTTCAAAATGTTGTTTGTCTTAATCAGAGTTTAATTGACCTTGAATATCAAAAGTTTATAACATGTAAAATCTGATATGTAAAGAAATTGCACCCCCATTAATCTGGTTAAGCATGGAAACAACATAGATTGATGTTGCCCACTTTTATCATTTTACATTGTTTTATTTTATCGACAAATAAAAAGGGTACTTTGTTTCAAAATGTTTATTAAATCGACAATTTTATAAGGTCTACAAACTCTCTGATTTACTAAATTTTAGTTTGAAGTGAATTAATCATAGTTAATCGTAGAGGAGCTGCATTTTAAGGTAAGCTTGCTATCCTCTTTAAACTCAAAATAAAAATAGTGAAGTCAGAGTCAAAAATCATATATGCCTAGTCACTTGTTTAAAACTTCCTGAGAACTCCCTAACTATGAAAAGTTGTACCATGAAAAAATTAAGATACAAAAATCAAAATGTCAAGTGGAGAGGAAAAAACTTAAAATAGCTGAAATAAAACTATTAAAAAGGCTTCAGTAATTATAATGAGTTTACTCTTAAAATAACAAATAAATAACTTTTACTACCATTAAAATGTTACACAAACAAAAATATATACAAGTGTAAAGAGAAAGCAATCAACTCACTTTGTAGAATTCAATTTATACAAAAACCATAGCAATTAAACTATGTAATAAATAACATACTGCATTTTAAACAATGCAAAGCACCTTTACAATAATATGTACACAAATAAATAACAAACAAATTGAATACTATTAAAAATACTGTGAAAAGGCACCAAAAGGCTAGTTTAAATACTTTTTGTTCGATAACAGTAGAAGTTGTTGGGATGAAGATTTTTTAAAGCTACTTTCAAACGTAAATATAACTAAATACAAAAGAGATTCAACATTTGGTAAAAAATATGAAGTCATTAAATTCAATCAAATCTTAAATAAAAAAATAATACTATCAGTACTAAATGGTTTCTACTAATCAATAAAACTAATAAATATGTAATAGTTAAAAATATCAATCACAATAAAAACAGACTAAGTTATATAAAACTTTTGCTTTGACACAACCCTGGCAACCACGCAAAAAATTCCAATCTGTACGAAGAGAATAGGCAACCAAATCATTATAAATAAGGTTAATGGCAATATTTATAGCATTTACTGTTCCCACGTGGGTGACAGATGCGACACGACAAGAGAGACTGAAGCGACCAGCAGAACGCTTACATCGCCAATCGCCATTATGTTGTAGATTGCTGCAAAGCGTCGCTCCTGTCGCCCACTAAGAACGTTCCAATGCTTATACATTTGTTTGAAATTTTGTCGCTCTCGTTGCGCTGCATCTGTCGCCGACGTAGGAACAGCCTTTAACCCTATGAGTGCTATGCACTTTCCCAAAATTAAAACTACCTACTGGGTGGTAAGTGATGACACTACCATGGTCAACTCATTCTTATGAGCAAAAGGAGAATTTCATGAAACAATTTGACATTATAACTGATGATTTTCTTCCAAGATGCTTCCAAATAAATACTAATTATTTTTTTAATTGAAACTTTTCACTTTGGTGCCATATACTAACGAAACCCGTACTTTCAAACCCTACTATGTTAAATCTCATGCAGAATACAAAAATACACTTTGTTAAAGAAAATTAATAATTTTTAAGATAAAATAACAAAAACATGTTCTAAATACCTCAAAAGTTCTGCCTTTTTAGCACTTCCAGGGTTAATATAAATATTTCAAATTACATGAATACAGCCTTATTCTCGCTTTGCATGTGTCACATGTTCATAATAAAAGAGAGAGTACATACATAATAGTTTTGAAACATTAAAATACATTGAAATAGATACACAAAACAATAAGCAGTGTAAAAGGATATTAAAATACAACTTATCCTATAAATTTGTATAGGAACTGAACATTTTTTTTTTTTAATTCAATAGAAAGTATATCAAAAATACAATTTTAATACTATAAAGTCCTCAACTCACTCAGCAATCTTTTTAAAACTTTTTTGTAATGTAACTTACTTTGTAGGAAGAAAAAGGCAATATTTAAGACTAATTTCATAATGCTAAATTGCTGAAAGATTTAAACATTTAAAGACGTTTCTAAACAACTTTGAATAATAAAGCTAGTGTAAGTTGTTTTACAAGTGAGATTCAGAGGCAGTAGACAAATAAGTTATGCTTTGACTGATAAAAACCAAGACTTAAAAATAACGGTGAAGCATTGGACTAGAAGGTGAACCGGGTTAGGTTTGTCTTGAGACCATCAAGGTGAAGGGGCCGAGGAAACTTTGGAGAGCTCGCAACGTATTGGCGGAGTCGTCAATGTCCATGCCTTCCACCTGCAAGATCTTGTCTCCTTCTCTCAGCCCTTCTTGTAAATGAGGGGATACATTTTTCACATATACACCCTATGGAAACATAACAGGTTATTTAGGCCTAGCAGTATTCACAAAAAGATTTTCAATCCCATTAAAGATAAATTGGAATCCCATCACTATTTAAATCACCATATTCCAAACACAGTTCTTAAAAAATTTGCCAATTCATATTCTATTTGAAAGTATAAAATAAGGACATAAATTTTCGTTAAAAGTACATTAACTTTCACATAGAGAAGGTATAAAAGTTCAACTTTGATGTACTTAAATAAAAAATAATAACCAAAGGTTATGAAAAATGTATTTTACACCCATTATTTAATGTTTGTGAGTAAAAAACAAAGAATTTAAATTTTAAAGGGCACTGTTTGCTAGTAAAGTAGCTCTACATTTTTTTAACAAAGCTTTGAAACCAATCCCAATTAACGGTAATCCCCAAAACTCTCAAACACTGTAACATATATCACTGAACTAAAACACTAAACCGCTTGATTAAAAAAAGAATAAAAATATTACCACTTAAGGTGGCATCCGGTCGGGGCATGAGTTCCGGGGAATGATTTCTCCTAATAATTCACTTAGTATACGATTAATACCAAAGTATACTTCCATCAACAGCCTATAGAGCTATGATTCATCTGCTTATTCATTTTGGTTATTGTTGTTATCTACTTTATCTATGAGAAAAGTTGATTATTTCTCATGTCTTCACAAACCATGGCATGATTTATATCACTAAGTTAACTTGGCCCAAAGAAGGCCTATTCCCAACCTCTAGGCCACTAAAGGCCTGACTGTATGTATGCTTACCTCCTATTTATATTGTATTAAAATTATTTAATACAGGTTAATATGTTGTTTTTAATAATCTTGTACAAAAATAAACTGCAGGAATCCTTACCTCGTTAAAAATTACTTATTACAGTCTAGTATGTGGTTTTTTAATAGTCTTTTTTTTAAGAAAAAAAAGGTTTGCAGGCCTCTTTTTGCCTTACTTTACCCCCTCCACATAGACTATTGATCTGTGCGTGGATTGTATTAGACAAAGTAAGGGAGTGAGACGCTACAGTACAGAGGTGAAAGGTATTGATAAGTCACTGGCAAAACGCAGGTTCGAACTCACAATATCGCTGCTATAGTCCAGAAGTTCAACGCGCTAACCACTACGCCACCGACTCACCCAATCCACTATGGTACTAGTTTATAGTAATATGGTGTTATGTTGTTGTAATCTGTTTATGAGGTAATACTTTACCAGCATTGAATGATTGAACATAGTTATAGCTTTAAGCAAATCCAGGCAGGAAAATGTGAAATTAAAGTTGCTCAGTGGCTTAGAACTAAAAAAAATCTGTAACGTCATAAAAGAAACCTACATTTCACGACAAAAAAATTTATTTCATATCAAATGTGAAAAATTGTAAAAGCAAAAGTATTAAAAGAAATATCAATTCCAAATGAAAGCTTAGTTACTTACCGAATTCAAAACTGAGACGTCAAATCCCAAATCTGGACCAGTTTTCTTGATCATTACTTCAACCTGAAAAAATATTTTACTTATATAATTAATAAATTAATACACACTTAGAGATAGTTTTTATACTATTGAAATTTTGCATAGCCTAATTAAAATACAAATAATTTGATAATTTTATGAGGTACGATGGAACAAATCACCAGTCATTTGCTATTGGGTGGGGAGTTTATTACAGGTATAAAAATAGAAAAATAATTTAATGGTTTCTAAAAAAATGGTTATAATGGTTGGTAGATGGAAAATTTCTAATGGTTGATGAAAAGACAAAGTAAATTTATAACAGACCTCACATGACGGGACTCCTTTTTTTCTTTGATACAAGGGGAGTGAATAAAGAAAGTTTTTGTATGAAGAGTGAGAGTAAGGGATTCTGACTGTCTTGCTGATGAGGAATCAATAAATTGAGTTCGAAAAGTGTTAAACGAACATTGATTATTTTCTTTAACAGACTATTTCAACGAATACCTATCAACTTCTGCAGTGAACAATTTACAGAATAGCATCTTAAGTTTATGAATGAAACTAAATTGACTAATTTAATTAGAAGAGTCCAAAATATCTTAGTTGTCAAAGTAATCCTGTTAGTAGCTGAGTTGGCAACTATTCCATTATTAACTATCACTAAATATCTAGGGCAGCGGTTCCCACCTTTTTTGAGTTGCGTACCCCTTGACAGATATTTAACTGAATAAGTACCCCCTCCCCCCATAAAAAAATAAATTTTTTGTGTACTACATTAAGGGGTAGGTATTATCACCATAAAAAGCCGGTTTTTAAGTTTTCAAGTATATTTTAGTTACAAAAACATTTCAAAAAAGTTTAAACATAACTAACATGTTTTTCAGTTTATAGTACCTAGATCTTTAATTAGATCCCTGCAACTATTTTTATGCACAACAATTTATAATCAGGCTTTAGCATTGAAAGGTAAACTAGTAGGATGGGCTAGCATTCAGCTTATTTCCTGGGTTGTTTATAAGCATTATTACACATTAAATTATAAGCATTATTAGCATAATCATATCGTCCAGAGTACTCGTACTGAATTCAGATGCAATACAAAATTAAAATATTCAAAGTTTGATTTTCATTTGATAGTTTTCAATCAGTTATCTACTGCTTGTTAAAAACATAACAGTATAGTCTTAAAATTCACCACCACTACGTTTAACAACACTCCACATGACAAATTGCTATAAAGCAAGCAGTTCCATTGTGACTGATAGATATAAAGATTACAACAGATTATTTTTTTATGAAAAGACGGAAGCAATGTGCATAAGCAATGGCATCCGCTCCCTGTCCTGCCAAGTGTTCAGAGAGACGTAATGATGTACCATTCCCTTCTCATTAGTTAGTTATTCGTCAGATAAAATAAATCAAACCCAATTTTTATTATGCGTTTTTTTTATAAAAGTAATTTATATAAAAAATTATTGTTTAATTTTATGGTAAAATGGTTTATTTATTATTTATTTTTGTTTAAAACACAAGTGGGCACCACAATGCTTTATCCATATTTTAACTTTGCTCAAGTTGTTCGTTCCTACATGTCATTTTTTTAAATAGTGTCAGCCAGTATGAATTTTTTCCGGCGTTTTCAGCCAGCCCTTCATTTACCCCCCAGTGGGGTTGGGAATCGCTGTTCTAAGGTATCAAAGTTTCAAAGTACACTTTTTCAAAGCACTGTGATCTCACAGCATTTTTGGACTATGGTATTAGACAATCCGTAAGGTTCAACAATAGAATTAATTTAAGAAATCATACATGAAGCCCATAAAGTAGGCATTGGTAATATAAAATAGAACCCTTTCATTGAAAATCAAAAATGTCTTGTCCTCAAGGATCTAAAAAGGCATGGGTGTCACTATGCTTAACAGCGTTTTAGACCTTCCGCTCAGGAGTTCATGAATTTTATCCTCTAGTTGCCTATTCTGAGCCCTTTACAGTAAATGCGGGGGTAAGGCAAGGGGACGGACTCTCCCAATCCTCTTCAACATAGCAATAGAAGAAGCTCTTCAAGAAGTTGCAACAATAGATAAGGGAATTTCAATTGGCTCCAGAATTAACATATTAGCGTTTGCAGACGATGTCGTTATTTGTGCAGAAACTTTAGAGGACCTACGCCAACTAACAAAAGTTTTTATAGACAAAACAGGACAACTAGGGTTAAAAGTAAATGATGAGAAAACCAAATATATGCAATTTTCAAGAAATCGAGTCATAGCCTAATTTCCTCTGCAGGTAGAAGACCATGAATTTGAAAAAGTGGAATATTTTAAGTATTTAGGGGTTATTTTATCCAGAGAAAATAAAGAAGAATTAGAAATCCAAAATAGACTAAATCTTGCAAACAGATGCTTTTACGCGTGCAACAAACTTATGTCATCTAAATTATTGTCAAAAAACACCAAAATTAGAATTTATAAGACAATAATCAGCCCAGTATTATTATATGGAGCTGAAACATGGAGCCTAAACAAAAAGGAAGAAAAGAAGTTAATGACATTTGAAAATAAGATTTTAAGGAAAATATATAGACCAATTTACGAAGGTGGAGAATGGAGGAGACACAAGAGAGAGCTGAGAGAACTCTACAGAGATTCAGATGTGGTTAGCGAATTCAAATGTAGAAGGATTAGATGGGCTGGACATGTTTTACGAAAAGAGGAGCACAATAATTTAAAATTAGTTTTATTAAGAAACCCCAAAGGAAGACGACCGAGAGGAAGGCCAAAACAAAAATTGTGGAGCCAAGTAAAGAAAGACATTGAGCGACTAGGAGCAACCGAGGAAGATGCAGAAGATAGAGCAAGATGGAGAGGCTTCGTTGGTGCGGTCAAATATCTTCTTAGATATGCATGGCCCTGGGAGTAAGAGTAAGTACGAGTAAGTTGCCTATTCTGAGGGGTTTAGAAAACATTTATCTCATTAGATTATAAAACTATCTTTAATGCACCAAAAAATAAAAATGTTACCGTATAGATGAAATCAATACAATTCTTTGGTTGAAAAAACCATCAAATGTGGTCAAAAACCAGCCACAACCTAGATGTTTTTACTACTGTATCTCAGCCAAACATGTTCTACATTTAATAGACCAATGACATATCAGCAGTTTCCACAATTTCTTTATTTCATCAGAGATACTATTAAGGCGTTGTATTTTAGCTAACTGAAGTTCTATACATTGATTTTTACAGCACTTCGGCTCAGAGCATGTATACGGTAATAGAATAAAAAAAGTTGTATTCATAACAAATTAATAAACTAAAAATAATGTTAAGAAATATAAGAAATAAAACAAAGTTATTTACCACTTTAGGATTCTTATGGACTCCAAAGAGCCATGGGAGTTTGGAAGGTTTATTAAGTTTTGACGAATCAAATTCTTCTTGCTTTTTGTTTATCACTGCCACAGAAGAACTTGGCCCTTGGATCCGATTACTGTCACTTTCACTATTTTCACAAGGATACATGTTTATAAACTCACAACCGTTTTCCGTATTTACAGGGCTTTTTGTTTTAGAAATTAACCAACTGTTCACTTTGGATATAGGGTAACTACTCGAATCGTATAGATCGTTTTCTGGGGGAAGTGCTTCAGGGCTTTCCGTGATGACTATCCCAGGATACGCCGAGTAAGTGCCATCACTGACAAACTGTTGGCCCACAGTGTTGCTCGTGTTGTTAGGTCTGCTGGGCTCCACAGTTTTGTAGTTGGAGTCGACATTATCCACGAACGCACTGTCGACATCGCTCATGGCACGGCCGGCGCCAGGTTCAGCGGCTCCCACCGGAGGGTATATCAGTTCGACGCTCCCACTACCGCTCTGCTCCGATTGTGACTGACATCCATTGGTCGGCAGATGATGCAACAACTCATCCTTCAGATGAGAGAGAGCTTCTGTATCCAAGTCCGTTCGCCTCTCTTCCTCTGAAAAAAAAAACAAATACATTGAGAATGGTTTCTAGGAGGAGATGATTCACAAGGCATGTACAAGAGTAAATTATGCACAGTATCACTGTAGTAATTTCAGTATTTCAATTTTCCAATATCACAAGATGTTACACAAACATCCTTGAATAATCTCAACCTACAATCCTCAATCCTACATCTCAACCATCAAATAAAAAAAATGACATGTGAACAGGCATCCAACAATAAATATTAACAAGGATACTAGACTATATATTCCTGTGCTGATTAAACTTTGTCAACCAAAGTTAAAAGACCACCTGGTTCTTAATTTTGAGACATCATCTTTTGCTTTTAGTGTAAAGGCCTCTGCTAGTGAATTTGTCAATGCAACCGATTGAAATCCTGTCGGTCAAAAAACCTTTTTTTCAGTTGTTTACATGTTCATATATACTTTATAGATTCCTGTACACGACACAATCGGTTGTGAAACAGTTTCATTCGAATGAAGTGCTAAAAATAATTTGTAAAGGAGATAAGAAAAAGGGGCTGACCAGAGGGCCCTTTTCTAAAGCACACAAGTTTACCATGCATTACTTCAAATTGTCTTTCCTGAACTCCCGCAGTAACCAAGGGAACTATAATAAGTTTCTATTAAGAAAAAAAAAAAAAAAAAAAAAAAAAACGTTTACCCTTGGCTGCTTCACAATCAGGTCTGCCATCATTCAGCCAATAGCACAGTTGTTTCTCTGTACTTCCCAAAGAATACTCTCCGACACAGTACTCTCCAATCACAGTAGTTGTTTTCTATTTTTCCTTTCTATCCTAGACTCTAGCATCAGCCTCAACCATTCAATACCTGTTACTTCTGAAATATATCCACTTAACTGTTGTGGCATGGGACTCATCTTTTCATAACTATAATTCAACAAGAAACTGTCTTTATAACATAGGACTGACAAGAGTTAAATGTTTATAAAATGCACTTGTGTAGTACTACATGTTGCAATTAAAACAAGTTTTGCTTGAAAGCTAGTGGGAATAAATAAAACTAATTGTTGCCTTTCTAAAGAGAGAATCAAAGCTTTGAATTGATAACAAATTTATTGGTTGTTTACGAAAAATATAAGTTCTTTGTTTATTTAATGTTTTGAAAGGCTTGTTCTCAAAATGCCTTTTCCCCCTTGTTCAAACCTCTATAACTAAAAAAAAAAAAAATGTAGACATGAAACTTACACTAAATTGTTTAAAATTTAAACAAGAAATTAAACACAAACATCTACAACACTCATCTTATAACGAGTACCAGATTTCAACAGATCTCAACCACCCAGAGGGAGCAGAGTTCTGGCTCCCGCAAGCCAGCCAAAAAAAAAGAAGAAAAAGAAACCATGCTTTGGAAAGAAAAAGAAATAAAGCTTTGGTAGAGGCCCTTCCAGGAATTACAGTCACAGCACCCACAAGGGAACGTGGCTGGAGAAACGAAACCAAGATTTACGCTGCTAAGGTGGTCTGCATTAGACTGATCCAGAAGAAGGATTTTCTTCTTTCCTCTGACTGGGGAAAGCCTACGAAGAGGCAGGTGTCCGCCAAGGTTCTCAAGGTGGTCAGGGGGGCGGTAAATTCCATTGTCCCAGACAAGCTCTGAGGATCTGTATATTAATCTGTCTAGGTGAGAGATTTCAATTCTCTCACTAAGAACACTAAAGTCGTCGAGGCCTTTTCAAGGCTTGAAGTGGCCCCAGTAAGACAAACAAAATCTTTGTTGGCTGATCAAACTAATGGCATTTGAAGAGAATGATCCTCAACTTTTCTGAAGGAGAGGCCAACAGGCCACTCAAACTTGGTCATCTTTGAGTGGATTAATAGAGAGGGGTGCTTCTAGTGCCCAAAATATAGGCAGAGTTGCAGCTAGGGCTTAGGAAAGAATCAGTCTGCCCCTTGCTACAAATGGATAGAGGTGGGACACAACCAAAAAAATTGTGGCAAACCGAGTCACTGCTTCCTCTGCGTTATCTGAAGTATACCATGTCACTGGTTGCAGGACATGCTGCGTTTTTAGAAATGAACAAGCTGAGTGGCAACCACCTAAATAAGCGAAGGATAAAAATAAAGAAGACTAGATAATAGCCTTATATTCTTAAAAACTGAAGTACTCAATCCCAGTGATCTAAAGGAAAGGGCTATCCCTAAAGCAATTATCCCATCTCATGAAAATAAGTCTGTAACAACAAAACTTACTGTGAAAATAGGCATTATCATTGTGGAAGAGGGTTGCCTGCTTGGAGAATGCCGCGGCTATGTGGTATGGAGGGGGCTGCTGCAACCTCTGTACTGGGCTCTCTGAACCTCTTGATTCATTTGTGACCGATCCATTCCCCTGAAATGAAAACATGAGGTATTGTGTTTGAAGAAAATCAGAAAACACTTTATAAGAAAAAAACAAACATACGCTTCTTGTGGTACAACTTATATAACCATTATATGCTTACACCGGACTCTTGAGGTTCACCTTATCCGGTTTCCACTGTATAATAAATAATAACCTAATTTCAACAAGTAAATTGTATTTTTTTGTCAAAAGGTTTTTAGATAAAAAAAAACCCAAGAACACTGATAAATATTTTATTATTTACTATCGGAGGAAGCACACAGTTAGTTTTTTCCAAATAAATTATATTTAATTTAAAAAAAGGGACACATTCAAATAGTTGTAAATGTATAAATACTTATAGCATCCATTTGGTAGAAATTGGTATTTTAAAGCATAACGAAAAGATAATTCAGGAACAAATTATCAAGGCATAGGAAGACAAAACAGTTCCTAGAACATTATTTTAGACATTAACTTTAACAAAATATATAAACTAATTTCATAATATTTTTTAACTTAGAATCTAATCCTTCATCACAAGGAAAACAAGAGCGGAGCACAATATGGGTTACTTGGTGGTACCAATGGTACTTCTTACCACCAAATACCTTTTAAAACTGGAAAATTATAAAGAAATTAGTCTAGTTGACATTCCTTTATTTATGCCAGAATGGTATTGATTAATTAATTAACAGGCTATTGACCTCTAACTGTTAACGGTTAAAATTGAATCACTTCCTTATACCCTGGGTTGCAGTCTTCAAAGAACATTAAAAAAATCAAAATACAACAGAGTATTAATAAAAATTAAGTAACAAAAGTAGTTTGAAAATGGTTAGAATTAACTGGGGGTTTTAAAGATAAAAGGTGGGTATATTCTTAACAGACGTTCTGTGGGAATTGCCTGAGCCATACCCACTAAACTCACACTTTTTCCAGGCTTTGTTCTACAGGGAACCATTCATCACATTACTTTAGGGAAACCTGAAAGTAGGATGTGATTTGTTGACATAGAATCACTGACAGTTTGAAAGCAGTTGCCTTTCATATTTATCTAATCTAGTCATAGTCATAGTCACCTACAATCTTATCACTAATCTAGTCATAATCTAATACTTAAGTCACTTGATTAATAGAGTTCCATCATTTAATACAATTTCTCACCACGGAAGCGGAAGGCGTATGTTTCTTGACCACAGCGGTTCGCACTTGGTCCACAAATGGGTTGGTACCACTGCCACTGACATTCACCACCGGCAGAGGCAGTTCACCATTCTGGGAAACACGACAACAACAAATGTAAGACATTCAAAGGTCACCAAACATGATCACTTAGGATAGTGGTTTGAATATCTGTGCCCTATATCACTGGGAAACAACGAATGTTTTGGTTCATTACGGTTTCTTTGATCAAATGCAAGATGTAAAACTTATTTTTAAAGACCCCCAAAATACAAAGCTTTACGGACAACAATCAATACTTTAAAGACCAGATTTGAAGAACAGATAAATAGTGTCTGCCTCAACCTTTTTTGATGAACATTTAAATTAGTGCTTTTTATTGTGAAGTAGATAGTTAAAAGGAAGCCAACTTCCCTGACCGGGTAGGCTGGTTAAGAGATGGCTGGTTGAGAGGCAGGGCCGGAGGTAGCACTTTTGCTGCCCTAAGCAAAGGTTTGCCGCCCCTGGTCCCCTAACACTCAATCCCCAATCCCAAACCTACCCATACCCTTGTTAAGACATCTATAAAAAATTTAACCTGTTTAAAAACTCAGTATAATTATTGGCTTAGAATTTTTAAACAATATGGGTACGGTACTGTAATCCACTGATTGATACACTTATGTACCAAATAAATAAACAAATTTTAACAACTGAAATTTTATGTTGGTTGGGGTAAAGATGTAATCAGGAAAATGCCGGCTGGGAGTTTTGCTGTCCCGTGTGTCCCCAGATGCGGATTAGATGTTATAAATGTTGCATCGGCTAATACGTTGTGCACAGGTGTGGCCGGTGTGGGGGAAGGAGAAGGTTTTTAGTGGCGACAC
Organism: Neoaliturus tenellus; assembly: GCA_030545055.2. NCBI lineage: Eukaryota > Metazoa > Arthropoda > Insecta > Hemiptera > Cicadellidae > Neoaliturus > Neoaliturus tenellus. The sequence goes on along the minus strand of CM061535.1, from coordinate 55,253,040 downwards.
TGTTGCACACGGCCCTGACAAGTGATAAGCACAAGTGCTCATTCGAATCAGATTTATAGCACTGCAAAATTGGTATGAGGCGCGGTAGCGGTACAGTCAGTGCTTTGCTAAACGCAACAAAAAAGAAAATTAACTAAAAAAAGTAGATAACGTTTAGTTGTTTTGTTATGCAATTTTGTTAATTGTGTTTCGTCACATATTAAAAATAATTATTTTGGCGTAAATAATATTTTATTTTTTCCATTTTTTGTCACCCCCCGGGAAAGTGCCGCCTAGTTTGCCTAATAGATGAGCCGGCCCTGTTAGGGTAGTCGGTTACGAGGGAGTCTACTTTACTGTGTATGATATGTGTTCTTGTATACAGTAAAAGGTGTTGTTCAGTATTGGAACTGACACATAACATGTCCAAATGTATTTTAAAACTAGGTGAGTTGCATAAAAAAAAAGTAACGAAAGTTTAGTTGTCCCTAGGAGTCAGTTATGTCCTGGATGGATTTCTACTGAAGCTTTTTGGAACGTCCACATGATGCACAGTAGGACCTCACTAATTCAAACCTCTGTAATCGGTAATTTTTGCACTGTTTCTTCGGGAAACTTTAATATTCCAAAAAGATATACCTTAAAGATAATTCGAAGTGCTTTTTTGTTGCAAAATATAGCCTCTACAATTTGAATTTGCTGAAACTCGAGACTCTAGAATTCGAATTTTGGTGCCGTAATTCGTATCAAGCCCAAAGTTCAAAGTCAACCTCTACAGTTATAACTGAAATCTCGTCATCCTCTGAAATTCAAATTGAGCGCAATGAATAAGCTCGTTGAAACATTAACTAATGCAAATGTTTGATTTCATCTGGAAGTGCAGTTGATTTCATTGGCCGAAAGAGATAACGCAACAAGTACAGATGACAAGACAGAAAAGAATACTGCAGTAAGTTCACTCCGTCATAACAAAGGAAGCTCAGTGAGTGATTTAACTACATGTATGTTTGAAAGCATAAATTATAGTGGGGGCAATGTGTTTTCCAGCTTTTGTCACTATTGACTTACTATCGATCGTATGCAAAGTGAGAATGCATTGAAGCAGTCAAGGATTTAGCTATAGACTTTCATCCATCAAACACTTTCTTCAAAATAAATTAATACAGTGATTAATCACCGTCTTTAAAATAGAAATTTGCCAACAAGGTGTTTTTGCTATAATGCTGTGTTTAGATGGTTTTAATTTATTTTATAATTTATTTCATTTTTATGCATTCCTTTCAATTGGATTTTTCATTATACTTATTAGAATTTTATTTTTAAATCATGTATGAACTGTATTACATATACATGTTTTGTATTAACTATTTTGTAAGTTTAAAAAAATTTAATTAAATTTATGTTAACCTCCATGATTCAAACTTCTTCTAGTACAAAATTAATTGGCTGCCCCCTGAACTTCGAATAAGTGATGTTCTACAGTATTATAACAGTATTATTTCACCCCACCGAGAGCTAACCACACTCACCTGGTTGGGCTGAGCATGGTTCGTGTTGGATGCTATTGCTCGAGCACACTTCGCCAATTCTCTCAGCTTTTTCGGATAAGGGGTCGGAGCCCTCATCAGTACACTTTGCCTTTCCAGAATTGGATTTATCGAAAACCTAATTTTTGGTCTTTCATCGCTCTTCTGCTTGTGATTTGTCATTCGCATCTGGTCGTCAGCGCTGTATGTGAACGTATCTAAAACAAATAATACTTTTAACATAAATCTTAAAATACTGCAATTAAAGAAAGAATTAAATATAAAAATTTCAATTTTGAGATTCAATTTCAAATCCGCAAGGTAAGCAAATATTTTAGTTAATAAAAAAATTACATCCTGTTAGTTTTATTTAAATCAGCTTCCTTAAATAACTCATGCATGTGCAATACATAAACAGAAAATAATAGGACTTCATGGGAATAAAATGTTACTAACTGTTCTGAATTCCTGGGCAAATGTGAATTGAGTGATTTCGAGGTTATCCGATGAACTTAAAACAAAAGTTAAATGATTGATAAAAAAATTGTGACATTTTTAGCAAATATTTTACCTAAAACATTGTACTCTTTTAATTTTTGGACTCGAGTCGATTAGTACAAATTCAGCTTGAAAAATACTCGATACTCGAGTACTCTCACACCCTAGTTTATCTTATACTTCCTGAAACTGGAAATATACGAACACAGCAAACTTGACATTATGCTTTCTGGTTGACATACCGATACCAACGCTAAAGCAGGAAACCCACTAGCCCGGCGGCCACCGCCACCGTCCGGCACCGGCGGCGACTGGCAAGCGCGGCGATCGCCTTGATTTTTCCCGTGAAAACCCACTTGTCCGTGCCGGCCCGTCAAGCTCCATCAGAAACGGCGCTAAATACAGCAGTTCAATGGAGAGTTCGTCGGACGATGAGTTGTTTGTGATAGCCGTGGCGTGTGGTCATGAAGAGAAAAGATTAAAGAGAAAGAAGCATAAGTTCTGGGTTCATGAAATTTTCAAGAGAAGAAAATAATATGGCGAATTTCACCATTTGTTTGAAGATTTGAAAAAAGACAACGCGAAATTCTTTTTGTACTTTCATATGTCTTAGAAGAAGTTTTATGAGTTGCTTGAGCTACTTGAGTTCCCTGAGAAACACAGTAAATTCCATCAACATTTTATCCGTAATCATTGTACGCAACTTTTACGGCACTGTTGATGTAACCACAATGAAGATTGGAAGTCGACTGCAAAATTTGACGGGTCCGCCGGACGGCAAAAATGCCCCCAAGAGCAGTGGTCGCCGCCGGTGACGGACGGTGACGGTACGGAGCCGTGCCGGACGGGTATAGTGGGTTACCCGCACAGAAAAATTGGGTGCCCATTTAAAGCAATGTTGCCGGGACTCGCTGGTCGCCGCTGGTGCGGGACAGTAACGGTGGCCGCCGGGCTAGTGGGTTTCCTGCTTTAATGATACAACATTAGTCTTTGAAAATTCAAATTACTTAACTGCTTAACCTCAACTCAACAAGGCTCTTGAGCGCGCTAGGACTTGGAACACAGATAACAATTTAATAGTAAAAATTATAATAAAACAGAATTTATTTTTCATATGAGAATTTTCATTCACAATAAATTTAGTTGCAAAATGGTTTGCGTCTTTGGGGCGGTTCTCATTTTGCATAGAAAGCATTTATTTGTCAGAAAAAGGCCCTGAGGGCCATGTTGGGTTTACAGGAGCACAAATCCTGTAAGGGATATTTTTCACAACTTCAAATTTTAACATTGCTCTATCCATGTACATTTTATGCAAGTTAGTTCACATTAAAAACAATTTTCAAAATTATTTTTGTCACTCACATTTTTACAATACCACACAATAATGTAACCTCGTAACTCCTCAAATTAGGATTTAAAAATCTCTGAACTCCCACATATATTTGCAATATTCTTTTTCAATAAATTGTATATCAGTAAGGGCATCTTTAATATAAAAATATAAAAACATGAATTGTATACATGTTATTAATATATACCCATCACCAATGCAAACATTCAAGAGAAAAATCATGAATTTCTTAAAACAGAAAGAATCTTATTCAAAAGAAGAGTTTATGAATTGTATTATATCTTTTTTAGATTTTAATTAGCAATTGAGTGATTTCATCAGTGTAGCTTGATTTGAGAAATGTGAATATGTAATTAGGTGTACTGTATGAATTATGACATAAGCTAAGTTTACACTAGCATGTAGCAGAAGCGCCACTAAATCACGCCAGTTTTAGTGTCATGCCACAAGCGGTTTACACACAAAAGTTAGTGTTCTAGCCATGCCACTGTAAATGGCGTAGTTTTCATGGAGACGATTGATTTTTTGCACAGAAATGATTGGTTTTATTTTGTAGTTGTTGTCTGTGACTACCTTTAAAATGTCCGATTACATTGAAAGTTTTCAGAATGTGTTAGGAACAGTGATTGATGTGGTTAGTGAAGAGTTATTAGAAGAAGCACGTGACATTGTGAGTCGGATTAAACCAAGGAAAGCTAGGTCCTGTTGGGAAAGGAAATAAATAAGTAGAAGGATACATTTTGGTGCATCAAAATTGTAAGAGGATTGCTGCTGAGGATAAAGAAAGCTTCAAAAATCATCTAAGAATGACAGAAGAAAAGTTTGAGGAGTTGTTAGGTAAACAAGTGACAAGGGAGCTAGACGTCCGTCACTAGCACTGGCGTTGTGGTTTACACGGGCCACTGGAAGTGACTCGTCAGTACAGATGGCGCGTCACCTGCTAGTGGCGCCAGTAATATATGTAGGAACATTTATTAGTGGCGTCACTCCCGATGGCACGCCACTGCACCCCTCCACTACAAATGGCATGTCATTTAGGGTTTACACAGTTTTGGTGCCACTTTGAAGCCAGTAAAAGTGGCGCCACTGCTACATGCTAGTGTAAACTTAGCTTTAGCCTATTGCAACTTTTGTATTGTTTAATGGCTCAATAAAGCTTATTGAATCTCATATTATTAAGTCTTACCTTGAAGGTAGTCATTTTGAGGCAGCAGGTAGCAAGTGAGCACCATCGTGTGAGAGTCTGGGTCATACTCCTTGACCAGCGGAGTGAGAGGCTTGCTCTGGTTATACACCAGCCAGAGAGCCTTCAGGCTTGCCAACTTGAGCACGGACATCGGTAGGTGTTGCAGCTTGTTGTTGGTCAGACTGAGCACTGTCAGGTTAGCCAGATTGCCTATCTCCGCTGGGACTCTCGTCAGACAGTTGTTCTGGATGGTGAGAATCCTTAGGCTGATGCAGCTTCCAATCTCTACACAGAAATATACAATGAAAGTACTTTGAACATTTTGTAACATTTTATTGTAAGGTACACAACAATAGGCAAAAAGCTTACAGGGTGCACTATGACTAATCTTAAACCACCCCATTGAAATATCTTGTACTTAGCTGCTATGGAAAAGAGAGTTAAACAGTACTGCTTTCCGGAAACAGTTCAAACATAAAAAGTTTGTAAGAACAAAATATTACAAATCTGGTAAATCAAAAAGTAGCATACACATATACATTTTCATAAGTTGAAACCCTATTGTATTGTTTACACTAAAAATACCAGACTTTTATTTTATTTGTATAAGCTTATTTTGTGGTTATATTGCTTGCTTTTTTTTTGTTTTGTTTTGTTTTTTTTTTGTTTTTTTTGCAAAAAGAGCTCGGCGAAAACAAGATATTCAAAATAGGGTATTTTTCAGTGTACCTATGAACCTGTACTTTTAGGGTGAACATTACAAATACTATACTCATTTAAGGAGTTCAAATGGGTTCAGTTGTAAGTTCTACCAATACATGTATATTTTTAAGGACTTGATGTGACATTATTAATGTACCAAATGTATACAATGGACAAAGAGTATTGACTACTGACTAAATTATGTTATTGAATCATATTGTAAATCATGGTTTTTATTCTCTGTATATTTAAATTGTTGATAATAGAAGATTTATATAAAAAAGGCACTGTAATATTAAGTTTTGTCCTCAAAATACTGTCACACATGTTTTGTACATTTCCATAAACCATCAGCCACTCATATGTTGACTTAAAATAATGTTAAAGGTAGGATACAATGTTGGGTGTGCTCTTCTAAGTAAAAACATGAGCTAAAAGTGTAAAACTTACATATAAATGGATCCTTGAGCAGCACAAACAATGATAAAATATCATTAGCACTGGTTAACAATATCATTGTAACATCACTGATCAAATGTTCAACCGAAGATTGTTGATGAATACAACTAAGTATGTTTTTTCCTTCCAAATCTGTAAATTACTTTGATTTATAGGGTGTTTATAGAAGACCTACCCGATTTTAAGTGTTATTTAAAGTAACTGAATTAAAGCTTTGTTAGCACCCTTCATTGTCCGATAGTGTTTGAGGGGAATCAAAGTTAAGTTTTTCCTATTTCTTTATCAGCCAAGTGTAATGGGCACAATTGCCAAAATAATCCTCTTGTGTAAGCATTTAAGGTAGAATAGTTATGGCACCACATTATTTTATGCCACAAAAATATAAGATGGTATAATGTTTCTCAGTCACTCGATGACCATAGGACTGGGTCTGTTCTTCTGATCTTGATACGACCCTCTTTATGATGCCCAGAGTACAATAATCTTATAACTGAAGAATAAATACCCACGTTTTACAGTTTCAACATGTTGTTCAGCAAATTTTTACCAGAGTGCGGCACCTTAGGCGTATATGAAAACATTCTAAAACACAAGTGAGCGAAGCGAACTAGCTTGTCGTGGGACAAGTGAGCAGAGCGAATGAGCTCGTGTTGAAAAAGAAACCAAATATCGTATTTGAGGACAGCCTTAGAAATTTGAAAAATTAAAAATAACGAAGACTTAAATTGTACAGAGAACAATTAGGATTCCAGGGTTAGAATTTTTCAGTTTTCACCGGCCTAGAGCTCACCTGGAGGCAAGTAGTGGATGCGGTTTGAGTCGAGTTCGAGGCAGATGAGTTTGCGCAGCAAGCCGATAGATGAGGGAAGGGTTTCGAGCCGGTTGGACGACAGGTAGAGCTCCTCGAGGTTGCTGAGGTCACCGACCTCCGATGGCAGTGACCTGAGATCGTTGACATCCAGCTTCAGAGTGACTAGAGTTGATATCCTGCCGATCGTTGATGGAACACTCTGTAGGGCAATTCATTTCAATAGAATGAAAACTTTTTAACACTGCCTGTCACATAGACTAGCCAGATGTGATCGCTCGTGTTTTTGTCTATAATGTCATTACCAGGAATCAAACCAGGCACCACTGACTTATGAGGCCAGAGCTGTACCACTGAGCTACCGCCCTGTAACTTAAAACTTATTCATTAGTATTAGTATAGACAAACTTTTCTTTAGTATGTGAGAGTGGTGTCAAAGAATCGATTTATTCTTATTTCAAGGAACAGTACACTCTTGCAGTTCATTTGACTCTGCAAAATTTGAAATCTTCATCCAAACTAATAATTTGGATTTTTTAAACAAAAATATTAATTTTTGCTTGTAGCTTCCATCTGTTATCTGTTACGAACGCTGTACAAAATGTATACAGTACACTCTCGTTCATCGGAACTAATGTGGCGGACGGCCGGTTCGGATGTCGAAAAATTCCGATGAAGCGGAGTCCGCCGTGAGTCATCATTTCCGCCCGTATGGTGACCTATCGTGATTGTATTCACTCTTGTTTTAAGATAACACAAGAGATTTTATGAAAATAAGGCACTCAAACTTTGAACATGGTAACAATGAACCTATAGGAACAAAAACAACGCAGGAAATAAAGATCCAAAATCTTTATTCTCATATTCCTTATTCATATTCCACTCACATTCCAGCAGTCAACTGACTTCCACGTAACACAGGTGCAGTCGCGACGCGAGACAGACTGAATGACAGTTTGGGAAGCGGTCAAAACGGATGTTCACTTCCTGCCCAAAGTTTAAAAATGGAGACTCAACGCTCGCTAATAACTACAGACCTATCTCGCTGATATCAACCTTTTCCAAAGTATTTGAACGAGTTGTGCTCAAAAGGATTATAGACCACTGCATACTTAATAACATACTAACACAAAATCAGCATGGCTTTTTAAAAGGCCGCTCAACAACCACGGCCATCGTCAACCTAACAGAACACATCATTGACCATCTTGAGGAAGGAAATCTAGTCACAAGCATCATGCTGGACTTCAGCAAGGCATTTGATTGCCTTGGCCACAACCTAATCCTAAGCAAACTCAACAACATAGGTATCGGGGGTATAGCCCTCAGCTGGTTTAGGAGTTACCTGGAACAACGGAGCCATCTGGTGGAAATAAAACATGAAGATAAAGGGTTGGTTCACGCTGTACGATCCACTCCACTTATTGTAAACAGGGGCGTACCACAGGGGTCCGTTCTAGGCCCTGTAATGTTCATCCTGTTTACAAATGACATGCCTAAACATCTGGATGGGCTCTGTAATACTCTAATGTACGCAGACGATACAACCCTCATCTCCGCAGGAACTTCCACCGATCAGCTTGCTGTATCATCGTACATAGCATTACACACAGCCTATCAATACTGTCACACAAATGATTTAGTAGTCAACATGACCAAGACAAACCAGCTAGCTTATGGTAGGAAGCGAGACTTAGTACCAGCTTTGCCAGATGTTGACATGAAGTCTGAGGCCAAGTTCCTCGGAGTCACTATAGATGAAAATATGTCATGGACACAGCATGTTGATACCCTGTGCAAAAAATTGAACACAAGCCTGTACATTTTAAAACAAATCAAAGCTATTGCTGACTCAAAGACAGTAAAAACGACCTACTTTGCACTTTTTGAATCGCACATCCGATATGGAATAGTTGTCTGGGGAGGAACAACTCAAGATAATCTAAATCGAATAATGCTCCTTCAAAAGAAAGCCATAAGAGTGATTGATAGTCTTGGACCTATTGACTCTTGCAGAGAGGCTTTTACACGACTACAGATAATGACTGCAGTATCCCTATATATTCGGGAGACAATACTGTATGTTGATAGGCTGAATTTACCACGAATTTCTGACCACCACAACTACCCCACCCGGCATGCTACAGACTACGCACTTCCTGTTCACCACCTTGGCCTGTTAGAGAGAAAACCGTCATATGCTGGCAGAAAACTTTTCAACCTCTTACCTGCAGAAATAAGGAATCTCTCGGGAAAGCAGTTGAAAACAGCACTGGATGACTGGCTGACAACAAGACCCTTCTACACCATGGAAGAATTCAAAAGTGGAAGACTACATGACTGACATAAAAATTTGTTGTAACATTATTGACACTGTACATTTCTCTATGAAATTGTAATAAAGAGTTTCTGATTTCTGATTTCTGCCCCCTTCCTCTTTCTATTTTTGTGCGAATACTCCTCGGCCTCGTAAATCACATTGATGGGTACAGATTATTTAAAACGCCTGATGACGTTAGATGCAAAATGTGGTACTTCACTGTTGTGCGGATAGAACAAATGGAAATTGAAGGCGCTAAAACGAAAAAATTATTTATTTTGTAAGAAAAAAAATTAATGATATCCAGATTTTCAGTTCCGATGAAGCGGAGTTCCGATGTCGCCGAGTCCGATGAACGAGAGTGTACTGTAGCACTTTTCATCACCAGGCTCTCATTCATAATCTGGGCCCCTCCAGAGGATTACAGTAGCATTGTAAGTATTCACACGGGAATGGATTGCGGAGGACAGGAAGTAAACATCCACTTCCCAATTGTTAGTCCGGTGACTTCACTTGCATTACGTGGAGTAGTAATAATTTGCTTTATCATTTACCTTACATTAATCTAAATACAGTACACTCTCGTTCATCGGAACTAATGTGGCGGACGGCCGGTTCGGATGTCAAAAAATTCCGATGAAGCGGAGTCCGTTGTGAGTCGTCATTTCCGTCCATACGGTGACCTATCGTGATTGTATTCACTCTTGTTTTTAAGATAACACAAGAGATTTTGTGAAAATAAGGCACTCAAACTTTGAACATGGTAACAATGATAATGAACCTATAGGAATAAAAACATCGCAGGAAATAAAGATCCAAAATCTTTATTCTCATATATTCCATATTCAAATTCCAGCAGTCAATTGACTTCCACGTAACACAGGTGCAGTCGCGACGCGAGACAGACTGAATGACAGTTTGGGAAGCGGTCGAAGCGGATGTATTGTTCACTTCCTGCCCCCTTCCTCTTTCTATTTTTGTGCTAATACTCCACGGCCTCGTAAATCACATCGATGGGTACAAATTATGGAAAACTCCTGATGACTTTTGATGCAAAATGTGATACTTCACTGTTGTGCGGATAGAACGAATGAAAATTGAAGGCGCTAAAACGGAAAAATTATTTATTTTGTAAGAAAAAAAAATTAATAATGTCCAGATTTTCAGTTCTGATGAAGCGGAGTCCCGATGTCGCCGAGTCCGATGAACGAGAGTGTACTGTATTTAAAAATTTTATTCCTGTACTGTAAAATGGTAGGTTTTAGTTTATTCATTGTATTTTATGAGGGATTTAATCTTTTATTTCCTATTCTTATGGTACACACTTTATTAACTCATCAAGAATAGTGAATATAACCCTAATTGGTCAGCAAAATGAGGGAAACGATGACTCACGGCAGATTACATTTCATTTGAATGTTTTCAATCTGGACTGGCTGTCCCCCACCCCAGTACCAATGAAAAAAGAGTGTACTATAAACATAAATTTGTATAAAATATAAAATATGATTATTTAGACTAGTTTAACTTGTTTTAATTATGCTCATCCAAATAATGTGACAGAACTTTTTTGACAAGAAAATTTTTAAGTTTTTTTTAAAATGAAGATTGAGTGACAGAGCACTTTGTATTTTCTGAAATTCTGTAATGAAACTTTGCATATATCTATACTGAAACAGTTAATAAACACTGGTGCTGAAAAATCTGGTGACACCTTGTAACATTTTTATTATTAACTTAAGCTAAAAGACTAAAATCCTCCATTTTTTCAAAATTATTGATGAATTTAAGCAAAGGTTGATATTTAGCCTACATCAAACTAAAGTTTTCACTAAAGTACAAAGCCATGAACCCCACTTGAAATTAATGACAAAGGAGGCAAAAGCAGGCAGTAAAACTTTGCATGAAACAATACTGCTAAAATATTCAAATCCCATAACTTTTTACATATTCTATGTTTTCGGGTCAAGTTTAACATATCTCAGAATTAAAAAAAAAACCTTTTAAATTAAGTCAGTTATGGTAGAGGAATAAAGTTTTCTCCGTGACTCTTTCTAAGGAATGTTAATACAGTCGTGAATATTCAGTCTCAATTAAAATACTCACCCGGATGTCATTGGATGAAAGAGTCAGTTCAGTCATCTGGCGACATTCTCCAACTTCTTCGGGGATTTCCTCTAGAGTGTTCTCACTGATATCCAAGTGGGTCAATTTTTTAAGGTTTCCCACAAACTGAAATGACCAAATCCAAAACAATCAAAGCCGAACCCTTTGGCATCAAAGACCAAACACTATTTTGTCATTGATGTACGATTTTCAAGCACAACATAACGAAAGGGATGAATGACACAAAAATATGAATGCAACAATGAATGAACCAGTCGTATAGGTTTTTCCAACTACAGGCTAACAAGTAAAAAGACTAACAAGGCTATAAAATATATACGTATCAAGAAATTTTTTTAGTAACATGTACAGTAGTTAATCAGAAATTAATCAGGCCAACTCATTTATACAGGGTGGCATAAAAAGTTTAGGGATTTGGAGGGGGGGATTATTAATTATACAAAAATAAAGAATAAGGTTACCATAAATATTTGTCCTCAAATGTTTGGTTTAGCCACTAGCAACCACTTAGTTTTCTGCACTTTTATTTTTTAATTTCTGTAACGGATTGTTATTAAGTTCATATTTGGCATGAACCATAACCCAACAATGTTCTTTTCATTAAAAAAGTTAATTTTTTCCATTTACCATTTACCATTTACCATAGATGTCTTCTGCCGCAGTCCTTAGAGACCGGGGAATCGTCAATTCTTCTTTGTGTTGTGTTAGTGTAGTGTGTGTGGTGTGTAGAGCCGTGTTTATTTGTGTTCCTCTATAAACTCAGAGAGTTTATAGTAGGGTCGGTTGAGCAGGTATTCTTTGAGTTTTTTTTGAAAGATTGAATGTTGTTTATTTCTTTTAGTTGATTTGGTAAAAGGTTATGCATTTTAATGCCCATATTGTTTGGGGTTTTACTTGTTTTGGTTAATCTGTGTTGGTTGAGATCAAAGTTTGTCTTAATTCTAAGATTGTAGTTGTGGCAATTTGTTCTTAATTGAGGAGGGTTGATTTTGATTTGAATTATTAGCTCATAAAGATATAGGGATATAATGGTGAGGATATGGTTGGATATGAAAAAATGGTTTGCAGTGTTCTCTAGGTTCTATTTGATTTATGATGCGGATTGCTCTTTTTTGAAGTACTAAAATGTCTTGAATGTCTGTTTCGCTTGCAGCGCCCCATGCTGTGATGCCGTAACGCAGGTGGGATGAGAAAAGGGCATGATATGCCGTGATTGTCATTTCTTGGTTTGAGATTCTCCTCAGTCTTCTCAGGGCATACAGTACTTGAGAGAGTTTTTTGTGTAGGTCCTGGATATGGTTGTGCCATGTTAGATATTGGTCGATGGTTATACCTAAGAATTTAACAGTTTCTTCAGCTGTGTCTGTTTGTGGGCCATTATTTTGGTTTTTTGTCTTGAAGTTTATTACAATCGTTTTCTGTTTATTTATTATAAGGTCTATTTCTTTGCACGCCTGAGTTGATGTGGTTAGGATATTTTCAATATTTATTTTTTGAAGGTGGGGTACTGCTGAGTTTTGTGTTGGGGTCAAGATCGTGGTGTCATCTGCAAACATTATACATGAGGTTGTTTCTGGTAGATTGTTTGGAAAAGAGTTTATATACGTTAAGAATAATAGAGGTCCTAATATTGATCCTTGAGGAATTCCTTGAAACGATGTTTGTATAGATGATTTGTAGATGGTTTCATAGTTGTTAATGTTGAATTCAATTTGGACTAGTTGTTTGCGGTTTGAGAGATAGTTTTTTATCCAAACTAAGGCTTTGTTTGTAATATTTAGTTGGCGTAGTTTGTTAATTAGTATTTCTCTATTTAAACTGTCGAATGCTTTCTCAATGTCCAAGAAAATTCCTGATGGTTGAGCTCGGTTTTCCCATGTTTTTGTGATTTCATCGCAGAGTACTGCAAGGGCTGAGTTTGTCGATCTATTGCTTCTGAAACCATGTTGAGAGTTGGATATTTTATTTTTCTTCTCTAGATATTCTATTAATTGATTATGGATAGTTTTCTCGATATATTTAGAGAGTGTAGGTAGTATGGAGATTGGTCTATAGTTACGGATGTTAGTTTTTTCTCCTTTTTTGTGTTTTGGATAGATAATTGCCATTTTCGCTGCGTTAGGTACTGTTGATTGTTCAATTGAGGCGTTAATTATATTTAGAAGGGGCATGATAATCTCATTTTTGCAATGTTTTATTATTCTGTTGGAGATTCCATCTATTCCTGCAGAGTTTTTTGGGGGAAAGTCCGTTATCATTTTGTCGAGTTGTTTCTTCGTAATTTTTTTAAATGTTGAGAGTGAGTCTGGGTCAGTTGAGATGGTTGTCAAAATCGGGAATTTTATTTTTGTCCAGTGTGAATTTTCAAAATGGCGTCCACTTTACAATTTCAAAGGCAAATATCTTAAAAACAATAAAATCAAACAAAATCGGAGAAGGAACATAAAAGTTGACAATTTTAATTATCTAAACAACAATGCCTTATACAATCTATACAGATTGTATAGATTGGACAAAAAATAATAGTTATTGCAAATTTGCTGAAGAAGTTGATTTTTTCATATAATTATAGCAAATTTAGGTGGGTTCCATTAAAAAATCATTATAGCTCCTTCATTAAGTGCCCTATCTTTACAACATTGGTATTGTTGTTTAGATAATTAAAATTGCCAACTTTTTGTCTCTTGTATGGTTTTGATCAATTTTATTGTTTTTAAGATAAGTATTTGCCTTACAAATTTTAAAATGCCCGCCATTTTAAAAATGCATGTTGAAAAAAATTATTATATTATTAAAAATGAAAATTGTTGGGATAAAGGTCCATGTCAAAAATTAAGTTAACATAATGATCTGTTGCGGGATAAAATTAGGTAATAAAAGTGTAAAAAACAAAATGGTGGCTAGAGGCTAAACAAAGCATTTTGGGACATATTTTTAGCCTATATAAACTTTTTTTTATACAAGTAATCCTGAAACGTTGTTTCTGGCATCCTGTATATGAAATTAATTATAACAATCTATGGATATATATATATATATATATTTTTTAATTAATTACAAAATGGAAAGTCATTTATTTGTAGTACTGTCTGTATTTATAATAATTGTGCATATTTAATTACATGATTTACATTCCACATGTTTTGTTTCATAATTAAGGTAGTTTATTTCCTTTTGTTATAATCAAATAACAATGAAAGTAAAACAAACCATGCTCTTTCAAGGAAATTAAATTTCAGCTTTGAAAACCCTTTAATATGAATTGTCCATGGGTGGAATGCAACAAAGACTATAAATTGATTCTAAGAATTAGGTAAATATCTTGAAACTCATATTTATTCAATTACAATAATAAACATTGTTTTGAAATTTCTGAGTCTGAGAAATATTTTTTGGAGTCTCAGAATAACACCATATATAAAAAATAACTTGCTATATCTTCATAAATAGGCTATCACAGTTTTGTGAATTTTTTAACATTTATTTTAGGGGTGGACAGGAATGGATTTTTAGTTCGGGACGGGACTGGACGGGATGGGATTGCTCTTCTCGACGCTTTCAAGAAATATTCGTTTTGACTTTTATCTGAGTGTTGGATAAAGACAAATTAATGTTAAATATCAACTGGTTCAGTTTCCAAATTGTTCCACTTGTTTTTGTATAAGTTACAATGAACCTCCTTTTGTTGAAAAGATTAGAAATATCTAATTTTTATATTTGCAGTATACAATGAGATAAGGATAAGGTATAAATTTTCTTGTAACCAAAAAATTTAAATCAAATCACTAAACAATATACATATAAAAAAGTCCATTAAAATTTTATAAAAGTTTTGTTGAATGAAATATTAAACGTTTTGTACAAAGAATGAAATGAAAAATTTTGTACATCAAAATATAGATTAAAAGAAATGGAAAAATTGTAAAGAAAACAAAACTGTATTACATAAATAGGCCTAAGGCCTGCTCAGTTGAAAAAGAACAAAACACAACAAATTGAAATTATAATAAATATTAACACTAAGGAATGAAGTGGTTCAACAAACCAACACCATTTATAACCCCAAGAAATGTTTATTTTCCATTTTGTATACTTATTGATTTATTCCTAACTGAGACAGGTTCTTACTTGGAGATTATCATAAAAATTGAACTTTGAAAATATACACTATTAGAGATAATTATATTTATTTTTATTTCTATGTATTCATTTCGCTATTTTTTGCTATGTATAAAAAAAGGATAGTATGATGAAAAAATCAATAAAAAAACAATGAAAGTTTAAAGTTATAAACCTCAAAATCTAATAAATGTATTTGTAATGTATTATTTTAAAAACTATATTTAATGGGATTTGAAGTTTTTCATTTAAAAATTATATTAAAATATAATAAGATGCTTTTAACATTATAAAACAGTAATTCAATCAAAGGTTGATTTATTTAACAATACTTTGCCACTTTCCCTTTGATTGGAAAGTCACACAACTTTGGGTGACGTTTTGTTTAATTTGTAAGAGATAAGCTGAACAATAAATCGTTTCGGCCGTGTTTTCGTTCTCGTTAGCAAGATTGCCGGCCGCCAGACCTAAACAACTATTGTTTGGCAGTTCCCGACCCGATAGATTCCCTGGTAAAAAAAAATCCCGCCCGATGATCGGAACAAACTTGCTCCCAAAAATTTTCCTGAAATTTCAGGTCCCGTCCATCCCTAATTTATTTCACCATCATACGAATTTCGACTGTGTGTGGGATAACAGCTTGCCAGACCAATACACTTGTACTTAAGAAGCCACATAATGTATATTGGTACCACAGATAAACAATTCAGAAGAACCTGAGTTATAGTTTAACAATTCTAGAGCTCAATTTCACAGACACTATTTACTGTAGTTGAATACTGCCAGTGTCTGTTTTATTGGACATATAGGACCAATTGAAAGGTTATCATAGCAACTGAGTGAATAATTAAACTCTTCAAACAAACCGATATATCAACAATGAATTAAGTGAACTTTGTCGACATTTTAAAACTGAAAATCATCTGATTCCATTATAACAATTTTGCGTGTTACTCTGAGGAATCTATGACCATGCTCTTAACTAAAACGTTTAATGTAAATAATTATTTACCGACGGCCCCTGGACCATTCCGTTGAGATCGAGCCACAACTCTTGCAACTCCCGTAGCTCCCCCACCACCTCAGGCTGCAAACAGAAAACCAACATTACATTTAACTAATTCACCTTTTACTTATTAATTTCTTAATTATCACTTACAGTGACACTTATACCTCGTACACACTAAAATTAAGAAAAATTTACTTTTCATTTCCATATATTCACAATAATTTAACACTTTTCATGAAATACAATTTTCATAACGTTTGACAAAACATTACATCATTTTGACCATTATCACATTTGCTCTGGTAAAAAGCTTATGGTAAAAGCTCTTTTAACCAACCTCTACGGGATCAGACTATGGTCAGATAATGAAAAAGGTCGGTTAAAACTAATAATACCTTAAATATGTGGTAATAGCAGTTTATGCAACAATTGTATTGTGAAGGCTTTTAAGTCACAAATTGGATGTAGGCTAAGTTAGAACACTGGCGAAGCAAGTGTACTACGTATCTCACGAGTGGCTTAAATGTTGAATACAATCGCTGGATACACAACTTTTTCTACGATCAACTTAAATTTGGTAAATGACTATAATACCCTACTGTAATGTCAAAAATTTATGGGTTATGGATAGCCACCTATCCAAAACGTTTCCACACAGATGTCGCTTGACCAAATCGTTATTCTCACTCAAATATAATCACTCTCTTTTGAGGTTAGGCGCAAAAAAGCCAGTTTACAGGAATCATAGGCCTAATGGAACAATCAGCTGATGTGCGACTTTTGTCAAATTCTGAGCTCTCGTTGGTCTAAAATTTTTATTCTCTTGTGGAACATTGGAACCTGTAGAACCATTAAAGACACCATTAAGACACCATTAAAACACCATTAAAGAATGGGTTTAAATTTGGTTTAATAATGTACCTCCTTATAGTACATTAGGGTACCATAATTGGAGATTATTGTACCGTTGGTAAATAAAATCAATAATATAAAAGAAGTGAAAAATATAAAAAATTGCTGCAACGGGATCAATTGTTTCTAACGTTATCAATTAATTAGGTAACACAAAGTTGGTATCAAACACTATTAAATGACAAAGTTAGGAGTCACATCTAGCACATAATATTAAGAGCAAATAACTTAATTTGATCTACAATGGTAACGTATGATCGACCTCTTTTAGTTTGAAAGTTATTTTTATATCATTGTCGCAACATCGGCTCACACTAGGAAGTTTGTACAGGCCTATTCCGTTGGTTCTGGAAAAACGGTCGGTTAATCCGACGGGCGGTTGATCCGAGGTCGAATAAAAGATAAAAATGTGGACAATGTTTACGAAATAACTATATTTTACATCGTTATATATGTTTCTTTTTGAGGTTATATACAGGGTGCGACAAAAAAACCGACCTATTTTCTTTTATGCACCATTCAGCGACAGTACATCTGAGGGTGGTGGGGGTGGGCTTATTTTAAAGCAAATTTTATGCCATTTCAGTTGTCGTTGAGTAGTGGTCGCCTACATGTTTACAAGCATGTCAAATAACATGCTTTCGTTATCGGGGCGTATTTTATGCTTCTCGTCAGTAAACATTAACATTTCCTTATCAACATTTAAATCAATCATTTGTTTGTCGAAAGTTTTTTGCTTTGCATGGTCAGTGGGCTTTAATTACTGAATAATAGCCAATTAATTGGTTTGGATGGGGATTAAGATCGAACCACAAAATTTTTCAAACCGAATGGTCAGCCATGTTCAAGGCATTTTGCTAGCCTACCAGATTGCAGAGTCTTGGACTCTGGTTCAAGATGTCACCGGTTCGATTCCCGGGGTGTCCACAACAATGTGATGGGTTTGGAATACTATTCCTTAATAGCATTTAGTGTACATAGTTCAATTATCTTAACAAAATTCTTCTGGCGTAGACACGATAAAATCACTAGCTGGTTTTGTAATGGGCTGACGAGGACTGTTTTCCACGCAGCAGCAAGGACTCCATCCATGTTCTCTGGCGTCCGCGCTAACTTTGGACGGCCTGTTGGCTTCGTTTTCAACTCAAAACAAGTTGATCTTAAGTTAGTAACCCTCTGCGTAATTGTGCTAGGATTCGGAATTCTAAATGTTGACCTGATTGAAAGAAAGCACGAAACTGCCGCTGAGTAGCAATGATTGAACCACCAATATTGAAATACGTCTTGATAAGGAACTAGCGTTGTTCAAGCGACCGCTACTCCATAACTACTAAAATGGCATAGAATTTGCGTTCCAACAAACCTACCCCCACCTTTCTCAGATGTTCTGTCGCTGAGAAAGAAAATAGGTCGGTTTTTTTGCCGCACCCTCTATGTTGTGTACAGACATACTATAGCGGCTTTTACTTTCTCGTTGTACTTGTTGGCTTTCCTTGTTGGATTGTTTTTGTTTCATTCATTACGCTTGCTGTCTCATCCAGGCCTACTTCATCGCGTCCTTGTATGATAGTTGCCCTGGAAGTTATAAGGAATAAATTTAGGATGTGAATAGTTAAACATATTTGAAGCATAATAGTTTAGTTGTAAATAAAGATTGTAATCATGAGTGATATTAACACTGGCATTACCGCTCCAATGACGACATCTGCCGCTTCTACAATAGTCCTTCTGCGGTTACGTAGGCCTAGCCTAACTAATCAAATAGTTTTGAGCTCTGTTTTGAATTTCTTTTTAATTAGTAGGCCTATGTTCTTTTATATGTTCAAATATATGTATCTAAATATATTAGTATGTATATTTATGTAATGAATTCAATAAGACTGGTACAGCATGTATGGGCTCCCTTTTGAAAATCTCTATATGTTTGTAAGTTTTTATCAGCTAAAAATAAATTAGGTTTTCAATTATTGTTGTGATACTGCTACTCACTTCATGTTCATTTTTACTATGTAGCATTAAACTTATATAATTAGCATACATGCACAGGTGTGAAGTACAAGGACTTAAACTTAGTGATTATAGCGTACCATACCGTACCGATTTTGTACCGTACCGAGAACCAAGGTACAAAAAAATGTACCGTACCGAACCGTACCGACCTGAAAATTTTTGTACCGCAGACCCCTACCACTCACTTAAGAACTTGTTAAGAAACAAAGGTCTGGCATAGTTTTGCAGCCTTCACGTTCTTTACATTGATTTAGGGTTGTGAGCAAAGTAAAATAACACACGTAAAGATATCAATTAGTTTTAAATGATTTGAACGTAGACTTATTAACTTACCTCTCAATTATAATAAAGAGATATACCTATATTTTTTATAGTTAGCCTACACCCTTTTTTGGAGACCTAAATGGTTCAAAAAGCCTACTGAATAAATAGAATGTTAAGTACACGTACCAGATACGTAAAATCGTTCTGCCCAATATCCAGTCTGATGAGGCGGGAAAATCGGGCCATGGCGCGAGGAAGGGAGGACAGTCGGTTGTCCCGGAGTTCGAGGATCCTCAGCTTCACCAACCTTCCGATGTTGGCAGGCAGGAAGTCGAGCGTCGTGTCGTTGAGGTACAACTCCTCAAGAGAGATGAGCTGAGTGACAGGTTCCGGGAACTGCCGCAGGGGGTTCATGCTCAGGTTCAGCACACTCAGCTTCTTGCAGCCTTTGATGGCTTCGTCTACCTCCTCCACACCTAATCAAATCAAAATACAAAACACGCCCGATTACTCTAGCCCAGGCTATCCGAGGTCACTCTAAGCTGAATTTGAATTTTTTGGTCAGAGCAGAGTTATAACTTGCTAAACATGTGTTTTTGCTTAAAATAAGTAAAAATATTGGTAATTTATAGGTTTAGTTAAATAATAACTAGAAATAAACATAAAAAATATTAATTTAAATGAATGGGATAAAGCTTACATAACAACCTTTCAAAACAAAAGTATGGGTTGACAAACTGAATTAACACTCTGCAGAACATACACCGTTCAAGTAAAGAAGGTTATTTTCATCTATGCT
Organism: Neoaliturus tenellus; assembly: GCA_030545055.2. Lineage (NCBI taxonomy): Eukaryota > Metazoa > Arthropoda > Insecta > Hemiptera > Cicadellidae > Neoaliturus > Neoaliturus tenellus. The sequence continues at coordinate 55,232,971 of CM061535.1, read as the reverse complement.
CGGGAAATTTCAGTGTGCATTGGGCCTTTCCGTGCAGTCATAGTACAAACACAAAGTCAAATCTATATAGTCAAGACTCATATTGAAACTACTCATATTAGTTACGAAATTATCCTCGCTCTAAAAGCAGCGCTCCAAGTGACTGAAGTGCCACGTTGTTATAGGGGGTTGCACGTTCAGTCTCCAACCTGCCAGTTTGTTTGGTAATAAAAGGAAGTGTATTTTGCACGTTATTTTGTTACGTTATGAATTGTATCATGAGTTTAAAAAGTAAAAGAAGGTACAACATTTCAACTTTTTTGCAACTAGAAATTATTTTCTATGTCCTGAAACCCTCTCTGGCGTTTACAATTATATATTGATAAAATGCATGTTTACAAGCATTTCACGTGAAGAAGGGTCTCATAACACCGTAACCACAAAATTAAGTAACCTCTGGATCCGAGGGGTTTGTTGTCCAAAGTAGCCATGGTCCCAAAGACCTCAAGTAATCGGGAGTGTACTGTATTCTTTATTCATCAGTAGTACACTAATAAAATTGAATGGTTTCAAAAAACTTATGATTAAAATCATGTAGCCTATTTTTATTCTTTTACTTAATAAACATAGAGTATCTTAATTTAATTTAATACAGTAAACAGAAGAAAGTTAAATTTCTGCCATTTCAATCAGTAAAAAATTTGCAGTAAGTTATATTCTTTTTCTGGAAGCAAAGGCAACCGAAACCATGGTGGTTACTTCATGGCGTTCTTTTTTTTTTCTAGCGCACTTCAGTTTTTATATTTTAAAATCTATTAAAATCTACTGTGTTGGCCCCAAACACGCTGAAATCAAATGACAGCAAAATTATATAGGTCTAAAAGTGACAATGTACCTTTTGACAAACAGTTTAATAGTGTAATAACAAAATTATTGAACTAATTTTTTTGTGCACAATTTTCATTGAACTGTTGAACTTAAGAAAAAAGTGGTAGTCGCATACTATGGACCTGATGAAGTTATAAGGAACGAAACATGTCGTCTTTTGATAACCAGTGATTGGACAAGGTAATTTTATTTCATTATTACAAAAATGTATATTTTTTTAACATTTGATGATGATACTTCATTTGAATCAGCTTTAATATTAGTTACTGAATTTTCTTCTACATTAAAAATACTAAACACCAATATTTTGGAAATATAAAATGTTAAAAAAAAAAAAAAAAAAAAAAAAAAAAAAAAAACATATTGGTGTTCTTAATTAGGAAGATTACTTTAAAAGCATGTTTACTCATTTTTATCCTGGTCTCTGTAAAGTAGACTTATCCTTAGCAATGTAGAATGCAACAATGGTGGGGGCGTCCCAGAACATCACCAGCTACTGGGGTCGGGCTACATGATCATACCAGTACTGCAGCAGAAAGAAGTATTATTGCTACAGATTTCAAAGGAAATTAAGAAAAATCTATTATTTGGGCATATTATGAACAGGGCGTACGGTAGTTAAAATATTTTATCCACGGAGATAGAGTTATAACTTGTTATAAAACAACTTACAATTCCTATTCAGGTCCAAAGTTTTCAGGTGAACAAGAGATCCTATAGCAGCTGGTAGGGTAGCAATATCATTATCACTGAGATTCAAGAATTGAAGGTTCTGGCAGTAAAACAAGGGTAAAGGAAGATCTCGTATCTGTTAACATGAAACATTATTATTATTACCTCTGAAAACAAGTACAGTAGCCTATAAAAAATTCTCCATACTTCAAAGAAACTATTCTATATAGAACATCTAACTATGATATTATAAAACATAAAATATCTTAAAAATTAAAAAAAATATATATAGTAACTGGTAGATTGCTACATATCTATTGTACAGTTTTAGGTAGTTAGTACGATTATTGGTTAACTAAAAATAACAAAGTAGGTGCCGTACCATGAACCAAACATGAATATTTTATCAACTCTAAGACACGGAGATGGGCCAATAGGTTTTAGCTTTATGTTTGTTTTTAATAAGAATAAACTTACTATTTAATATGGGCCTAATTTAAGCTTGAATTTAAGTTGACTGTAAAATATCTTAACTCTGTTACTGCAAACTTATGTGTCTCTAATCCTACCTGTAATATTTTTAGAGAAGGAAAATACTGAAAACTCTACAACAAGAGGAAATTTGTAAGCGTGCAGGTTAGCTTTTAATTAAACCTCAGCTATGCTCAGGGCTAAAAGACCTGGTTGGCAAAATAAAGGTGATTTACTCTTTTGGGCATTGGTCATTTGGGCTTTTAAGCCGATGATAACTGACCGAAAAGCTCAAGTGCTACCAGGTGGAATCAAACCTGTTCATCCAACACTGGCCTGGCTTTCTCAACCATTGAAATAGGCCTACATCGAATTTTAGTTAGGCCTATTGAGATTAATTTAGTCAGCTGAAACAATCACAATTATGATAATAAGTTCAAATGAGATTCCATTAGACATTTGTTAAGGCAAGTTTAATTTAAAGATTAACTACTATATAAAAAAAATGAAAACAATTTTTTAAGGACTAAACAGAATTTTGTCTAAATTTCTGTGCTACCGTACTTACCCTATTAGAATTGAGATGAAGTGAATCGAGTGTCCGCTCATGAAGGAAAATTGAAGGAGGAACATCATGAAGAGCAGAATTTGACAAATCAATGTCCCTTATTGCATTTTCTTCATTAGACTGACACCATGAAAAGCAGGATAGTGACATCCTGAAACTATCAACTTGTAGATGTATGAATATTATCAAAGTGATTACTAGAAAAATATTTGGTCACACAGCCCTATGTTAAAAGTTAGCCTATGTAACAAAAGTGTACCTTAATGAGATTTGAGAGTATCATATCTTCTTTTATCAAGCACAAAATTACTATCAATGCACAACATACCAGGATTACCAACTTAACTTTACGTAACTGAAGAGAAAAAAGTTCATTCCTGAGAGAATTTCACTTTACTCATTGAAAAGTTACAATTTTTAAAACTTCGCTGAGTAAGTTTATTTATTTATTATTTATATTTATTTATTTATTTTTTTTTTTTTTTTGCAGTCTATTGGATATTTTATGTTAAATTGTAGTTTCGTGAGACTCATGGCACTCTTTTTGCTGATTGAAAGGAATTAATGTTGGTCGAACACAAGCAGTGTTTATTTTATATTTTTTAAGAAAAGTTAAACTTTACATAGTACATCTTATTAGCCAACTCCTATCTTATTTTGTTCATCCAAGGGACTACACCCTCCCACTAATACCATAACTCAATTATGGTAAGCTTTCATGTAACTAACTTGTTTCCTAGTTTCTCAATTGACTTGCCTTACCATAGTGTACGCACAATGTTAGAAAATGATAAATACATTAATTGAAACCAATATTCCTGTTTTCACAATTATGGAGTTATTATTGAACTAAAGGGATGGCAATGGGAGGCGTCTTTTGTAACCTTTTTATGGATATTTTTGAAATAGAAGCACTAAAAACAGCGGATGTTAGGCCTAGGCTCAGAGTCTGGTTTCGTTAGGTTGACAATTGTGTTTTGTTTGTGAGAGGATTGTGGGACTGATCTGTTGCAATTTAAAGACCATCTAAACAAGCAGAGAGTTAATATCTAACTTGAAAAAGAAAATAAGCTCCCATTCCTCGATGTATTTCAACAATTGAAAAAAACTTCTGACACCTGGTGCACTAACGTGTACAGAAAACCAATGGCAATGGGACGCTTTTTAAATTACATATCAAATCGTCCCGCACAATTAAAAATGGGATCAGTCATAGTTTTAATAATAAGAGGAAAAACTATCTGCAGCTCAAAAGAATTGTTTGACAATGAACTCACACAAATAAAAGGTATACTTAAAATAGACAGTTACTTGTTATCCCCTGAATATCATATAGGAAGCTTTAAAACTTATTAATGATCAGGATAAATTAATTGAAAGTGTCCAGAAAGATGCACCTTTAACAACAGTCTGCATCCCTTAGAAAAAAAAACTCTCCGAAAAGATAAGGCAGATCAACTCAAAACGTGGACAACATTCGGACAGTATTTACTTAAATGTAATAAAACAATCTGAAGCCAAGTCACTAAAGTTAAGCCCCCCCCCCCATTAAACAGCAATAGACAAAGAATGAATGAAGTAGGCTACTTTGTTCCTATGAAAAAAGTTACACAGGCCAAATGTCCAGACCTGTAATGTCCGTATAGGTGAACATCTAAAATGGTTAAAAACGAGATTTACAGCTTAAAAATCAGTGAAAACTTTTATGATACTAACCATGAAATTCAATGGGGGGGGGGAGAGTAAAATAGATTAATAGCCTATTATATAAAGAGCCCAACTGGAGAAGGAGAAAGCCGGCAGAATCGCTATTTATTGATAATGGCAATTACAATTTCATGACCATGGGTTGATATAAGCCCCGTTTATTTTTATGTTCTTGAAGATGAATTAAATAACCTACATTACAACAAAGAGCTTGAAGAGTGGCTTTTCCTCTTGAGATAAGCAGGACTCCCACCCCTTCCGCATGTCCAGGTAGGCCTAATAAAGAATTAGTCCCAGTCAGTGTGGTCTACCAATCGGCACGTGCGTGTGAGGCGCCTGAGAAACTTCAGCTACCTGAGGAAGCCCAACGTTTATCAAGGTTCCACGAAATGTAGGATGATATTCCAAGACGCATTTGTGTTGTGTTTGTTTGTGTTTTTGACAAGTAGTCCCTTCCAGAGGAACTAAAAAGGTAAGAGTTGCCTGGTCAGATTACAATATAAACACTGTTTCTACCCTTAAAAATATAGGCCTATGACTAACTTATAGGACTCATTCTACACTTGTAGGTTTTGCAAAGTAGGAGAGCAGGCACCCTATTTGCCATTCTAAGTTTAGTACGGTATCATTTACAAAAATACTCAGGAGATAGGGGCCTAGAGGGCAAAAAGTACAACTTTTGTGGTATTTATGCAGGTGAATTATTCTTTCCACATAGGCCTTAATGAAGATGTTTGTATTGTCACATTTATTAAAACAATGGTGAAATCCATTGGAATGTAAAAGTAGAAGTAACAAACCTCCAGTCTGCTTTCATTCCAATAATGAATTTGGTTAACTCCAATATGATAATCTTAAAAACATTCCGGGTGAACTAAGCCAATCTTATACACAAGCTTGGTTAAGACTCAAATCTTCTTTGCTGATATCTTGGTTGCTTCAGATACTTTCAGATATTGAAACTTGGTCTACAGTGCAGTAGGCCCTACTAGCTGAATATTTAATAATTTTATTTGTATGAATTCATGGATTTTTCAAAGGTGTCTCATTCTATAATAATAAACAGTGAAAGCTAAGTGGTCTCATTTTTAGAATAGGACTAGGCCAAGTTGATTTGACAGTTTACAAAACTATGAATGAAATTTATGATTTAAACAGTTTTTAGGGTACCTGGGAAACTATGAAGAACCTGAGAAGTATTTACCTAAGTAAATTAAGTTTGGCCTACATACGTTACTTAAATTTCTGGGGAGAGGCCATAATATATTAATATTAGGTTAATATTTACAAATTTTAGGTATTCCTTGAAAACAATAACAATAATTGTATTCTGTCTGCAACCCACACATGGTAGCCAACTCTGTGTGTTGTAAACTTTCACCAAGCTTATACAAAAAATTAAATAGACTATAACAAGTTTCGATAATTTTTTTTAAATTTGACTATTTAATTGGTACAACTAAAGGGTAATACTGAATATATCATAATGAAAACTTAAATGGTAACAATAATTTTCTACTTGTAATAGAAAATTAATGCATGTACAGCATGAATGATCAAAAATGATAGCATTGACTAAAGATTCTGATATTGAGATACTGCTGGTTGGTTGCACGAGACGTGAGACAGTCCGCGCATGGGGGAGGGGAACAAGAGGGCTGGGAGGGGTATGGAGTAGGAGTGGGAGGGGCAGCCAACTGTGTACTAGCCTGGCTGCGCACATTCGCCAAATTGTCCTAGCTTTGATTTCCGTAACATATAACCATTAATAATGCTAGAAAAACCACAAAGTAATAATACAATACAGCTGAACCATAATTAAGAATAACGATAAACAGTTATTGATATTCAGTTGATTCAAATTCAATGTTTTACTGACTATTAGGCCGGCCGCACACTGCATCGAACGCGACACGACACGACACGACAATTTCTGTTTTGTTTTGTTCTGTTCTGTTTTGTCGGATGCGCGAAAAAACATCGTCCGACACGACAAAACACGACGGCTTCTACGACCCCTCAACCCGTCTATTTCACTGATTATTATTACCTGTGACTATTATTTCACTGTGATTATTGCCTGATACATCAATCTCTTGCCCTTTGTCATTCCAAATTTTTTAGTTAACATCGACGTTGTGATGCTCTTTCAAAGTAGAGTTGTAAATAGGCGATTTGTTTTGAACTAAAAATAATAGTTTGTCCATATCCACGGCCGCACTGTCTTCACTAGTTTTAACTTAAACTTCCCAAGCAAGCAAAGCAAAAATCCTGCGTAGACGTTCCGTAGATTACATGTGTTTCTGGAGAGGGAGAGGGAGGAAGGATTCGCAACGCATGCGCAGAGCTGGATTCTCTGAGTTTGTTCGATAGCGTTTTGTCATAAAACGAAATTTTCAGTACCTTCGCCAGACGAGGAAAAAACGCCTTAAGGCGTTTTATCGTCGTGTCGTGTTTTGTTCGATGTAGTATGCGTCAGCTCCATTTAAACTCATACAAACTGAGCCGTATAAAACGCCTTCCGTCAAAATGTCTTGTCGTGTCGTGTCGTGTTTGATGCAGTGTGCGGCAGGCCTTATTGAGTAAATGTTTTTAGGATGCATGTAGTGACTGGCACATGACAACAGCTAACAGCTGACTGACGGTGCTGCACTCTGGCGGCGTTTGGACGGGCATGCGCAAAAGCCTCTTTTGCTAGTGCGCATCTGATACACTGTCTCACGTCTCGTGCAACCACCTGTACTTTTCGGTATCTATAGTCAATGGTAATAGTAGCCTTTGTTTTGTGTCCATTCGTTTTGTGTCTATCTACGCCGGAGGCATTTTTTAACGCTTTGACGGGGAACGGTCCAAACCCCAGTCTTGTTACTATCTAACATCGACCATTTGTTAGAAAGCATCATTTAATAGCCCAATGACAAATAAATGGCAACTGGGTCCCAAATCGATCCTTTAAAAAGCTACTAACTTTCCTCAGGATCGAACCGGCAACCTTTGGATTCAAAGGTGAGCACCATAACCACTCAGCTACCCAGCCTATTAAATTTATATGTTATTATGGTTTTAATTATATACCGTATAAATACAAAATATTATATATTTATAATACCATGTACCAGGTTTCCCACGAAGTAGTAGCTATTTTTATGAAAATACTATTCAATAATTTTATAAAAATAATGTACTACAAATAATAGAGATAAAATAATAAACTAGGTACCCTATAAAAATTGTGTCCTCTTCGTGGGATATCTCAGGACACACTGGGTACCGAATGTAAGTCAAGTAAGTAAGTCATTATATATCAAGTTGTTGATATCTATACGTAAAATCAATGGTGATGGTAGTGATGACTATAAAAATACCCCCTTCGCAAGTCTCATGCGTATTTAGCTAAGTTTTAAATGGCATTTGTTATAGAGCAAATCTAAAAATTTTGACCATGATTTTTTATGGGAAATCAACTCTTATCATGCCCTCTATCATGCCTACTCTCCAGCCCTAGGACTAAACCCTCTGATATTAAAATCTGTGCTCTAAACGTGCAGTGCCTTAGGAACAAAAGTGAACTGGTGTCTCTATTTGTTGAAGAAATCAAATGTGACATACTCTGTATTTCTGAACATTGGATTTTAAAGGGCGAAGAGACTTTTTTCACTAGCTTGGCTTACTTGAAACTTGCAAACATATTTTGTAGAAGTGTAAGACTACACGGTGGCGTTGCCATATACAGTGCCTTTAACCTCAATTGTAAGCCCATAGACATTTTAAGTTTTTGTGTTGAACTTGTACTGGAAGCTACTGCGATTCTGCTGTCAGACTTCTCTATCATAGTTGTATCTGTATACAGATCCCCTGCTGGTGATGTGGATTCGTTCCTGGACCTAACTTATTGGATTCATGCCTGAACTATTTGTCTATCTCTCTTAAGCCCCAGAAAATTGTCCTATGTGGGGACTTTAATGTCCGCCTTGAGTGTCGATCCAGAGAAGAGGAATTGTTCTCAAATTTACTTCGCACGCATGGGCTGTACCTAACTACCAGACAACCTACGCGGGGTAATTCGTGCCTTGACTCCATTGCTACCGATATAGACTCCTGGAACTGGAAAGTGGACATCAGGGAACCTGCTGTGGCTGACCACAGTGCTGTGTTGGTCACTATTAAATCTGAAAAGGTAAGCCTCTGTTCCAATACTTGGCATGCTAACTGTTTATCAGTCAAAAGGATTATAAATAATAATGACATACCTCATTTTCGTAATGAATTGCTGTTCATTTGTTGGGACATCCCTAGGCTAAATGTTACTTTGAACCCTGAGGAGGTTTTTAATCAGTTTTTTGATAAGTTTATGAGCAAATTTGACTTGGTTTTCCCAATAATATCCATGAGGTCTAAACCTCGCTCAAATGACAAGACTCCTAATGACAAGGCCTGGTACACTCAGGATCTGGCCAATTTACGTAAATACATTTCTTTCCTGCATGACTTGCTTAAGATGCCAACTACTGCCTCTACACTAGAGAGACTAACTAGATTATATGCTCAATCCAAAAAATTGTACCGCTCTAAAGTAAATGAAGCGAAAAAGAGCTTCAATGTCATGAAGATTAAACAGGCACCTAACACCTGTAAGGCGGCGTGGGATGTCATAAACTCACATAGGACTCCCAGATCCATGACTGTTCCATCGGCCTCTCCTGATGAATTCAACAATTTCTTTACTGAGATTGCGGCCAAAATTGTTGATAACTTACCTGATTTGCAGGCTGATCCGACCGCAAACCTTCTGGACATCTCGCAAGTCTGTAGCCTATGTCACTGGAAAGAGGTGAGTCCAAACTTTGTTACCAGACTTGTTAGTGGTTTCAAATGCTCAAAAAGTCAGGATGTATTTGGAGTTTCATGCTCTCTGCTCAAATCTGTTATCGATGTAATTGTAGGCCCGCTCACACAGGTCATTAACCTCTGTTTGAAGCATGGTTGTTTCCCTGAACAGCTAAAGACCGCTCGGGCCATCCCAGTTTTCAAGAAGGGGGACCCCTCTCTACTGTCAAACTATAGACCCATAGCCATTCTGCCAGCATTCTCCAAGGTCATTGAGTCTATAATGAAGAACCAACTGATAGACTATTTTGAGTCAAACAACCTACTGGCCGATGCCCAACATGGTTTTCGGAGGGGTCGCTCCACCACTACTGCGCTCTCAAGCCTGGTCAGTAGAATTGCGGATGCTTTTGAATCGGGGGATTCAGTTCTGCTCAATATGTGTGACCTGAGCAAAGCGTTCGATGTCGTCTCTCACGCCATCATTATCTCTAAGCTCAAAAAGTACGGTGTCAGCGGCGTAGTCCTTCAGACCATTGCCTCCTTCCTCAAAGACAGAAAACAAGTTGTTTCCCTTGATGGTGCTTTCTCCAGTGTGAACAGTGTGCAGCATGGTGTTCCGCAGGGCTCGGTCCTTGGCCCTCTTTTGTTTACGATAGTCATCAATGACCTTATCCTAAACAATCGCACATTGCTTTTTGCAGACGATTCCACATTGATCTCCAGAGGAAAGGATCTGGACCTGCTGCAAAATGAAGGGGAAGAACTTCTGGCAAGAGCGTTAAACTGGTTCAGTCTAAACCAGCTCAAGGTAAATGAAGACAAAACTCAGGCTGTTCTGTGCACCCTAAAGCCCGACCATCCAGGCAGTGACCCTGTAAAGCTGCTGGGTTTCTGGATTGACCAGCGCCTATCCTGGAAGCACCACATTAAACAGGTATGCGTCAAACTAGCTAGGGTAGTATTTCTCCTAAGAAAGCTTGCACTGGTCATATCTAAGACGTACCTTGTCACGGTGTACCATGCCCTCTTTCACAGCCATGTTAGCTACGGTATAACACTCTGGGGCCACTCTCCTGCAGCGCATGACATCCTGCTGCTTCAAAAGAAGGCCCTGCGAGTTATCACGTCTGCAGGCTATCGTGACCATTGCAAGCCTCTGTTCAAAGATCTTGGAGTACTAACTGTTTACAGTCAATATATCCTGAACAGCTTGGTACAACTGAAGGAGAGCTCAGCACTGCTCCCTAGGCGAGAGGATCATCATTCTTATGGAACACGCCATGGCCACCTCCTTGATCTGCCCCGCTGTCGTCTCGCTTGGACCCAAAAGGGTTATCCCTACTACACGAGCAAGCTGTTCAACAAGCTACCAGTGAGAGTGCGCGAGTTAGGCACGGACAAGTTCAAAGATACCCTGAGGGACTATTTGGTGGGTAGGCCCCTGTATTCGTTAAATGAACTTGACGACACACCGCTTTTCAGCTAAACTGCCATCTTAGTATAAGTTAGTTTTAAATTTTTTTGACGCAATCTATCCAACTTTGTTGGTCAACGATGGAGGATACAAGTATCAAGTAAGTAAGTATCAAGTATACTATTTATTGACATAGCTTGATGAAATTTGATACATATATCTATTTTGATACATATATCTTAAAACGCCCATATGGCGGCAAACCTACAAACCCACCTCCACCGTGTTTGTAGGGAAAATTAATAATATACCAGAACTTAATAGAATTTTGTAAGTACCTTCATTAGGTAAGCATTCACGTATATATTAACACCAGTAAAACACCGCCTGTGGCAGAAAGCTGAATGCGCTACTATATACTCAACCCTTACAGTCATTGTGGTATAAAAGAAAAATCACAAAATTTCATGAGAGATTCAGCAGCTTAGTATTCTAAAGATACCTCACAAAGACAAGGGTATCTTGAAAACTGTAGTTTTCATTAGTGGAAAACTAATTAAAGATAAACAAGGGCAAGATCAAGAAAAAAAAATACAGTGATTGCTTTATAAGTAAAGCTTGTGTTCTTTATCAAAACATATATTATAAAAATAAAACATTTTAAAAATGTATTAATGACATCTTAAAAACATTATTATGGAGAATCCTATTCTCTGAAGCAGTTTAAAGAGGTTGAGGTCTAATGATGATACTCATTGCCATATTATAACTTCCCAGGACATAATTGCTTTCAGAAAAATATTAGAAAAAGGTATTTTATTGTTACTTTTTTCTATCCAGGGTTTTTACAACCATTTATCGACAAAATTCAAGGACTTTAAGGACCATGAGTAGTGGATATATTTAGCTCATTCACATCAATATTTCATAGGATTAAACATTGATCACAATTGTCTATTTTTTTTTATTTATTTTTTTTTTAATATAGTACGCCCATCCAAGATTGGCTACACTAGGCAGTGGGTCTCATTATACAGGTTAAAAACTTGTATGTTCATAGATAAGAAATAATTAAATTTCAATATTTGTATTGTTAGAGACTAAACACAATGTCACAGTTATGGCTCACAGTTTTATCATGTGATGAAAACTTAAGGAATTAGGCTCCGCTCAGGTATAAAAAGTATATGTGTATATTGTTATATTCTCCATAAGAAAAGATACAAATTTGTTTCCAAACAATTAATACTGGTTTCACGATTTCCATAACAGCTATCAAATACCTACTGTCTATGGGTTAAATTTATATTTTGTTTGGTTAACTTTAAAATATGTATGCAAGATTCTTAATGAATTAAGGCAAAATAAATATTTCCACAAAATCAAGGTTCCAGAAGTTTCCAAAATTTCCATGAAGTTCAAGAACTTTTCAAGGTGTATGATAAAAATTATTAAAGTTCAGTAATGTTCAAGACTTTCATGGCTTAAATTTCAAGGACTTGTCTTTTATAGATAAAAACAAACAAAGATTGAATTTAATTCCCTTTGTCATATTTTGGCACGGAAAAGGAGCGTAACTTAGTTTGAGGCAAGCTTACAATCATTATGAACCTGAGTTTAAATAGTACAGTATAGCATAATAACAGGCTAGTGTCATATTATGAGAGCTAGAGCCTCAAACACAATGGAGGTGAAATCGAAATCTATCAGCAGAAAAGAAGGGCAAATGGATCTGTATTGAAATGTCTATTTACAATTAAGGCTCATGACTTTGTCAATTTCACACGTTGTGTTCAAAGACAATAAAATATTCTTGATTCTTGAAGGGGGGAGTCTCAAGGTCAAAGATAGTTTGGTCTGATGTGGTAAAGTTTATTTTTAATACATTAAATATACATATATGCGGTGTTGAAATATAGAAACCAACTTCTTAAAACCGAATGGTCAATAGACTGTACAATGTATAATATCCTAAAAGATTCAATGCAGTGATGTATACATAAGGCACATAGGACAACACGTAGGCTTTGAAACAACTTTGCAATAGAAACAACAAATATCGACACTTAATCACACTTACCAAGTGAATTATATAAAAACTGTCTATCATGCATGTTTAAGATCATTAAATGCTACCATAATGCTGCATATAAATAGTTATTTTAATTATTTAAAACAATTGCTAGAGTTTTTAATACTTTTGAATCTTTAATTACTAAAATACGGGAATCATTTCCATAGTATAAATAGAAACAGTTATTGCACAGATGGTGATAATGTAGTCTGGAAAGATATGCTATATCTTTAGGATAAACAAACTCTTCAATGAATAAAATATATTGTACATTCCTAAATAAAGGGAGGGATGATTTTAACAACAAAGTTAATAATTTATAATACATGTTATATAGGATTTATAAAGAGAAATAGAAAATTTACAATGGACTGGTATAAATGACTTAACCAGTAGAAAAAATTAAGTAGTAGAATTACAAAGAGGGTACCAAAGCCTTTTTTATTTTATAGATGATGACCATGAACACCACAAGTTCCAAAGCAGAGACTACAGTTCTGAGCAGAATTTAATTAAGGGTATCAAAGTCAACACCATGCAATTCTTAATTTGTGGACGAAATTCAAGAAGCTCAATTTTATTTTAATGTGTAAACCTCTAACAGGCCACATGGATTCAGGTGCTGACTACAAAGTAGCAAACTAGTTGTCTTACTTTAAGTTAAAATAGGCCTAAACCTTTTTGAAAGCTATGATTAACATTTGATAAAAATAAAGGTTCCTTCGCAATCGTTGGCATTAATTACGTGTTAGACTGAAAGTTGTTATTTAGCCATATTTTTATGTAATTTCAATTTAAATGTTGAAAAATGGTATTTTTTAGTACTTTTGTACAATTTTAATGTTACTTTATTTCATAAAATAGAAACATGGGTTTTTTAATTAATCTACCAAAAAAAATTTGGCTAATGTCAATTAAGTTATAAAAAATCTGTTCAACCTCTTTAAAAAATTAGATTACGTGAAACCAGTGAATCTTCAGCTGCTTAGCAAATAGTTTCATTAATGAGAATTTGAATATTTATACTCAATATTTTAATTAAGCTACTAATTTAATATTTTAATTAAATTTATGAGGTATCACAGCAAAATTTAATTTTAAATACAAATTTTAAATGTTTCCAGTGACTTTGTATGAAAACGTCAAGATTGTGAGGATAAAATTTTGATTCCATTTGATTTTGATTGCGATTCTTTTCAATATGGACTTTAAAGTTCATAGACACATAGGCTTATATAAACAAATTTTAATTAGTATGAAAACAATACTGAATATAATATAAAGCAATGTAAAGTACAATAATCTAACCCCTTACGGTATGCGGCAAAAAGCTAGTTTGCCGCAGGTTAATGCAACTGACTTAGGAACCTCTGCAGCGATGTAATGAGTTTCAATCTCAGAACTACCTTACCCTTTCTGCACCAGCTATCCTCGTCACGTTGTCTATAGTCTTTGACAAGTTAACATGAGGCAGAACCAGCCGACCAAAATAATCGACTCTTTTCAACTGCTACCCCACCGGCCGGCAATAAAACTGTCTCTGCCTGGAGTGATGCCTGACTCACTATATCAATGTTGACTCCAGTGGGTAGTAAATGTTTTTTGTTTTTTTTTTTATAAAGAGGTTGGCGGACCTCTTTTTGCCTTACTTTGCCCCGTCCACATAGACTATTGATCTGTGCGTGGATCGTATTAGACAAAGTAAGGGGGTGAGCCGCTACAGTACAAGGTGAAAGGTACTGATAAAAGTTCACTGGCAGAACGCGGATTCGAACCCACGACATCGCTGCCATGGTCTCGAAGTCCGGCGCGCTAACCACTACGTCACCGACTCACCCAATGTTAAATGTTATTGATTGTGTTATTAATTCAGAATGGACATCATATCAAGCACTGCCAGGCGGCGACAGTTTACGCCCAGCCGGTGGGGTAGCAGTTAATAAGAGCCGATTATTTCGGTTGGCTGGTTCTGCCTCATGTTAACTTGTCTAGGACTGTAATTTGGTTTACCAACAGATCTGTAGTCTATGCGCAAATTGGGTAAAGTACAGTAGAACCTCGATGACACTCCTTATAGTTCGACACGGTCTGTGACAACTCAGCATGTCAGTAACGACTGATAATGTCCATGTTGGGAACTGACAAAAGTGGAAATGTAAACGAAATGGTCAATAATTTTAATTTTGGCTATGTTATAGTTCAATCAAGTTATGTTTTCATTAAAATTTTGTGTTTCCTAAATTCAACTCATGATTTTTATGCTCCCAGTATTAAAATTTCCTATATACTCCCTACAGTTTGACTTTTCGATGGTTTGACACTCTCTAAGTCCACAAAGTGTCGAACTATCGAGGTTCTACTGTAACTAGGTTGCTGCTTTATTTATTATTGTCCATGTCTACTACATTTTGTAATGTTGAATGACAAAAACCAATGATTATTGATTGATTCTCTTAAAAATATTACTGCACTAAAAATATTAACGAGTGAAAGTTTTAACATTGTATCAAAGTTAATTGTGCTCATTATTTATTATTGCTTTGATCAATAAACCTGAGAAATATATAAGTTGCAAGGCTAGAATTTATTTTGCATTTACTAACCTTAAATTTTTCATGCAGTGCATTTCATAATAGGTCTGGAACTAACAAGTGAAAACAATACTGATAATCTTGCTGACCTTATGGCTGATACTCAATATTTTACACTGGAATTACAGTAGAGACTACAGGACATTTATAATTATTGTACCATAATTAAAACATCATTACAAAATTACATGCTTATAAATATTTCTAAAAGTGTTATTAAGAAAAGATTTGAAATTTCATCACTATTAGGTGAATCGCCTAATGTAATCTAATTTTAGAGGCATATCATGCAAAATTTGCATGAATCTTGGCAGTGAATATTGACAAATGAAATTAACGCATTTCAACTGTGGAACCCTATAAATATAAAAGGGTTCAACTGAACATTCTTAAAAATCTTTTTGTCCCAACAATTCATTTTGTATTACAAATAGACATTTACAAATTTTTTTTTTTGTATGATTAATCTTGGCAATTCTATCAACATTCGTCTAAAAGTAAAATTTTATACTAATTGATTCAAGCAATCCTAGTGCTAACACATCTGAAATGTTGTGCAAGTAATTAATTATCATCAGTCATATTATCATCACTTTCAATACAATTGCTTAGGAAATATGTGCTTCATGAACCTCTAAATTTAAATATTATGGTAACTTAATTGAAGTCAATCAAAAGTTTTCTAAAATTTACTTAAAATTCATATATTATTTGGTTAATGTAAAAGAAACTTGTAGATATGGCTCATTGTTTTATGCTATTGCTTTATATATATTACAAACCCATAGTTACTAGATTACAATTAAATAACAAAATTAAGACTACTAATTACAGTTCATTGTCATGTTTGAAATGTTTGTTTTTGATGATTAATAAATTACAAATACTGATTAACATATTATAAAATAAAATCCAACAAATATACAAAGTAAACAGTATTATAATATAACTTTTACTTAACCTGAACTTAAGGTTATATATTATCAATAAAATTATTTACAAAATATACGTAGCATGATCAGGAAAAGAGTTGCTTGAATCAAAATTTCTGATGTTAGTAAAATTATTTTACCTTATTAAATTATTTTTTCTTGTGGTAACAATAAAGAAATCTGTAATTATGTTGCACAAGTTCTAACCAACTCCTATTCTTAATTTAAATAAAAATACTTACATTTACAAATTAAAAAATAAACATAATTTTGAACCACTTAAAGGAGATTCACACCCAAAGCTCTTCCAAAAATCTACATTCAACAACTCTGTATTTGATGTAATTGCAAGATATGACTATTATACGGAGTGATCATTTTAACTGTGTTACCATTCGTAAATCAAAACTACAATATTATACAAATTTTTAATTAGACACCTTACTTTGTTCATGGAGACCATTACAAAATAATATGTATGTTGATCAACCTTTTTGACTGCTGAAATTTAAAAATCAAATTTGTATTTGTAATGGTCTACAAAACAAGCTATGGTCCCTCATTAAAAGTTTTCTGTTAATATTGTAGTTAAGGATTTACCAATTTTGGAAAAGTTAAAACTAACACCCAGTATAAAATATAATCTAACCCAGTATAATCTAAGTTAAAATTTCATTTTCCGTTGTACCGTCAACAGTACAATTTTCTAAAATACAACAAATATATTTATGTCTATATGTACAGTTAAACATTACCTAAGTTACAATTGTATATATTACCTCTTTCCATAAAATATTAACAATAAAATTAACAATGACTTTTCTTGACTTAGAATACCTTTGAGGCTAGTACATACCACCACTCGACCGTTTCTCACAGTTGAGATTAATAGAATAATGATTTTAAGAGTAGATAAGAAGACAACAGGCTTACCAACCTTAATGATGTTTCACTCCCTACAAATTAAAATTTTGTGAACCATGTAATGTTATCTCTCTCCGATCTGACAAACGTAGTTGGTTCAAATTTTAATACCTCCTTTGTCCACTAGAGTTATCAAGGACCCCCACTGGCAAAATTGTTGTTACAGAAATAGTTTATCAACAAATAAGTTTTATGGGCAAATACACATTAAAATCAACAAATGAGAGTTGAATTAACATATATTTCCAAGTTATTGGTTACGGATAAACTGTATGCCTGAAACCTGGCAATCACTTAAGTTCAGTATAGAAGCAATGAATATATAAAACACTGAATAGACCAACAGCATAAAAAACCTTAACTAACTTACAGAGCAGAGAATGCAACATAAACAAACCTAGTCTGACTCCATGGAGCAAAATGAAATGTGAGGGCTAAAACGAATACTGAAATAAACAGCGCTCTGCAGAGTTAGGATAAAATTTAGGCCACCTAATAGGCTAACAGTGGGGAAAGAAGAGGGGTAACTGGAGATCGTCTTGTCTCATGCTTATTGAACATTAATATGATTTGGCTAATGTTAAATAGTCATTGTTGATGATTTTTAACAAATAATGCCAAAAAGAGCATTTGCCAATTTTTTACCCAATTGCCAATTTGTCAAATTGAGCATTTGCCAATTGGTTTTACCAATTATTGTTATATATACATAAGATTCTAATTAATATTATATACCGTACATCATAATAATTCCACTAAATGATAATTTATAAAGAATAGCTCACATGAAAATACTAAATTAAAATTACAATATTAATAAAATTTTTCTAATGAATAACTTGTTTTTCATATTGAGGGTAAGCCTGTTCTCTTGAAAGGACAATAAAATAACAAATTTTTTACCTATAAATAAACTCTAGGTTATTTCAGGGTTGTTGCCTCTCGAAGAGCTGACATCCACCTGAAAAGCAAAATAAAGTGAAATCAATCTATACTTAATTAATTTAATTTAAAAGTGAGCATAAGTTTCTTTATTTGATGTAAAAACTTATGAAGCCTACCGTTTTTCAAATAATACAAAAAAATTCGGATAAAAACAAAAATCATTATCTATTGAAAAAAGTTAATCAGAGTAAACTTATAGCTCATCAGAAAAATGATAATAGGCCTAGTTCAAATAATTTTTTAACATAAGATTTTTTGATCTCAAAATAAATTTTAAAATTTTGAAGTCTAAATCCTGGTTATTAGCAATAACTTCTATGGGAGGAAGGTGATGGAAAATAGAAATTATAAAACACCACAATCATAGACATTTCAATAGAGACAATGGTACAGTAGAACTTCGATTAACCATCACTCTCTGTTATCCGTCACCCCATAGACGCACATTTTACTAATTTTACCGTGTCATAATTGACGCCATAATGAAAATGTATGACATTTCAAATCAAATAAGATGTCAATAACCTTGATTTTCCCGGGAAAAACCCTGCCCCCTGGTAAGGGGGCAGGAGTTGGGAGAGTCTATTGAAGATGGATTCAGTTGTTGTTACAGGAGCTCAGTACTGTAATAGTCATCAGAGAGTTGTGACAATCATACATCAAAATTGTTTGGCCTGGAAATGGCTAATTATTCCTGGTGCCTAGAGTCGCAAACACCATTGTTCTCAAGTTAATTATGATGCCTGTAAGAGGAAAACATCTTTGCCTAGTAATCAGTGCATGAAACTTGACGTTCTGTTCATTAACAAATAAAATGTTTATCATGGAAGATGATACTTTAAAATCAAAACAATAAGGATGCACTATTTTGTCTCCAATGAAATAATAAAATCCTTAAAACAGGAAACAACTAGTTGCGAGTGTACCCACTAAGAGTTGTAGTTCCTTTTCTCCGGGACTAGCCGATTGTCATGACTGTTCCCCAATATTTATTAGACCGTAACTGAACTCAATACACGAGAAACGTTGGCCCAACTGTTTTTTTCTGTTACAGTGTGAACTAACTGTTAATGGTAGTGCTTCAATGATGAAAAAATATGAATGAAACTGGAAGTTTTTTAAAGTTGCAGGAAATTCAAAACTGCTAAAATAATTATGCAGATTTATGGTGTTAGTAGAATGACTGTAAATGACATAAAACGGCTACGTTTTGTCCAACAATCAAATTAAGTTCCACTGACATTGACCTTGGATTGCACATGTCAAGGGAAAGTGCAGCGTACAGTTGTAAGACCGGGGTGTGGCATACCCGAATGAGCAATGCTGCTAGTGCTAGACAATACTAATAACGCCAAAATTATTAATTACAACACTAATTAAACTGACCTGAAGGATTTGTTTGCTTAATAGTCTTAGCACCCTCAAGGGAGTTAAATATTTACAATAAATAAATAAAATTATTGCAATTGGAACTAACATAATCCATCTAGGATTTTTGATTTATTTTGTGGCTAAGAATAAATGAATAACGTAAGTGGAAAGGTGGATTGGACTAACCTGTCGGCAGAATGACTGTCTGTAGCGAACACCAGCGGAGGTTGGCCCGGGTGAACCAGCTTAAACAGCACTTTGGACTCCAAGCACGCGTCATCGCATTCACCCTGTACATAGACAAATAGTATACAGAGAATTCCTTACTGTTCGTCTAAGTAGTAAATTTATGCTTTTTGTACGTAGAGCACATTTTACTCACTCATCCATTAGCGTTCAGTATTGTGCTATACTTTGAAAGATAATTTAATGTAGACCAAACATAATTATTTGGCCCATGCTTATGTTTAAGATTTTCTTCTACCTATTTGCTGGCTGTCCCCCCCCCCACCATAGTCTCCATTATGGTAATTTAAAATAAATTGTGTGGTCTCTTATTTAGATTTTACTGGTCATTTATGTTATAAAGGATCACCACTTAAATTTTCAATGCTATGTCAAGGGAGATTATTTAGCAGATTTATTTTTTACCATTGATCAAGTACAACATATTCGTTGAAAACCACAATATTGGATAACGTTCCAGTAGGGTGAATTTTGAAATTAACTAAGAATAGCCAGGATTATGTAATTTAAAAAAAAGTCTAGAATACACAGTGAAGGGATTATCCTATATTTGCTTACAACACACCTAAGGGAGCAAAACCTACGTCCTCATTAAAATGGTGTTTATGGAGAAAATAAAAAATAAAAAAATTCCTCAGAAAATTAACCAAGTGCTCAGGTCTGCTGTGGCAGGAGTATTTTTCTTATAAATTCATTTTGTATTGTTTATATTTAAAATTGCTAAATCGGGACCTCAATGTCAAGTTTTTTACTTATCAAGGTCAGAATTTTTATCACTTTGATTTGATAAATACATAAACGTTCAAACCAAGGAAGGGAAAAATACAAATATCAACTTATAGATATGGTGTGCAAAGTTATATCTAGCCATTTTAGAGGGTTTCAAATACAAATATTTTATGACTAATCTCTTCAATTCTTCTTTCCATTGATGTGCTCGTACCTCTGGTATTGTCTCCAGGTTGTACCCCAGCACTGGAATGCTCTCATTGGCTACCACATCCTCCGAGGCTTTGTATGCGTACAGGACCTGCTCCTTAAGTACGAACCAGAGACGTTTCCACCGAGTGCGGGACTTTCGTAGCAGCCAACCGCTCATCTGAGATCCACTGTCATTGGCTGTCACCTGCAAAACACACATCATTTACACGAGAAAACCGTTTCACCTGCGAAACACACAGTCATGTACATAAGAATTCTGAAGTTGTACAACACAGTAGTTGGTCTTTCTCAGTGCTAGAACAATCACAACAGGTCTTGGCTGGTTGTACATCTACTTAAGACGAGGCATTCCCAGAAATTTCTTAATTTTTCAAATGTTTAGGCTCAGAAAACTTTTCCATTGATTTTGTTTCATCTTCTCACCATTGATCATAATAAATCCTAATGGGAATTAAAATAGTTATAAGTTAGTGAGGAAATTGCTGGTTGACAAGAAAAGCAGGTTTACCATAGAAAGTGAAGGCATCCTTCTATAGCACAAAATAAACATACTCAACAATACAAAGTCTTTGATATTTCAGGGCTATTAGCTTATCTATCAACATGAAACAGACAGGAGAAGATGAAACATACATGATAATTATTAGTTGATATTATCCTTTAACAACTACTAGCCCATGGCTATTAGACTCTGAACTGGTCTAAACTGGTTAAGGTAAGAGAACTTTCAATAAATTACATCTACAGTTGACTTCCTCTAGTCATCCTCCTTTTAATTGGCCTCTGCTTTAACCAGCCTGTCACAAAAAATACTCCCTTTTATTCTATTTTTTTAACGTGACATTGCTTTAATAGTTTTGTTTCAAATCAAACAATTTCAATCAAATTCCCTGGGGTGGAAGTGAACGCCACATAAATTAATTATGTTTGTTTACTTTTTCCAGTAAATCATAATTCTGAATTCTTTTTCGTCAGGCCTAAGACACGGATCTCATGGATGTCAAATGTAGGCATACTTAATATTCTGTTGCTCTTATGTATACACTAACAGAGTTACAGTGTGACTGTTTACACCTACAGTATTTATTATAAGTTATGTGATGACAATGTTTAATGCACTAAATGTATTGTTTGTGCTTTTGATTAGCCTGTCCAGTTAAAGTTTTTGTAAAAGTATAAAATGAATGTCGAACATAAAAGACTTTTGACCTGACTTGAAAGTCAGTTTGTAACCATGGAGCAAAAACAAACAAAATTGTAATGTTAAAATTTTATTAATGTTGTTTTCCATTATTGCATTTAGACCATTGACAAATGTAATTTAACGTTTTTAAGTTACGTCCCCAACTTATTAGCCACCCAATTTATTATCCAGTCGCGGTCTGGTCCCGAGGTGGCCAGTTAAGAGGGAGTCTACTGTGTAAAGAAATAAATTCTTTTGACATTCTCACCTCTTTTAGCCTCTGGGGAATGTATTTTTTCACTTTCTTCCCTGAGCTCTGGCCAATTTTCTTGAACAAACTTTTTATCTCTTGCATTTTCACAACTAAATCTTCTTCTGACAGTTTTAACTCTTTCTTGACAACTTCTGCCATATTAGCTGCTGGATCTTCTATTTCTGTAACGTTAGGTTTGTGAGTTAAATGTTATTTTATAAAACTGAATTAAAATGATAATCCATTGTCTCAATAAGCATGAAATATAGTACTCACACATCATAGGTTCACCCAATGCATCCCCAAGGTATTACCCAAGGGTATTTTTTTAGTGGTGCAACTTCAGAATGAAATAAATCAATTAAAAATAATTCATATTACTTATTACTATGAAAAAGCATTGATTTAGTGGTGCGGCTTCAGAATGAAATAAATCAATAAAAAATAATTTATATTACTATGAAAAAGCATTGATTTAAACCAAAGTTGTGCAGTGTGTTTGAGGACTATGGTTCTTAGGTGCTTCAAGTGCCTGGACTGGACAATCCTCCTCTCCAGTGAACTTAAGTCGGAGGGTGCAGCTGTAGCAGTCAAAAATGTCGTTGGTTCCGGGGCATGCCGCCTTTTTTAAACTCGCCATAGAAAAGGCTAAACATACCGAGTGTCAACTACTGAAAAAGCGGCATACAAAAAAAAGTACTTTTAGTAGATACTTAGCAGTAAAGTAAAAACTAAACTAAAAAAAAAACTAACTAGAAAACTAATTATTAAACTAATTAGTAAAAACTAAACTAAGTAGTGAAAAGTATTACTTTTAGTAGTCTCATCTTCTGGGAACAGGAAGAACGCAACCCCGATGATTTGAAACAAGGGGCTCCCCCTCCCCCCCAAGTAATGAAATGGTTCCAGGAGGAACAAAGCTTGGAAAAGGTGTGGGTATAGTTCAGGCGAGTCCCACATAATGTCTGTAAAAAGGATTCCAACCACCATCTCACAAAAAAAAAAGGTTTCTGGCATATGGGCTTCAGGACGTGCCTTTAGAAAGTCCAGTAAATATTCTAGCCCCCTTTCCATAACCTGGTCCCTGGTTGTTTTTCCGTCAACGGCACAATGAATGTTGCCTTCTAAGTAATTTAGAGTCCGTGGCTTGTCACCGTAGACTTGAGACTTGAAACATGACCACAGAAAGTGCTCTGTAGGAGTGATATCTGTTAAATCAGCCTGTTACATTACCTATATGAGATGATGCATTTACCAAACGCTCATAAGCCTTTACACCAGAAATAAGAAAAGAGGTAATTTTAACAGAGATTGTGTGATATCACATTGAGAGACAGACTACTTTCTGTGGGTATATGTCAAGTCTCAAGTCTACATTGACCCAGACTCTGAATGACTTACAAGTCAACATTTACCGAGTTATTGACAGAACACACTACCAGGTGATGGAGAAGGGGCTTGAAGATTGGATTCATAGATTGGACTTTCTATGGGCACGCTCTGGAGCAAACATGCCGGAAATCAATTTTAAAAACGAATGTCATAATATTGTAGTTTAAATAAATCCATTTTCAAGTTAATACAAATTTTTTTTTGTTTAATTGCATTTTTTAAATTTCACTACAAAAAAAAAAAAAAAAAATCATCATGAACTATGACTATTATACTAAGTAGTCACCTATAAATTGTCAATTTAAGGCATTTTCGTATGAGGTAAGCTTTGAGGAACATACCATTGAGAAGATATTTGTAGCATTCTACACATACACGGTCAGAGTTGAAATGCATGTACAGCATTGGAGCTTTGTAGTCTGAACAGGCACTGCAGACAACCTGTACAGGTAAATGATTTTCAATGTGTAAATAGGCCTACTCCTGACTATCCATCTATTCATCAGAGAATATAGAATTTAATTTAAAATTATGAAGTAGAAATTCAAAATATTACAAAAATATACAATATAGCCTAGCTACCAAGGCCCTCGATAACACAACTACAGTAGAACCTCGGAAGGTTTGGCCGCCGGATAATACGGGCGCGGTCTTCCAGGAATAAAATTTTCAACTGCGGGTAATGTCTTTATGCTCAGTTCTAGTAAACCCCTTCCCTTCAATTCCTTAAGAACATTTTTTATCGATCAGTTGCATTTATTTTATTTATGTCATGTTTGGCAATGCTTTTATGCTAAAATTTTTAAATTTACATGCTGTATTATTAAATTTATGTATCAGAATAATCGTGGCAGTAGATCGTGTTCACAGAAATGTCTGAAAAACGTATACCTATACCGTTAACAGTTGAATTTAAGAACATATTTTGCATAACAAAAAAAACATTATGTTTTATACGTGTTTTATTTTATGGTTGATTATGTTAATTTTCCATGAACTCTTAATAGTGAGGTTTTATTGAAATTGCAATTTCTATAGAAAAAGTTAAAAACATGTCACCTTGATAAGACGAATTATTAGTAATCTGACATCACACCCAATTAGACGTGCACCTTAACAAGATGTCTGTTTTGTATGAACCCTTAAGAATCGTCTTATACTGTACCTGTGAGGTACATCACACAAAAAAATTTATGACCAATAAAAAAAATAACCTTCTAATTAAATTCAAAATTACACGACTATGTGTATTTTCTGCTGTTTTGGTATCAAGGTTCTCTTTCTGTCCATGGTTTTAAGCCCTCGTTATTGTTATTTTGAGTGGGGCATAAAATAAGACTTTATTCCATAAAATATTCAGTGGGATATATTAGATTTGTCAAAACTGTGTTCTAAGCTAACACATTTATGTTTAGTATAACTTACCTTTCCACAAGCACGGCAATGATGTCTGCGAAAAGTCATAGTAAACTCAGCTGTACAGATCTGACACATTGTCACTCTCTTGTCCTGGATCCAAACTGGCGCCTGAAAAGAAAAACGTGGTTAGTTATTGATTCAATCTCACACTGCCAACTAATACTATTGTTCTTGGCTGGTTTTAGCGAATTTCCCTATAGGGAATACGCTATTACGGTAGTAGCCATGGTAAGACCTAAGCCCGGGACCACTTAACTTTTTCATTTTGAGGTCCCCAGAAGCCAAAAACACCGTTTGTTCATTTTCATATATATGTATATATATATCTATATATATATATATATATGTGTCCGTGGTACCGATAACTTTTGAAGCGGACCTCCGATTTTGATCAAATTTGGTATGAAGGTGTAAGACCAGATCTATTTTCATGAGTTCGCAAACCAGTGTTGTCGGGTTATGGGAACGGGGTTTTATGGGGTTTCAAAGGGGTCAAAATTGGGTTTTTGGCATTTTTGGATCTCAATTTTCAAAATTCATGAATTTTGACTAAAACCATTCAGAAGAGCTTAAAAAAACAAACAATTTAGTATTTTGAATCATTAAAATAGCTTAACTGGTTATGGAGAAAATTCAAATCAAGTTTCCCATGTTATTCTTATGGGTAAATCTTTAAAAAGTTATATATCGCTTATTTATCAACATATTTTAATCAAAATTTTTATGAACCTTCACTAGGTGGTGAGTAATTAAGATTTGATAAAAAACCCACATGGCAGCAAACCTACATGCTAAATCCCATGGGAAAATAAGTGTATAATGGGAGCAAGAGAGATGGAGATAATAAAGCATTTATTCCTAATCAGCTGATCAGCTGTCTTCTGCATATTTCTCAAATTTGAAATGTTTATGTTTTGTTATTTGTAAACAAATAATTCCTTTTGCATGGAAGCTTTGGATATGCACTTTTATTACTGTTAAAAAAGTCATTAATTGTAATCTAAATATTAATATATAAATTAATTATTAAATAAAAATAATTTACTCAGAAATATAATGCCATTAAATATATTATATTTCCTTGTAAAGATTATTAGTTATATAAGATAGCCACAAAGTTCTTTGATGTTGAAACAATATAATTCTTTGGAAATTCGCTGAGTACGCAGGTCTGCTGCGACGGGGGTATTAACAAATATGATTCATATCGTATTTTTTTTTCCTTGTTGGTGATGGTAAGTTTTTTTTGTTTTTTTTTAGTAAATTATTGCGGACATTTTCCATCACTGATAACTGATCAGTTAAATCACTGTTTTCACTAATCAGTGATGGAAAATGTCCGCAGTAATTTACATATATTGTATCTTGAAAAAATCTATGGTACATTTGTTTATTTAACTTGTTTCTTTTGTCTTTTTTAAATTTAATTTTCCACCATTTTTGAATGCTAACCTGTAATTTATGTAAAAATGACAAGTTTACTTGACAGGTTAAAAGTTAAATAATAGTTACTTGGCATTTTTGTTGCCCATGGCATTTTGATGTATTCTCAAATGGAAATAAACAAACGATTCTGATTCCTAAATAAGCACAAGTTATCTTTTCGGACAAGGTAAATAAAACACTGAGGTAAACATTGAGGGTTTGAAATCTCTATTTGAATTATACCTTAGACAAAGAATTTTGCAAAAAAATTGAATTGTATATCTAAAGAATGGGGTTAGCTGTTCATTTTGAATTTTCAAATACATAATTTGTTCCATCTAATTTGTTGGTGACTATTGTTACTTGAGGCCTGAATTATAATAGGACTCTATGTCCGGGCCACTCACATTGATGTAGAATTTAAAGAGAGCTATTACACTAGCAAGACACCATCTTAGTGACCGAGACGGAAAAAGTGTCTTCAGACATTCAATTAACATTGAATCAAATGGGAGCTATTATACTAAGACGCTGTGTCTGAGACACCTTTTCTGCTTGTTGCCCTTTATTCACTTATTATCAACACTTAAAAAAGATATATCGTGTGTATGTTTGCGTACTTGGTAAATAGTTAACTAAATTTTTAACTTTACTTCAAGATTATCTATATGTTCAAGTGTTTGGATTCAACACTTTTTAACATTTTTGCGGCGGCATGATTTTTTGTGTACCTCACCGCCATCCTAGTTATCAAAACTGCCAAGCTTATTGTGGCAGCAGCACTTTCCAGGGGAAATCCAAATTGTCACTAAATATAATATACGATTGAGCAGTGCAGTGCAAGGTATCAGATTTCTTGTTCAAGTCCTGTTCTAAAAACAAATCACAAGTATCGCACTGCAGCTTGGGAGCGATCACACCCACCAGGATGGCATTAGGATTCCGTGTGGGTGTGATCGCACCCATGCCGCAACGAACGTATTAAGAGATTATTCACACAATATTATTCACGTGTAGATCTATTCTCAATATTTAGTAACAAATTATTAATAATCTAAGTTACATAAACTCATAAAACTTTTTTACATTCTATTGTGACGTAATTTTTTCACCAGTGTAAAAAGTAATTTAACAAAATTTTATTTCTTTAAATAATATTATTTGTAAAACTTTACTTCAATAGATTTAACTAACCAAATTAATTGTTTCAACCATATTTTGAAAGGGTCAGTTTATTTCTCTGTAAATTTTGAAAAATGTTTATTCTGATAATACAAGACATTCCTGTCACTGACCGCCTGTCCAGGTCAAAGTCAAGAAAAACTATCAGCCCATTAAATACCTTCATGAGGTTGAGGTTGCATTGTGGTGAGAAGTTTAAAAACTTCTTATCCTCATTTGCACGGAGTTTGTCAATAAGGTAAAATATAATTATTTTGCCTGTTACGTTACTGATATCGAGTGCACTCCCATCCTCCTTGCTTTTTATTTTCTTTTCTTTATGAGCAACAGTAACAGCAACAATTTTACGTTGTTTGGTGGAATCTCAAAAACTGAATTACCTGGCATAGAGAGAGTGTGGGGTCTGTATACGGTGCCTAGTATAATACGGCCCTTAATGTATAACAATTAATTACTGATGCAGTTTCTAAATTTGAAATTCATGAAATAGAGGAATTTTAATTTTCTGATTTCTGAATTCACTTATTACGTTATTCTAATTACAGTAAAAAATCGATAATTTCGGACATAAAAAATCCGGAACGTCTATAATTTGGATTTGCATCTAGCAAAAAACAAAACATCGTATCCCTTCTGCCAAATACTCTATGCTCTTTACTGGAGGGTGAGCGATGAGGAAATAGTTCATTGCAAGAAGTAAGAGAGTTGTCGTGGAGGGGAGAGGGGGCCTGTTCAAAGTCACCAAGTCAATTCTACACCCTATTATATGGCAACTGTCCCGCCGCAAGTAAGTCGCCACAGTTCAAAAGCCCATCACACATTTTTTGAGAAGCTCAAAATAATGTCTGATGTTTTTACCGTACAATAAAATACGATACAGTACTTCAAAAATATTTTTAATTCATCTCACCGCAGGAACCTATACAATAAAAGAGTAAATATAAAATTTTAACAAGTTTTTTTTACTTAAATAGTACATACTAGCCTCAACTTTTTAAGGCAATTTTGATAATCTGGATAGTTTAATAATCCGGATGAGGTCCGGTCCCAATTAATCCAGATAATCAAGATTGTACTGTACATCTTAAATAGAATCTCACATACACTCAGTTGGCATACAGTTTAATTTATAAATATCAAAGAAAGAGTCAGATATAATCGGATTTTCATACAATTAATTTAGATTCAAGCATTATTTTAGACGGTCCCAATCTAATAACTGTTACCCTCAACTGTATGTCATGTCAGCAATAAGTGCTAATATCGTGTGCATTCCCATCCTAAACATTAGTAGGATTTATCAGATGTTCCTCATCTGTATAGTTTTAGCGAATTTCCCATAGGGAATAAGCTATTACCGTAGGTCTCATGGTAAGACCTAAGCCCGGGACCATGTTACTTTTTTGTTTTGAGGTGCCCAGAGACCAAAAATAATAGTCATTAAAATTTATATATATATATATATATATATATATATATATATATATATATATATATATGTATATATATATGTATGTATGTGTCCCTAGACACGATAACTCTCGTAAAAATGGTCCGATCGACACCAAATTTGGTAGAGATGTGTAGTCCTACGTTTATTCAGATGAGTTCGAAAACCAGACATATCGACCTACCGGAAGGGGTAGTTTTGGGGGGTTTTGTACCCCAAAAATGGGTTTTTTGCATTTTTCATATGTAAATTTTAAAAATTTTAAATTTTTATTTTGACCATTGGATTTAGCTCAAAAAAACAAACAATTTAGTATGTTGAAGCTTTGCTCTATCTCCATTGGTTACCGAGATATTGCAAAGTCTAAAGACAG
Organism: Neoaliturus tenellus; assembly: GCA_030545055.2. Taxonomy (NCBI): domain Eukaryota; kingdom Metazoa; phylum Arthropoda; class Insecta; order Hemiptera; family Cicadellidae; genus Neoaliturus; species Neoaliturus tenellus. The sequence continues at coordinate 55,203,740 of CM061535.1, read as the reverse complement.
TACATTGTCTTTTGGGGCTCCAATGTTAATCTTATGGAGAATAAGGATGTGTTAATATTTTACTTATTAACCAATATTTTTTGGATGAAACTTAGTATTTAGCTTCATTTGGTTAAGATTCGTCCATTTAAGGTAAAAAATCTTGGTTTTTGTACTTATCATGGCAGCAAACCTGCATACTCTTTTCCCATGTTAATCATATGGAGAATAGGCAAACTCTTTTATTTATGGACAGATATTGATGAAACTTACTATATGGCTTTATATGGTCGAAATAAATTTTTTCTATGCTAAAAACCTACGTACTTTTAGTGTCCCCCATGGCAGCATACCTGCATACTCTTTCCCTATATTTATCTTAAGGAGAATAGACATTTATTTCCCTAACTATGAGCACGTGATGACATTTTGTTTACAAGTTTAGCTGGTCAAAATTAATATTACTAATTTCGAAATTCGCTGAGTACGCAGGTCTGCTGCGACGGGGAGTATTATGTCATTATAAGACCTTTGTAGCAGTGCCAGCAATTAATATTTGGATATTGATGTTTTCATATAAAACTTCTCTGTATTACACATTTTCCTTCCAATAGTTCAATTTGTTTCTTCACTGTTACATGATTTTCAGAGTTCTGTCCATCCACAAGAACATTCCAATTAAAAAGGCCAATGTTTAATGTTTAATGAATTGAAATGTTACTGTAACTGTACCTCTCTTCCGATTTTGAGTGATTCATTGGAGAGGCTCATGAGGTCCACTTGCTTATGGAGGAAGGTCATCTGGCGGTTATTGTACTCTCGTATGGATGTTTGCAGGGCCTCCACCCAAGCAGTGCATTCTTCCTCGTTCCTGTGGATAAAAATCAGTCACAAATGATTGACTAAATAAAATCAAATATTTTCTTTATTTCATACATTGTACAACTCAATACATTAAATAAGATATTAATTATTTTATAATTTTAATTTGTTTAACAGATTTGAAAAAAATATGTATTACTAAATGTTGATCACATAAATTTAAATGGGGATATTAAAACTTTTCGTAACCTTTTTATTCATTTTTAAAAATATTTTTCCTTTTGATGTATTGACGTCAGCAATGCACACAGAGCATTTTAAGAAGGCCAGGTCCCATGTTAAATATCTGCTGTTTTTTTTTTTAATTTGGCAAGTCACCACAAGAGGTAGCGTCGAGCGCTGGCTGTTCCTTCTTCTTTACACCCCCCTCTCTTTCTTGAATTGGGCCAATCACCACCAATATCTTCGAGCGGTGGCTGTTCCAACCAGCAAACACCACTAACAGCTGGCTGTTCCAATTGCACCTCACCCCTCCCCCCCCCCCCCCCCCTCTTTCTAACACCGTGCGAGCAACAATTTTAATTCACAGCGTTTTATTAACGCCAAAAAAACAGAATGGTTTCGGATTGAAAAATTTTAATTTTTTGTAGCTATAATTACCATTAAATAAATTGTGATTTGTTAGTAATTACGTTGTGATTGTAATAACACATATTCTTCTACAATGCTGCAGACAGCTGGTCAGGATTTAAGGAGGGAGGTAAACATTATGAAAGAGCATGATAGTACAGCTAGCGCTGTCTCGTAGTGATTTGCCCAATTATAGAATCTGGCACAATAAAAGCCATAAGACCTGACTTTCTTAAAAGACTCTGTATTCATTGACGCCAGTGGCATTTTTGCAAGTGTGTATTAAATGCTTTTAGGGATGTGACGGCCCAAAAAATCCCTAGACCCATAAATAATACTCTCAGTTTGCACCACCCTAATCATAACAATTTTACCGTCACTAAATATCATATTTTAGGGCATGGTTCTTTATTTGAAGTCTAGCCCATCTTGGCAAGGCAGTATGACAGTAGCCTCTTGGATAATCCCACCGTTCCCGGCTCAGGCGGCGTATGGGTTATGGAATGTGCTGACGCGGTGTCTGTCATCGCCAAGCAGTGCGTTGAGTTGTCGACAATGTCCAGTTTTAGTTTTATTAATGTCCGTTGTGATCCAAAGAGCGCTCCACTAATCAAGGCACCAGCGTGAAGCAGCAGTGCTCTGGTTTGTTGACACTGCTTCAGCGTGCTGACAAACAATCGTCACCTCGCCCCAGTCGGTTCGGAGTCGTTGAGTTAAGCGCCTGCGTCTGGCGTTGCGCCGCCGCGGCGCCACCGCGTTAATGGCGGTGGCCCGAGTTTCGGTTTATCGGGTGTTTGTCCTCTGTCCCTTATGTGTCGATAATTTGCTAGTGAGCGGTGTTGTTTAATTTGTATTTAATCAGTTGATAATCGTAAAGTTTTGTAATATTACATTTTAGGCCAACCTGATAAATAGATAAATAATTAATAAATTCGTTTTGTGCTTGTTAAAATGTTGTGTGTGTCATTTCATCATTCCCTAAGAAGACGTCGGCGTTATATATATTGGTGTCAGGTGTGGGGTGCGTTTCAAGAATTACGCAGATAAAGAAGAACTCACGGGCCAATATGGATTTTGGTAAGTACATCATGTGATTTATTGTTTGATGTTAAACATTTTTCTAAAAATCTTAAAATGCAGAACTTAATCACTTGATTAACTAGGAAAATAAATTAAAAAGTTTTGGCTAAACTCCCGTAAAGAAATAACAATTTCTTGATTTATTACAGAATTTTGAAGTAATTTAAATCATTTTTGGAAACGTGTCGGGCCGCCTTTGCACAATTGCACACAATGCATAGCGTGGGTTCCCCCACTGCTGTCTTTGTGTAAAGCATGAAGACAATATGGCCGCAACTGAATAATTTGTGAAACGTCGTGACTGCAGACGACACTATTAGCCGAATCGGACTTTGATTTTTAATTGAGGCTACCGTGTTTTGAGGGAGAGGGAAGATCGGTAATGTATTGAGTAACTATTATAATATTTTGGAATATTGTAATAAATTGTTGATTTAATTGGAGGAGCAAGACGTACAAAAATTAATTTTTCTGCTGTCGCCGTGATCAAGAAGGCTTGCGTTGTGAATTAAATGATGCTTCATACGGCTGAATACGTTGAGACTTTTAGACCGATTTGTGATTGTTGTTTGACTATTGAAATTTTGTGTTGACAAAAACTGGTACTCATAGGACTTTACTAATAAACTAACACTAGGCTTTTGTATTAGCCTAAATTTACTTGCATGTTGTATTAACATTGGGCCAAACCTAGATTATTGTGAATCCATGGGTGTGTTGGAAGATGGGGGCGCCGGAATTCTACCCCCAGGAAAAGTACCCCCATGAAAAAACGCTACGTCATTTTGACGTCACAGGTATGGGGGTAGTTTTCCGGCCGCGAACTTTGGAAGAGAATACATTATACTCTACTTTAATCATTGGTTACGCACTTTTATAATTTATTTCTATAATGAACAATTTAAGCAATGTTTTGTAAGTTTACTAGGGGTGGAAAACTACCCCCGGAATTCTACCCCCGGAATACTACCCCCAGCAAAACTACCCCCGGCAAAACTACCCCCGGATTTCTACCCCCGGAATACTACCCCCAGGAAATCTACCCCCGGAATTCTACCCCCGGAATACTACCCCCAGCAAAACTACCCCCAGGAAAACTACCCCCGGAATTCTACCCCCAGCAAAACTACCCCCAATTGACTAGACCGGGAATCCTACACCCGCACAAGTACTTCCACTTACACAATTCCTTAAGTATTTAACAATTGTTATTTTATGTACGTGTTCTCGTATTTAAAACATTTCTATTATAAAATAATAATAATGTTAAATTTACATTAATACAAACTCTCCCTTCGGGTGATCTCGTTCTCTACCCTCACTCGACGTCAAGTTCTATAGGGGAGACCGGGGCTGAAAGTCACACGGGTTAGTTGTCACAAAGCTTATAACTTCTGCCACCAACTATCTTTTGCGCTAGTTTTGCGAGTGCTGTTTCTTCCTTTAGTATGGAGATAATTGTTCTAGAGAGTGGATGTATATCTGTACTTTCCAATGAATTTTGGCGTTTTTTCTGATTTTACTCCTGGCGAGTAAATGTTCTTAAGTCACTTAATTATTTTTTACCATTCTTATCTTATGAGTTATGAACAAAAGTTCCATTTTATAATATTAGGCATATTGTGAGGCATTAAATCTGATTTCTTACCAAAACAAACGATTACCAGTTTTCGATATACGTCGATGTTTGTAAAAAATTTCGGCACGGGGCAAGTTGTCACATAGAGTAAGGGGTTGGTTGTCACATGTTAATCAAATAGTTAATTTGCAGTTAATTTTTACGTTTTCAAAACTAATAGAATTTACTGTAGTTTATTGCAAGTATCATTTTTGTATTAAACTATTGTTACTTTTGAATGTTTTGTTTGATTTTACCCATATCAATAATTTATACATATTCTTATTTTTATCCATAAGAAATACCAGGGACAACCAACCCCAACCTCTGTGACATCATGCCCCGCCGCAGGGGCTGGTTGACACACTTGCACTGCTCTTTTTAAACATTTTTTATAAATACTTGTCGTATGGATTTCAATTTGAAGAAAATATATAATGTAAAGAAAAGTTTATTTCAAATGATAAATATATTTTTAATAAACTAAGATTTCGAATAACTTTGTAAAAATTAACAATCCAAAAAGTGTGACAACCATCCCCGGTCTCCCCTAATAGGCCTATGCTTTAGTTTGATATTACCAATCTTCCCTTAATCCTCTACAGGCTTTTAGCTGTGTGTTTTTGAAAATGCTTTTTTTGAGTGAAAATGTAATTGTGGGTGATGATGAGTTAATGTTATTGGTTTAATGTTATATTTTACAAAACAATATAATAAATTAATGGTATTGTATTATTATCTAAGGTATTTTTTATAAGTTGTTTGGAAAAATGTGTATGCAGCAACTGATAAAAGAAAGCAGAAATTTCCTTCAAAGTTCATTCATGTTCAGGTGTTACATAATATTTATTAGATGACAATGTAGGCCCTATGTGCTTTAAACCTGAAAGTTAAATAGAGAAAAATCGGAATAATAATATTCACAATAATCTGAAGGAATTTTGTTCACTCTGATCACTCGCCTCCGAGATGGACAAGATCTTTACTCAGTAGTAAAATTCTATTACCGTATTACTGGTTGTACTGATATATTGAATTATATACTTTTCAGACTATCTAGATTTACAAAACGTGAGTTAAGTTACATAAGCATAAAGTGTATCCTATCCTATACTGTAATACGAGTAAGTTATATATTTGTATGTGTGTATGTTTGCACACGGATCTCAAAAACAGCTAAAACCATTTTCTTCCAACATTGCAGATAACATAGTTTTGGGATGAATTTAATATAAATACAGGTCTCTATGTCAGAAAAAATCTCATTTCTTTATAATCATTAATTCAAATTTTAAAATTTTTAACATTGGTCTTATGGAGTTAAAAAAAAAAATGAAAACAGTAGACTCAATTGTCAAAGTGCAGAATAGGCCTATGTGTTCCAGTATAAAGATGTAGTTTTGCATGGCAGCCAATTACTAAATAATTAAATGGTAGGCCTACTATTTTATGATGAATATAATCTATAATTTTTAAAATCGTACTTCATCCTGCTGATTATGAATAAGAATAAAAGTAATGTAAAAGTATATAAAACAACAAATCAATTTGTAGAATTACATTTGAATTTAAAAACAAAAGCACTAGAAAGAATAAAGCAAACACCAGCTAACTAAATAATTAGAATCCACGTGTTACACATTCAACATGTGTTTTAACAAATATACACGAGATCCGTAGGCCTACATTGAAACAGTCTAAAAGCACAGAAAAAGGAAGCTGAAAGGCGAGTGAGTGGAGCGAACGAGCTCGTCTTGAACAAGAAATAAGCCTTTTTGCACCGGGCTGTCTGTAAATGATATTACCATATTTTATATATGATATTACTACCAAATATATTACTGTTTAAGTTTACCGAGCTAATGCTTGGCCCCCAGGTGCTGAAAATTATAAACCTAATATCAAAGTATATCATGGTACGGTAATGTAGGCTATATATTTTATTTGATGTCAATCAAACCATACAGCTAAAAGCCTGTAAAGGATTGAGGAAAGATTGGTTATATAAAACGAAAGCATAGGCCTATTATAGAACTTGACGGTGAGTGAGGGTAGAGAACGAGATCACCCGAAGGGCAAGTTTGTATTAATATAAACTTAACATTTCTATTATTTTATAATATAAATGTTTTAAATAGCAGAACACGTACATAAAATAACAATTAATTGTTAAATACTTAAGGAATTGTGTACGTGAAAGTACTTTCGCGGGTGTAGGATTCCCGGTCTAGTCCATTGGGGGTAGTTTTGCTGGGGGTAGAATTCCGGGGGTAGTTTTCCGGGGGTAGTTTTGCTGGGGGTAGTTTTGCTGGGGGTAGAATTCCGGGGGTAGAATTCCGGGGGTAGTATTCCGGGTCTAGTCCATTGGGGGTAGTTTTGCTGGGGGTAGTTTTGCTGGGGGTAGTTTTCCGGGGGTAGAATTCCGGGGGTAGAAATCCGGCTGGTGTTTGGTTAGATATAATGTTAATTTAGAGCAACCAAATTAAATAATAATGTATTTATAAAACTGGGGGTACTTTTCCGGCCGCGAACCAAAACTCCATGCCACTTTAAGCTCCGCCCCTCGTGACGTCAAAATGACGTAGCGTTTTTTCATGGGGGTACTTTTCCTGGGGGTAGAATTCCGCTACCCCGGAAGATGTCTGGGCGTCATTGAAAATAGGCCAACACATTTAAAAAGTTATTTTTAAAAGGTAAATAAATAAATAACTGACTGGAAAAATTTGGTTTTCAATTTTTCTTTGAATTTTTCTTTTTAGTTGAAGTGATTATTTTGTGAGAAAAGCTTCTGGCCAATTTTCTTTGTCAGGTCAAAGGACACCAACACACTTGGTTCACACTAGAAATTAAGATATGAATTTTATTATTTTTTTATATTTATATTCTGAAGAGAACAGTAGTGGAGAAAGGGGGGTCTTGGGCCATTGGACTAATATCGATCCGGACTTAGGACGAAGTCACACGGGATGACTTTAATAGCAAGTGAATGCTGATGTGTTATCGATTTTGAAATTTATTGCGGATTTTCAGGTAAGGACTTAGCCGAATTTCTGAAGTTTTTTGACTTGCAAAATTTTTAGAAATTAAATATTTTTTACAAATATGACTAACAGGTGAATAATTGAGAATGATTTTCATATGGACGTCTGGTGTTGGAAATTTTATTCAGGAAAAATAGTAGTGGCTATATGGGAAACATAGCACATCTTTTTCGTGAAGAGGGATATTCAATTAATTTTTAGTGATGGAGCATTGTTGACTTAAATTATTATTGGGGAGGTAAATTATTACGTACTAGGAGGTGCTTGGGACTTGTGAACATAGCCGACCCCTCTGAGTTGATATGAAATTAGAACTGCTTAGTATTTTAAAATTAAATTGAGATTTAATTTTTGAGCGGTGACCGACTGGGGTAATATTGAAACGGATAAAATTTATTTCATTTTTTTTGGGGGGGACAGAGGACGTGGATAAAATATAATAGCTCGTTGACCAAGTATTTTGGAGAGTGTTTAGTTGTAATTTTGTTATTGGATCTCCCGTGGAACTCAGGATAAGTTGAAGAAATATATATATACGCGTTGCGCTCACCGATGGTATAGCGTTCGAGAGGTGAACCTCCCAGAGGCGACCAATCGCGTATGCTTGTTGTTGTTTTTGGGAAATCGTAGAGAAGTTGAGTTTTTGTACACAAAATGGGGTTAAATTGAGAAAATTTAAACGGAAAATAGAAAGGACTTCTTTATTTACGATCTAACTAGGTTACTTTATTAATGGAGGTTAATGAGTGATTTCTGAGTCAGAAGTTTGATCTTAAATTTATGACAATTTTTTTTTAGTTTGGTTTCTTTCTTTGGGTTACGGTGATAGCCTAGGAGATAGTCCAAATTGTACTGGACAGTCAATAACATTTTTTCTGTTTGACAGTAATAGGATAGAATTAGGTTGCACTTGTAGTCGCCCTCGGACAGAAGTTCCTGAGGATTGCTCACGCTGATCGAATGCCGATGGGAATCCACGATGGACGTCACTGGGATGCTCAAGAATGAGGCCTAAGTATAAATTAAAGTATCAATCATATGTTCATTTTTATTTTATTTCATTGGAGCTAATAGTAGACCACAAACGATTCTGAAAAAGGAATGGGAGGGTAGCTTGACTGGTTACGCGTTGTTAGTAAGAACTTTGTTTATTTTATACAATTAATAGAAATAAATAATAACAAGTATAGCAGACAATTTTAATCTTTTTGCAACAGACAAATATCATTATTATTTTCCAATTAGTTGTTATTTTGTTGAGCTGGAAACCGAAAGTGGAAGGTTACTTTGTATTTATAGTTGAAAAAAATCCGAGTGTCGTGCCTGCTTTCTGCAGCTGACAGCACGGTGAACTAGAGTCGAGAGGGTAAGAGTGTTTGTGGTAGGTTATATGTCAGATGGTCTTGGGGACCTGACAAACGTGAAGCTAGTGCTCATAGTAGGAGAGCGCGCCCTGCGATGATCAGGCCCTCTGCCTAGCAGCAAGTGGTAGGATGTTTTAAGTTGGATTAGGATTGGTATGGGCAAAGTTGGTTGTTTTGGTTTCCATAATTTTTATTTTGTACATAAACATCTTTTACAGTACCTAAGCTAACCAGTTGAGTTACCACCCCTGAATGAAAATTTTGTACTGAATGAAATACCTAGTTAGAAAGTACTATTGGGAGGGAGTTTGATGGGAAATTTTGAGATTTTGTGTTTAGTATTGAGTGTTGCTTTTTTTATATGGGGATAAAAACTGGCTGGCTCGAATTGCTTGGAGATTGCCAACTTCAACCACTTGTTTGATTTTTGTGTGTGCAGTAAGAGGGGAAGAGAGTAAAAGGTGTTTTTTTTTTGCCTCCTGCCTGCCCAAAATTTCATGATAAATAAATGTTTGGCAGCAGTTGAGATGGGTGTGAATTGACATTGCCAGAAAGTGAGATAGAGGCAATTGTCAGGATGTTTAACTGAATCCAGGATGCCTGCCCGACTTGTCGGCAGCTCCAGTCGAGAGATTGGGGACACGTTAGAGTTGGTTGAGTTTTGGTCTCCCCTGGCGATAGGGTTGAGTTTCTGTGTCCCCTGGTGTTATTCACCCTTGCCCACATGAGCGGCATGGTGGTGGTTGGGGCGGATGTGATGGTTAGAGTAGAGCCCCTGGTTTGAGCTGCTCTGCGCGCTTAGCTTCTCTAAGCCCCAGACATTGCTCGTGGAACAACGAGATGGTGAGTGTTGTTAGTGTTCGTTGTTCCTGGTGTTAAGACTTGAGTCTTGGTCTCCCCTGGCGATTGGGTTGAGTTTTGGAGTCCCTGGTGTTATTCACCCTTGCCCGCAAGAGTGGCATTGTGGTGGTTGAGGCGGATGTGATGGTTAGAAGGCCCCTGGTCTGAGCTGCTCTGCGCGCTTAGTTTCTCTAAGCCCCAGACATTGCTCGTGGGACAACAAGATGATGAGTGTGTTGTTCGTGATTGTTGTTCCTGGTGAATAATGTTTCCTGTGTGTGGTTTTTCTGTCCAGGTGCACCTGAGGAGGGAATGCCGTGCTGCTCCGTGCCAGTGCCTGGGTCGCAGACAATGCAGAGGTGCTGCCCGGACATGCATGATGAGCAGATCTGCGTGGAGAGTGACGAGCCGGTGGAGAGTGACGAGCCGTCGGAGGTGTTTGGACGTCCAAGACGAGATTGTCTCCAGTAGCCTTCTTCAGAAGCTGCTGTTGACCCTGAGGAGTCGTCGTGTGTAATCGATATATAGAGGGTTATAGGGGATCCCCGGCTGTGCAGTATACCGGTAGAGTGGAATAATCCAGATTTGGACATTGCTTAAGTGCATGCTTCGATAGTTGGCCAACTTGTACAGTAATGAATTTCGGACTTCTGATCTTTCAGATTATAAGTGTTGATTAATCTCGAGGTTAAGCAAAGAAGAGATGTATCGACGGAGCAATACCGAGCTCCCGCGTATGCAGCAGCCGCGTTGCGCTGTATGGACATACTAACCTGAACTGCGAAAGGGGGAATTCGGTGTGGACGAACTAGTAGTGCGTTAAACATGATTTGGTACCACGAGTCTAGATAACAGAACCCAGTGATGTTTTGGACAAATCTCCGACCTTGATGGACTGCGTCAGGAATTTTGTAAAGTGAACTGGAAGTTTCGAGGATAGATGTTATGTTAAGGATAACTGTTTTGTAAATTGTTTTTGATAAACTGTGAAATGTTTTAGTTGATGTATTTTAGTGGGATATATCCCTTTGGGTTTCGGTTGAAGGCTGGTAATAAAAACAATTTCCTCATTTTTTGTTTGTTTTGGATGTATATATTGGTGTCAGGTGTGGGGTCAAAGTCTATGGGCATCCTGGAAATCAAAGCTCTGACCCCTTGAACTGAAGTCTAAGACACTAACCGTTAAGCTAGCAAGACACCCAATTACATCTTCTACTATTACAATTACAAATTGCTATGAAGTTTGATTTATTTTAATACCCAAGTTCTTGAATGAAGTAGAAGCTCTATTACCAGTCCTCACTTTAACCTACCATCACATTAACTACTCTCCTTCCAGAAGAGATTGACATTTGTCATTGCAGCTAATTTTCCAATGTTGAATAAACTCTCAGGTTCCAAAAATTTGATAACTTCCTCATTGTAAACATAAAATATTTAAGAAGTAGTTACTTTTATACATATGCACATTGATCATTTTGTAACAGCATTTTATCATTAAAAAAAGACTGTAAAAACCCACAGTTTTGGAAAATGAAACTTTTGGCCACCTTTCTTTCACATTTGATTATTTTTAGAACTTTCACGACTATTCCAAGTATTATTCTGTTTTGACCAGTCTTTTATTAATCTGAACAGGGTCTGATTTTTTCTAGGCCCTATAAGAGCAATGTTTAACAAAAAACACAATAACTCCTTTATTTTCTATCAAAATTTTAAGGTTTATAGCTCAAAATAAGGGGTTTATCAAGATGAATATGGTTTCTGAGGGATATTTTTATAATATCCTACAAACATGCAAAACAAAAAGTACTGTATATTTCTTTATAAAATGGAAGGAAGAAATAAATTTTTTTACAACTTTTTAACATTTTTTTACAGGATTTTATAAAATGTACAAAGAGTCATTCTTGCAAAAGGAATAGTAAATTTAGTTGTAATTCAAACTTAATTAATTATAAACCAATCAGTCACAAAATAATGAGGTTATATGAAAAATAGAGGAGCAAGTTTAACATTGCTCTTATGGGAAATAAATCCAACATGGCGGCATTACAATGCTCTTGAGAGCTTCTGTTGTACAGGGCAACATACAAGAGAGAGACACATGGGAGATCGACAGTTTTCATAGAGATAATACTCAGCCAATTTTAAAATAGTAATGCATGTTTATTTACACTAGTAAATCAAAGCTTAATATTTGCCATTTTAGCATAAAAACTGATTAGCTGCCATTTCTGTTATTTGTGGAAAGTGATATTGTCAATGTGATGTCCATAGTTTCAAATGCAGGACCTAAACACCCTGCAAATTTGTTCTCAACACCCACGTCACAAAGACTAACATCTCTACAGGGGTGGCAGAAATTGTCATGAATAATTGTATTCTTAAATTCCTACAAATTTTGTAGTTTATGGTTATAGCTCTTAAAGTACGACTACAGAAAAAAATCACACATTGATAAGTGAAAAGACCTGGGAGGCCAAGGAACATTGCCAAAACGTGAGATAATCTATCCAGGAAACATGTAAACTTTTTTCTATGGCGTTACCTTAAGATCTATTTCTGTAACCATAAACAAAATTCGAATGTGTTGAATAATGCAATCATTCAATAAATTACCGTAATCCCTGTACAGAAGTTAGTACTGGTGATGGAGGTGTTGAGAAAAGACCCGAGGCCTGCATTTGAAATGATGAACATTACATTGACGATATTATTTTTTTAAAATAACTGAAATGGTAAGAAATGAGCTTTGTTAACTAAAATGGCAAATAATGAACGTTGAATTAGTGTAAATACAGACGACTTTATTCTAAAATTGGCTCAGTATTATTTCATTGAAAACCGCCCATCTCCCGTGCGTTACCCTGTCCAATAAAACACAGAAAAAAATAACAGTAATAATAACACAAAATGAAAAGAAACGCTGATAGTGAGCTTACTTGGCGCGAAGTATGAAGCTGCGAGTGCTGGTAATGATGCTGAACTCCGTGCGGCACTCGGTGCTGTGGGAGCGAGAAACCTTCATGCCAGCCAGCGGAAGCTTGTACTTGACCTTGAGTCCCGTCATGGACCCATAGTACGAGGTGTACAGCAGGCAGTCACTCAGCTGTCCATAACCATATTTGATACAAATCAGCTGTCATACCACCACCGTACAAGTTCATGAGGGCCTCAACATTGTGAGGTGGGTCATTAAAAACCTAATGTTAAATAATTTTATAAAGTGTGCGCTCAAAAGTTTTTATCTGATTTACTTCAAATTTGACACAAATCATTCTCTTTAGATGAGACTGAAAATGTATTCTTTAAAAGTCATCTTCAACTCTGTAAAGACACTGAAAACATGCCACCACATTCCTGTTTCAGACGTTGTATTTGAATATTTATCAATTAAAACACACTTGTAGATTAAGGTTAGATCTACTGACTTTTATACCTGATATCAGTCAAAATAAATTATATCAGTGCAAAAAATATTAAAAGTTAGGAAAATTTAGTTACTTTTAGACGTCACTGAGAGTTAGATTTTCATATTTTCAAACATAAGGCAAACTGTGAGAGCCCTAAAGTAACTCTCCATATAAATGATAACCAGATGTAAAGAAAATCGGCATTCAAAACACGGGAATAAAAGACCATGTTTTGTCTAAAAGCAATATGGTTAACATTGCCGACTGCGCTATTAATCCAAAGAAAGTTAAAGACTCTCAATGTTCTACATGTGTGGGCTTTTAGGCCCAACATGAAAAATACATTAATATAATAAACATATTTAAGTGAGGTAGTCGGGTGGTCTGGGTTCAGGAACTTAACAGACAGATAAGACCTCATTTTGATATATATATATATATATATATATATATATATATATATATATATATATATTTTAAACTACAAAATTACCCTATTACATGTATCTCTTTCCCGGATTTATTGTTAAAAAGAATCAAGAGCAATAGACAGCCAATTTTAAAAAGGTCTTTGAATCTGAAAAACTGTCTTTTCTCATCTTTGCGCAACTTGGCTTGTGAAAGGCTTCAGATACAGAGAAATCGGGCAATCTATCATTGCAATGAAGCTAATTTAGTAGCCATTCATATTTGGTGTGGTGTATATTGCGTTTTTATAACGATTTAAATACAGTGATTTCTACTTTGCTTTACAGTTGTCAGTTTTGTGAGCACTCACTATTTGGATATGCGAGCTACAACGTAAAAGTTTTCTGACTAGAATAATCAAAAAACCATAGTAAATATATAAATCAAATAGAATTTAAAAAGATTAAAATTACACTTATGATACTAACAGAATTCATAGACCAGAAAGCGGTTTTGTCGTTAGTACATCGTTAGTACATATCGTAAGATCGTTAGTAAGATCGATATAGTAAGGTCGATATAGTAAGATCGTTAGTACATGATCTTATTATTTTTAATACTAACGTTAGAAAATTCACAACCAAATTAAACTTACCAGAATAAAGAACCTCTGTTGCATATCCTTCCTACAAAGTTTGTAAAGTTCTCCTTCCTTCACAAAATGTCTGCCAGGTTTGATGATTTCATAATCTCCAAGTTGTGATTGTATGGACAGAAGTTTACTTAAATGATCCTGAAAAAGAAATCATATAAGAGGAATGACTGAAAACACTATATCACAGTGTCAAATAATTTGAGCAGGCTAAAGAGAAAAAAAACACGTTAAAAAATGTTCAGTTTCATTAAAAATATCAATCAGGGTGTTTAAGTTTAGTTTTTTTATTCCCTAAAATCCAAGGCTTTTACGAGACCTCTTTCCATTCTTCAAGACTTTCTCACTTACTATTCTTCTTTTATTTTTCACAACTTTTTTACTACTCTTCACTATTCACTACTTACTTTATTTATACTATCATATCATGTATGATAATTATAAATGATGTCCTATTACATTGTTATAGTTTTTTTTTTTTTTTTTTTTTTTTTTTTTTTTTAGTAAAAATAAATTAGAGAATGAAAAATTTTAAGAGTTTTCAAAAATATTAACAAGAAATTGACAATTTTTGATAACACAAAATATTCATGTTATCAAAGTGCATGTACAATTGAGGGTCTAGCTATCAAGGTAATTTTACCAATAACTCGGGCTATCGAGGACCTCTATGGCAAGTGCAATTTCAATTAAACCTTTCTAGCAAGAGTTACATGTATAAGTAGGCCTAATACAGTAATCAGCCTTAAAATAATAACACTTATTATTTTAATAAAACATAATGTTTTATTCAATCATGTACACAAAAATATATTAAATTCAGTTAAAATACTGTAGCATAAAAACGTAACGTTGATCTCTATTTAACAGTGAATTGTAAATAAATAAAATATTGATTGAATTTTTGAACCCAAAATCTTTTACAGTACCAACTTATAAATATTTGTAGGTTGGAGTATATTTATAGAAGGCACGCGACAAACTGATTGTTACCCAATATATACGGTGTCCAGCTTCCGCCTTTACAAACTTTTCCAGGTTATTAAGCATGCCAAAACAAACAGAAAAATCATATAAACATATGTCCGGAAATGCTTTGTTAAGCCGCTAGCCGCCATATTGTTTTTTACACTTAAGAAATTTTATTTCCGTAACGCATTTTTAGAAAAAATATTATTTTTTCCGATGTATATTTTTTAAATGGCGGCCATTTTAAGTTTTCAAACTCAAATATCTAAAAAAACGTAAATTTTATAAAAATTTTACTTAACACAAAAAAGTTGACAAATTAAATTATCTAAACAGTGATACCAAGTTTGTAAGGATCCGACAACAAATAACGGAGTTATGGTGGTTTTCCTGTAGAAAAACACTGATTTTGCACTATGATTAATGCCAATTTAGGTTATTTTAAGAGAAAAATCTCAATAACTCTGTTATTTGTTGTCGGATCCTTACAAATTTTGTATCACTGTTTAGATAATTAAATTTGTTAACTTTTTTGTGTCCAGTAAAATTTTTATAAAATTTTCAGTTTTTAAGATATTTGAGTTTAAAAATTTAAAATGGCCGCCATTTTGAAAATATTTATCGGAAAAAAATAATATTTTTTCTAAAAATGAGCATTGGTGTGATTAAGGTATATGCCAAATATGAACTCCATACAACAACCCGTTACAGAAATAAAAATTCTTAAGTGTAAAAAACAAAATGGCGGCTAGCGGCTTAACGAAGCATTTCCGGACATATGTTTATATGATTTTTCTGTTTGTTTTGGCATGCTTAATAAAATGGAAAAGTTTGTAAAGGTGGAAGCTGGACACCCTGTATAATTATCGGAGGAAGTACAGGGAACGGGTTTCCTGTTTAGATCTGAGCATAAAGACATTGTTTAATTCAAAATGTCCATATAGACCATGGAAATATATACATGAGAAAGTTTGACTCGTACCATCAAGGCTTCATAATGCTAAGTGTTGTGATATTGAGGTTAGATATAGTGTTATAAAAGTTTGTTTTTTTAAATTGTTATATTAGATAGGTTGAAAGGTTATGCAAAAGGTTTAGACATTTTTAATTGTGTTTTATGAAGGTTGATTATAAGATAATTTAATTTTAACTAATAAAATACAGATCGAGGTTTTTAAATGAAAAGTAATTGTGCTACAGAGGTTTTACAAACATTGAGTGTTATGGGGAATTCACGGGGACAATAATATGTGACTAGTTATCGTGTTATTGAGGTTTATGATCTCAAAGTTCTATTGTATTGGAAGTAATGTCATGGAATATGCAGTTTTTTGTTTAGAATTATATTATTTAAAAGTAAGTACCGGTAATGGTTGATAAAAACATTCTAACCAAAATGGATTGATTATGGCTGTGTGAATATTGATGTTCAAAAACTGCATTTTCAGGATTTACCTAAGAATATCTTGGGG
This sequence comes from Neoaliturus tenellus, assembly GCA_030545055.2. NCBI lineage: Eukaryota > Metazoa > Arthropoda > Insecta > Hemiptera > Cicadellidae > Neoaliturus > Neoaliturus tenellus. The sequence goes on along the minus strand of CM061535.1, from coordinate 55,187,449 downwards.
CAAGAACTCTTTTCAACTGATGGGTAGTCAAATAAAGGTGAACATGCAATAATATTTTCACACAGTTATTTCCATTTTTTTTAGTTTTCATAATTGCAATAACTTAAGGGTCTTGTAAAAATTAAAACCGTCTTTACAAATAATTTTATAAAATATCATTAAGAACGATCTGGATTATATTAAATTATAGATGATGCATCAATAAAGTAAAGTCTAATCAGCATTAACAAACATTGCACCATCCGTGTATTTAAAGTTAATTGATCAGGGTTCCATCGGTATTTTAAATTTTAATAACAAATTTTACAGTGTCAAGACTTTAACTTCAATACTAATTCCAAATATTCTTCAAACCAAGTAAAATTCAAAATCAATTTATCAAGCCTAAATCAAGGCCTAATTCAAGACTTTTAATATTTTCGAGACTATTATATACCCTGCAAATAAGTAAAAACTGACAGTCAAATGAGGGGAGGACTGACCCCTTCCTTACCCCTTCCTTGATGCTGCGGTTGGCGTGGTTGGCAACATCGCAGACTATCCTGAGCGCTGCCTGGGTGTCTGCATAGTCAGGTGATTCCGGGTCCTGATGCTCCAGGTAGTCATCCAGGAGCAGTCGGTACTGGGGGATGCGCTGGATCGGTTTCAACATGTAGTGCTTCAGAGCCAACTTCTTGCACCGGTCCGTCCTCTCAAAATCTCTCACCACTTGTGCGAATTTACGATACTTTTCACAGCACTCATCTAGAAAATCAGTTTGTGCTTCAAAGTTTTGGATGTAGGACGAGTATAGTTTTAGAAAAGGACCCTTTTTAACGATAACATCTGCGACTTTTGGCAATTCGTTCCATGTCTCGATTCTACTTTCTATATCTTTCAGAAGATCTTCATTCAGACTAAGTAGTTGAGGGAGGTTGTTGATTATTTTATTGAAATCTCCAGGAGGAATGACTGGACTCTTCTGTTGATGACTAGCGTCATCCACAGCTTTTTTAAGGTCATGACATAAAAGTTTTAAAACATCTATAAACACTCTCTCTGAAGTCATCAATTCATTAACTATCAAAAAACATTTCCTTTTCCTTCTCTGCACAGGATCAACATTTTCAATGTTATTTTCTTTATTTGTATTGTCAGATTTTGTACTTTGTTCTGCATCGAAACTCTCATCTGATATTGAGCTTCTATTGCTATCTCCATCACAGCACTCATTACTGACATTCAAGTGTTGTTTTGAATCACTCGGGGAATCTACAATGTTATTGTTGTTTATCGGGTTGGAAGATTCATTTAGGGATGTCATTGAATTTCGACCACTGTCTGAACTTTCCATTTGGGATGAATCGTCACCGGGACTGTAATAAAATAATGAGCTTTCACGCTTTTCTTTTGTTTTACCACCTTTACCAAACGATCCAAAAAACGATGAAATTCTCCGCCTAACAGTGTTGTTGGATCCATCAAAACTCTCGTTTCCTATGGAATTTGTGCGGGAGCGCCCTATTTCATTCTCTTCGCTCCATGAAGCCCCTCTTGTATGCTCACTGGGTCTCTTGTTCCGTAATGTCACATCACAATCACTCGTGCTCGACACAAGTTTGTTCGGGGACGATTCACAGCCACGGGTTGAAAACTCAGTACTATTCAAAATGGGATTTCCACTAGAATATAAAAATGATGAATTAGAGGGAGGACTAGAATCACTTAAACTTTTATTACTTGGTAACGATGAAGTCTCCGATCTTTTGTCTTTATTGACTAGAACCCATTCGCCCTCCACATCGGACTCTGGGGTCGGAGGACTCAACTGTAAGCTCGGTCTTTGTGTATTTCTTGGTTCTCTGGAGGGATTATGTGAGTCATTCGTAACATCACTATTACTTCTAGTCAACTTAACACTATCTTTTACTCTTAATGGTAACACTTTATTTAGCTCATTAGTTAGTTCACTAGAAAATAGAGGCGAACCGGTTTGGATAAATTTTCTTAAAAATATATTATTTGTATGCTCATGAACATTGGAGGGAGGTCGAACAGTTTTATCTTGCAATGAGGCCCAAGTTTCTTGGATGATCCTCTCTGCCTCACACGCCGCAGCTTCTATTGACGTTACAACCAAGGAATCTCGTGTGACAACCGATTCGTGGCACTCATCGTTAGTCCTGATGACTCGTTCCACACGGACAGTTTCGACAGTAGTAACCCTACTTGGATTGCTTGAGGAATGATTCTCTTGTGAATGAGGCACTTGATCCCACCTCTCACTGGAGACACCAGCATGGGTTCCTAGATTTTTTTTCTGGAACCTCGTTGGAGTTCCAAGACCCAGGGGCTTCACAGGAAGGACAGGTTTTGGGGCTAGAGGTGGTTTTTGCCGAGACACAGGATTCTCCTTGAAGTATCTGAAACAAAAAAAAAAAAAGAGAATTTAGACTAAAAAATTACCCACAACTTTTTTAGAAGATTGATGAATGGCAGTCAATATGGTTTTCCACTAAAAAATATGGTAATAATAAATGCATACTTTTAAGAATTCGATACACATTTTTAAAATTCTAATAATATATAACATAAAAAATATGCCTACACAATTGCCCACTTAATTTCATATTAAATTTTCCTTTCCATTCTGCTTTCAAAAAAATATTTTTATAGTATTTGATTTTTATTTAATAATTTTTTGTTATTAAAAATTTTAAAGTGTTAAACAAGTTTTAAGAACAACAACATAATGTACTAGAATCATATCGGTGAATGTATAATCTATATATTACTGTGTATTAAATTTACCTCAAATATCTAAATACTTTTTTAAATCCCAACAATTGTTAACATTTGAAAATTAGAAAACAGAAACTGATATTAAAATCCATATCATTATTTAGTTCTTTGGTCTGAGATATTAAATTTGAAAACACATTTAAGAACATGTAAAAGACATAATTTAGTGAAGAACATAAATGTAACACTTTTTAAAAATCAAGATATATTCTACAGCTGATGGATAATCTTACCTTTAATACCTTTAATACCTTCCTCTTCGTCTTTTACCCACAACTGTGGGATTGACAGCGTCATATTTACTCATAAAAACATTATCTTAAATATAAGCTAATAATCTATGGTGTTTACTTGTTAAAAAATAAAATTAAAAAACCTGTATTGAATTTTGATGCTCAAATGATCTACTTTGATGTTTGATGTTTTGTCTTATATTTGAATAATACATAAAATTTTAGCTAAAAATAAAAGAAAATTATAGGAATAAAATGATTTAAAAATTAAAAATAGAGGCCTTACACACGGTAACTCTGACAGACATAACCATTGATGAAGTTTTTTTTTAGTTTCTCCAAGGTTGGTTTCGGACCAAGATGACACACACAGCACCATAAACAAGATTGAACACTGGCTGTAGATGGATGTCTGTCGAGAGTACGGAGGAAGTCTGTTTGACAAACCGATCACAAATCTCAGCACAGTTTATTATACATCCGATGGATGGAGTCCATTTCCTACATAAATGACTCACCCACTCCAAACCAAACTTTCTCTAACCCAAGTGGCAGTCAAGTGGACTTTTTGAGCTTCAACTTTAAAAACTATTTATCTTGAATTGTTTTAAATTAAACTAAGGCAATGAATTTCAAAGTGGTAATTTTGTATACTAATGTTTGTAGTTAGTTCAATGAATAACAATAAATTATACTACAAATTTTATTAAGATTCAATCACATTTCTCAAAGCACATTAAAAACATAGAAATGAATCAATAAAATTAAGAACTTGGTGATGAAGAAATTGTTTTAGCAACAAAAATTTTATTGATTCTAAATTCTTATAGATGATTTTACTGAAGGTCATATAAACAGAAAATTCACAAAAATATTTGGGATATAACAGAGATAGGATTAAGTGAAAAGATTTTTCTTAAGATATAAAATAGAAAATAATGAAAAATTCAAATTATTATTTTTTTTAGTTTTGAATTGGCCAAAAGGCCAGTAGCTCATTTATTGCCCCATTTTGAAATTGTTTTAATGGTAGGTTCCTTTTAATGTTAACAATGTTAATTTTTAAAGTTAGAACAAACTCTCAAATAAAGATTCTAAAAAGATCTAGGACATGGTAGTCATGGAAAAATGTGGAGGGTCTTATTATATTCTGAACAAAGCAAAAGTAAAAGTATAATTTTTTGTGTGATTAATTTTGTAATCAAATAAAACAGTTAGAGATTATAACAAGGTTTACAAAACTGTAGTCCTAACGATAATACACTTGGGTTTATCAAGAAAACACAACAGGTTTGTATCAGCCTCAAGCCTGATTAAAATAAGTTGACAGAGTAAAACTGATATTATATTAGTCAGGTGTGATAGCTATTACTCCATTCACAAAGTAAGGAAAACTGAAATGGTCAAATATTTGGATATTTTTGTTAACACAAATAGTGGGTAAAGATTTTTCCAAATTTAGCACTTGAATCTTAAATTTAATTCATGAACAGTCAGTTGACTCCTCAACTAACTGTTTTTTTAAGCAATTATACAGGGCATTATACCAATCCTGTCCAAACAGTTAAATGAACATTATAGTTTCAGGATTATTATTATAATTGCATCTTCAGGTCAACAAAAACATAAAAATTCATCAATATTGGATTCGTTAAAAAAAATACTAATACGTTAACACACAGCATTTAAATTAGGTATATTACAATTTAACACTCCTGCGAACGGGTGGTAACGGACTACGACTACTTATGGTGACTCGCAAAACAAGAACTGTTTGGTCAGAAAGGTGTGTAGCGTAGTATAATTTAAACTGACGATAATTTATATTTGTAGTCAATAAACAAAAAGACTTTTAAAAATAAAATTAAAAACATAAACTGTACTTCTGGTTTAAAACAATTTTAAAAATCTTAACACAAAAAAGTATTAGTTTTATTTCATTATAGGCTTACCTAAAATATAGCTATTGATTTTATAGTAGAATATAGAGTAGGCCTAACTGAAAGAACTCCTGAAAATCCAACATTTTGAAAAGGGATTGTTATGACCACGAACATGATGAGCTTGGTGATTAATTCTGATTGTTCATAAGTAGGATCAATTTTGTGTCCTTAAATTATTTCTAGATTTTTCAGAGGTGGAAAAACAAACCCATGGGTCATTCTTTTATTTGATGAGTGATTTTAAAAAGTTAATCTCTCTGGGCTCCCGATAGAAATGGGCACTTTTAGTACCATCAAAGCGAAATACTAGATAATTTTCTAATGATTTTCTTTATCTGACTTTCAGTAAGTAGTTTTATGGCGTTGTCTAGTCAAAAATAAAAATTATAACAATAATTTAACTTTAAGGATGTATTAAAAAAACTTTGTTTAGTAATCAACAGAAATAAAAATTTAAATTCAATTTATAAGAGAGAGGTAAAGTGGAAGTAGTGCACAAAATCACAGAAAGATACCAAATTGCTAAGAAGAAAACTGTAATTAGACTAACTTGTTAAATGTATCATACTTAACCAAAACCAGAAGATAGCGTGTTTGTGTGTTGATTGATCCAAACCTTCAAAATTTGGAAGGATTTGAAGGATTGAAAATATTACAACAATACCACATCAAAGTGATTGCACCCACCTTTCGGTTGTTGAAAGCTCCTTTGCCTTCAAAGGGGAAGGTTTTGGGGGAGGAATCGGCTTTGCTGAAAAATAAACTTTTCAATTAGTTATAAAAAATACATGCCTATCAGTATTGGGATATCTAGTTATTTAATAAATGTCAATATTTAGCATCCTTCACTCATATCATGTCGTAAACAGTTTTCATGCATTTAAAAACCAAAATAAAATTATTTAAAGAAAATATTTTTGGATTTTGTTATTTATGGATTGATTATTATTGAAGAATACCTAAAAAGGTTACCAGGTGATTGTAATATAACACTTTAAAGTTAAATGCTTGATATTTTGCCACAAGAAAAACTACAAATTTGACAACATATATAGGCCTACCTCATTTTTCACCTTTTACCCACAATGTGGAATTGCCAGCGTCAATCTGAGTTTAAAAATAAAGCAACCTCATAAAAAAACATGTTCACATACATTTGAATAACCCAACTAATTTAGTTTTTGGATCCAATTCCCTGTTATGATTTTCTTTAGCATGGTTGATAAGGCATTCACATGAACTGACTAAACTATTAATGCACAGTAACTAAACCTGTACCTGAATTTACTATTTTTGTAGAAGTCCAAGCATATTATATGCATGAAAAGCATCTCAGGATGAAGGAGAATTAAGCATGCACAGAATTAACTTTTCAAAGGATTAACAAAGCTTCAAAGCTTTACAAGCCAGGGGTAAAGCTGCTAGAAGTGCATGTTGATCATGTTATCCAATATGCATATACTAAACTTCTGGTGCAAACACAAAATCTCCTTCCGAATGAGTTGAACACTTTAAGTGGAGGGTTAATCGCTAGTCGAGTTAAATGGTATTCTATTTAACTGCATGATAGACACGTTATACGGGGTGATTGATATAAGTGTGCCAGCTGTTTTATTTGAAAACCGTAACTGATATTGTAAAAAATTAAACGGTAAACCCAGTGGACTTTTGGAGCTGTACTTTAGGTGAGTTACAAATACAGTCTAACCTCAAAAATTTTAAAGTAAGGTTAGACTGTACACTTAATGACTTCACCTTCTTTGATGAAAAAACTGGATGAATGGTAAAAAATTAAATTTAATAGATTTTGCTCCTTTCATGGAAGTACAGGGGATAAGTACAACATTCCAGCTTATGTCACTTCAGTTGTCATAGATATATCATTTTTCAAGTAAAGTGTGTTAGATAAATTTTCACATATCATGATATTGTGAAAATTTATCTAAAAGCTCTATGGTAGTGAAACTTCTGATTGCCAAAAGTTTTTCACTACATAGAAGTCCTGATAATCTGAATATTGGTGATCCAAAAGACCGCTTAGTAGAAAATTTATATTAAGAAATATTTCGAAATGAAACATTAAGGGAGAACATTATATAACAGTTAAGGTGACTACTCTGAGGTCATCTGGTTTTGTGAGGAAACAGCTAAAACACAAAAAATAAACTAGAAAATATTACCAAAGGTTATTTTTATTTTACTGCAGTTTATGTATAGTGTTCATCAATGGCCATAGACTCGGAGGTCACTTTAACTGCATTATCATGGTCTTTAGTTGTCAAAGTTAAAATGAGCACATTCTTTTTTAACAACTTTTCATTAATAGCCTTGATCAAAATACCTAAGGGAATTCTACACGGCACTGCACTGAGTTTTGCAGAGCTAAATATCAATTAATAATCACTAAACAGCCCCATTAACATTGAAATCAACCCTTCTACACCCATGCTAAGAGCAAACAGAGACTACTTTCAAATGACTCTTGGTTCTTGTCTTAGAAAGATGAAACTATTGTGAAAGAAAAAGAATTAGTAAAATATTAATTATAGAAGATTTTGAAAAATATGTATATAAAACTCTTTTTTCAGATTCAGACATTTTATCATGAGTCAAATCAATGAGGGTTTAACATTAAAAATAAAGCAAATATGGCTTACAAACAATTAAACATTTATTTTATTGAAGGTAATTTTACCAAAGGTTTTATCACAGATAACTGATATTAAGATCAAATTGGTGAAAATACCCGAAATACACATATACAGTAAGCTATCAAAATACAAACATAATTTTAACAGATAAATTCCGTTCACTACAGCATTGGCGAACCACATCGACATTAACGTGGGATCAATCTCAATCGAACCTACACTGACCGTGGAGGGGCTGAATTTGCAAGCTCTAGCACATATCAGTTTACGTATATACAACAGCAACTGGGTTGGGCCAATACAGCTATAACATTGATACCTTACCTCAGAACTCGATAGGCCTGGCAAACAAAAATTTTTATTAACAGAACAATCATTAAAAAAATACTAAATGTCATCAAACATGACATGAATAAATCTGTAAAAAAATTTAATGCCTTATGTGAATTGCACAAATAGTTTAAAGCTTATTTGTTACAATAACTAAAATAGAATGAAACATTGGTACAGTAATTGAAAGGGCACAGACACGATTAAAGGCTCTAATATAATTTCCCAATTTCACAGATGAAATAATTTTACAAGCCAATATTCCACATGCGTCACTGTCACTCCAAGCATAACTTAATAAGCCTAATACAATCTTAGACGTGTTGCAAGATTCTCCTACATAATAAATGTATTTTTTTCAAAGATCAAATCTTTGGCTGTTTTTCAGATTGACCCTGAACTAAAGTACCTATTAATTGGTATTCAAAATAACAAAGAATTTATTACGGTACTTACAGATTGGGATAAAGAAATAATGATGACAAAATTAATTCAATTTAGAATTCCCCTTTAGCAAAATGCAAACAATCAAAACTCCAGCTTTCAAAATGTGTAACGCTAAACTCTTATTTATACCTATTTTTACAGAAAAGTGCCTGTTTGCAAAACTAATTAACTAAATTTCATTTCAAGCTCTCGTGTGGCAGGCCACTTTTGGGGTCAAATTTATTGCATATTTTTTAACAAGGTAAATTATCTCCCTAGGCAGTTGAAAGGTGAAACTGAATTTTAACATGTACTTATACGATTTCGGAATTTTATAGACATGGAATGGTCATAACCTTGTGAATAAGCCAATGTTACTTCAGAAAAAAATACTGTTTCAGGAATAATTAGGTGCACACTGACAAGAAACTTTAATATTCTTTGAATCTAGAAATGACTCAGATTATACACAATGGTTCTTGTCAACTATGGAAATATTTGTTGAACTGATAGTTGAAATTTTTAGGGCTGCCTCTTGATAGTACTTTACAGTGAATGAGTGAATCATGAGCGATATCTGCAACACCATATAAATGCCATAGGCTCACGTTATGGTGCTGTAGAGTATTTAAGTTATTTATACAAAATGTTTGCTTTAGAGGAATTAGGAAGAATTACTTACTTTTATAGCTTAAATCATAAAATTGCTATTAATATATTGTTAACATAGGAGAGGGGATTTAAATATATTTAATGCATCAATAACAAATAAAAATAAAAGGGTTTTTTGTTTACATGTATCAACTAATTTTAAACCGATTTATTAAAGATGATCACGTTTACAAATTAAATCTAAGAGAGGGTTTCAAATCCGACCATTAAACAAATGAACTGAATGAATAGAAAGAGTTGCATTGCCTTTATGTAGCTTGCAACTGACTGATAAAGCCCTGATTTTGTAAAATCTTTGATTTAAAATTAATTAAAAATTAATTGTATATTTTTAAATGATTTCTACCTGAACAAATTTTAATTCAAAAATAAAAGAAAAAAGACAAAATTTGTTTTTAATTGCAATAGCAAAGGCTATGTAAAAATATACCGTAGGCTACTGAATTCTAAATGACAAACAGTTACAGTAGACTTCCTCTTAAACGGTTACCTTGTAACTGGCCTCTGCTTTAACCAGTTTACCTCATGTCACAAAAACAACTATTTTTTAACCGGCCATTTCTTAATGTTACATCTATTTAACCAGACTTATGCCGGAGACATTGTTTTTGTACCTATATTTGGAATAAGTTTTACATCATATCATAGTCGTTCCTAGTGAACAGTTAGAGTGAACCCCTTGGACAGAAGTGAACGTCACCGAAAGTGAATGCATTTGTTTACCTCTTATACCGCACCAATTTTTTTTCAGTTTAGTCTTATCAGTCTGTGTTTGATATGATTTAGTTTTGCTACACCGGAAAATTTAGTTTTGGGGTGTATACATAGCTATAAATTCCATACGACAATATACTTGGTGTTATTTTCATCTTTATGTTGCATTTAGGCTATAGAAAACTGCTACAAGAGGTTACAATACCTTATTTATTGTCCACAATCTTTACATCGCTGCAGTGACGTAAGGATTGTGGACGATATATAAGGTATTGTAACCTCTTGTAGCAATTTTCAAAAGCAATCCGGAGGCAAATAACTAAAATGAAGTATAGAAAACTGTAATTTAACATTTTTAAGAGTACTTTATTTTAACCGTATAGCTTGTTCACTGTCACACTCTGGGCTCGAGGTGGCCGGTGAAGATGGAGTCTACTGTAGTCATAAAAGCGTGCCAGCCTAAAAAATATAATGGGTGTTAAAGGGATTGTTGCAAGACCCCAGTGTGGAAACCCCAATGATACAACACGATATTTAAATAAAACATTGCTGGATTTCATAAACTCTCAAATTTTAAAAGAAAACCGGGTTATTTTCATTAGCATGGTTAATCCATTAAAATTAGGGGTGTGCAAGTACTCGAGTATCAAGTAAGTTATTTTTAGTATTTTTAGGTACTACTCGACTCGACGTTTTGGAAAAAACTCGTTAGTTTGAGTTGAGTTTTCTAGCTGACTTATGAAGTGAAAATTATAAATAGATGTGTACATAACGAATAATTGTAGCCTAAGATTAGATTGAAATTCTTTTCTACCTCATTTGTTAAAGAAAACCTGTGATTTTTTACCGTAATTAACTTAGATGTACGTTGTTAGATTGAAAGAGGTTATGTTTCATTGAATACATTGTCTATCTCTTCGATCCGAGCGAGATAGAAGATAACTAGATGGTGGTTAAAATAAAATGCCAGGCACATGGTCAATACTGTCACCTTTGATTGAAAGATGTATGTTAATTCAGTACTATAGAATTTATATGTTTTCTATTATTTCCTTTGTAAAAATATTAATTATAATCGTGATAAGTTATACAGGCATGTTGACATTTAAAATGTATTGGAGTGTGAGTTTGATGATTACCATATAACTATTTTGCCATTGAGTATGAACCCTTCACTCATGATCAATGAACATTGTATTGATTAGTTTTGTAACTTTGTGTTGATTCAAGTAATAGGTGAAAAAGTGACACCCAAGTAATAAATGAGAAATGATAAGAGGCCAATTTAAATAGGTTTTATTAATTTAGTCCATTATGTTTTAAACACTTGCCATAATAATGTAGGGCCTAAAATACACATTTAAATACAAAATATTGTTGATATCATTTATTAGGGACGATTCATCAATTAATTTACTAGGTACTATTACCTGGGTTTTATTAGTTAAGAACCATTTTTTATTAAACCGATATTTTGAAGAAAAACTCATCTTGAGAAAGCTCGAAACTATCAAAAACTCAACTAGACTCGACCTCAAAAATCACTACTCACACACCCCTAATTAAAATAAAAATAAAAACTCAGTAAAATTTGATATAAAAATTCATAGCATGAAATGGCAGATCCTACAGTTTGTAAGCCTATTAAATTGTATAAAATTAATAAATTAATTAAACAAATTAAATATTCAGTTTCAAGTCAATAACTACTACTTAAAAAGTTTATTTATAGTTATATAGCAAATCAGTAGAGATATCATCAACAGTAAATTTTATTGGTTTGTCAGACCTAGTACTAATTTTAATTGATAACTACCAATATGCTTATACAAAGCTGTAATAACGTAAAAATTTGGTCTCTAAAACACTAACCTCTATTACTTTTTGTCTCAATAGAATTATAATCAAAGGAATAATCCAGCTAACACAAAACCTGCCCCAAAAACGTACTACTTTTATTCCTATCCTCAAAAGCACAGCCATAGGAATAATGGCTATTATATACTTGGCTATTATGTACTATGGCTATTATATTCGGGGGGAGCAAGTTCTCAAAATATAAAATTGATAAAGTAGACAAAATTGTATGTAGACCTTCACATAATCATTAATGAATCAAATGTAAGCTCTTTTCTTAAATATTCGTCTGATAGTCTGTTTTGCGAAATCCATCTCTATACTTAGCCTTAACCCGGCAGAACTGACATTGATTTGGAAACGTGAGAACTGACTCACGATCTTTTAGACCAAGTTTGAATAAAATGCCTCATATATTGAATAAATCGGTATTTTATTCTTCGAAACCCATTCACATGTCTTTCTTATTAGCTGTTTTACCATTTTACACTGTAAACAAGTGTTTATATAATTTATGTAGTGTTATGTTTAAAAAATATGTTTTTTTCACTTTTATCAAAGATTTTAGTTTGGCCTAAAACTTGCTTAGTGGAAGAGAAAAAAAACTGATTGAACTTTAAACATTTGTTAACAATCTATTTGTCACTCAAAATCAAATTAATTTCAATTTAAAAGTTTTAATTTATGTATTTATTGTTCTAAAAAAATAATACAATTTTTAGCAAGTCAATGAACTACACAATTTTATTTTATCGATGATGAGAATTGTAAGGAAAAAGGTCTATCGATCCGATTACGTTCCTCTGAGTCCATGATTTCAAGAATACAAATATTTATACAGGAAAAATGATTTAATGACAAACACGTCATCCGTCTAAACTGTCACAACTTTATTACGTACGAGAACTGACACACGGTCGAATGCACCAGTCTTTTACGGAATCGTTCACTGCACTGGCTGTACAAGTTTGAAAATGACGGGAAATCCGTCATTCTGTTCCTGGAAAGTGGCACGTGAGGTACAGTGCCTGCGGAGTCTGCCGACACACGGGAAATATTGTTTTGATCAAAAAAACTTCCAACCCTGTCCTTTCAACCGGTATGTCAGTTCTCCCGGGTTAGTGAAATACTTAACCTATTAATTGTTGTCCTATTATTTGCTTGTCTATTTTTTTGTTTTTTAGATTTTAACTAAATTATAATGTGGTTTTAAAATTTGTTCAAAATAAATTAAATTTCTTGCCTGATGTTCCTAATCCCTTTTTTATTTACTTTTAACACTATTAGTTCAGAATAATTTCAAACTTGAACTGGTGAGGTGGATGAGTTGTGTCGTCACTGCATGTCTATGAAAGCAAAGTGTTTTAGAAAAACAAGAATGTTAAATTTATAGTAATCGTATAATGTTTATTAAAATTAAAATATCTAACTCAGGGCTACATTAGATTACCATTTTCTCGAGAGCAACTTTGTCAAATTTTATCAACCAATAATATGGTAGGACCTAAGTAAATATCACTGAAAACTTATTCCCAGAACAAGTCAATGTGTGTTAATGGTTAACATGCAACTGTGTTGCACCCAACTTAAGATGCTGGGTACCAAATAGTCTATCCCAAGTAGGCAATTAATGGAAAAAGTGAACATTATTAAAATTATTACATACCAGGTGGTGGCGTTTCCATGGTTACCGTCCATCAGCAAAGACAAATGGAGGATTCAAACCTAAAACAAACAATATGGAATTATTATTTGCCAGTAAGGCCTACATAAAAATAAGTTTTCCTTATATACGTTAGGAATATCTGGCCCCTCATTTATTTCAACCACGTCATCACATCTATTACTTCACAAATTTTTGGCTCCAAACACAGCCGTTCCATACTATTTTAAAGTAATATTGAGAAAAGTGACTTGTATAGGTTCCATTTTAAGTCCATAACTTTGTGACATTTACAGCTGAGTCGAGCTGAGTAAAGCAAATTTAATAAAGAAGACATGACATATTATTCTAAACCTACCGGGTGTCTCAGACCACCCGTACACCCCTTTTAAAATCTACAAAATTAATTATTCACAAAAACGAATTGTCCAATTATAGGTAAACCGATTGTGCTCTATCCATTGGTGATAATTTCAATGTACAGGGTGTACCAGAAGTAACCTACACAGACCGCAAGTCATAAATTTTTAATACGAACCCCCACTTTTTATGGTATTTTTGGATTCTAGACATAATTTTAAGACTACTTTACAATTTAATATGTATCCCTAATCCTAACGGTTTAAGAGATAATGGAGGTAGAAGTTAGATTTTTTCCCATAAGAATAACATGGAGATAAATTTTCATATCCATTAGCACTGACACGTTTAACTTTAACATTACTGTCTAAGCATAAAAATACCTTATAACCTCATTTTAGGTAATAATTCATCATAAAATACTAATTTTCATTCACTTAATTAATTTTAGTTTTCTACACATTAAAAATAATCTCTGCCATATTGAAAAATTTATGGAAAAAAATAATCTATGACTAGACTAATAATTTACTCGTATGATGCTAAAGTGTTCAAAAGAAGAAGCTAAGGCATTTTTATGCTAGGCCTTTTTACTTTAATCGCAAATTTACAGAGATAATGGATGAGAAATTTAGTCCCATGTTATTCTTATGGGAAAAAATCAAACTTCTACCTCCATTATCTCCCAAACCGTTAGGATTAGGGATACATATTAAATTGTAAATTAGTCTTAAAATTATGTCTAGAATAAAAAAATACCATAAAAAGTGGGGGTTCGTATTTAAAGTTTATGACTTCCGGTCTGGGTAGGTTACTTCTGGTACATTGAAATCATCATCAATGGATAGAGCGCAACAGGTTTACCTATAATGGCACAATTTGTTTTTGTGAATAATTGATTTTGTAGATTTTAAAAGGGGTGTACGGGTGGTCTGGGACACCCGGTATATCCGGTACCATTACCGTAGTGTTGTTTACTTTTCCGGTGCATAACATTTACTCAATTTCTTGTTGGTGTTTCACTTTTGGTAATGCAAGTTTGTAGACCAGTGACAGTCAAAACAGTTGGTTTTGTGATACAATGATAACAATGTGATAGTGAGTTTTAACTTAAAACTTATAACTGTAAGTTTAAGATAAGTAAAAAGGTAATCATTCTAGACTTTGATTTTTTACTTTTATGCAAGTGTTGCTCCATTGCAAAATACAAATATAGCATTTTTCACACTGCATACATTGGAGAGGTTCAAACTTATTTTATGAGCGGTTAGACAAAATTGTATGTTTCTCTAGGGACCTAGTGGTTCATAATCCTACAATGTGTGTTTCAATGGATTATTTGCTACTGTTACACAATATTGCATTCTTTAATTTCACAAAAGTAAAAAGTACATTGTGTTTAGTTTAAATTCACGCCTATGGTTTCATTCACCGCTAAGGAATGTTAAGTAATGTTTTATATATGGATTTAAAAATCACTCTCTATAATATATGTGTTGCCCAACTGTGTGGCGCTGTATACAAACTCAACCCATCTACTACAACCTCTAGATGTGACCTTTCACCGATCGCTGAAGTTGGAATGGAAAAGTTTGTTTGTGAATGATAGAAGGTAGATGAAAGAGTGGAGTTTTCTTTTCTAAAACAAGTCCTGAATTAATTGGACAGCAGGATAGTTGCTAGTGGGTTCAGGGCTACAGATCTCAATAGCCTTAGATGTGACTAGGTCCATTACAATCTGGTGGCAAAAAAATCTAATGGCACCCCAGGGAGCACGATTGCTCTGGAAAGGAAGGCCGCATAAACAAGAGGCCATTCAAAGCTAGGCCTTGAAAACATTCAAAGTGGGTCAACCCGAAACCAAGCTCATGTAAGGGACTTTAGTCATTATTTGAGATCTGGAAAAATATCAGTGGCTATTTGAGATCTGGAGAAATATCAAACTAGAACACTCAGAAATGAATGTAGAGATTGCAGACAGGAAACGATTAGAGAAGACTGCTGATTTTACCACAGCTTCCACTTCTTTTACCATTGAAATTCCTGTTATCACACCTTTGAACCACCGGGCCAAAGTCTTCCCTTCAACTTCAGATGAAGAAGCAGTGGACGAAGTTCTAGCTCTTGCACTGGCCAATCATGAAGACTCAATTTAGGGAGCAAGCATTGACCAAGCTACATTTACCTTTGCCCCATCCATATAGACTGTTGATCTGTGCGGATCGTATTAGACAAAGTAAAGGGGTGAGCCGCTACAGTACAGGTGAATGGTACTGATAAAAATCACTGGCAGAACGCGGATTCAAACCCAAGACATCGCTGCAAGATCTTGAAGTCCGGCGCGCTAACCACAATGCCACCGACCCACCCAAGGTATTTTGAAATACTATATCCCTTCAACATTGGGAGTTTAACTGAGATTTAATCTGGAAGGAACCTTGATTTTAAATACCAAATGATAGGCCAATTCAGAATTCTGTTGTACCATTTGGTTATATTTAGCATTTTGACATGGTTTGGATCTGAGAAGAGCTTTATAAGCCCTTAGCAACCTCCAAAATGTTGGTCTGGTCAGGTTCATTTGTGACTTCAATAACTTATTTAATGGCCTGCTCGATTTCTCTATTTATTATGGTCTGTTCTTGATCTGTAACAATACCTAATAGAACACCATGCAACATGACAACTCCAAATAAATATTATGCCAGGACTGAACACACATCCTGCCGTAAATCTCGATAATCACAAAATATCGACTCCAGAAATGCATGTACATATATAGCTATCTCATCCACTACCACAACAAGTAAAATGACGACTTCAAATAGTATGCCATCCCCATTTAAACAATGCTTGACAAATGCCTCACCGACTTCACTCAAGAAAGAGTTTAAATTAAGAGAGCCAACACCAGCTGAGGTAACTTGAGAAAGTTATTAGCTGTATATACAATGAAAAGAAGGAAATAAAAAACAAATAGTAAAGGAAAAAATAACAACATTTGTTAAACTAAAAATAAACCTTTAA
Organism: Neoaliturus tenellus; assembly: GCA_030545055.2. Lineage (NCBI taxonomy): Eukaryota > Metazoa > Arthropoda > Insecta > Hemiptera > Cicadellidae > Neoaliturus > Neoaliturus tenellus. The sequence continues at coordinate 55,170,792 of CM061535.1, read as the reverse complement.
AAAGGATCAAGATAGTAATAATGAATGACAAAAAAAACTATCCAAAACAACGATATGAGCCCCACCACCGACGAAGAGAATGATGTTGAACCAACAACTATCGATCCCAAGAACCCTGAATTTTTAAGTGTAAAAAGTTCCTGGCTTGGTGTTCCGTACATCGTAAATGGACAAAAACCATTTTTCCCCAGGCAAATAAAAAGCTGAACGAAAATTTAGCCTCGATAAAATTGTTATGCAGACAGTGAAACAAATTCAGTTGGTCTGCAGAAGACATTTAGACGATGAAGTGCTAAATCTTTTCTGGGTTTGACAGGCATTCTTCCATAATTGTGGAAATTTTTGGAATTATGACTGTGCAGGCCATTTTTTTGCAACAGAACCTCCTGTATGTTAAAGAGAACATGAACAATTATCCAGTTAGGCAGGAAATCCACAATTATACAACCAGAAATTGTCACAATCTAATTATTCAAAAGCCTAGGTTACAAAAATTTTCAAATAGCCATAAGTATTTACAGATCAAATTGTTTAATAAAACTGCCTTTAGAATTTAGAAACCTACCTTTAAAGACTTTCAAGGCTAGATTAAATGGTTTTCTGACAAAAAATGTGTTCTATGAACTGAATGAGTTTTTTTTTTTTAATTTTAATGGTATGATAAGTTGAATGTATGATTTTATTTTGTTTTAAAGATAAGATTAGTTATATAGTCCAGGCTCTGAGCACGTTGAGCATGCACGAAAGTCTAACAAAATTTGACTTTGGATTATTGTTGAGGACATTTAGTAGATGTAAAAAAACGATGTTGCCACATTTCTATAATGGGCACAACACGGGGGACGGCCTCTAGAGGAAGTCGCAGAGGAAACTGTATTGGCCTGATGTTATGTTGTATATCATTTTAAAGGTCTTTGAATGTAGATTCGAATGCCACAAACCCAATCTCCAAAGGTCGAATATAACGTGAGTTATTGCGTTTTAAAATTTCGGCAAAATGCTTTTTATGCAAAGTTTGGCTGCCTGCAATTTCTGACTCGAGCGTTAATTTAAGGTCGGCTTTGCGTTATTGCTTTCTGTTAAGCATGATCCTAAAGCTCACGTTAAATATTTCATGAAAGATTCCATGGGTTGTCCCCAATCGGGCTGAAAATCATAATGTAATCATAATATTTCGACAGCAATTGAAGACAGCAAATAAAGACTTAAAATAAAACATTTAACTTGAATTTCAGGATCTTTATAAAGAGGTGATAGATAGAATTTAAATAAATTTGAAAACAATGTTGCCAACTCGACATCAAATGAACGTCTGAGCCAGAAATGGCAGGCAGTCAAATTTTGCAAGAAAGGATTTTACCGAAATTTCAAAACGCAATAACTCGTGTTATATGCGACCTTTAGAGATCGGGTTTGTGGCATTTGAATCTACATTCAAAGACCTTTAAAATGATGTATAACATGACATAGGCCAATACAGTTCCCTCTGCGACTTCCTCTAGAGGCCGTCCCCTATGTTGTGCCCACTCTGGAAATGTGGCAACATAGATTTTTTACATCTACTAAATGTTCCCAACAGTAATCAAAAGTCAAATTTCGTTAGACTTTTAGTGCATGCTCAACCTGTTCAGAGCCTGGACTAATAAGTCAGTGACAAGGTCCATTGCAATGTAACTGTTGCTTAAAGACCAATAAAGATCATTGAATCATTGAATCATTGGCATTGTAAAAATCTTAAGTGCACAGACATATTTTATTGGAGATGGGAGGATTTTTTTTCTTTCAAAGAAAAAATCATTACTACATAAACTTTCAAATAACATACGGTATCAAGTTCTCAAAAAGTAATTTTTGTAAATATTATATTTATAATATGTAGGCCTATTATATTTTTAATGCTGTAGCAATAAAATTATATGTTACTTTCATTCAATCATCTGAGTTATAACTTAATTGAGAACATCAACAAAAACATATAATAAAAAATTAGACTTTAATTCAATATACTTTAATCATGATTACAAAAGATTTTTCTATTATTTTAGGTACTATCTAAATGGCAGTGGAAGCAGTTTTGAGCTGTTTTTTAGCTGATTTCGTCATTATAAGGTGCGCTTTTTGGCAGCTTGATATTTAATTTCACTTTCGTTTAGTATTGTTAAGCCATTGTCACATGCTGGTACAGGAATCGTTTGGTGTTGAAAAGCATGCAATTGGTGTTAAAACAGTCGCCAATCGGTGTTGGGCTATTCATTCGGATCGTTCAGCAGATAAACATTTATATACATTTTAACACGTTCGCTACCACAATGTTAAAAAAAATCGTAACCACAGCCCGCCGCCGCAATTTTGCGGCGGGCGAGTTCTACTGAGAGCCCACCGCCGCATATCTGCGGCGGCTGGGCTCATTAAAATAGACTGCCGCCGCAGATCTGCGGCGATGGTTCCATGATACTAAATACGAAATTTCTTCAGTGCGGTCTATTTTAATGGTCAGACAGTTTAGGCGCGGTCTACGGGATAGTCCGCCGCATATGTGCGGCGCTTGGTCTGTGGCTAAAACGATCACTGACGTCACTAAAATGTTTTACGTACATTTTTATTTAATGTATTTTTGAAAGTAACATTTTTTAACGTATTTGATATATCTTTACACAAATATTCATCATATCTCTTATATGACACATTTAAAAAAGTTCATTGTGTAAGAAAAATGTATAAACCTTTGCATTTTGTAAACTTGTAAAACATCATAATTATACTATGTAAATGAATTGTAAACAACTCTTTTTGTAAACTAAATATTTCAATACAATGTTTTATGTATAAGCCGTATTTTATTTTTCGTTTTTCAAAGGTTATTACTAAAAATAAGGTTATATTAGTGGCGTCGCTAACATGCGTCACTTAGTCTCTGACCATGTGCCGCAAATGTGCGGCGCTCAAAAAGTTACCAAAAATGAAGAGAAAATTGTATATATTTTTTTTATTTAATGAAATTAAGATATTTTGAAGTGTGAAAACTAATTTTGGACGGTTTCTATTCGTGGTCTGTGGTATAAGTCACAACTACTAGGGCCGGTCTACAGGAAAGTCCATGATTATTTTGGTGGGCTGTGGGATTGGCCTGACCGCCGCATACAGTATATGCGGCGGCTGGTAGCGAACGTGTTAAACAATCGGAAATTGTTGTTTATGGTAACTACTCTTGGCCAATTGATTCAAACCGATGAATGCAGCCTAACCCTTACCAACACTGACAAAAATTTACTTTTAATCTATATAACTTTATTTTGCTACAGTGGAACCTTAATATATCGAACCACAATATATAGAACTCCTTGATAAAACAAAGTTTTCCCATTCCCCTTGAACCTACCTATAAATCTAATTTTATTTCTACCTCAGTATATTGAGAGATTGAAGAATTGAAGAATCACTACATATCAAAGTTTTTATTGCAAAATCTCAACATATTGGAGTTATTGTTTAGTAAATTATTGCGGACATTTTCTATCGGGATGTTTCGGGATCTGGAATCTGATCCCGTATTCAGGTGGAAGTAATATCTAGAACGTAACAAAGTTAATAAAAGCACCAGGTGAACTGGGGAACTATATCCAAACCTGAAATCAGAAAAAGGCAGTCACAAAAATTAAATGAAACACAAATAAATGCACCAGGCTTAAACATAAAACTGTGAAAGCGGTCAAATTTTCATTTTTTTGTGTTTTTTATCGCTGTTTTCACAGTATTCTGTTTACGGGCATTCATTCATGTTTTATTAAATTTTTGTGACTGCCTTTCTGATTTCAGATTTAGCTATGGAATTCCCCAGGTTCACCTGGTGTGTTTTTACTAACTTTTTTATGTTCTAGATATTATTTCCACCTAAGACGGGATTAGATTACAGATTCGAAAACATCGTTAATTTGTTTTTACTAATCAATGATAGAAAATATCCAAAATCATTTACTAAACAATAACATAGACTCACCATCACCAACAGTGAACTTTAAACAAAGGATATTGAAGTTAAAAAACATGACTAATTGAATAGTCAAACTCATTAGTTTTCTTAAATCGTGTTACAAACTGTCCCATTGTACCACTGCCTTCGCCTATTTTAACAGCTAATTTAGTTTTGTTCCAATATATAAATGAAACTAGCTTTCAACAGTAAATAGCTATTTGTGTAATAAGAGCGTAAAGTACGTCATTGCCATGCGAGGATTGTAGATGGCCGCACTCAGCTGACGCTTCGTGCGGCCAAGCATTTCGAGAGCGGCAATGACTCTCGTAAAACACACAAGCTCGTAATACACACAAGATTTTTCCTACCAACATAATTGCTACAGCTTATGTGTTTTATTGTATACAAAATGTCATTTAGATTATTTTTTATTTGTTTCTGTTGGAACACACTGTTAACTATCAAACATAACCTTAAACTAAAAAAGAAGCAACTGCTAAACGACAACAATGAACAACAGCTGCCGGCATGGTTTGTAATAACAGCTGACTTAAAATTGCTGTTTGATCGAGCGTTGCCGCTCTAGAGCGGGAAAGAAGCGGAAACCGGAAATGAACTGTTTTGCATAGGGGTTACAGTTGTGGCAATGTGATTATTTCCATGCACGGTAGGAAAACAATTATATTGCAAACAAGTTACTGAAATATAACAAAAACAAGGAGGCCTACAAATTTTAACTAATGTAGCCATGTTATAACTATTGTGATCACTTCTTAATTATCAAAGAACAACAAAAAATAAAATACCGGTATTTAAGTTTTTTTTATGTGTATCTTATTGTGAGAAGATGCAGACTTCATTCGACACAAAGGAAAAAATACCTTCTTCATTCGTATTTGGCAGCATTCATGTGACTTTAAGGGCTAAGAAGTATGCGTCTTCTTATGCACAACTAATGCAGCTAACATTTACACTCATAAAAAATACACTTAGGTATTTTATTTAGTGTTGTTCTTTGCTAATGCTACAAGATGGTTACATTAGTTAAAATTTGTAGACCTACTTGTTTTTGTTATAGGTACTTCAGTTAGGTACTTGTTTTAAATATATTTATTTTATTTTCAAAAGATTCATTTAACTTAAGAAGAAACAGGTGTTAAAATCGAAATCGTATCTTTTAATTGTAGTATCAATAAAATAGCAATATCGCAATGAAATTTCAACCAATGATAATAACGATGGAGAAGGATAACAAAGTTTTGCCAATACTTATTGCATATCAAAATTGTATACCTTTTATTACCTATACCTGCATCGTTGAGCAGACTTCTTGATTGACCGTGTCATAATAAGAGTAACTTACTTATATATAAAAAAATTAAAAAAACATTTGACACATAGGCATCTTTACAAAACAAGAGGTAGCAGCACTTGGCATAACTACTAAAAATCCTTATCTCCTTTTTCCATCAACGAATTCTTGATGGAGTAAAAGGGCCTTTCAAGCAGCCCTATTTTGGTCCCCCTTCTTATATTGTATCAAACCCAACTCTTTCACCTGCGGGGGAGTGAGTTAAACATCCTTATGGTTATGTTGGGGGGCGAAACTTCATTATCCGTCTCCACCGTTATTATCGATGTGGAAATTTCGATATTGCGATTGAAATTGCTATCATATTGATGATACAATTACACGATACGATTACAATTTTATCACCTGATTTAGTTTCATTCTAATATAATTAAGAGGCGGTCGGAGTCAGGTCAAAATCTACCTTTTAGTTCGGGCTGTGGCCACCAGAGCGCTCACAAGTAGTTTCCAAAGCATACTTCCTTACCGGCGAACCGAACGTGACGGTCGGCCGAGTGCATCGATATCCCTCGTGATTTACAACACCTAGAATGACAAGTTTTTGGCCCGACGCTGCGGGGCCCGGCCCGGCCGTCATCGCCTCCTCGGTCACAAGCAAACATATTGAAAAGTATTGAGGAAACCTTTTAGGTGAAATATAACTACTTTGACATTTTATTAAGAATGTATTTATTTGCTTTAACAAGAAAATTATCAGAAAACAATTCTAATGTAAAAGCAAAGAATTGAAATTACTGTATAAGAAGAATGTCTAAAGATTAAATATATAAATACAAGGATTCAACAGGTAACACTGAATATGTAACGTTTTACTATTTAAAATATGAACGTGACAGTATACTGTAAATAAAAGACTCTCCAACATTACAAAAGCCCGCCAGAAAATATATTTATAAATTAGTCATAAAGAATGTAAAGCACAAACAAGTCGAACCCATTAACATATTAATAATAAAAAAATGACAGACATGATACTGTACTTTTATGTATACATTCAAGACTTTGGGAAATAATTCTAACTAATTCAGTTACTACATAATACAGTAATATAAATACATAATTTAAACTTGCAAAAACCCTCAATAAATATCAAACAAATAAAACAATAACATTAAATATTTACATAACTTACGAGAAATTTAAATTCAAAAATACCAAAAATTATTTACAAAGAAAAACATTCACTCGATCGTAATTAAACTTATAGATTGACTTTGGTGAAACTATTACAAAATGCGAAAGATTCGGAAAGTAAATAAATGAACAGATACGTACCTAAAATATCGGTTAATTACCCGCGCAATATGTTCAATAATTGTGATTTAAAAACCTACGAACGCGATTCTTATTCGTACGTAATAGTAGCGACCAAAAGGATGCAAACGCAAAACATCGTTTGATAGCGGCGGCCGGCGGGCGGGGTGACGGGACCAAGCCTCGCGGCCGCCGAGCCATGCTTGCAGATGCCCACAACCATGCATGACCGACTTTGCCTATCTCTAGCCGTTTTTCAACTGTCTGTATGTGAATTTTTAATTGATCAATTGTATCTTTGAAGTTATTTAAGGTACGTAATTAAAACTTGGCACAACTGTTAAGTGTGTTAAGGCACAAATGCAAATGAATTTGGACATTTCTAACATTTATGGTTGCAAAATGGCGGCCATTTAAAACTTTCAAAGCTAAATATCTTAAAAACTGCAAACAAAAAAGTTGAAACAAAGTTTGGTTTGTAATGATCAAACGAGAAACAACGAATTAATCTAAGTTTTTACATTTTTAAATCATAAAGATTTACATAGGCCTAAGATTACGAGCGAAACCCGTGTTTTCTCAAAATAAGATTTTAATTTCTCCACTACCCATTAGCATTTTTACTCCGGTAATTTAATATTGCAATTTTTTGTTAGTTTGCAAAAGTTTGTAAAATTTGCAGCTTTTAAAAATATTTAGCTTTGAACATTTTTAATTACACCCAGCTTGAAACTTGAAACAGTAAATGTTAGAAATGTAGAAATTCACTTGCATTTGCCACTTAATACAGGGTGTCTCTGAACTCTCTTCCTTTTCAGGTATTATTCCTGGACCAAAGACAAGCCAAAATCAAAATATCATATTAAAAAATTCCAAAACACCAAAGTTACTTGTACAGCCGCCATTTTGCAAGAATAATTTTTAATTTAAGAACGGCTTGACGTAATAATAGTGGAAATTCGGTACACAGCTTTTTGAAGTAAATACCTAGCTAGAAAAAATAATCAACTTTTTATAATTCATGTTTTAAAAATGATGGCCAATTAAAATCTTTAACCTTAAAATTCATAAAAACTACCTACATAAGGTAGCAAAGTTTATGTTCTTATGTGTTTTTCCAAAATTTAATTTAAAATCCAACGATGTAAAAATCATGAAAGTTTGTTCATAAATAAGCAAGATAGAGCGATATAACTGAGGCTAGTAACGGTAGGACCACTTCCCCGGGAGCAGTTTTGGTATGAAATCCATTGTTGAGCTGGCGCCGCAACGCCCGCAACCGCGCTTTTTGCGTGGCAACCCGCTCACATGCGTGACTATTTGTATTAAAATCACTAGATTTTAAATATGATATTTTGGCTTGTCTTTGGTCCACGAATAATACCTGAAAAGGAGGGTAGAGAGGGTAGAGGGCTAGAGGGTAGAGTTCAGGGAGACAATGTAATTAACAGTTGTGCCAAGTTTCATTTCTGTGACTCAAATGATTTCAAAGATATAGGGGTCTAATGGATTGAGAACATAGGACAGTTGGAAAACGTCTAGACATAACTTGGACACACGCTGTTGTATGTTCCATACCCCACAACCCCCCAGCAATCATAGTTAAATAAGGCCTCGCAAAAATATTTTGCTCCAGGCCTCGCATTTCCTAAGGACGGCTCTGGCCTATAGACAATAGCGGCATGCTCAAAACTACAACTAAATGAGATTTAACGTGAAAGGTCCTCCTTAAGAAGTCATTAAAAATAACTGCTTTGTTTACATGAAAAAAACGAGATTTGATTAAAAGAGCCGAACATAGACTGTGATCTAATTTGAGGTGCTGTATTAAAATTTCTTCAAGTGCTACCAAAAATACAACTAAAACAACTAATAACAATAAAGTTAAAATTGTTAAAATTAGAACTTTTTGAATGAAAATAATGAAAATTGTTTATTTTAATTTAATTCTTTTTGAATGCTTATTTTGCTTATTAATTTTGCTTGTTTAAAATTTGTTTATTTAAATTATCCGAATATGTTTACGTACTTAAAGAACTTGTATTATTTGGAATAGATAAACTATTTAATTTTCATTATCATGCAAAGTTCATCAATAAATAAATGAAATCTGCTTCAGAGGGTGGGAAGAAAACGACCCCTTTGTTATTACAGTAAGTCAATTTTTATTAAACATTATTATGTAGGGCTTGACCACGAAGCAACGCTTAGAGGAGTTTTAAATCTACCGCGTTGGCTCGCTGGCGGAACCGGGATCTTCTGTCGGTAACCGACGCTGCTGCCATCCGTTGGAACAGCCTTGAACTAAGCTGCACCGGGCTTGAGCGATAGTTTTGCAAGGGTTTAATAAATTAATATTTAAAAATAGTTAGACATCAAAAATCGGTTAGAAAAAAAAGTATAAACAAAGATTAAGAAATGAGTTTTCTAAAAACGTTTCAATATTGAATATTTTGTGTTTAACTTTGCAGTTATGTTGTACACAAATTTGACAATTCCTTATGGGAAATTGGCAAATTGTCGTACAAAATTTAAAAATAAAATAATGAATAAAATATTTTTAAACCACGTTATATATTTCATTGTAACTATATCAACGTTTTGACAGTTTGCAATTTTATGTTTGATAACACATAGGCTGGAAAATACCAATTGTATAGTTTCGCCCCATGTTAAATGACAGCCTCGCTCGGCGGCCGGCGGGACTGACTCCGACCGCCTCTTAAACAAACCTTTTGACAATAAAACAAATATATTCAAACAAGTAGGGCTTAAATGAAAATAACAACAACAAAAAGTAAAAATTGTAGCTAATGTAACCTGTAACAAAGAACAACACAAAATAAACTAACCAAGTTTATTGTGTAGCTGCATCTACATTGTGAGAAGAAGCAGACTTCGTTATAGATCTAAAATGGCGTCACACCACACAAATGCTGCCAAATACAAATCAGAAAGGTATTTTTTTTGCTATTGTATTGAGGGAATATGCGTTTTAAATGTTTCCAAACACCATTGATTTTGTTGTTATAGGCCTAAACATCGCTGTCAATAAAAGTGACGGAAGTTTACGGATACACTATTAGGTTAAATTATTATTATGATACATTTCTTATCTCAGAATCGTTGTTGATTCGATTGTTTTCATCGCACAATTTCAATGGCAATATCGAAATTTCCACATCGATAATAACGGTGGAGACGGATAACGAAGTTTCGCCTGTTGGAGTAGCTATCCTTAGTTTTACTAATCCTAAAATAGCCTATGGAAGTTCAATGTTTTCCTTTCTTCTTGTGTTGTGGTAATGGACATCATATCTTTTGGTAGGCTTTCCACGTTACGTCGTCGTACATCTATTAGGCTGAGGAGTAGACGTACTGGTTGATAATTAGATCTATAGGTACCGGTGTTAAAGGTATTTTCACCTACTGTAGGCCTATTAAATATTATTGCACCTAGGCTACATAAAATATTAGGCCTATAGCCTAGCATCCTGTAATTTGTATATGCGTGAAAATACATAAATAGTAGGCTAATCCTATTTAATTAAACTTCATAACCCTATTTGCCTCTCATATCTGAGTTAAACCATTCTTGATCATGGATACGAAACATAACCTACAATAGAAAATAGCATATTACTACCTGGGTTACCTACACCAAGGGTTACTTATATGGACCACAAATTAATGACAATATTACAGGCATTCGAGTGAGAAGATTTCGGGATAAACTAGCGGTGTTCATTCTTACAAACAAAGAAAATTGTTGATAGAGATAACAGTCAAATAAAGGATAAGACCATAGGCTAGTGGTGAGTTGCAAAAGTTACATACTGGTTTAAAAACGTTTCGCTGATAACATGATTTGATATTAACTATAAGTGATATGATCAAAAAATAACTTACACAAAAAATATCACATTCATCGCATTACGATTGTAAATTAGTCATTCCACGTACTTCCCAAATTCTACTCACATCTCTAAACGTTAAAAGTATGACAGCTAAAACGTCATTCTCCGTTTCACAACCAACCGAACACCAAACAAGCAGAAGCAAACAGCAAAACACAAAATTAAAGCTTTCGTCTAAAGACAGACTACAGAGTAAGTGGTATTATAGGCAATAATGTGTATGTATTACCATGTAAACCTACCTTGTACCTCATGAAGCTCCCAAGTCGTGGGGTCTCATAGTAGCTACTCTCATAGCAACTATAATTTGAATAATTTTGAACGAAATAGCAATGCCACTCACTTTTGTTATCAACTTGTGCCTAAAGAGAGGTGTCTTTCCTGCTAGTTTGAAAACAGCCAAGGTCACTCCGATCTTTAAGAAAGGGGACCCTTCACTCTTGTGTAACTTCCGCCCAATAGCCATCTTGCCCGTGTTCTCAAAGATCATCGAGACGATCATGAAAAACCAACTAATAACTTACTTTGAGACCAACCTTATGCTTTCTACAGCTCAACATGGGTTCCGATCGGGGCGCTCGACCACCTCAGCTCTCCTGAGTCTTGTTGACTACATGACCAAGGCACTTGAGGACCAAGAGTCTGTACACCTGAGCCTTGTGGACCTCACCAAGGCTTTTGATGTGGTCCCCCATAACATCTTGTTGGCCAAACTCGGAAAGTACGGGGTGGGAGGGGTGGTCCTGGATTCCCTGACGAATTATTTGCAGAACCGAAAGCAGGTGGTGAACGTTAAAGGTGCTTTCTCGCGAGCCAAGCCGATCCTCCATGGAGTCCCGCAAGGTTCGGTTTTAGGACCGTTCCTATTCTCCGTTGCAATTAATGACTTGACACTAAATGGGCATACACTGCTTTTTGCAGACGACACCACCCTGTTCAACAAGGGCAAGGACATTGACAAATTGCGCTCGGATGCTGCCGAACTGCTGGAACAGGCCAGGACTTGGTTTACAGCAAATCGTCTCAAGATCAACGAAGAGAAGACCCAACACATGGTATGTTCACTTAAGCAGGGTGTGGAGAGGGACGAAGCTGTCAAGCTCCTTGGATTCTGGATCGACCCCCATCTTGACTGGAAACACCACATAGAAAAGGTATGTGTTAAACTCTCAAGAGTCCTCTACTTATTAAGAAAGTTAAGGTCTGTCCTCACTCAACCGTATTTAGTGACGGTTTACCACGCCTTGTTCCACAGCCACCTCATGTATGGCTTGGTGCTGTGGGGACATTCGCCGGCGACCCATGAGGTGCTGCTCCTGCAAAAAAAAGGCCCTGCGAATAATAACGTCCTCGGATCGAAATGAGCACTGCCGCCCCATTTTCAGAGAACTTGGTGTGCTGACAATATATAGTCAGTATGTACTTAACAGCCTGGTACTACTCAAGGAAAATCTGGGGAACTTCGACCAGAGGAACAAGCAGCACAGCTACGGTACACGCAGGGCTGGTGACTTAGATATGCCGCGTTGCCGTCTCACTCGCACTTTGAAAAGCTACCCTAGGGCCACTATTTCACTTTTCAACACCCTTCCTCAAAGAGTGCGAGATTTGGACGTTAATGCTTTTAAGAAGGTGTTGCGCGAGTCTCTGCTAAATAGACCGCTGTATGGGCTTGACGAGATTAGTGAGGGACCTCTCGTTGAGTAGAATGCCAAGCCATTAAGTCACGTCCGCCAAGTGTCAAGTTGTAAATATATGTTATATGTATGTTTTTCCAGTAGTTTTAATAAATATGACGCAATCTATCCGACATCTGTCGGTCAACGATTAAGTAATCAAGTATTCAAGTAAGTATTCAAGTAAGTAAGTATTCAAGTATTCAAGTAAGTAAGAATGTTAACGTAGCAACTAAAATGGCAGTGTGAATTAGCGCCTACACTTGTAGGCGCTGGTAGAACATTTCAAATTTGTGTAGGCGTTAACGAGAATATGACCTATACTTTTTAGAACATTGATTTTGACTGTTATATTGGTAAAATATATTTCTCTTGTAGCATCTAAAAGTAAATAATGACTTTTAATTCCGACAAATTGCTGTATATCTCGATTATCAACTATTATACATAGCCACTAATATCGAATTTGTAACATAGCGCCTACAGAGTCGTTCGGAGTGAACAGCTCTTTTACAGAGCAGCTCTTTTGAACGACTTCCCTGCCATGACACCAGCAGGGTTGCCAAGAGATGGTATTTTCCCTGCGTTTGGGGATTTTATGGGGCTTGCTGGGATAAGCGGGAATAATTATGATGTTTTATAGGATTTTTATGTAGGATGACGAAATTTCCAATGAAACCGAGTATTTCTGGAAAAATAAATCCTATAGGAGCCTAGTTGATACTTATAAGGGCATGTGTTGTGAATTAATTACGAATGTCTAAATGTATTATAGAGTCAGCAAGTAAACTCTTTACAATGTGAATTCACATTGAATTTAATGAAATACAGTATTGTCTAAAGAAGAGTACTTCCGGCTAAACGTCGCGGTCGGATGCGCGCGTGGAATCGGCAGCAATGAAATCACCAACTTTAAACTATAGACAAAGACATAGTACATTACTAGGGGGGCCGAGCTTATGCGCGGTAAAATTTAATATTATCTCTTGCTTTTCTCAGACAAAGCTCGTTCGCTCCGCTTTCTCGCCCGGTCGGCGACCAACCAATAGTAGCTACAACCAATCCCCATAAGAATAACATGGGAACTTTATAGATGGGCTCTAGAACGAAAACCAGATTTCCCAGCGACAAGACCAACTCCAATTGGTTTGTCTCTTGGCCGAAACTATCATATTCAACCAAAATATTAAAACCCTTTGACGGAAAAACACTTTGCCAGTGCAAACATTGCTTATTTTAGAGTATGAAAATAATTACGTACCTACAAAAGCTGTTGCATGGTTGTAAAATAAATTGGACAGATGAATAGATAAACCAAGGGTATAGCGAGACTGTTCCTCTTGGTTGCCGATAAACTCGAGATTGTGAGCACTTTGGTGTGTAATTTATCAAGAATTACCGGGGAATAACGGAACATTTAATTTTCTCGATAAATTTGAGAGACGAGCTCTTTCGCTCTGCTCACTTAGACAGGGCCAAATTTAGGAGTAGGCTATGCCGCCTGTAGGCTATCCATTTTCTGCCGCCCCTCCCACTTACACTTAGATACAGACTCATTCATAGTTTAGATTTTTACTTATATATGGGCGTATTAACCTCAAAATATGCACGAAATTAATTTTAAGTCTCAATCAAATACATTTATGAACTGTATATTCTTTAAATGAATACTTTAAGCCGGGAATCACAACACAAAGAATAAATAAGTGACTTCACAGGAGCAGATACAACAGCAAACAGGCAAGGCAGTACCGGTATTGAGGCAACTGCCAGCCCAAAATAATGTTTACTTGTCACAAGCTAGAAAAAAACATATTAAAAACCACTTTAAATTAAAATTGAAATTTGTATTGTAGCAAATTGAGGTAGTAAATTTGAACAGGTAATCAATTTTTATGGACCTACACCTTTGACCTTTATGTGTAAAAGTAAACGTTAAACTTTTTAGAAAATAAACAATAGGACAATAATCATAGCAAAAACGATTCACCATTCGACAACATTGGTTTATATATACAGTTATCAACTTATTTTTGTTCAATGTAGTAGATACAACCAATCTCCATACGAATAACATAGAAATGGCGAAAGAACGGCTTTAGTATATTTAACTATTACCGTGTGTCGCTATTTTGAGACAGGGACCTCACATAGTGGGTATTTTAACCTGAATATGAATGTGAGAGGAGTGTAGGATGATTGTGGTGCGAACTTGTAGTCTTGTTACTGAAGGCCGACATAAGTTACACCTTAGGCAAGACTGTTAATTAATAGCCCAAAACAGCCAAAGGTATCTAGGGCCCTACAGTTTAACGTTTACAGGGTGTCTCTGAACTCTCTACCGCCCTTTTCAGAGGTATTATTCCTAAACTAAAGACAAGCCAAAATATCATATCAAAATTTCTAAAATTTCACAGTTACTCGTACAGCCACCATTTTGTATTTTCCAAAAAATAACGTAAGTAGACCTAATTAAGATTTTTTGTAATAAATAAAATAAAAAAATAAAATAAAAAAAATAATTATTTGAAATTTGGGACACAAATATTTTAAGTAAAAACCTAGCTGTAAAAAATTATCAACTTTTTATCATTCTTATTTTCAAAATGGGGGATGTTTAAAATCTTTAACCTTAAATTTCATAACAACTTCATAGGGTAGAAAAGTTTATGTTCTTGCGTGTTTTTGGGGAAATGTAATTTAAAATCCAGCGATGTAAAGATTATGAAAATCGGTCCATAAATAAGAGAGATAGAGCGATTTTACTGATTCAGTCACGCTTCAGCGGGAGCAGTTGTGGTACGAAATCCATTGTTGAGCTGGCCCCGCGACCGCGCTTTTCGCGCGGCAATCTGCTCAGGTGCGTGACTATTTGAATTAAAATCACTCTATCTCGCTTATTTATGAACCGATTTTCATAATTTTTACATCGTTGGATTTTAAATTTTAAATTTTCTAAAAGTTTATAGTTAAATGTTCTTAAGTTTATAGCAATGTTCAAGTTAGCATGAACATTGCTAACTTATGTACTTTTTGTGTAATTTAAGGTTTAAATTATAAACAGCCGCAATTTTGAAAATATTGATTGTAATCGGGAACCTCCGATTTTGATGAAATTTGGTATGAAGGTGTAAGACCAGGTCTATTTTCATGAGTTCGCAAACCAGCATTGTCGGGTTATGGGAACGGGGTTTTATGGGGTTTCAAAGGGGTCAAAAATGGGTTTTTGGCATTTTTTGACCTCAATTTTCAAAATTCATCAATTTTAACTGAAACCATTTAAAAGAGCTTAAAAAAACAAACAATTTGGTATTTTGAATTTTTATCATAGCATAACTGGTTACGGGGAAAATCCAAAAATGTGTTTTCCATGTTATTCTTATGGGAAATCAAGAAAACCCTATATCTTGCTTATTTATCGACATAACTTAATCAAATTTGGTATGTAAATTATCTAGATAGGGCTTTACTTATGATTGCTTACAAAACCCATATGGCGGCAAACCTACATACTCACCCCCATGGGGTTTATGGGGAAAACACAAAATTGCCAGAGCTTGATACACTTTTGTGTTTACATTCACCAATTATTGATTAACTTAGATTTTCTAACAACACCCCATGGCAGCAAACCTACATATTCGATCCTATGGTGTTTTTATGGGGAAAGTAAATAATCCGAAATTCCATTGGAAATTCGCTGAGTACGCAGGTCTGCTGCGACGGGGGTATTTTTTTATTAGACCTTTAATTTAAAAAGATGTTTACCAAGTTTTTACTTATTACAACAAACCATTCTTAAATTCAAATTATTCTTTAAAAATACAAAATGGCGGCTGTACGGTTGTCTATGGAGTTTTGGAAATTTTAAATATGATATCATGACTTGTCTTTTTAGGTCAGGAATAATATTGTTTATTGTTGGATGCCATGAGGCACATTAGAATATTAAAAAATACAATAATTTTCTATTAATAATACTTACTAGCTGTGTACCCGTTCCTCGCACGGAGTGTGTGTGCAGTTTATTAAACCTTTCACAAATTAAATATCAGCTTCAGTTGGATTATTCCAAAGTATCTATACATCAAGTTGTATGCTTAATAGGTCCCAGGTGCATTTTATAAAAATCTTGTTACATCCATTTTTCATTCGGGTTAGAAGTTATCTATCTATCTCCTTATTTCTATAAGTGTTTCGTCTGTTACGTCCATTTTTCTCTCGACCTACTGAACCGATTTTTAAGATTGAGAGTCATTTTAAAGCTTAGGATATATTGCAGTGACGAATCGTAATGAAAAAGGTCATATTGTTTCGGGCTTCGCCCCCCTCGCCTTTGATTTATTTCTAGAGGGCGCTTTAAAATGTTGACAAAATTTTATTGCAAGTTCTTTAATGTGAACTAGAGATCGCCTCCTGATCGAAATTCGATCAAAATTTTTGTTGATCTGGACCCAAAAAGCTTAAAAGCATTTTAGAATCAAAACATCTGTTTTTCCTGTTTTTCTAGCAGTTGTTATTACAACAGATGTCTAATGATTCATTCAATTCTCCTTTCTCCATAAGATTTTTTTTTTCTAACTTTATTTAATTTACAATCTGTTCACAATTTTGAACATTAAGTAAATATGATAAACATAAAGACATGAGTTAAAATCTATCCACTGACAGACTTAACATAAACAACTGTGTTAACTTAACACAAAAGGAGAACTAAATCAACAATTTGCTTAACAAAATCTTGTAGTCAAATCTAAAATGTGGAATCGTTTAAGCCTGTAAGTAGCAGTGCTGTTGTCCAATAGAGTTAGAGCCAGGTGATTGGGATGATTTTCAAGTCTGGATTGGTACTTTAAACTGAATTTGGTTATTTCTTCTTTGACGGTTGAAATGCAGCTGTCTCTATGGAGAATTTCATTATTCACAAACCAAGGTGCTTGAAGGATGTTTCGCAAAGCTTTAGACTGAAATCTTTGAATTATTTCAATGTTAGAGTTGCTTGTTGTTCCCCAAAGTTGGATGCCATACGTCCAAATAGGTTTCAAGATGACTTTGTACAGTAAAAGTTTATTTCCAGTAGTTAATTTAGATCGTTTGTTTAGCAGCCAAGAAAGATTTTTGAATTTTAAATTTAGTGATATTCTTTTGTTCCAAGTGTGAGTTTTCCATGTTAATCTCCGATCAAGAATCATTCCTAAGTATTTAACCTCATTTGTTTGGGGGATTTGGACATTATTTAGGGTCACTGGAGGACACGTGTCAAATCTCGTTGTGAAAGTCACGTGAGTTGATTTGTCTTCATTCACTTTTATTCTCCATTTTTTGGCCATTCTGACAAATCATTTAGCGCAACACTCCATAAGATTAACATTGGAACTTTGAAAACCTGTGGGGCGTAGCCCTGGAGTCCAATGTGAATTAGAATGTGATTCTGCTCATCTACAGGACTATACCTTTCTAACGGTATGCGCGGATTTCTCCTAAGTTGCACACAAGCTGAGAAAAAAGGAGGAAACGAAACATGCTTGCGTATTAATATATAGATTGTAATTTAACAGCTGATTACCTTCAGATGAATTTTAAAAGCCAGATGGTAAACAAAAATAGATCTCTAATCAACATTCACGTTGTAGGTGAGTTTCACTCACACAGGATCATAAAATGCGCAATTTGCGCAAGGGCCACCTCGTTTCTATTTTGTGTTTGTTGCAGTTTGATTAAACATTTATATTCTTATAGTTATTTACATTATAGTTCTATGAGTATACCATGCCCCCCTCCCATCTCCCATCAGTCCATCACCCCGCACCGTCCAGTCAGTCAGCTGGAGATGGTCTACACCCGAGCTGCGAATTTGTTTGAGTTCTCGTGCGGTGTTTTCTATTTATTTTGTTATTTCTCAGTGGTTAGTAGTTATTTGTTTGTATAAATATTAGTAATCTCGAAATTATTTTGTAAATATCAGGATCGCGTGTTCACTTCGTTATAATGCTCGTATAATAATGTATAATTTTGACCTATAATTTTTATACAATAATTATAACTGGACTATAAATATGGAATCTATTTAATGCAATTAAAAGTAATGAAAATAATTTTCTGCTTGCATAACTATTTAAAAATAAAAAACTTCTTAATTTGTTCGAAGATGTCGTTGATAGTTCCATGGTTGGAGTCCGTACGCCGTTGTTCAACAACTCGGAGGGTTATCGTTGTCCGTCGGGCAGCACCTTGGAGGAATTATATATAATTCCTCCAAGGGCAGCACTGGTTTTTGGAGTCCCAGAAGCGCTTTCGGCGGCTTGTCATTGTCAACTGCTACTGAATTATACATCTTAATTTGGCCATTTTACATCTTAATTGGTTTAATTAATTGTTTATCAAATGCAAAAATGTTCGATAATTTACCACCGTTTTATCAGCAAAATTGTTACGTACTGCAATCATCTCCTGAGGCTGAATGAAGTTCCTCATACAGTATACGTGTCTTGATTTTGAATTGACGGCGACACTTTATTTATATGTTCATCAAATGTATGTGTAGACATACGAAAATGATGAAAATTTACTTTCTTTTTTCCCTAAGAAATAAGTGTACAACAACCCATGCAAGTTCCTTTTCACTATGATTGGGTATATATATATCGTATGGCTCATTCAGCCAGCCACCATGGTTTAAGAATAATAAAAAAAAAATTCTGCGGTGCAGAGCACCTGAGTCAGTATAAGTAAAAATCTAAACACTAAAATAAAAAAAAAATAAAAATTAGATCTCTCTTTATAGAGCTAAATCCAGGGCGCTAAGCCATTGCAGCCCAGCTTCACTTGAGCTATGCAGACCGGCCAATCCTTCGGGGAAAGCACTCAGTGGGCACTCTTCGACTATGTGTTCCATAGTTTGATACTCTGCTCCGCAGTCGCATGACTGGTCTTGTGTCATTCCCCATTTGTGCTTCCAATAATTACATCTCCCCACTCCAGTGCGGAAACGATTGAGTATAGTCCACTGCTTCCGAGGAAGATTCATACCACCTACCGCTACGGTCGGGTCATCTATCAAGAAGTGGTTCCGACCTTGAAAAGCGTCCCAGGAGGAAGTCCAGTTTGTATGGATGGTGAAGTTCGAGTCCATCAACTGGGAGGCTGTTCGTAGAGGTGGTTTTCGGGACCTCAATCGGCCCGCATTCTGGGGTAGGTAATCATGGATGGGCAGCTGTGGAGCAGATAAGATCTTTGTGTATTCCCTAATGAGTGCATCCCTTCGTCTTATTTCAGGAGGAGCGATATTACACAGCACCGGGAGCCAGGGTACAGGAGTCACCATGAGTGTACCACTAATGGCTCTCATGGTCCTGTTTAGCTGGACGTCGATCTCTCTAACGTGCACACTATTTAACCACACGGGAGCACAGTACTCAGCAGTTGAATATACCAATGATAGAGCAGTTGTTCGCAGAACTTGTGCGTTAGCTCCCCATGTGGAGCCAGCAAGGTGATGGACAATGTTAGTCCTGGTTCTCACCTTAGCTGCCGTTTTTTGTAAGTGGCTTTTAAACGTGAGAGACCGATCTAAAGTGACTCCCAGATACTGTGGGTGGTCATTATGTTTCAACTCAACACCGTTGAATACGATTTTAAGCTTTTGGTTGGCCAGTCTATTATTCAAGTGGAAGCAAGCAACCTCAGTTTTTGTTGGGTTTGGATTTAGCTTCCAGGCTTCAAAATATTCACCGAGGGTCGTGAGGTCATTTGTTAGTGTTTCCTCAGCTTGTCGAAAATGCTGGTGTTGATATGCCAATGCAATATCATCTGCATATATAAACTTTAAGGACCGAGTTACAGGAATGTCGGCAGTATACACATTAAAGAGCAGTGGGGCGAGCACTGACCCTTGTGGTAGTCCATCCTTTAGTTGCCTAAACGTACTTTCTCTGCGTCCCAGATATACTTTTATCATCCTATTGGAGAGCATTGAGTTGAGGAGACGCAACAAGAAAGGGCAAGGAATAAGGTCGTAAAATTTAACTAGGAGGCCTTTTCTCCAGACGGTGTCATATGCTGCAGTCAGATCTAAGAAAGCCACAGAGGTTTTCAGTCTTCGCTCAAACCCATCCTCAATGAAAGATGTCAGAGCTAAAACCTGGTCACAACAGTTGCGACCAAGCCTAAATCCAGCTTGTTCGACAGGGATGCTGGCATTGAGAATAGGGAGGATTCTGTTATAAATCAACCTCTCTAGCAGCTTATAACAAACACTTAAAAGAGCTATAGGCCGATAACTTTCAGGCAGTTTTGGATCCTTTCCGGGCTTCAGGATAGCTATGATCTTGGATTTTCTAAATATCTCAGGCATGTCGCCGGTTTTCAGAGTGGTGTTAAAAACTTCCAGAAGCCACTGTCTAGCCTTGTTACCCGAGTGTTTTATAAACTCCGGGAAAATGTCATCCAAACCTGCTGCTTTGCCAATTGGCATCGCATCAATCGCCACTTCCAGCTCGTCGTAAGTGAAGGGTCTAGAGACTTCCAAGGGTGCTTGCCGACTCTCCTTTATCTCATTAAGCTTGAAATTAATTTTTCTGTCTGCAGACGTACGCACAGGTTTTGAAAGTACGGAGAGGCGTTTTGCAATTTCACGAGGGCTAGGCTGTGAGGCATCGTGTTTTTCACTTGATTTACCAGTGGAGAGTTTCCTGAGCAGAGACCAAGCTTTCCGACTACTTTTGGTGAAGTTCAGGTTCTCGACAGTTTTCACCCACTTCTCTCTCCTGGAGTTGTCGAGAGAGTTAAGGAGTTGGTCAGCTACATCTCTGTCAGCAGTGTCTGTAAACTCACTGTAAAGATCTTCGCACTCTCTGCTCCATCCTGGAATGTATTCTTTTCTAAAACCTCTTGGGATTGTCGCCTTAGCGGAAGACAGGACAAGGCGAGTGAACCGATCATAGTTTTTTATTTTAGAGGGGATGAACCTGATGCCGCTATCAAGCCTTGATGAGAAGGCCTCCCACTCAGCTTTATTAAAGTTCCACCTAGGCCGAGGAAAAGATCTTACGAGAGGAATTTGCATTCCTACTGATATTATTACAGGCCTGTGCTGAGAGTGGGGGAATGCACCAAGGACCATCCTGGAAGTAGGCACGGGTGTTGCTGATGGTTCACGGGAGCAAAAGCACAAGTCTGGAGAGTACCCACGACGCCATCCGGCTGAATGGAAGGTGTGTGGGTCCTTGGCATTATATACCAGGAAAAGGTTGTTATTTTCAGCCCAGCTTGAAAGACGAGTGCCGTTGTCATCATCGGACGAGTATCCCCACTGGGTATGATGACTGTTGAAGTCACCTACATATACCACAGGATGTTCAAAAGTTGGGAGAACTGTGTCTGACCACTGGGTGTTTGGTGGTTTGTATACATTTACAATAGTAGTCGCAGACACCTTAACAGCAACAACAAATGTGTTGTTATCACAACTTTTGATTGGGATGATTGGGTGAAGCGAGTGAACCTAAATACTGCGGTTCCGTTTCTTTTTTCCTATGCCTTAGCAAACACGGCACAGCCATATTCTTACGTGTACTCAGCACATAGAATAATATATATACACCTGGAACTTGGAACGCTCACACCGTTGTCAGAACCCGCAATCTGGGAGAAAAGGGCAGGCAAGAATGACCAAATGACTAATTATGGCAGTGAGCGCGCTTTCATTCATACGCTTGTTCCTCATGCATACAAAAAATAACAAGAATGAACCTTACATATTTGTAATCTGCATAAACTACTGATTCCAATTGTATACAAATATTTGCATTTTTATATTAGGAAAGGATAGTAATTATTAATAATTTTTTAACGTGACATTGAAAAGTTATTAAGCGAGAAAGTTTTTTTGGGTTAGGATCAAACTCTCAGCGGCAAAGTTTCAGATTATGAGTTGAGTTTATCTAGAATGTTTAAATATTACATTTTTACCTAACAGTTTTAGTTTCGGATATAATCGATCACAAAGCGAGCGTTAAATGTTATCGACGACGCGCTGCCGCAATAAGCATTAGGCTATTGCGACACGTCGATCGCCGTCATCGGTCGACTCGAAATAATCTAATAATGCCTCTTCAGTGTAAGGCAAATTGAATTTGGATTATTTACTTATTTTCAATGTTAGCTTTTTAGGTTGTTTGTACTATCTACATCAAGTGCTTTGTTGGATATTGTGTAACTTATGTCAAATAAACTAATTAAAAATTAATAGTACAATCTATATACTAGCAAACAGTTAAAATAAAGATTGTGGGAATATGAAAATATTAATTAAATAAACTAAAACAATAATTATAGAATTCAGTCTTTTTCCAATTTTATAAATAAGCCTACATTTATATTTTGATTTTTTCATATAATTTTCCCTAAAGATAAATATAATTAAATAGCCATTTCATATGAATCTGGGAGTAACTGAAATAAATAAAAGAGCCAGTTCAACTCGTCTATGTTTTAAAACACAACGAATAAAGTTTTATATTCGTATAATTTAATAAGTAAATATTTGTCAAGTAATTTGATAAAATCAAAACATATAGGCCCTAACTAAATTACAGTAAATTAAAATTTAACACTCGTGAAAAGAATTGCCGCTCCCTCTTATTTTACAATTATTGCAGGTGAAAGCTGAACACGACACTATTAATGTAATAACTATCCAACTCAATGCATTAACAATTAATTTAAAACTCACATCGTTATAACTCAAACTTTACCTTATGAAACGTCTACTCGTTATGAGAGAAATTAGGAGAATAAAAATATTTCATATGTGAAAACAATTACAGTAATTGTAGGCTAATAAAACGATACCGAAGAGATAATCTTGACATCGCGCATAGACATAGACGCGATTCTCCAAAATCTTTAACGTCGCTCCACTTTTATCTTCACACCTGTCTTCCGAGAAAACTATTCGCTTAAAAAATTGTAATATAAAGATTGAAATTCTTTCATTATCTACGCTAGAAGTCTTTCCTGACCAATAAATAAAAAATATTTACGCTTAGTAACTTTTTCATGTTCTAGTTGTGTATTGACATTCGTTTTTATTTAATAGCTAGCTGTTTACTAGTTAAACATAATGAATAAGATATTCACATCGTTATGACCAGTAACTCTTTTTCTTTAAAACGTACGTGTTTCAATGCATTTGGATGGTTAGCGGCCGGCAAAGAAGCATGTAAGTCAGTGAGCACACTAAAGCTTTTGGCTGCTCATTTTGCGTTTTTGCCTGCCCTTCAGAACACGGGTTGAGGTTTTTGGTTCGAGTTTTGCCTTGCGTGAGCGTTTCAGGTGTATAATAGAGTTCTATTACTCAGCACCAGTTCTACAATGAGACTAAATTATTTAACTGCGCAACATGGCTGGCTGGCTGGCTGCTCCGCCGGTTCTGTCTGTCTCGCCGTGTGCATCGAACTATAATGTTTATAGTACCAGGTTAACCGAGCCTTGCTCGTTGGTTTTAATTCAGTTTTGATATAGTGTCATTAGAGCTATTAAATTTCCCCCAACAACCAACTATACCTCTTCACAGTTAACAGCTGTTTCAAAAAGTCTGCTTAATATTAATGTTCCTTTATTTTTGTATACCTTTCGTTGTTATTTCGTTACCAAAATAGCAACCCATAAGACCAATGTTAAAAATTACGATTTTTAAACTTAAATTCTGACAAAATTCGATTTTTCCTGGGATGGAGGCCTTTTCTAAACTTATTTTTGGGCCAATACACTTTTAATTGCAAAGTTTAAGCAAAATCTGACAGCTAGATTTCGAGATCGTGGAACACACATCCCTTCAGACATTCCTCGTATTATAGTATAGGATTTCTATGGCCGTGTGTTCTGGTCGCTCAAAATACAGCGGCGACAGCTAAAAAGCCCCATATCTGGGACTTTTGCCGTCCCGTGTCTCCCCGTTCTTATTTTATTGTTAATAATAATAACTTGTTCCTCTGATAAAGTTTATCTTCAATAGCATTATATTTTGATAACAAAATTATTCTACTGACTGCTTACCACTGACATATGTTATATAGCGCCAGTATACGGCCCCGAACATGACTTGGAAGACAAATAGTTTTTACAATACCAAATTCCTTGGGTTTTGGGCTCCTGAATATGAGCCCCCGTTGGCAGAACTCACATTGGGCACCATCCTTCACGTAAGGCATATACACGCCTTTGGAATCAAACTATGGGACAGCTGTGCAAAAAAAGTCTTAAAAAATTATTAATTCTTAAAAAAAAATATGTATGGATAGTTCAATTTAAAAAGAAACATATTTTGTAAAGAATTATAAACACATTTTCAAAGACATTTTCAAAACGCATGAAATTACTCGCTCTTCCCTGCATTTATGTTTTAGAGAGAGTTTTTCCATTACTACATATAAACTACATAAATCGCTTAAAATCGATTATTATAATTCCACATTTAATGATCCGAGTCTTTGCCCGTCGATATCCGACGGGTACAGCTCTCCCCTCCATATCCGTGGTGATCGAGTGGAGCGCTAGGCAGATGGTGCGAAATACATATCAAAACTAGCTAATAGCCCATAAAAAATGACGGGTCATTTTTATTCTGTAATATATTATTTATAAAAAAACTATTCATCAAATTAATTTGTTATAAGTTTGAATGGTCACAAAATTTATGAGAACCCTGACAACATAATATTAAAATTATTCTTATGGCTACTAATGAATTTATAAAAACATTTTTAGTAAATTCACTTTATGAATTGTTTTATAAATTCATGAGTAGCTATAATATCTAATAATTATTATTTACCATGGAGAAAAATACATACCGTAAGGAATTAAATAATATTAAAACTTTTTTCTATTTCTTTGGCAGTGTAAAAGTAATAGGCTACATCATAAGATTTTACAAAAAATCCTATGGGAATTTACACATAAAAACCAAAGATAATAGTAAAGGTTTTAAACCTTACTTTAATTTATTTCATTCCAGTTATCTTGCCAATTAATTATTGGTATAATTTCGCTGACTCAGGGTCCAATTTAATTTACCAGAATCGGGAACTTGGGTTTAATTCGCTTAACGCCCAAGAATTAAACATCTGACCGTGTGTTTCTTCAACCTCTAGCAATCAGAATTTTTGAATTTTTGCCTCCTTAGGTTCTTATAAAGTTTGTTAGATCCATGCAGAGTCTTATGTCCCATTATAGGTTTTGGTATCACCAGCCCATCGCTGAGCACCAGGCCGTGGGCTCTTCAACAATACTTAAGACAATTAACTAATTGAATCATGCTTTATCGGACTTGACTTTTATCAAGCAATGGTAGAAGTACATTTCCTGGGTGAACTAAGTGCTACTGGACGTGTTTTGCCAATTGTCATCTAAATCAATCATATATATAGTGGGGGTTTACAAAGTGTGTGTTTTTTGTTCTATTCCCTGTCTTTGTTTGCAATTTATTAGTCTAATTTCTTCTTGTACATTTCATTACTTTGGATATTTCTTCATAGTTCCTAGTTCTGATTTGTCACATTTTTTATCAATCTTCATATCAATGAGATCAATAAACTATTTGTTAAAAATGTTGAAGCATAAGAATACATGACCATTTCTAAGAAGTTAAAGAATTATAGTTAACTTAAATTATCAAAAATAAATGGAATAAAATACGGTAGTGAGTATTTGAAATTGAAAGTTAAATTGGCCTATATTTATATCTCAGCATTTTTAAATTTAAAATAAATCCCTTTGAAAACAGAATTTCGGGACTTTTGGCCGTCCCGATACCATTTTTCAGGGCATCGCATGTCATGATCAGTCCCGGTTTTCCGGGAAGTTTGGTCACCCTACCTAACCACCATCTCTCCCTAGAAGGATCAGGTTTAAAAAACGGACTATATTTACTAGAGCTCGCCCGCTGCTCGAAATTCAGTTCATCTGAGGCCAATTAGTTTGAAAATGTTTGCTACAACATCTGTTCTTCATTATTTTCTACAATTTGTTATTAAAACAGCTGCCTAATGATTCTATCAATTATCTTTCTCCCATAAGAATAACATTGAAACTCCTGTGGGATGGTTCGTTCCTTTTTGCATAACTACATCCAAATGAATTGTAAAAATGCATTCTTTTCCTTGACTAGGCCTTTAACTCGAAAATCTGTATAGGTCAACCAAGTTTCAATTAATTATAACAAGGCATTCTGAAAATTTAAATTATTCCTAAAAACACAAAAAGGCTGATATTGTGCTTATATTAGTTTTTGAAATTTTTAATGTAGGCCTATTATTTTTGGCTGGCTTTGGGACAGGAATATTACCTGAAAAGTTGTTAAGAGTTCAGGAACTTAGTATATATATATATATATATATATATATATATATATATATATATATATATATATATATATATATATATATAGGCAGTGAAACTTAAAAGAAAATATATATATACAGGGTGTCTCTGAACTCCTTACCGACCTTTTAAGGTATTATTCCTGGACCAAAGACAAGTCAAAATATCATATTTAAATTGTCCGGAAGTCTTTAGTTACTCACACAGCCGCCATTTTGTTTTTTTCACATAATAATTTTTATTTCCATAACGGATGGTTGTATTCAGTTCATATTTGGTATGAATCTTTATCATACCAATGCACATTTTCAAGAAAAAAATTAATTTTTTCCACTGTATATTTTCAAAATGGCGGCCATTTTAAATTTTCAAACTAAAATATCTTAAAGTCGGTAAATTTTATAAAAATTTTACAAGACACAAAAAAGTTGACAAATTAAATTATCTAACCAATAGTACCAAGGTTGTAAGGATATGACTACAAATAACGGAGTTATTGCGATTTTATCCATGAAAAACATTGATTTTGCATTATAAAACGGCCATTTTAACAGAAAAATCAATGTTTTTCTTGGATAATATCGCAATAACTCCGTCATTTGTTGTCGTATCCTTACAAACTTGGTACCATTGGTTAGATAATTTAATTTGTCAACTTTTTTGTGTCTAGTAAAATTTTTATAAAATTACCGATTTTGAGATATTTCAGTTTTAAAAATTAATGTGGCCGCCATTTTGAAAATATACAGTGGAAAAAATTAATTTTTTCCTTGAAAATGTACATTGGTATGATAAAGATTCATACCAAATATGAAATGAATACAACCATCCGTTACGGAAATAAAAATTATTATGTGAAAAAAACAAAATGGCGGCTGTGTGAGCAACTAAAGACTTCCGGACAATTTAAATATGATATTTTGACTTGTCTTTGGTCCAGGAATAATACCTTAAAAGGTCGGTAAGGAGTTCAGAGACACCCTGTATATTAATTAACATATGAAACTTTTATTTTGGAATATTACAAAGCTTGAAAAAGCAATGATTCACCAAGGTCAAATTATGTCAGACCCATAGTCTTTGTAGGAATTAATTCCAATTTTATGTTGCGCTGTAACTCTGTTCTTAATTTTGAGGAACAATTGATTTTAATTTGAATGTTTATTTTTATTTTTTGCCTTAACTTTTCATGTTATGTTTAAGAACATCAGAGTTTGCCGGCACCAGCTACCTCCACTAGCCACTAGCCGACACATCTTGGAACATAGATCTACACTAGATATTTGACTCCTAGTTAAATGTTATTGTATACCGTAGTTGTAGTCTGCCCAATGTCTAAGTGTGCTGGTCCAAAATATTACTACGCAATATGTTGATGATGCTGTAGGAAGATGATGATGATGACGAGTTGTTCGCCCCTCGTGTCTTGTGTTCATCGGCTACCACGAAGACTCCAGCAGCAACCGCCGCAGCAGCCGCAGTAGACACACCAACCCCAGCGGAGCGCCGGTATACAGCCCCCAACATGACTTGGAAGATATAGACTATTTACAGTATTACCAAATTCCTTGGGCTGGGCTCCTGAATATGAGTCCCCGTTGGTAGAAACTGCCTTGGGCACCATCCTTCATGTAAGGCAATACATACAGGGTGTTCGGAAACTCTCCTCCGAAGCTCCGTGTGGTGATTCCTTGGATCAAAATGAACAAAAAATACTATGGGAACATGTCTTAAATGCTTCTTTAACCCGCTAGCCGCAATTTTGTTTTTACACTTAGTAATTTTTATTTCCGTAATGGATTGTTAACTTATTAGTGGACCTAACATAAAAGTAACTTATAAGTGCACTAGTCCATAGTTTATGTAGCATTGCACGTGTCATTTCATTTCATTTATTCAGTCACAGAGTACACCATATACAAAGGTAATACCTTAATGGTAGGTGACAAGTCAGTTGCTTAAATCTAACAATCATTGCTAACAAGACAACTTATTCTGATAAACAAGGAAGTTTAAACTATTAAAGTTGTTGTTTTAAGTATATTTCCCATTTCAGCACTGAGAAACTCATCAACACTGTAAAACATATTGTTAGCTAGGTATTTAGTGAGGGTTCTTTTAAACTTTACTTGAGAGAAATCTTTTACTTCAGAAGGAAATTTATTATAAAGACGAATACCCTGGTATGACGGAGATCTCTCTAAGGCAGATGACTTATGGAGTGGATATTGAAGTTGGTTGTTTCTTGTTGTTCTAAATTCAAATCTCAGTTGTGGTGAGATTTGACTAAAATGAATTTATGCAGATTATTTTTCACAAACAGGAGAGTATATAGGATGTATATGCAAGGCAATGGTAAGATATTCGATTTTCTAAACAGAGGTCTGTTTGGGGTAATATGGTTTTCGTGCATCATTGTGCGTATCATACTTTTTTGGATCTTGAAAACAGAATCACTGGACTGTGAGTTTCCCCAAAAAATTATACCATAGGTTAAGTGTGAGAAGATGTATGCATAATAAACCATCTTTAGGGTTGCAAAATCTACAGTTCTGTCAAATTCAAATTCAACTCCCCCCCAAACATACATGATAAGCATTTTTCTAGTAAAGTTTGCACTCACATCTCCTACCTGTTCTCGGAGCGGAAAGGTTCAGGTATTATAATAGGCTATTATTTATAAACTAAACACAATCGTTTTGTAGACAGAGAACCAGTAAAAACTGCATCTACAGTAACATAATAAAGGTTTTATTTTTCAAATTAATGAGTTAAGGATACTGTAAGCTTTGTTCCCCAGGAGGAGGCTATATTAAACTAATCTTCATTTAGGCCTTCGAGCAATGTGTCAGTTGAAATGTTATGTTACATTTTCTTATTAGGAATTCAATATTATTTCTTATATTTTATAAGAACTAAAAAAATATATTAATTAGAATATCATCCCAAATTTCCTTAATTAAATATCACCACTTTTAAACTATTCAGAACAAAAATTCCTCAATATTCACATAGATATTGATTTTTTTACAAGAAAACTTAGTTCAACAAAATGTGCACTGAGTATACTTTGTAAAAGGTATCATCTGCAGATGTTAGTAAGGCTATGTAGGATGCCTGTGTAGGCCTGTACTCCCTGATGGTCGCAGCTTAACTCAATAACTTGCCGACTCATGCAATAGTTCAAATAGGCTCAAGATAATGTGATGACATTGATCGACAACACTTTGAAAAAAAGTGAAAAGAAAAAACTCAATTAATACCCTCTCTGCTAAGCTATGGAATTAATTATGCTCTGTGCTGCAGCAGCAGATGCACATAGAGCATTGATATGCAAAAATTCAATTATAAGAGTTTTGTCAGAGTGCACCGCAAACAAAATGCAAGGTAGTTTCCAACAATTTTAAAATTATAACTGCCCCTTCTATTTTTATTCTAGAAATTCTGAAAAGTATTTTTGAGAATCCAACATTTTTTTGAAAATATAGTTTCAGGCATAGTTAAGTCCTAAAACATAAAAAACCAAAACTCATTTCAATATCCCCAAGGCCTACATAGTTTGTCAAAATATAAAAAAATTTCCACTATGTGTGATTAAAAATATATAATAGACGTAAGATTTTATAAAAACTTTTTCCATTTAAGTTTATATCTTGTATAAAAAACATCTTGCTTAAAAATCGCATTACACCTTGAATGAATTTTTTTATGATAACTTTGGTGACATTCATGACTCAGGTTGCAGTTTGCCTAGGTAAATAGATGAATAAATAAATAATAAATATATAAATTTATTCACCTCAGACATGTAAACATGCGTTAGGCAGACTTAATCTAACTTAAATTTATAATACATAATAATAATGATAATGCTTTATTGACAGGTATCAATAAGATACATAGCAATAATAATTAATTCAACTTAATAATACAGAGTGTCTACTGCCAAGTAGATACAAAAATATGTGACTTTTCGATGACATTTGGGGGTGAAAAATGTAAAAAATCAGGGACTTTTTCATTGTCTATTTAGAAAATTTTGGGGTGAAATTGCTAAAGTCGCAAAACTTTTGCTCACAATCGCATTATTTTCACAATTTATACAAAAAATCTGTGACTTTTCTTACATTTTAAGGAAAAATAAGTGACTTTTTGGTGACTTCTGTGACCCCTAACTAAAATAAGTGACTTTTGGTGGCTTTTGGTGACTTCAGTGACCAGTAGACACCCTGTAATAATTTTAAATTTTAACTATGATGTCCAAAAATCTTTAGATAGGCAATCATCAACATTGTATGGTGCTTTCATTAGTAATTTTTCAATTAATCTCCTTTTAAATATTTTTACTGGCAGTTCCAACCAAATCAAGGGTATTGTATTAAATAATTTTTCTTCCATAAATTGAAGATTTTGTTGAGATTTTGTGTATTTGCATAAAGAAGTTTTTAATTTATTTCTGTTTCTTGTTTCATATGAATGATTAAAAGAACTTTGAGGTTGATAGTTAATTTTTTTACATAGGTTAATTAGCATAGGTTTTGTATGCTAATTTTTTCTATATGGTTTCTTCTTTTTCATCAATATAAATTCTTTGTTTTCTTCTCTTTTACATAAAAACTTTCAAGTTAGTATAAAGGTTCTTCCTCATGTAAATGTTTTAACACTTTCAGTTCTTTTGATGATTTTATTTATAATTTGTTTTTATAAAATTTATAATTTTCCGTGATATTTTCATGGGGAGATTTTTCATATAAAACTGCTCTATGAAATTTTGTAGGAATTATCGTTGAATTTATGGTCTGGTATTTATATTTACATTCCTCATGTATGAATTCTTTATTCTTCAAATAAAATTTTGCCATTTCATAAATGTACAAGCCAAATACTGTTAAAATTCTGTTGTTTTTAAATAAATTGTAACAATGTTCCAAACGGTGTGTACATAATTTATAATTCTGATAGCTCTTTTCTGTATTCTAAAAAATTTTATCTGATTTTTTATGGAAGAATTGAAAAAATACTGGTAAACAATAATTTAAAGTGTTTTGAAAGGCTAAGCAAAATAACACATTTTTAGAATATTTCTATCCACACATTTTGAAAGGATTCTAAGACTAAAACATACTGAATTTAATTTCTTTACTATATTTTCGACGCTGGTGTTCCATGAAAATTTTTCATCAATTTTTATACCAAGGAGGGTTGAGCTTTTTACAACTGGAATCTTTTCATTTTCACAGTGTATTTCTTTTATTTCATTTAATTTATGGTAATGCCAATTGGTTTTAGTGTCAAGTAAAAGGCATATAAAACACATTTAAATTTGGTTTAAAACACCTACTATATTGTGCAAATTAGTAAAGTGAGTATGACTGGAGGGTGGGTGTCCACATCCCTATTTGATCATATCTAAACTTGAGTGGCAACTCAATAATTTTTAGGGTTTAACTTTTTACTGTGACATTAAAATCTAACAAACTGATTTTTGCTATGAAATCAGATACAGTTACAACTTTACCAAAGATATAAAGGGTGCAGTTCCATATAGAACCTATACTGTACTACATTGAATAGTAAAAATCCATCGATATGATAAATATATCAATCGCAACAAATATTGAGGTAAGGCTACTACATTTAGCCTATACATCATATATCGATACTGGAATGATCTGCAGTTCCTTACAGACCCTAAACTACTATCGAATGAAAAATATAACTTATTGATGTGATAGACATAAGTTATTGATTGGATCAACTGCCAATACATTGAATATCAATTGAAAAGTAAAATTTATAAAGTAAAAAATCTAAAATCAAATTAAAAACCTAAAAATGATTCAATAACAATATTTACAGTAGGCCTAAGTCTAACATAGTAGTTTTTTATTTTTTATTTGGAATTAAAAAGTAAACAACATTTTTTAATGACAATAAAATATACCAACTGATAAGTAACTTAATTGATAACAACTAAAATAAGCTTATTAAAAAAGACTTAACTTAAATAACAAAAGACAAATCAACTAACTTAATAGCCTCTTTTTTTGGTTACATCTGCGTCCTCACTACAATCTGATGATCAGGGAATCATCAGGTTCTCTTGTAGGAACATCTATTTTCATCTTCTCCACGTGAGCTCAAGTGCTCACCGATGTGTTGATATGTGTAGCTGTTTATGAATTATGTGACTGAATAATAAGACCAATCTGTCTAGTAGGCCTATAATGTTTGAGTAACTTATGGGGAGAAATTTTGTTTAGCTCTTTACTTCCAAATTTACTGTGTACAAGTCTATAATTTAAAACTACCTTTCCACAAAACAACACTAATTTACTAATAATAAATAACAACTCAAATTCAGTGTGATGGATAACTCAAATCAATCTTATTGTGTCTACATCCCTATATCAATAGATTTTTCCATTCAATAGTAAATAAGGCTCTTTACGGAACTGCACCTGCATTGAGTGAAGACAGTGTTAACTTATATCATAACCTAGTGGCAATGATATGTAAAAGGAACACTTGCAACTAAGTTATCAATAATTGTTGAAATAGGTGTGTGCCTTCAATTTCTTCGATCGTCCATAAATCACATCAAAACTTTGGCACAGGAGGCCTAGTTGTCGTCATTATAGTAAACTAATGAGGAATCAAATCATATCAGACCTAACTTTGGATTATATCATCTAGGCTCTCAATCAACAATAAATTAGTGGCACTTCAAATGGAAATTGTCACTCTGATCCCAATCTTTTATAGGTATATTGCATTGCCACAATAAGTCCAAACAAATTTTAATAGGTTTGAAGAATCATTAAAGCTATTTTTGCTTAGGTATGGTTTGTAGAAAGAGGCGATTTGTAGGGTTCTCTTCAATTTGTATGATTTGTAAAAACCACCCTTATCCCACCTTAACAACGATGGCATGAACACGATTGTAGTGGAACGTATAATTAGGGTTACCATAATTTTTGAGGCCAACCCCGAGCATTTTTGTTGTACCATATGACTCACTAACTGAACCATACTCCACTCCCTCCTCCCTCCCCGGTGAATTCAGGAAAAAAATAAGACACATTTATGTTTTCACAAATTTAAAAATAATACAGTAACCTAATATTTATTAGGCAAGTTGATGAAACAGAACCAGATTGAGTAACCATTAATTGTGCTTAAAAAATATTCCTATCCAAGCACATCACACAACCTTTTTTAAACATCATTTATAACTGTTCAAACATTTTTAATGTATTGCCTGCAGGTCCTAAGGCGGATTTGCCATTTCCGAAATTTCGAAAGCAACTGAAGGAGTTTCTGATCGACAGGGCACATTACAGTACCTATCTATGATTTTCTTTACCAGAGGAATTATTTTTTTATTTTGTGTGTGTGTCAATGCAATTTTGTTTTGTCCATGGCAAATACTCTAGAGTGAACAGGAAGAGCTTCATTATCATAAAATAATGTACTTCGTTCAGAGAATCCAAAATACATTAACTTATAGGCTATGTCGTTGGATAACCTAACTTAGATATGGCTCCTATACTTCCCAGGATTAAAGATCATCAGTGTAAGTTAGCATAATTTTTATTAACTGCTTTCTTTCCATCACTATTATTCCCTCTGAAGCCCAAAAGGGTGCAGTTTCATAACTGGGCTACGGTATTATCAAATAAAAGGCGAAACTTTGCTATCCGACTCCACCGTTATTATCGATGTCGAAATTTTGATATTGCGATAATATTGCTAAGTATTCTATCGATGATACAATTACACGATACGATTATGATTTTAACACCTGATTTAGTTTTGTTGTAATATAATTAAACATAACTTACCTTTTGACAATAAAACAAATATATTGCAAACAATTAACTGAAAATAATAAAAAAAAAAAACAACTACAAATTTTAGTTAATGTAACCTGTAATATTATCAAAGAACAACACAAAATAGGCTTAAACTACGAAAGTTTATTATGTAGGCTAAGTTAGGTAGGCTATATCTTAAGTGTGAGAAGAAGCAGACTTCATTAGACTTAAAATGGCGTCCACCAAACAAATGCAGCCAAATACGAATCTGAAAGGTATTTTTAGCTATTGTATTGAGGGAATATGTGTTTTAAATGTTTCCAAACACCATTGAATTTGTTGTTATACATCGCTGTCAATAAGAGTGACGGAGGTTTACGGTTAGATTGTTAGGTTAGATTATTATTATGAGAAGGCCCTATAACTTAGTACATTAAATTACCATATTTCTTATGATTGTACTACGCATATCTTAACTCAAGGATTACAACTAGATCAAATAATCGCAATATCAAAATCTCCACATCAATAAAATTGGTGGAGTCGGATAACAAAGTTTCGCCGAATAAAAATATCGATCAATCCAATTAATAAAGTATGGGATCGAAAATTACTGTCAAATACAAATTTTACCTCAACAAAATTTGTTCTAATCCCAATCTATCACAACATAAACTGGGCCTAATCTCTATTAAGTAATGTGAAGAACCAGCCTTATGCCCAGAAAATTTTAAACGTGAGAGTAGATCATACGTACCGCAAAAAAAAACAAAATGTTTTTGTTTATTGATACATTGGAAACTGTTTTCTTGGCCTAGACGTCATAAAATAACGGCATAAATATTTTTTAACATGCAGGTGGCATGTAAATGCAGAAATACAGTAATTTAACTGAACCTTTGCCTATCAATTAGTACAAAGCCTAACTTATTTTAGCTTTGTTTTCAGAATGTAAATAGACCTAGACTAAAAATTTGGGAATTTTGTAGGAAATCATTATTTTTCTTATGTCAACTTTCCTGTTAATTTCAAGTTACTTATAGCCTAGGTCACACAAACTATCTATCGGAATGCTAAAAAGAAAACACATAACTTACTAAACTTCATTTATAATTCCTCCTTTAAAATAAATTTATTTATTATCAAGTACTTAACTGTTTAACTGAAATGAGCCCAACAATTCACTGAAATATTATGAAAACAGAGACGACACAGACAACGTTACGTTTATCGGACACGGTAGACAAATATCCCAATATCCGACCCGTTCCCTTGGTCGAGCTGAAAATCCCTTTTTATCCCGTCAGCATTTGAAACCGTGTCTTCCCACAAAAATAGGCCTATACATTTACTTTCAGCGCAATTTTTTCCAAATATATACAAGTCTATAATTTTACAACACAAGAATAACATCAAATTACATTTTAGTAAATTTGTTTTTTTTTCTTTCTTCTAAATTACACAACTTATAAAATTAGCAATAATAAAAATCCCCAAGAAATATCCCCTATTTGGAAAACAACCCCCACAACTGGCAACACTGCGTGAACTGTTGTTCGCTAGAATTGAATGTTAAGAACCATTAAGGATTCGATCTTTTCCTACCGTTCATTTTTGTAGGCGCTATCGAGAAATTCAAATGTTCGGTGCTATCGAGAATTTGAAAAATCTAACAACAACTACGTAAAAACGAAATAGTCTACTAGCAACTACGCTTTAGCGACTGCGATATCGTAGGCACTAACGAGAAATTTTAATAATTGTGTAGGCGCTAATCAAATATTTAAATTTTCATTTTTCCCGCCTTTTCGTAGCTGCTATGAGAACATTCAGTTTTAGTTGCTACGTTTAATTTCACTTTGTAGTTGCTACGTGCGTAGCTACTATGATACCCCGCCTCCCAAGTGGCTCAAAAGCGTTGGGGTTGTCCAAATGCCCGTCATGTCCTCCGGGTCATCTTGTCCTAGGTTATTGGGTTGATTGGTTGGGGAGGGGATGGGATTTCATGCCCTAGTGCAAAAAAATTCTTCCAATGAATAAAAAGCTTTTTCCACTAAAAATGATTTCAAAGTGCTCTTAAACTTACAAAGGTCATTGATTTGTTTAATTGTTTCTGGCAAATTTTGAAAAACTTTGAGTCCTGAGTACATTGGCTTTTTCTAAAAAAAAAATTAATCTATGTTGAACAGCAAAATTGTTTCTATGTCTTGTGTTATAGCTATGGTTGTGATTTACATACTCTAAAGACTGAGATTTTATGTATGAACAGATTTCAAGAATGTACAATGAAGGAACTGTCAAAATCCTTAAATTTACAAAGTATTCTCTACAGTGAGACTGATAAGGCAACCCTAACATACGTCTGATGGTTTTCTTTTGAGCAATGAAAATCCTTTCCAATTTTGATTTTGTGACTCCCCACAGGGCAATGGAATATGTGATGTGGCACTCGACTAGGCAATAGTATACTGTCTTCAAAAGATCAATGTTTGCTAATTTCCGTAAATTACGGATAACAAACTGACCCTTAGCAATTTTGCTTTCTATCTTTGAGAGCTGTTCATGCCAGTCAAGCGCATCATCCAATTTCACCCCTAGAAAATCGACAGTCGATGTTAATTCTAGTTGTTCACTGCCAATTATAAAAGATTTGGTTCGTTGAAAATTTTTGAATTTTTGCTTTGTTTTGTTTGAAAACAGGCATATTTTGTTTTACCTGGATTCATTTTTAATTTGTTTTCAGAAAAAAAATTGGGCCAGACAGTTTATTTTAAGGAGAGAATCGATTTCTAGGCCTTCAGTACTCCTGTGCCTGGCAATGACTGTGGTGTCATCAGCAAACACAAAGCGACCACTCTCCGGAACTGCCAGTGTAATGTCATTTATATAAATCAAGAAGAGGAGAGGGCCCAGAATCGATCCCTGTGGCACGCCACAGAGAATCGATTTCTTGTCAGACAGGACGGACTTAATTTTAAATTTTGTTTCATGTTGAACCTCCACTACCTGGTGCCGGTCACTAAGATAGGACTTGATCCAATCCAGTGCTATGCCCTTCACACCAAGAGAAGAGACAGAGTTTATTTAAGAGAATATCTGTTCTAACGCAGTCAAAGGCTTTACTAAGGTCAGCAAAGATACCTACCATAGTATCTCCTGCCTCGACTGCGTCACAACACTCATTAATAAAATCAGTTAATACAAGATACTATATATTTATTCCAAAAAAGAAATTACATACATTACATCAGAAAAAATATGAATAAATGAAAAATATTCCCCACAAGAATACAGGTCTGTGTGTGGGGAAGAGTTCGCCATCAGTACCCTCTGATGTGCTTTTTATTTCAGTTTTATCAAGAGCTAGGTTTTAACAATATTACTTAATGAATAGATACAAAAAAGGTTATTAATATACAAAATACAGTATTAAGAATTCTTAAAAAATATATATATATATATATACATAGAGCTAAATAAATTACTAAATATGGAAAAAAGAAAAAAATTAATCATCTGAAAAAAATTAAATCATCAGAATATCCTAAAAATATCATTAAAATAATTAATAAAAACAAATTATTATAGCTTGGATCATACATTATAGGGCGACTTTGTTAAGGCCTCGGCGGCCACAGCACCAATCTGGAGGAGCCACTTTTCCACATCTCGCTTGTAGACAGTGATGCTGCCACTTTCTATAGCTAAAATTTCTCCAGGAAGATTTCGATACAGCTGATGTGCTAGATAAAAAGAATTTGATGAATTTGCTTTATATGATAGTTTAGGTATTTGGAATCCAAAATTAATTTTATTTCTAGTTTCGTATTTATGGATGGATGAGGTGAAAATTTTGTTTTTGTTTTCTTTAATATAGATCAAGAGTACTTTTAGATAATTGACGGGGATTAAGAACGGGGAAGTTTAAGTACAAAAGGTCAGTAGGATAGCGTTGTCCCTTTCTCAAGATTGTTTTAATTATGGATCTTTGGGTGACTGCCAGTGGCTCCAGCACTGAAGCAGAGGCACCACCCCACGCCAGCACTCCATACTGCAGCACAGATTGTACAAAGGCGTAATATACACTCCTGCAGCGATCCAGGGTCAGCACCCGACTGAGCTGTCTGAAGGCATAAATCATTTTCCTAAGTTTATTTTTTAAATATTGAATATGCGGTTCCCAAGAAAGTTTATTGTCAATTATAATTCCAAGATACCTGAATTGAGTAACACATTCAATAGTTTCGCAATTGCGCAGGCCTCCGACCCAGGATCTCCACAGGAGTGCATTTTCAGCATCCTCTGACCAGGACCAGAGCCATTTTTGAAAAATATTGGCATACATTTCGTTTTGTCAACATTAAGAGAAAGTATGTTATGGTCAAACCAGTTCTTGATCGTTACGAGGTCATTAGGATGCATTATTGAACGCCTCGTCCCATGAGCCGCCACATGAAACAAGAGCCGTGTCGTCGGCAAAAAGAAATAATTTCCCTTTAATATTCAGTTTACATATATTATTAATGTAGATAAGAAATAATAAAGGGCCTAAAGTACTTCCCTGAATTACACCATAGTCCACATTGATGGGATTACTATTGACTCCGTTAATGGTAACAAATTGTTCTCGATTGTCAAAATAGGAAGCAAGCCATTCAAAAGTGTGGTTTTTTATGCCAATTAAGTCAAGTTTTCTCAATAATAAATCTCTATTTACAGAATCAAAAGCCTTTGCAAGATCAAGAAATGTAATTAGAACCTTGTTCTTATCGGTCATATGCTCTAGAACAAGCTTATTTAAATCAAATAGTGCGTCGGATGTATTTTTTCCTTTTCTAAAACCGTACTGGGATTCAGTGATGATACCTTCGGCATTTAAGTAATTGGTCAGTTGTATTTTCTCACATTTCTCAATGACTTTATCCACAGCTGATAATAACGAGATTGGTCTAAAATTATTCATAGAAGTTTTTGAGCCGCTTTTAAAAATTGGTATAACTTTGGCTATTTTTAAAGCGTTTGGGAACTTTCCACTTCTTATACTAAGATTAATTAAATGAAGGAGAGGTTGACACAAAAATTTGGAATAATCTTTAATGATTTTAGCGGGAATTCCGACCCACCCCGGGGCAGACCCCCCTTTAGTACTGCTAATTATGGTTGAAAGTTGCTCCTGATCAATAGGCTCAAGTTCAAATATAGAGTTGCAGGCGTAGTCGGCTTCCTCCACCTCAGGCGGACCACTGGGATTTATAGCGCATTTGCTAAGTTTGAGCCTACATTTGCAAAGAAGTTATTAAATTGTTCACTCAGATTTTTTATGTCCGAGTTTGTGACAGCACCACTGGCCCCACCGAAACCCTCGACCGGGAACCTGTCAACCCTCTTTGGACGACCTGAAACCTCACCTACAACTGCCCAGAACTTTTTTGCGTCACCTTCTGCTTGTTCTATTTTATTTCTATAATAATTGTATTTTGTTTGCTTAATAAGAGAGTGCAGCATATTGCGATACCGAATGTATCTGTTGCGTAGCGCGTTGTTATAAGGTTCTTTTTTAAACCGCTTATGCAAAAAATCACGTTTTCTAATTGAAACTAGTAAACCATATGAAATCCAGGGTTTTAATTTTGTAGTTTTTGAGTTAATTTTGGTTTTTACAGACGCAAATGTAATAGAGTTTTGGATGTAGCTTATTAGTTTCGTTGCACACTCATCGACATCTGTACATTCCAAAATATGCTTACCATCGGTATTTGAAAAATAAGACTCAATTTTTGCCCAATCTATTTTATCCTTGTATAATATATTACTAACACAGGTCTCAGTTCCATATTTAACTAACTCAAGAGCAATTGTGTAATGATCTGTGGTGTTTGTTTGGATTACAATGGGAGAAACTTCCTTGTATTCGTTTATTTTTATAAAAAAGTGATCAATACAGGAATTACTGCTTGGGCGAGTAACTTTATCAACACAAGAAATAAATCCCATTTCATACATTATATCCAAGTATTTCTCTTAATAGGAATTATTAATTGGATTTAAGATGTTATGCAATTAATGTCCCCAGTAAAATACAGATATTGCTTTTAAAAGAATTCTCTTGATAATAATTACTAAATCCCTCAATAAAAGAAGAGAGATTAGAATTTGGACGACTTCTATAGGTAGCTATAAGTTCACAGGGCTGACCGGCCCAGTCGAAGGTCAGTGATAACGCCGTCGCAACTCCGCCCAGTAACAGCTGATTACAAGTCGCCGATAATGTGTTATCCAGCTAAACAACAATACCGTCGCTCTTATTAAGATTGACAGAGGATTTGTAAATGTTATAGCCAGGAATGTTTACTAATTCTAAATTTTCGGAAAGCCATGATTCAGTCAGAACTATACAATTAAACTTAACTTTAAAACCTTGAAGATTTATTAGGAATTCGTCTATATTTTTGTTATAGCTTCGGATATTCTGATGGACTATTCTAAACCTACTTTGACTTAAGCTCTCACAATTATCAATAAAAAAACTGACATTATTAAAATCTTGACAAACTAAGCAATCTCTTACAGGTGAGCAATTAAAATCATTAACTTCTAACATGCATAAGAAACGCTGTACAACCATCCAGCCATCTCCAAAATAATACAAAATATTGCAAATAATCAGTTAATGTTTATTTGATGACATTATTTTATAAGAAGCAGTTGTACCCATATTGAGTAGAATGAGGTACATTTATTAAGAAATACATAAAATAAGTAAATAAAAAAAAGTTGTATAGTAATTACTATCTGCAAAGCTAATAAAGCTATCTAATCACCCTTTTTGTGAAAAAAGACAATGATAGGCTTCTTAGATTTGAACAACACTTAAAAAAAACAATAAATAACAACAGCAAAAATATTTATTTTAGCTACTTTTTAATAGTGATAAAAAAGGAATAAAAAAGCAATAGGCCTACCACACATTCTCATAGTAATGTTTTTTGACTGATAGACTTTATTTAAGAACTACTTTTGAACATGTCGCACATTACAAATGTAATTGGATTACCCTATACTTACTTGTTTAGACAAATAGGAATATTGCATAGCATATTACACAATATATAAAATCATTTTATGTTTAACTAACTGAAAAAATAAATAAATAAGACTGATTAAAAGTATGGTGATAATACTGCTTTTTCAGTTTTATACTTTAATAGAAAAAGCTTATCTGATAGCAAAATTGATAAAATTAATTAAACTAAAAATTATTAACATCTCCATTACCAAATTAAATAAAAGGAAATTACTTTTGAAAGTATTGTAATAATGGAAATAAATCATTAGAAATATTTTAGTTTTGTCTATTGGATTAACAGAAAAAAAATTATTTGAATTAATTTTATGTTTCAATGCAAATGGAAACTTTTGTGAAAAGTTATTTTTATCTGTTTTATTGGAAACAGAGGCATAAGAAAAAAATACATGTCTTTTGATTGGATAGACCTACTGTTATAAGCTTAACTTACTATTTGTTAAAACAATTTTACTTCCGGAAAACACATTTAAAAAAAACCTAAGTAACCGGCATTGGCCAGAATAATAATAAAATAATTAACTAGGGTATTTATGCTAAAAACACACACTT
The DNA here is from genome assembly GCA_030545055.2 of Neoaliturus tenellus. NCBI lineage: Eukaryota > Metazoa > Arthropoda > Insecta > Hemiptera > Cicadellidae > Neoaliturus > Neoaliturus tenellus. Next base: position 55,128,765 of record CM061535.1, on the reverse strand, counting down.
TTGATCATGGGCTATATTTCGCACATTACCTAGAAGAAAGTTACTTGTTGGTCGACTCAGCTGTAGGAACCACCGGATGTGAAGCTGCAGCGTGGGCGGGCACTAGCGGCGGGGTCGGGCCGGTGGCGGTAGCGGTGACGGCAACGTCCCCTGGCTCCGATGCTGACGCGCGACGGCGGTGGGTGGCGAGACGCTCCATTTCGTCTACTTCTCGTACCCTGATGGTTTTACCCTCCGGAGTCTGCTTGACAAGGACACGCCCGTCATTTACCCACACATAAGCTAGCTTTTTGTCTTTGATTAGTTGTCTTCCCTTATTGAAAACATCACGCGTGTGGGCCGTCAAATGTTCATTAAAATACACAGTGGAGTCAGGAAAACTTCTGTGTACTTCATTTGCTCTAAGAGTTGTCTTCTGTTTACGGGCGTACATCCAGTCCGCTTTAATGGATCTTGTAGCAAACTTTACAATGATAGCTGGGGGCCGACCTCGGACGGTTTTTGTAGAGAGCCGGTGAGCTGCAGATATGTTGTACCTGTTGTAGGTGATACCTATGCTGCATGCGATATCGGCCAAAACGGCGAAAATGTCCTCTCCCGCTGTTAAAGGAATACCAGTAATTATAATATTGTCGATCCTTGTGTGTTGTTGCAGGTCGTTCATTTCGGCTTTTAAATGTCGCACTTCCTCACTTAACTCAATGTTTCTTTCTTCTAGTTCCTTATGTCCAACCTCGGAATCTGATAATTTCTTTTCAATAGCTACGTACTTCCTTTTCACGTCACTAATATCATTATACCCGCTCAATATCTGATTCTACTTTTTCTAACTTCTTTTGTATTTGGGTCCACATTTCAGAACTTTCACGGCGCATTGCACTAAAGGAGTCCGCATTTTCTTTCCGCGATACCGCGATCGCCTCCAAAACGGCGGCAATATCGCGTTTTTGTCCAACTTTGCTACTAACTAGTTGAAGAGCTCTCTGACACACATCCTTCGCATTTATAACTTGCTCTGGTACTTACTTTTTTGGAGTCGCCGGACGCACTTCTCGCACATGTAAGATGGAAAGTAGAGCTGCAATCTGAACACTTAATTACCTCTTTAGGCTGGGTAATGTCCGAATCGCACTTCACGCATTTTTCGTGCGGCATCTTCCTGATTTACGGCAAAAAAACCCGTATAACCGGATTATAATGATAAACAATGATCGACTGACAATAAATATATTCAAAAAGTACAGAGAACACTTAGCCAGGTAACTTGAGAAATAATTAGAAGGTGAAAAGTAGATTATTTGCAAACTGAGACACGCACACGGGCTGGACGGCGTAACAACGAACAAACCAGCTGAACGGCGGCAGAGATAAGCGGTCCGCACTCATCGGGTGACTGATAACGACTGATGCCAATTTAGTTGATTTTGACTGTCTGAACCCATACTGTCTACCACATAAAAGTTGGTTTCCCTCCAAGTATGTCATCAGTTGGCAGCAGACAGCCTTTTCGATAAATTTTGAAATCACCGGCAGCTGTAAAACAGGACGATAATTACACATCCCATACTCATCCCCATTTTTGAAAAGCGGCTTGACCTTAGCAATCCTACAGCCTAAAGGGAAAAGCCCCAAAGGTTGTTGACTCATTTATCAAGTGAAGAAGAGGGTTCTGTATTTCCTCCTTAAAAAGGTTGAATACTTTCATTGATATCTGATCTAAACCTGTTGAGGTTTTCGGGAAAAATTTCATAAATATTCTGTTTAGGTCTTCTAGGTTAATGGGTCTGAATTCTCTTAACTCATGCGGATCATTAGGCCTATTTATAAAATTTGAAGGTAACATAGATTCAAATTCACTCAACTCAATTTTCTCATTTATTTTTGTTGGAACATTCACAAAGAACTCATTCATTTTGTTGCTGATTACTTTTGGATTTCTAATAATCTCATTATCAATTATTATGCTCAAATTCTTTTGGTTTGTGTTTGCATTATCCCTCCATTCATTTATTATTTTCCAAGTCTCCTTAGGCTTGTTTTCAGACTTATTTATTCTCTCATTATAATTATTTGCCTTTGCTTCATATATACTATTTCTGTAACTTTTCACACTTTCTTTATATTTGTCTTTATTTTCATTTGTTTTATTATTTCTCCAAATTTCATAACTTTGTATCATCCTTTCTTTACTCAGTTGAATTTCATTATTTATCCACTTTAATCTAACCTCATTTCCAACTTTAATTTCTTTAATGGGACAAGCTATATTATAGTAATACATGAAAGTCTCTAAAAATATATCATATTTATTATCAATGTCTCGTTCATTGTAAATTTCTTCCCATGTTTCCTCTCTAAGCCTAATCTTAAGTTCTCCTAAATTACTGTTTTTCAAAGATCCAATTTGTTTTTTCTTTTTAATTTTATCATTTTTTATTTATAATTCTGTGGCTATTGCTGCATGATCTGACATGTATGGTTCTATTACTGAACTCTGGAAATTGTTAATATTAGTAATAAAGTTGTCAATACAAGTTGCAGACGTTTCAGCTATTCTAGTGGGAGTTTTTATGATAGTAAACATTCCAAAGCTCTTTAAGGCATTGTGTAATTTTTTTGTATTTGCATCCTCCTTCAATATGTCTAAATTGAGATCTGAGCCTATGAGGCAAGTTACATTTTTATTACCTAAGTCATGTTCATTTAAGAAACTATTTAATTTCTCAAGAAAAATATCCAAATTGCCATCTGGGCTTCGATATAAAGATGCAATCAAATACTTTCTATTATCCAGCATAAATTTTATTTCGGAACATTCAAAGAGTTGATCCTCAGACAAATTCTTACCTATGTCTAAAACTTTTAAGTTTTCAACATGAAACAAATTCCTTTTAAATATAGCAGTTCCTCCCATAGCCATAGCTTCTCTGCAATAACTGTTTAACAGAGTATAATTTTCTATTTTAATTTGCTTAATATTATCTAGGTTAAGACCATGTTCATTTACCAGAAGAAAATCAGGTTTCTCTTCTTCAAGAAAAATTTCAAGTTGACAAATTTTCTTTGATATACCCCTAACATTTAAGGGAATGATTTTAAAGTTCATACGTACATCTGATTTATTTCCCATCCTAGACCTACCTAGTTCCCGTTTTGTCGTCCCCCATTTGTTCGTTTTTTTCTCTGGTTCCTCAGTCTCCATAGATTTTCCCCTTAAATCCCCTACTTCCGTCAAATTCACCTCACTGTTCTCTAGCTCATTTCCATTTAGGTTAACCTCTAAAATCTCCGCTGACTTAACCTCAACATTTTTTGTTTCGACCGACTCTACATTTATTCCATCTTGCAACAATTTATCCCTCGCTAAGAGTATGACATTACTTATTTGGCTAGCCACTATTTGCTTGCCTTTTGGATTTAAATGTAGACCATGTTGCGTAAAACAGTTCCTATTCAGTTCCTATGTAAATTCAATGATATTAGCATGTACTAATAGATAGCAGTACTACAGATACTGTACGGTATATAAATTCGATGATAACAGTGCAAATGTGGGTTTTTATAAATTCTATGGTCGGTTACATGAGCAGTTACCTGAAGTAATTTAAAAGGGGAATAATATTTACTGGTATAGAATTTAGGTTACATGTATAATAAACCTAATAAACCGTAAAATAAGTTTACGCGTTCGATTCATGTCTTCCCATTCAAGTCTGCTCGTCAAGTGAGCCCATTCTAGTCCATGTACATTCAACTCTGCCTATATAAAACTCAAAAGTTAGTGGTTGCTGCTAGGGTTTATGCGATTCTTACATATAACAATCTTTCATATAACATGAAAATCACGTTTTTCACGCAAAAAAAGGATACTTACTTACTTATACTTTGTTGATCCCACTAGAAGCATCTCGTGCCGTGGTCGTAATGTTATTGCTCTTTGTTTTTTTCTCGTCTCTTGCTTCTTGTTTCTTCTTTTATGTCCGGTGGCCTCTATCTTCTTCATACTCTTTTAAATCATAGTAGGCTTTCTCTTCCAAGTGTTTTTTTTAGTTGTTGCTTAAATCTTGTTATTTCATTTCTTGAATTTACTTAAATGCTGTTGGTAATTTATTGAAAATTTTGACACATATTATTTCAGGATGTGAAAAAAAGTTAAAAGAAGAACAATTTTTCATATAAAAATTATGTGAAAGATAGGGGAACGAGAGAGCATTTTTTATTTGAAAATTGTGTAACAAATATATACACATAAAATACCCTTTTGTCGCAAGCGTTTTACCGAAAAACCACCTCACTCACCTGAGGTTGTTTTTCCACCAACCTCCTCAATTATAACTCACTTCACCCCACCAAACTCATTGATAGATTTCATATATACGAATTAATTAGTCTCATCTATGATTTGTATGATTCTATTTTATTTCCCGTCATCGTGTCATCGTCATAGCGGTCTGTCGGCCACGCTAGTGCGTGAGTAAAGGTGCGAGATCGGAGAGTGGAGAAAGCTTCTTCTGGTATTCCTCCTATAGGGCGCGGGCGTTGGTAACACCATGAGAAAATCCGCCAATGTAAATAAAACATATGCAAAAGTCTGTTTCTCTGTTTATAATTGGTGTTGTTACGGCGAGCGTCAAAACAGGTGATAATTACGTCTATGTCCTCTGTATTGTACAGTGAAAAGTAAAAATATTTTCTTATTGAATATATTATGATTCATTTATTTGTAACGAAATGAGTGGGAGTAGTAGAGGAGGGAAAAAAGGCAAGCAGGCCTAAAGTCCTCTTTTACAATCACTCCTTTTTTATTATTATTAGGCTGCAGGCACTGCATCATGCAGAAACCAATTTTTTATTTAAAAATACCACTGTCGATGATCACTTGCAGTACCGTGTAATAGTTTTTTTCCGGTACTATTTTTTTAAATTAGCGCTATATTGTGTTGCCTGGCAGAGGCCACAGCGCCCCAGAGGGGCCGACATGAACTACAGTACGTAGTTAACGTGGTGAGCACTATTTCATACAAACAGGACGGCGACTATCGGTTATCGACATTGATTCGAATCATCTACATAGCAGCGAATATCTGTTATCAACATCGATTTGAAACATCGATATCTCCATAGCTATGTGTGTTGTCAACATAAATGGAAGTTGGAAGGATGTAAGGCGAATTGTTTAAGCATTCCCAGAAGTCAAAACCCCCAAAACCATATACTTGATTGAATGCGCTTGACGTGGAAACCATTATAACTGGGTATAACTCATTCCAATTCGATACAATTGGTCGATACAATTAATACAAAAACATCATACATAACCTATCACAGTTTTCAATAGACTCAATAAGACTTTATTTGCCATTAGATAGATTTTGTACAATAAGCTCGTCATACAATAATTAGATACTAATACTAAAATAAATACAAACACAAGCCATGCATGTTCAAAATGCAAGTCCATGCAATGAAAAAACAATGAGAAAAAAATCATTTCCATGCACAAGCAAGCAAACAAAATCAAACTTGTCAAAAAGGAGAAAGTGAATCATGCTTGAGCAACATACCTTGTGTGTGGTAAATTATGGTGTTGTTAGTGGTGTTTGAACTTAATTAGTTGCAATTGTTTTGTCTGAATGAAAGTATTCTATGAGATTGTAAAAAGGATTTTGTTGGAGCCATTTCTTCATAATTATGGAAAATTTGGGTTGAGGAAGGTTACGGATTGGAGGAGGAAGCACATTGAAGAATTTTATACCTGTAACAGGAAAGCAGTGAATGGTTTTTGAGAGTCTATTTCTGGGAATGAATATGTTCATATGTTATGTCTGGTATCATAACTATGTACATCATTGTTTCTAAGATAGGAGGATTGTCTGCTTTTAATCATGTTGATACACTGTAAAATGTACTCATTGACTACTGTTAAGATACAGTGTTGCACAAACAGGGGTTTACAATGTTCCAGAAAACCAACTCCGGAAATCAACCTTACAGCTTTTTTTGCAGAATGAGAACTTTTTTAGCATTATGTGAATGACCCCACAGCCTGGTGCCATAAGCCAAAATCGAGTGAAAGAAGGCGAAATAGGCCTGTTTAAGAACATCTAAAGAAAGGTCTGACGTTAAGCGTCCCAACAAATAAATCACTCTGCTCAATCTAGTACATAAAAAATCAACGTGGTCATCCCAGTATAACTTACCGTACGTCTAATACAAATCCTAATAATTTTACAGATTGACTTTTCACTATTTGAGTTGACAAACTACATGTCATTTCCTTAGTTTTAGACTCATTTAAAGCTAGCCTGTTCTTGATGAACCACCTCTGAGCAATATCTAAAGGTTTCTTGAGCTATTGACTTGGCAAGAGCTATGTCAGTGTGTGATGCAAACAAAGTTGTGTCGTCTGCAAAAAGCACTACTTTTCCAGCAACACTATAGTGCAGATCATTTATAGCCACAAGGAACAGCAGAGGGCCCATTATTGAGCCCTGTGGCACGCCAAATCTGATACTCTTAGCACTTGAGTTCTTACCATTTAAGCTAACAATCTGTTGCCTATCAGTGAGATAAGAGTTAATCACTCTGAGAGCACCCTCTCCTAGACCATACTGTCTCAACTTGACCAACAGAATATCGTGTGGAATGCAATCAAATGCACGCGAAAGATCGCAGAGAATTATGTGAGTGGATTTCATATTCTCAAAAGAGTTTAGGATTTCCTCAACCAAAGACTCAACTGGAAGGATTGTGGATTTCTCCCTCCTGAAACCGAACTGAGATGGTACTAGGCGGCCCCCATACAGCACAAGATGTCCGATGGATATCCAACGGTTATCTGTTTTGGTCCGCACGGATGATCCGTGGATATCCGCCCGATATCCTGGATGTCCATCGGACATCCGATGGATGTGAGTTTGTCAGGGTTTCGTCCGGAATTTAGATGTCCGTTTACGGATATACAGGCCATCCGATGGATATCCGCCGATATCCATAGGACATCCAATGGTTAGCCCAATGTTGTCCGTTATTGGACATCCGTTAACGGATATACAGGACATCCAATGGATATCTGCCGATATCCATAGGACATCCAATGGTTAGCCAAATGTTGTCCGTTTTTGGACATCCGTTAACGGATATACTGGACATCCAATGGATATCTGCCGATATCCATAGGACATCCAATGGCTAGCCATATGTCCGTTTTTGGATATCCGTTAACGGATATACACGACAACCCACGGACATCCAACAGCTGTCAAAATATTATTCATATTCATTGGTCGGATTCACGTTCTTCCACCGCAACCGGGTTTCGGTGGATTTTTTTGCGGTTGGCAAAAAAGGCACGTGAACGTCAACAATCAAAATCCCGGTGGGTTCATAAGACGGCAGCAAAATGACGTCACTAGGATCCACTGGGATTGATTACGTGACCATTGGGATTTGTCACGTGATTATCTAAATCACGGTTGCGGTGGATGATTGTAAACCCAACCATTGTTACAATAGTACTCAAATTTGATGCTCAATTGTCAATTTTAACAAAAAAATATTTGACACAGTTAATTATTTTATGACAGCATTTTTTAAAATATTTGAATACATATGTTGTGGTAGAATATTTACTAGAAAAAAAAATACCTCAGTACGTTAAAATTATTATTTTAATTTGAAGTTTTTTTATTAACTCTTTATTTAGTTAAGTATTTTTTTAAATATTTTTTGTATGAAACGTAATTTTATGGTCAATTGTAACTCTTTCCAGTTACTTAATTAGGCAAATTATAAATTTAATATAAAATAAATAAACACTTTTCATATGACACATTGACTTTAAAAAAAACCTTGATGGAAACCACGGTTAAAAATCATAAGACATTATAACCATAAAATAAACTTTTAATTAAACTTTTTATATCATATTATTTACAGAGAGAAATTAACTATATATTTATAGCTACAAAAAACAAACGTTTCTTAATGGTGTTCTTCCAAGACGAGTGTTGAGTGTTGTTGAGTGAGTTCTGCAAGACTGGACCTAGGAAAAAAAAGAATTTCAAAGAAGTTGAATCAATATAAAACTACTCGTTGGGTAAATAATGGATGAGTAAACATTTTCCAAGAGTATTTTACTTGCGTTAAGTAATCAAATGTGAATTAAAATTATTCTTTGCAATGCCAAGAAACCGTAGTATAATTCATAGGTCTGATTTCATTAAATAGACATATTTTGATTGTGGTATTTATTAGGAATTTTAAATTGGCTGTTAGTTTGAAACCATAATCAATAATAGTTTATATAGAATGTTAGATGTAGCCTTTGAATGAGTAAGGTGTTTTTACAGAAAGTACTGGCACGTCCAGAATCAAACAAAATAGTACAGTCAAAAATAGTATAGATGTTCCACAACGTCCTTGGGTATTACACTTTCCTGCAATTATTGAAACAAATGAGATAACAAGAAAAAAAAAAAACTAATAAGCTATTAAATCTATTGATAAGTGTTAGTTGATCAAATTATTATTAGAAGGGCTAGAGAGACTTTGCCCACAAATACCATTAATTTTACTCTTGCCTCTGATCTTTTACTGCAAGTTCTAAACTTAGGCCAAGGTAAAAATAAAAATTTGGCGTGGAAATGAAGAATTTAAATGTATTTGATTAAGTTTGGAAAATTGCAGGGTATGTATATAAAGTCAAAGGAAGTGCAAGTTATATTTTTTGAGCTGGTTCGGTGACAACCAATAAATTTGATAAAAAACCAGGGTTTAAGCTGCGGTCGCATTTTTTGCATTTTGCGACACCCGCCACGCAGCGTGTTTCCCGCCGTAGCTCTGATATTGAAAATTGAACTATAAATTCAAGCAGCATAAAAATTAGCTAGTATTAAATAGTAAATTTAACCGCATGAAAAAATGCTTGTGTGGTGCAAACATTTAAAATTATTTACTTATGATTGCCATTAAAGATCCGGAGAGAAAGGATTTTAACTGTGAAGCTGTTTTTGTAAAATGGTGTTAAAAACCAAAAATTTCAGATTAGGCTATATATTGTTGAGTAGGCCTACACCTACCTAGTTGAAAAACAAATATGTTCATATGTTGGTGTTTGGATCCAGGAAATTTGGAGTTTATGTATAGGCTTAATTACTTATGTAAATCCGTAACTTTATATGAACCTATTTTAACGTTTTAAAAATTAAATAAAAAGTCCTTTTGAACTTTTTAGTGCTTTTATTTTAGGTAAAAAACAACAGCGTAAACAAAAATATTTTACAGTGAAAGTATTGGTAACTGGTGACGAATTATACTACGCGCAATAAAAATTTTTCATTTCAATTCAAGAGCTTGTAGCATTCTTGCTCCAAGAAAATATTCCCCAGCTTAAACCATCTAAAAAACATGTATAGGCCTAGATAGGAAAAATCTAAGCAATATAAAATGTTGAGTAAACGATGAATCGTTCCAACCAAACAAAAAATTATTTATTTTCGTCAATATTTTGAGGACACCACAAATATGAATCTGAAAAGTACTTTTCACTTCTAGGGACCTCAAAAAAAAAAGTAAGCCAATCAATGGTCCTTTGTTAATGTCTTACAGTTACTTACTTTTGTAACAATGTATTCCCTGAGTATGTAGGAGGAATTTGCTAAAATAGAAAAAGAATAAAAATTGATTTTACTTACTTCTTACCACGAGAGCGTTCCGGGGCATGCCTGAGCCAATCCTTGATGACCGACGTGATTTCGGCACCAGTCGATGTGATTGTGGATCGGTTTGTTCGTACGGCCCCTACAACAAGAAGAAAAGTTTGTAATTACAACTAATTTCAAACAAAGTAGTTTGTAGGTACTGTTGTTCAAATTTAATACAAAACAAATTTAAAAAATATAACACATTGTAACAACAAATGTTTACCCCAATAATTAAATAACATAAAACTGTATTTTTATGGTATTGTAAGTTTTGTAAGAAATATTAGCTTTTTTATCAGCTACTGGTTTATCAATAATTCCCCCATTTGTAAATATAATAAGGAAAAAAGCTGGGGGTAATTATAATTAATAAATGAATGAGGCATCTGTCTCTAGACAATTTATCAGATGTGTAAAGTAAATGAACTAGGACTTCTTCTTTGGTAAGTTAATGGAGTGCAAAGTTTACTGTATCTTAATTGGTAAATGAAAGCAAATTAATATTACGCGCTGCTTGAAATAAAAATAAAAATAAAAAAATACTATGAGTTTTAATTTTAATATTAGCTTATGCTTTTAACTTTACGTGATTTTTCCAAATATGATCCAAAATAGAATAAGTTACAGTATTTGCTTCTTACGTCAGGTGCTCTAGTACACATATTTACAAAAACTCTATGTAATTTTGTCAAGTCAATTGATCCAACAATCTTTATCTAGATTACCAGGAGGGAAAACATCTTAAGTAATTAAAAAAAAAAAATGTTGGTTTAAACACAATTTTCTGTGTTTAGATACTTTACAGTATCTAAAGTATTAGGTTGACCGAGCGTTGCTCGGTTTTCATTCTCTTTTGATATAGTATCATGGCAATCAGTACCAGTATAACTGAGCCTTGCTCATTAGTTTCAATTCAGTTTTCATATAGTGTCATGGTAATAAAGCTATTAAATTTCTACCAACAACCAACTAGGCCTATATCTCTTCACAGTTAACAGCTGTTTCAAAAAGTCTGCTTAACATTACTGTTCCTTTATTTTTGTAAAACTTATTTCATTGTTATTTTGTTACCAAAATAGCAACCCATAAGACCAATGTAAAAAATTATGATTTTTACACTTAAATTTAGACCGAATTCTATTTTTCCTGGGATTGAGGCTGTTTCTAAACTTATTATCGGGCAAAAACACTCATAAATGCAAAGTTTATGCAAAATCTACCGGCTAGATTTCGAGATCGTGCAACACACATCCCTTCAGACAGTGCTCGCATTACACGCGTATTAGTGGCGGACCTTACACGCTCGATACGGAGCGCGATATTTGGATCGTGATCCTGGATCACAATACACATTGAGTGTGTAAAGTCAAGTATTGATGTATGATTCATGGATCACAAATCAATATTTGACTTCAAACGCTCAATCTGTATCGTGATCCAGGATAACGATCCAAATATTGCAATGCGTATTGAGAAAAACGGCATCCGAAACAGGGGAATAAAATACCATGTTTTGCATTAGAAGCCGTATGGTTAACATTGCCGACTGCGCAAAAATGGGCTACTGGCACAGGGGTGAAGATGACTCTTAAAATATAAAACTAACTACTGCTCTTTGTACATGAGATTTGAGCATGTAGAAACAAATACATAGGTACTCAATAAAGGGTTCATTTAAATTTATTTTAATAAAGTTTGAAAAAATTTCACTGGATCAATTGTCCCATGGTAAGGTCTCTTAACTGCATTTGTAACAATGTATTCCCTGAGTACATAGGGGAAATTTGATAAAATAGAACCGGAAAAAAAAATCAAAATTGAGTTTACTTACTTCCCACTACGAGAGCGTTCTGGAACATGCCTGAGCCAATTCTTAACGATTGAGGTTATGAGCGTCCGTCAATGTACTTGTTGATCTGTTGAATCGTACAGCCGCTAAAACAAGAAGGTACGTTTGTAAATACAACTAATTTGAAATAAAATAGTCTTTATGTAAACTGTTGTTCAAATTTAAGACAAAACAAAATATAGCATAAATACAATCCTAATAATCATACAACAAAACAGAATTTTTATGTTATCAGTCTTAAAGTTGGCTGCTCTATTTAAGTTTTGTAAGAAATGTTAGCTTTTTTAAACAGCTAATTTACCAGTTTAGTAATTCTAATAAAGTTTTTTATTCTCTCCATTTGTAAACATAGAGCAAAAAATAAATAATCAGGAAAAGAGACAGGCAAAATTATAATTAGGCCTAATAAATGAATCAGGCATCTGTCTAAAACAATTACAGTAATCAGATGTTATGTAAATAAACTAGGAATTACTACTTTTTTGACACCGTAAGTTAATATAGCATGAAATTTACTGTATCTTAAAAGAAACAAAATTAAGCTTAAAAACAAGGAAAATTATATTAGGTGCTACTCATCAGAAAAATAAATAGGCCTAACAAAAACAAAAAATTATTTTCAATTTAATTTTTAGTTTATGCTTTTAACTTTACATGATTTAGGCTATCCAAATATTATTCAATACAGAATAAGTTATTTGCTTCTTAAATGTCAGGTGCTCTTGGTACACATGCTAAAACTTTACATATTTTTTTCAAGTAAATTAATCCACAATGTTTATACAGATACACAAGGAAGAAAACATCTTAGATCATCTATACATAGGCCTACTGAATACGCGACACGGATTTTTGTACAAGGAACTCCTCCTACAATATTCAACCAATTTTAATTATTTTAGTGTCATTGAATAGGGCTCGGCTAGAAGTTGTTTCTAAAGTAAATTGGTAAATATCTATCCTAACAGAAGGGCCCTATAAACCATTAGGGCCGGTTCCTCGAAGCAAGTTTAAACCTAAATACAAGTTTAAACCAAAATTGACCATATGTTTAACATTGCATTAAACTAAGTTTAAGATAAAAGTGTTTGGAGAAACCGGTCCTTAGAGTTCTAAATTTCCCCGTTTGATTAACATTGATGAGGAAATTTAAAATATTTTCAAGTTAACAGCTGTAACGAGTACCAGTAGATAAAGACAGTATTTATAACTAAACACAGTACCGTATATAAACACCAGTGAGAACATCTGTCTATTCATATCTATTCATAAGAGTTTGTCTATTCATAAGAGGTTATGGATTAAACCTTGGAGGATGCACTGGTTAACGAACTGATTACAAAGCGTAAACAGCAAAATTACCCAGACTAAATTGTTCGAAATTGAGAAACAAGTAAACTAGTTAAAGAAAATGTAGGTACAAACAATTTTCTGTGTACAATAACTAAAGTAGGCCTACCGGGTTAAGCCTTTATCGTTAATTTTTTTCATTCACTTTTATTATAATATCATGATAATCAGGTTTTGAAGTTTACGCTAACTATACCTTTTCACAGGTGACAGTTGTTTCAAAACCAATACCCGAAAGTAGCTTTATTTTATTTTTGTTTACCTTTTGTTGTTATTTTGTTGCCTTGATGGCAACTAATAAAATACCAATGTCTTTAAGTGAGTAGGTGGCGTAGTGGTTAAAGCGCCGGTCCCTAGATCCCACGTTAAACTGTAGGTCCCTAGATAGCATTGGTTATTAATTACCAGTCCTGTCTAAGGAGAATGTCGGCCTTAGTCAGTAACAAGACTACAAGATCGCGCCACAATCATCCTACATTCATCTCTCATTCATAACTTACTTGGCTTTAACTATTTATTTAACTAGATCGCCATTTCAAAAAGGTATTAAGGTATTTTTTCTTATAGCCAGGGCTAGAACAGTAGGCCTACCCTACATGTTATTTTGTTCAAATTAAAATTGTCATTATGGTTAGGCCTAACTTAGTTGTGTTTTGGTTTTAGAAATAATATATCAAATGGGGGAATAAAAATCTAAACAAAAGAGGAGTAGCCTAATTAGTTATAGTGATTGTCATTGTTATTTAGGTACGGTATTGGCCTACAGTAGATTGAATCTGCTTATTGGCCCCAGTATTGATAGCTGCCTTATAGGCAGCTAAACATTTTAACTGTTCCAAACCTTTTTATTTTTGAAAGTATAATGTACATTAAAAAGGAAAAGAAACTCCCAACCGAAAAAGATCACAAGTACAACACTCCTTTAATTCGAACTTCTCAGAACTTCTCAAACTGTCAATATGAACGCAAACCAGAATATAAAGGGAAAAACTCTTTCAAGCCCTGCCAAGTGAGCTTGAAATCATAACAGTTTTTAAAAAGAGGCTAAAGTAGGCTAATTGTTGAATATAGCTTTTACAAAATTGAAAGTTTTCTGTAGTTCGGAAAGTGAACTACCACTACCACTGACATGGATATTCCGCCCCTTCACCAACCTACACCAACAACCTTGCCAAGCTGTAGCCTAGATTGTCCTGAACCCGTCAGGCATGGTTGACAAACTCAACCAAGTAAGTCAGCTTTCATGGATTACTGAGCGCCGAGGGATGTGAGATGTACGAATCGATAGGGCCTACCATAGTTGATATGATGGATATGTTGATGGGATCTTTCAATATTTTCATTCCATGGTAGTGTAGACGCAATATATGAAACTGTAAAACTTACCCGTACCGAACATTAGCCACTCTTTTTAGTCTACTGTATTTATTGACCAAAAGGATCTCTCACCTACCGTACCAGTACACTAGCGTTTAATTCCAAATTAACGCTTTTTTGTCTAGGGACTAGGCCTAGTCCACAAATAAATTCACTCCATGGGTAAACTAGCCTAGGCCTAAGTTAGTTGAATTCTAGGGGTAGGATACAGTGAAACTCACAATGCACTTAGAACTACCTACTTATCAAGCCTACTTAGGAACTCATTCCAAACAAAAACAAGCATTTGGCATTGGACTAAGGCATTGGCATTTGGCATGAGGGAAAAAATATCCCTTATTTTTTCTGCCACTTGAGACACTTTTAATTTAATTTCAATTGCCACTTAAAGTCGTACGTACCGGTAGGCTTTATTGTTCCTGTCAGAGTCAGGATAGGATTTTATTGTCATTTTAAGATTCAACCCTCTGAACACACCTCTAATTAGCCTCTAAAACGATTTTACTGAGGCTAGAGGTGTGTTCAGAGGATTGAATCTAAAAATGACGATAAGTTAAAATCCTAACCTGACAAGAACAATACGCACGACCTTAAATGACAATTGAAATTAAATTAAAACCGTCTCAAGAGGCAGAAAAAATAAGGGATTTAGGATAAAGAGAAGGGATGGAATGAGATGTAAGCCTAACTTAGAAACTTACCTTTCTTATCTTATAACCGGTGTGATGCTCTTCTAAATTCCAGAGTCTTCGGCACAAACAGAAGCATGTTCTCATATAAACTTAAATTTGATTAATATGCACAGTAAAACCATTTTATTATAATAAGCGAAGCCGCCACAACGAACGAGTACTGAGTATGCAAACAATTAAGCATAATCAATCATTCAAATAATCAAATCAAAATGGCGGTTGGTCAGAAAAAAAACGAGTTCACCGTCGTAAAGACCAACGGCGAGCGACAGGGGAAAGGACGATTCCCAAAAAGTTTTCATTTTTGTTATAATTGAATTTACGGTTTTATTGTTATTCAATTTAGAAATTAATCATTGATTTTGATTTTTATTATTCTTTTCTGATTTTTAAAAATTATTATAATTTTAGATGGCCGTTTCTAGGCGTATCTTATATATTTTTAGCGAATCCGCAACGTGCGGTACAACATGGAGAAGAGATATATTTATAGAAAGGAATGAAATTATTCAAAAACTATGTGCCGTTACTTTGTGTAACATATATGATATAGAAATGTACACTTTCAACCACATAAAAAATAATTTAATTGTCCTTCTCTCTCGTTATTTTTTATATTTGTAGTGGATTTAAACAGATTTCATCAGAACTAAACTTAGAGGTCAGTTAAAATATCATAAGTTTTTAATATTTTTTTTAGAAATAAAATTATACCTATACACAGTTAGCATAGGCCTATGGTGCTATATTTGTAATGCCAAAATTAGAGACGTACAGCAAAATATTTGTTTAGTAAACAAAATAAGTTATATGATCTTATAATTAAATATTTAAAAGAAAACATAAAGAATGCTAACAGAGTTATATGCTATTGAAAATTAGTTAGAAATAACATATCAACTCTTCTTGACTATAATCCCCGCTTCACGATAAATAGATAATTTCAGGAGGACATCGTGGATATCCAGTGGATATCCACGAATAACCGGATTAGGACATCCGTTCGCCGATATCCATTGGACGTCCATCCGATATCCGGTATGTCCCGCAGAAAACAAGGACATTGCGGATATGATTTGGATATCCATAGGACATCCGCAATGTCCGACGGATATCCACGGACATCCCGGATCTAAAACGGACGTCCTATGGATATCCGGTGCTGTATGGGGGAGGTTGTGCGTCTCAAAGTAATTGTACAACTGCATGAACATTACAGCTTCAAATATTTTGGCAAACACTCTGGAATCAAGGATATAGCTCGAAATATCCTGTCGGGGCCCCTTCTTATAAATTGGCACGGTCCTGGATGTTTTAAGAACATCAGGAAACACGCCCACGACAAGACAAGAATTAATCAGTCTGGCAAGAACAGGAGCAATTACATGAATCACCCGCTTCATGAGATTTGTGGGCATGTCATAAATATCTTTGCTGTTTGAAGTCTTAAATCTATGTACAATATTCAATTTCAATTTTTATACCTATTCTCAAAATTAATGTAGGAACACTTTCTTTCTCCGCCTATTTTAATACTCATTTCGGACGCCGAGTAAACAAATTTATAAATAGCAGAATGAAAAGACGACGTTTATTACTTGTAAAGTATAACTTAGTTTATTTAAATAAAATATCTCCTTAGAATATCATTAGAAGGTTTAAAACACCACACGTTAAAGTTATAATAATAAAAGGATTTAATGTTTTAAAATAACGATTGGCCTTGGAAAAAGCTTTCCAATGATACCAAAAAAGCTAGAGGTAACTTATGTTTAAAGGGGTGTTTATAATTATGCAATACTAAATAAGAAATTTAACATCTCTCTCCGGTACTATGATTAGGATTTTCTGCTGGCCCTATCTCTATTATGGAGAGCTCAATTTCAGTTTACAGCGATCCTGGATACAAAAATTGTCAATTTTTAACATTGGATGTGACTTTTTTTATTTTTTCGATTTATTTATTTTTTGCAAACAGGACGGCGACTATCGGTTCTCGACATCGAAATATTTTGTCGACTGTCAGTTATCACCAAACTATCTATCAACCAATGAATCGAACATTTTAAAGAATGTCACATCCATGTGCCGTCGGTCCAGTGGATTTGACCAGAGCGTCCCATATATGTGTCGTCGGTCCACTCTGGAAACCTTGAGCGACACATATATGTGACGCTGTCTTATTTTAAAGGTTTTATTTTAACATTACGTCACATATATATGTGACGATCGTTAGCCAACGTGTCAACGATAAGAGATTGAATTGCAGCAAATTAAACTCTCTATTAAGAATCATATGGAAAAATCTTAAAATACAATTAAGTAAATACAATTACATTATATTTTTAATAACAGTTTATTTTTAGATCAAACATATACTTATATACAACATTATTAATTTATTGTAAACACAATTTGCACAACAATTATTTAATTTTTGATATAGGGTCAAAGTTTAAGACACCAAGAAAACGCTACTGCCGATTAGGAGCGCTGTTCGTTACGACCAATAAGCGACGCACATTACGGGAATTACGGCCGACTGGATTTGTCCTAAACCATATGTAGGGGTGCTCTATACAGCCAATATTATACGCCCTTACCAATGATTGAGAGTACTCGTGTCCAACGATCGGGAGCCTTGCTTTTTACGGCAGCGAGCGGACGCTGTTTACCACCAAGAGCGGACGTCTTTACCGCCGCTCTGATATCGAACGCTCTTTGCCACCGATAGCGGACGCTCTTTGCCGAAAATAGTGGACGCTCTTTCAAGCCGATAGGGGACGCTCTTTACCCCCGATAGTGGACGCTCTTTACCCCCTATAGTGGACGCTTTTTACCACCAATAGCAAGTGCTCTTTACTGCCGATCGCAGGCATCCGTAAAAGCTTATAGGGGCGCTCTTTATTGTAAATTGTGTACGTCTCTAACCACATCGAGTGTGCTTGTCTCCGTCAATCAAGGACGCTCGTCTCTGTCGTAATGGCACACCTCGAGCTTTGGCGTCCTGGGCGATCACCTAGTTTGCTTAAGATGAGCCGGCCCTTCGGCGCTCCCTATACATTGGCGCGCGGGGCACAAGCCCGTCCCCCCTTAGTTACGTCACTGGTGTGACGTCGGAATAGCGCGAATAAAACGCCCGTATAAAACGCTTACGCTAAAATTAGGCTTGAATAATGCAGCATGGCTTTATTCAGAGACTTTGAATCAGAATCCAAAAAACTAACATAAATGTCGAGAGGTTTTTGTGTCAGTCGACTCAGTATTTATCATACATTAAAGAGTTAGAAGATCAGGTCATTACCATTTCTTGATCTTATATGATAGAAAATATCCTATGTCTGCACCAAACAGTTTACATAAAATAATTTAATAAGAAGAACTGACAGTACCCCTATCCAAAATTCCCAACCAACCAAGCAGTTTTTCTCAGCAAATATGCAGACTTGTATTTATATATGTAATTTGAAGATTTACCTTTAGAAAGCAAGCAGAAATGTCATTGACTTTACATACTAAAGTCAGTATGTAAAGTCAGTAGAAATGTGAATAGGGCATGAAATAACACTGCAGCTGCAACGTAAAAATATTTCCAGATTTGTGCTTTCCTTCTAACATCCTTTATTTTTTTCTCCTATAATTTCAACTGAACTGAACCCTGAACCAGAGGAATCGCTACAGGGTCAACTATTCCTCCGAAATCTGGTGGTGGTGGGGGAATTGGAGGGGACTTGCACTGTTGAGCGCGCAACACTACTTGCATTGTTGAGTGCGTAGGAATTAGTATGTTGCCAACGAGATTAAATAGATATCTATTTAATCTCGTTGTATGTTGCCGTTCCCGTTCAGAGTTCACTCCACTCTACTGTTCAGTGTCCACTTCGCCAGTGGCAATGTTTCAATGTTCCAACGGTTCATTGGATAAGAACTACAACTGTGTATTAACTGGCTGGGTAGCTGAGTGGTTAAAGAGCTCGCCTTTGAATCTGAAGGTAGCCGGTTCGATCCTGAGAAAAGTTAGTGCTTTTTGATGGTTCGATACTGGACCCAGCTGCCTTTGGTCATTGGGCTATTAATTAATGATCCTGACAAATAAAACAGCTGATATTTGTCAGTAACAAAGCTACACCTCATCTGATCCATCACAATCATCACACTCACCCCTTCAGTCATACTCACCTTAAAATACGCACCACAGAGTGTGTCGGTGTTTAAAATAAAGTATCTAAAGTATCTAAAGTACACAAATTAAGACCCATTATGAAACCAATTGTTTTTATTTAATGCGATTTCCGCGTTAATGAGCTGTTAGATTTAGACTAGAGCTTCTAGGAATAGGCCTCTCACTACAGATCCAAGATTTATTTGCCTTTAAATATTTACAATAAATACAATTGGCAAAGTCACTAACTAAAACTATAAACTCCTTAGGCTAAATCTGCTGAGCAACAATAAAACAAAATAATTACATTCAAAACGTCTCAATAATTATTGTGACTATAGGCTATATTTTTAATATAGGCCTAACTATGTACCCTAATATGAGTAGCCTTCTCCACTGAATTTGTTTGAAACTGAAATTGGGACAGGGATCAATTTGTTAGGCCAAATTCACTCCATAGCTCTGAGGTTGTTGGTATATGGTAGACAATTTTTATAGCTTCTCTTACAGTGATGCAAAGAGTTGAGTCAAACTTGACTCGCTACAGGTCAAGTCGACAAACTTCGAAGGAGGCAGTTTTTAATTTAAATTTCAAACCTTACAAGAGCAAAAAAATATATCAACAATTAATTACTGAGGTCATATATCATCACTGATAAAGCAAAATTATATCTAGGTATTCCATCCACCTTAAGACGGGATCAGACTTCAGATACGGTGATATAAATGATATTCAGAATCATAGTGATATAAAATGTCAACAATAATTTACTAAACAACTCAACATCACCAACAATGAATGACCTTTAAACAAATGATAAAGTACTAATTATAATTTTTTTCCTACGACTGTCCGTGAAAACAGTTGTTTACGCACTCGATACTCGTCGCAAAACAGGTGATTGCCGTATTCATTTTACTTTGCGCACGGTAGATTTACTTTGGGCACGCTAGATTTACTTTGCGCACTCCAGTGTTTAAACATTAGAACACAAAACAATTTGCATTAGCCAGCAAGGAAATGTTGATTAGTCAGGAATTAAGTTGGCAACACTGGATATAAACATCTGATCTATTGTCATTGTTGTCGTTTTCGATTGAATCAACATAAGCATAACCTACAAACCAGCTACAGGTGAGCTGGGTGAGCTACAGGTGTAAGTTAGGTGCGCAATGATCAACTATGACAGAGACTTTAGTGATATAAGTGACTTATTCCCTGACGATCTTGCTAAAACTGCTAAAGCAGTGGCGTTAAATTTTCTGCATGAAAAATCCAATAAATTTTTAACTAAATGTAGGAAGTGCATAATACAGGATATCATTAATATCACTATCTTGAGACAGGGACCTCACATAGTGGGTATTTAACGTGAATATTAAACGTTTATACTTATAAGAAATATTTGGCAGTCGTAGGAAAAAATTAATATGCAACTCGTGCGAAAAGTGCTTTCACTGCACTCGAGAGAAATTATTCCGCACTCGCTGCGGCTCGTGCATAAACTTTTCTCTCGAGTGCAGCAAATCGGCACTTTCCGCACTTGTTGCATAAATAACTATTATGTATTTTAAAATAAGTGTTGTAAAACAGCCTACATGGGAAGTCTAGCCTATTTAAATTTAAGCCTTTCTTGCCTGATCTTGTGTTTATTACTACGCACTCAACAATGCAAGTAGTGCTGCGCGCTCAACAGTGCAAGTCCCCTCCAATTCCCCCACCACCACCAAATTTCGGAGGAATAGTTGACTCTGTAGCGATTCCTCTGAACCAGAACCACTGAACGAGAACGACTGAACCGATTGATAGGCTAGGCGATTGGGTGAAATGACATGCAATGAAATGCTGCACTGCAAGTCTTTGGCCAATTCGCCAATTCATATTCACAAATTTTAAAGCTATCGGGCGACTTGTCTGAGCTCTGAGCCGACTATGGACATTTAATGGTATGCTGATTATTTAGTTAGTATTAAATCGGATGATGAATGACTTTTATTTATCCTCAAAATAGAAAGTTTAGGGATAAGTTTGGTTGATGAGAGGTTGAGGTTAGAATTCTTCTGCTATCAGCTAGGTTAGAATAGGAAGTGAAATTAAAGCTCTGTTGAAGTTTATATTTTTTAAACTTGAGTCGGTGTCATGGTTTAATTAGTAACAAATACATTCGATTATTAAACCTTTGACCAACTGTCAGTCGGTAACTATCAAATTAATTTAGGGCCTAGTTATAAAAATCCCAGCTATAAACTAAAGCCTAGGCCTAAGTGATCTACCATCAAAAGTGTAACAAAATGTCTAAGGCCTATCTCTGGTAATTCCTCTTCAGTGTCATTGCACAATGTCCTGGATTAGTCCCTTGATTTATTCAGGTTGTATGATCCCTTGTCATAAAAGGATTTTAGTGTAAGCCTAGTAGGAATAAATTTTAATGGTAGACACTGACCTTTTGATTCCCTTTATTCTTTCTATCCTCTTCAGTGTCATTGTGCTCGTGGTAAAGTAATCCAGCCTATGTAGTGATAGGCTCTTAGTTTTATCAGAAGTTAGACTCAATAATAATATTAGATTAAATTGAGAAAACTACGTGAGCCTTAGGTAAATGTTTTGCATACGGTAAACGTTTCTAGTGTGGTCAAAAATTAAGATACCGTTTAGCTACATGTTTAATTGATAATTATTTGAACAAATAACAACTAATAGACTTAGGCCTAGGATAGTTCTAATTTGGTACAAGAAAAACAAAAGAGACTGAATTAAACTTTAACCCTCCATCGGGTGCAAGCAGACTTTGCATCTGCAGGGCGTTGTGAAGTTAGCCTACCCATACCAGCCTACCCACAATTTCCAGTGTCATTTGTTAGTTCCGTGTTAGTTCCCGTTAGTTCCGTTCACAATTTCGTTAGTTCCAAAGAAATAATGGCGTAAATTGGTAAAACCAATGGGTAGGCCAACTTCACACTTAGCCTACCCATATCATGAATTGGCTTTAAAAGTGTATCAATCGTTAGTTCTTTGTTAGTTCTCGTTAGTTCCGTAAAAATTTTCGTTAGTTCCAACCATAAAGTGAATATAAATTACATATTTGTTCTTTAAATTGGGGCGGGCTAACTTCACGTTAGCCTACCCATATCATGAATTGGCTTTAAAATTGTATCAATCGTTAGTTCTCGTTAGTTCCGTAAAAATTTTCGTTAGTTCCAACCATAAAGTGCATATAAATTACATATTTGTTCTTTAAATTGGGGCGGGCTAACTTCACGCTAGCCTACCCATATCATGAATTGGCTCTAAAAGTGTATCAATCGTTAGTTCTTTGTTAGTTCTCGTTAGTTCCGTAAAAATTTTCGTTAGTTCCAACCACAAAGTGCATTTAAATTACATATTTCGTTGTTCTTTAAATTGGGGCGGGCTAACTTCACACTAGCCTACCTATATCATGGATTGGCTTTAAAAGTGTATCAATCGTTAGTTCTTTGTTAGTTCTCGTTAGTTCCGTAAAAATTTTCGTTAGTTCCGACCATGAAGTGCATATAAATTACATATTTCGTTGTTCTTTAAATTGGGGCGGGCTAACTTCACGCTAGCCTACCCATATCATGAAGTTGAAGTGAAGTTAGCCCGCCCCAATTTAAAGAACAACGAAATATGTAATTTATATGCACTTTATGGTTGGAACTAACGAAAATTTTTATGGAACTAACAAGAACTAACAAAGAACTAACGATTGATACACTTTTAAAGAAAATTCATGATATGGGTAGGCTAGCGTGAAGTTAGCCCGCCCCAATTTAAAGAACAACGAAATATGTAATTTATATGCACTTTATGGTTGGAACTAACGAAAGTTTTTAAGGAACTAACGAGAACTAACAAAGAACTAACGATTGAGACACTTTTAAAGCCAATTCATGATATGGGTAGGCTAGTGTGAAGTTAGCCCGCCCCAATTTAAAGAACAACGAAATATGTAATTTAAATGCACTTTGTGGTTGGAACTAACTAAAATTTTTATGGAACTAACAAGAACTAACAAAGAACTAACGATTGATACAATTTTAAAGCCAATTCATGATATGGGTAGGCTAGCGTGAAGTTAGCCCGCCCCAATTTAAAGAACAAATATGTAATTTATATTCACTTTATGGTTGGAACTAACGAAAATTTTTACGGAACTAACGAGAACTAACAAAGAACTAACGATTGATACACTTTTAAAGCCAATTCTTGATATGGGTAGGCTAGTGTGAAGTTAGCCCGCCCCAATTTAAAAAACAACGAAATATGTAATTTAAATGCACTTTGTGGTTGGAACTAACGAAAATTTTTATGGAACTAACGAGAACTAACAAAGAACTAACGATTGATACAATTTTAAAGCCAATTCATGATATGGGTAGGCTAACGTGAAGTTAGCCCGCCCCAATTTAAAGAACAAATATGTAATTTATATGCACTTTTTGGTTGGAACTAACGAAAATTTTTACGGAACTAACGAGAACTAACAAAGAACTAACGATTGATACACTTTTAAAGCCAATTCATGATATGGGTAGGCTAAGTGTGAAGTTGGGCTACCCATTGGTTTTACCAATTTACGCCATTATTTCTTTGGAACTAACGAAATTTTGAACGGAACTAACGGGAACTAACACGGAACTAACAAATGACACTGGAAATTGTGGGTAGGCTGGTATGGGTAGGCTAACTTCACAACGGCCATCTGCAGTTAGAAAAAAAATAAAATTATTCTTTTGAATAAGACTGATAAACATAAAAGGATTGTTTTTCATGTATAGGCCTACAGCAAACCATAGGGCGTGCGCAGGGTCTGAGCTCGTGGGTGCCAAACATGAAATCCACCCCCCCCTCCTTCATCTAAAGCCACCCATACCTACCGCTCTTATTTCGTGTTAGAATCGTAAACTTGAATAGCTAAATAGGCTATAATGAAGTTTTACTTGAATAAGTTACTGCCAACTAAAAGATTTGGAAATTTTTAGTGTTCAGAACTTTAATTGAATAATGCTAGGCCTAATAAAAAATTAATTTAATATCATCTTCACTCATTTGTGATAGCTCAATTAATTTGACTTTCGTTTTAAAATCAAACAAAAACACATATTCTAATGTACACAAAGCAGACGTTTTTCGAATCCCTATTCGATGCAACTCTTATGGAGGACGTTTTACATTTAATTTCTTAATTCCTAGTATGTTTCTGGAAACGCTAATTTTTTTCTGCGTGTCTGGCCCAGGAAGAGCCTTGGTCCCTTCCCATCTCCCTGCAATTTGTGAAACACTCACAATTTTGCTAAAAAGATTTGCTTACAAAATATTTTAGATAGATAATAATATATTGACTATATACACCAACATGAATAGGCTTCTCATCCAATGCATTCTTGATTTAATGCTGATATTTTGGAAGGTCTGGGTTCGCCATGCCATCAGAGGCGTCGCAATCGATGTTGGTTGTGATTATTCAGCTGGATTACACAGTGACTCCAAAAACACTTGATCACAACATAACATAACTCTCATTTATAAAATCATGCTTGGTGAAGAAGAGTGGTGGTACCAAAGAGGTTTTAACCTCGTTGGGTTGTACAGATTGACCTCGTATGTTAGGCCTACTTGTACTTCATGTTCGCCGCGGAAGATCTGGCCACCTTAAAATAGTTTCAATCACGCCTTTGCTATGAGATGTCTATATTCACGGCAGTGTATAGTCAATGATAATATTATGAAGATAGTAACTATTTGTCAAGTGCTTATTGAAAAATAAAAATATAGTAGACTGATGTTGGATATCATAGGTTTTTAAACCAGCAGAATTATGATAAAATTGTAGCGATATTAGTGTAAGTAGAGTACTGTATTGAAAATATGAAGTTAAAGAACAATACAAATTTAGGAAAACTAGTCTTGTATAACATAAACTGCTAGTGTAATGGTAATCAATTTTTTTGTCCCAGTATTAAAATAACACTTATGACTTAGGCCAATTACCTTATATATAAAACTACCTGTAAAAACTTATGCTGTCAAGCTATTGCAATGCCTTTAAATGGAGTTTGACAGCTGAAATACGACTGCATCTGGTCACGTTACCAAAAAAGTACCGTAATGCAGGTTAGTTTTCCTAGGCTCCTCCCAGACCAGACCCAGACCATGTGTTGTCAACAAGTGGTTGTGTCAACAAAGCTTTTAGTACAATTGATTTTTTTTGTAATTTGTTTATTCAAACTAAGAGCATTGAAAATTTAGTCATGCACCTCATAAAATACTTCCTCTGACTGAAACTTAATACTACAGTTCACACAAGATACGCCAATTAATTAATTTATTGGGCGCAGATCAAAACCTCGCCCCAGGCACCATTACCCTTTTTTTTTTTTTTTTTTTTTTTTTTTTTTTGAGGGAGAGGCGGAAAAATGCATTACGCACACAGGTGGCCAGCCTGTAGTGTGGGGCTCCCCTAAAAAACGGGTTTACCCACTAAAAAACCTCCTCTACTCTTTAGGAATCTAACCTGGAATTGTTTATCACATTACGTCAGGCTAGGCCTAAATTTGGCTTACACCCGTGGGGCTCGCTCCTTATCCAGCCACTCGATCAAGGGATCTGGGCCACTTCGCGGTCTAGATCGGTTTTCTTTTCCAGGAGGATGCCCCGGACGAACTGTGACAAACAATCCCAGTTGCCCTCATCCTCCAAAATCTTTTGGCAGACCGAGTCCACCGAAAATGCACCAAAGATTTGTGTGGTCTCCAGGCGGGGCCCTTCCCAACGGGGACAGCGGAAGAATGTGTGTTCCGCATCGTCGGGAACACCCGGGCAATAAATGCAGTCCGGTGAACCGGTCTTTCCCATCCGGTTCAGGTACGACCGAAAATAGCCGTGACCTGTCAAAAATTGGGTCAGGTAGTAGTCCACCTCCCCATGCCGCTGTTCCACCCATGGTTGGACCTGCTTGATAAGTCGCGCAGTCCATCGTCCTCGGGTGTCGTGCTCCCAGCTGTGTTGCCACTGCTGGAAGGTTCGGGAGCGCTCTTCTGTTCTTGCCGTGTCCTTGCCGATCTCGCCTTGTCTCTGATAAATCGCTTTCCTCTCCCCTGCCAAGAGCTTGACAGGGATGACTCCGGCGACCACCAGGACGGCAGGCTCGGACACTGTCCGGTAGGCGGAACACACCCTGAGCGCAGCTTGACGCTGAACCCGGGCGAGTCGCAACCTGTAGCACTCCTTATCTAGAGCGCCTGCCCACACCTCTGCCCCGTAAAGGAGCACGGACTGGACCGCGGACATCAACAGACGTCTTCTGCTGGATCGGGGACCCCCGAGATTGGCCATCAGCCTACTAAGGTAAGTGACTACCTTAGCGGCCTTGTCCGCCGTACGGAAGATCTGATCCCTCCAGCTTAACTTGGTGTCCACCATAACCCCAAGGTATTTGGCGGCACGAGTTGATGTGACCACCTCCCTTCCCACTCGGAGTGGGACGACGGTGTCGATCCTCTTTTTCGTGAGGATCACAATCTCCGTCTTACTGAGAGCAAGCGAGAGACCGTGATCTGACATCCAGGTGTTGACCACACGCATGACTCGGTTCAACTTTAGTTGGGCCAGCTCAACGTTGCGTGCAGCAATGAGAGCTGCGACGTCATCGGCGTACCCAACCAAAGTGGTTTCCTCAGGCATCTCGGACCTCAGGAGGCTGTCATAGGCAACGTTCCAGAGATCCGGGCCGAGTATTGAACCTTGTGCGGCACCAGAAGTGACTTCCATCGTCCGCATTCCGTCCCTCGTGTCATAAATCAGGCTTCGAGAGCGTAGATAATCCTCGATGAGCCGCAACAGATATGCAGGAATACAAAAGGTGTTGCGAAGCGCATCCAACATATCGACCCACCTCGCCGAGTTGAAGGCATTCTTGACATCAAGCGTAACAAGAAGCACTACTCGGCGGGAGAAATGGTTGTGGCTCTCGGCTCTCTCCACAGCTCTCTGGACTTCGGTGACAGCGTCGATCGTTGACCGTCCCTTTCTGAAGCCGTACTGACGGGGGCATAAGTCCCCGGCAGCTTCCACGGCAGAGGTCAGGCGGGAACGGATCAGCTTCTCGAACAGCTTCCCAGCCGTGTCCAACATGCAGAGAGGCCTGTGGGACGACGGCAGCTCGGGATCACCTTTGCCCTTGCTGATCAGTACAAGCCTGGCTGTTTTCCAGGGAGCCAGAAACACCCCTTCTACCAAACAGGCGTTGTACATTCTCAGCAACAAGTCAGCGTTGATTGAAAATACTTTCTTTAAAGCCTCACTGGGAATCCCATCCGGGCCAGGAGCCTTGTTGCTCTTCAGGGAGAGAACGGAGGTTTCCAGCTCCTCGAAAGTGAAAAGTGGAACGTCCTCTACCCGTCCGAAGTCAACCGGCGGTCGCTGTGGATGTTCAGGAAACAACGCAGCGACGATCCTCCCCATGGTGGCGCCCTCCATGATGGAAGGTGGAGAGCGGGCGCCGAGTTTCTGTGTTACAAGTTTGTAACCCAGGCCCCACGGGTCGGAGTCAACGTCGTCACGAAGTCTCCTCCAGCTATTCGCCTTGCTCCTGTTGATCGCCTGGCGGAGAGATTTTCTCGCAGCTTTATAGGCCTCCGACTTACGAACTCTGTCTGCGGGAATTCTCGCTCTTGTGGCGGCTCGTCTAGTTCTTAAACATGTTCTTCTGAGTTCTGCAATCTCTTCAGTCCACCAGTAAACGGGTTGTTTGTCACGTCGGGGTTTCCTTCGCGGCATAGACTGGTCGCAGGCCGAGACGATCAGTTCCATCGTGGATGTTACTAATGCCTCGGCCCCAGCCTCACCAGGATTCCCCTGCGCTCCCCGAGAAATGACTTCGGTGAACTTGACCACGTCCAGTTTGTTGGTGTTCCACCGGCGTGGCCCTTCCCGAAATGCGGAAACTCGACGATTTGCCTGATCATGCAGGTCAAAAACGATGTATTGGTGGTCGCTACCCGTGTAGTCCTCCACAACCCTCCAGCCAGAGATCCTCGGAAGGAGCGACTCAGACGCAAAGGTGACGTCAGGGATCGTGCCTCTCAGCCCGGGGCGCCGAAAAGTAGGTGTGGCGCCCTGGTTGAGGACGACAAGACCGGCCCTGGCGATGAAATCCAGGATGTATTTCCCCCGGGAGCTGGTAGAGGGCATTCCCCACTCGACGGCCCTGGCGTTGAAATCGCCACCAACGACGACATGCCCGGTGGTGCCGAGAACGCACTCCTCTAGGCTATCTATCTTGTCGCGGAAGTCCTGGACGGCCTCGTTGGGTGTGAGGTAGCAACTGAAGATAGTCACGTCCCTACACCGAACCCAGACGAATCCTCGGCCGCGCCCGTGACTCCGCACCAAGACATCTCGTGTATTACGTGCCCAAAATGCAGCAGTACCGAGGCTGTCCGAGATCCAAATGTTTGGGTCTCTGTCCCGATACTGTTCGCTGATAAGGAGCGCGTCAGCACCAAGTTCTCGGGCGAGCTGATCTAGAAGGTTATCAGCTCCCCAGGATCTATGAAGGTTGGCCTGGAGGATGCGAATTACCGGCCGCTGCCTTTTGCCTGTTCAAGTGCGGCTCTGAAGGCACCGCACTGACCAGACCCGGGTAAGTGACCGAGGGCACTGGAGCCTGAATCCTTGCAGAGGAAGCAGGAGGGGCTCGAGGAACATTCCTTACGTTTGTGGCCCTGGCTTCCACACTGGAAGCAGTTGGCACTCCTGTCGGGCCCTTTACAGTTTCGGGAGGAGTGGCCGAAACCGAGACAGCGGAAGCATCTCGAAACTACCACCCTCCGTTTGAGCCTGCAACTGACCCAACCGACTCTGAGGTGCTGAAGGCTAAGCAGCTTATTGGCGTGCTTTTCGCCCATCTCAGCAACAGCCATCCGGAGTTGACTTCGGTTGGGCTTAGTCAGCCATACCCTCACTCCATCAGCCGGTATCTCCGGGAGTGCCACCTGGATCGCACGGGTCACCTCCTCTTCGGTGGAGAGGGCATCAAGGTCCCGAATCTCGACCGAACACTTCGGTTCTAGGGCCTTGATTGAGCCTTTTGTCCCCAAGTGCAGTCTTGAGGGAAGCGGCAAAACCAATCTTGTCACTCGACTTCAGTTCGAGGAGGACATCCCCGTTCTGGGTTCGCCGAATAGACTTGATAACGGTGTCGGTCTCTTCCGGTTTGGCCTGCGATCTAATCTGACCCAGAACATCGGCAAAAGATCGCCCCCCTAAGGGCTTGATCAAGATTGCCTCCGTCCTGGGCTTCTTAGGCCTGGGTTGTTTAGGCTTTCTGACAGACTTGCCAGAGGCCTCCCCAACCGGGTTTGAGACTTGCGTCCGCTCCACCCTCGACGCACTTTTCGAAGCCACCTCCGCTTGCTTCTGCCTCCTCCTTTCTTTCTTAGACAGGCGCGTCTTCCAGCCCCCCAAAGGTGTTGAGGCAGAGTTTGCTGCCAAGGCAGGATTAGCCGCCGGAGCAGGAACCTCTGCAGGAGTAGCCGCTGGAATCACGGCAGCGCCCGGGGCGGACTCAGTAGCCTGGACAGGAGATGTCTGCGATGCCGCAGAGGCACCATTACCCTTGGGGCGGCCCTGAGTAGAAGTAGTAAAATAGTGAAAAATCGCACGAAAGCCGGGACGTACTTCTCATTTACCTGACCGCACCATGTGATATCGACATAAGTTAGTGATTGGACCATGAAACCGGGGCTGCTTGAAATAAAGCCATGTTAAGCCACAATTATCAATTGAAAATTTTAATAATGTCTTTGTATTTTGTGTCTATCTACGCCAGAGGCATTTTTAACGTTTTGGCGGGGAACGGTCCAAACCCCAGTCTTGTTACTATCTAACATCGACCAGTTGTTAGAAAGCATCATTAATTAATAGCCCAATGACAAATGGCAACTGGGTCCGGAATCGATCCTTTAAAAAGCTACTAACTTTCCTCAGGATTGAACCGGCAACCTTTGGATTCAAAGGCGAGCACTATAACCACTCAGCTACCCAGCCAGTTTATTAAATGATGATGGGATTACGAAATAGCAGATGGAATAGCTACAAATCACATCTAATGACCTAGCTACCTTGAAATATCAAGAAAAAACTATTTGCAAAGTAGCAATTGCCGTCGCCTGAAAAGTGCTGTACTACTGGAGGGCTGGAGTGATGATGTGCTGCACTACAAAGGGGCGACTGTATTATTGGTTGGCTCTCAAACAGAGAATTCATTGACAAGTGCATGTTTCTTTATAACTCATACCGTATGCATTTTATCTATGTTTTTACCATACAAAAGGATTCATCATTCCATCTCATCATCTGTATCACTCTCCCTCCGTCCCATTTTCCTGGATGCAAAAAAAAAAAAAATTGGACAATGATAAAGAAAGATAAGACATATATAAATATGCAAATTCTGTAAATTCAGGCTGCAAATTTAAGTGACTTTGTTTAATAAATTCTTGCCAAACGCCATGATAAGTGACTTTTAATAATGACAGGTATGTAGAAATTAAGATTCAGGTTTGCACATGAAAATAAGTTCAAAACAACAAATGTTAACTTGAACGGTTTATGCATTAAAACGGTTGGAACTTACTTGAAAACATGCCGTATATAAAGGGTTTACATTGTTATTTAGGCTACTGTTGAAACCAGAAGATAAAACAAAATAAATGGTTCCACCTTATGAAATGTGTTTGATTTACAGGTGATAGAGTGATGAGTTACATCCACGATCGTTTGGTTGGTGTGACTCGGTTTCATCGAGCGGTGTTCCACTCCTCTCATCACATTACCCATCGGCAGCCTCAAATATCACTTGCGACAGGTGTTAGCATCCATCATGGCATCTTGTGGCCCAAACTAAAACATTATCTTGTGACGTAAGTTAAATCTTCTTTTCTAACAGCTATTCAGATAGGCTATTAATGTATCTAGCCTACATAGCGATACTTTAAATTCTCATCTGGATCTGAAAAATCTTGCCTACCTACATATCTTGGCTTGTTATGTGAAATATAGTTTTAAATAAAGGATACAGAACTTTTATGTTTTTGCACCTTTAGTTTTTGTTTAACTAACACGCACTAGACATACAGTACACTCCCAACTATTCAAGGTCTTCGGGAAAAAAATTATCTCAGATAATGAAAATCTCGGATAATCCTGAGGTTACTTTTATTTGGTGAAATAGGGTGTTAGGAGACCTAACCTCACGTGGAATGCTTGTAAAATATATGTTTTATCATGTTTATAAAAATATTTAAATCCCTTAGCTACTTTCAATTCAGAAAAGTTTTTATTTTGTATTTCACTCACAATACAGTTCAATAAAAAAACAATGAAATAAAATAAATTCAAAAATAAAAAATTTACTTTCACCCATAATTGTACTAAGAATAGGCACATCGAATCTTATTGTTTTAATAACTAATAATAATTAAATAATTGTATTAATAATATGGTAATTAATTTGTTGCTGTTAATTAATTATCGATGGAAAATTTTAATAATGTCTTTCAATGATGATGGGATTACGAAATAGCAGACGGAATAGGTACAAATCACACCTAATGATGATGAATCACCTTTTCTACACATAGAAAACTTTGATTCTTCTATGATATCCTGATGAATAATCTAGATAGAAAAAGTAAATAAGTAGGAATAGCTCTTAAATATTTAAATGAAACGTGAATTGATGTGATTTCAAAGAACCAATAAAAAAAGGATTTCATTAGGGTGAAGTGGGGTAATTGGGATCGCGGGGCTATTGGAGTCGTGAAATATAACTTTTTTATTAATAACATTAAAAATTTGCAAATGATTTTCTATAAAAATTTGTAATTTTTTCTTTGTACTTATACTTTAAAACATCAAATAAAACAAATTAAACTATTTTTTTATGTTTTTCTAAATTTTGTCTGCAATTCAACTTTTTCCGCAAATTTAATGATGCGTTTTCTATCTGTTTAAAATTGTTTCCAAGAAACTGAGGAAACAAATGAAAATTTCCAAGTTGCTAATTTTAATGTGGAGAATCCAAAAACACCATTTATTTGGTGATAGGGGCATGAACAAATATTTTACAGCCATGATTCCAATTGCCCCAGTTAAAATACTTACTGGGGTAATTGGAATCATGAATGATGGGGCAACTGGGATCACCATAGTAAAATCTTAATAACTTACCCAAAACCGGGTTATCGCCTTTTGGTGTCACTAATTGCGGTACACCGTGGTACCGGTTTCAGACCTATGACGGTCCATCATCAGCCACTCCTCTTCTTATTTACATACTACTGCACACATTTTTGCGGTTGTCGAATGATAAAATTGTTTACACTTATACATAATATTCAATAATAAAATCTTATTCAATAGCAAACATATTCAACATATTCAATAATTACATATTCATAATAACATATTCAACATGTTCAATAATAACATATTCAATAATAAAATCTTAATTTAAGTGATATATCAGTTTAAAGTGATTGCCTTGTTACTATAGTGACTAAAAACAATTAGAGGTTGTATTCTATGAACTTAATTTTAAGAAGAAAAACTATGATGGAGAAAATTTTAATTAGGAGGACATCCTAGTTCACCTTCCGCAACCGATTCTAGAACGCCGAGAGTAACTTAAATTTAAAGTTTCTTTTGCGTCATACAACATCCAAAAGGCCTAAATTTATGGTGTTGTGTACATATGCAAATAGTTTTTTTTCAAAAACATTGCTTAGGCCTAATGACATTAGCATTGGGAAGTTACAATAAGTTAAAGACAACGCAAAATGACAAGCTTAATGGCATAAGAAACTCAAAATTTGTAGAAAATAAAAAAGTATAAATACATAGTGAGAAAATAAACTGATTAATGCAAAATTCAAGCACTTTTGATGATAAGGTAAGAAATGATGTTATTTTCTATGTAATTTACATAAACTATAATTTATACTATTTCCGCAATTTTTAATTCCGCTAATCTTCTGAATAAAAAAGTTTATAACTTTTTAATGGTCAAAGATAAAAAATATAAATAATATGTTCTGAAAAGCTGGTTTTTCAGAGCATATTCCAATAGCCCCACTTACTAATACATTGGCTCATATGGGAGTTTTCAGCCGTGATTCCATTTGCCCCAGTATGAAGGGGTAACTGGGATCACTAGCAGCCATTAAAAAAAAATTAAAAAAAAATTATTTTAGTAATGATGCAATTGAGGAAAAAATATATTGTATAGAACGGAAACCATGGAAATAGGTGTGCTAATTTTTATTACTATGGGTTAGTCCCTTTATTTCCTATATTACTTCAAAAATGAATTATGCCATTTCCTGATCCCAATTACCCCACTTCACCCTAAAAGTTTTTCAAGAACATTGCATCACAATCCCTGCTTAGGTTATTGAAGCAAAACCACATTCCTTTGGACAACTTACTGCATTTCTAATACCACGGTAAATGGTAAATAAATTTTGTGTCTTTGACTGAACATTAGAGTACCACACAGAAATTTAAATTAGACTCACAGAAAAAAATTGTTAGGTTAAAAAATAACAAGTTAGCTGATTACCAACCAATGATATGAAACCAGTGTCGTTGTAAGGCACGTCTCAAGGCCCCAGGGCTGGCTCTACCTAATAGGCATAAAAGGCATAGGGTTCCAAGGCTTGAGAGGCGCCATTGTGGAACAGATGAGCACCACACGATCTTCAGATAAGTCAGTGGACATGAATGCCTTTAATTGGTGATAGAAAAAAGCAGTCCCCTATCAGCAGAAAAAGGGACCTTTTTCATTCTTAAAGAGCACCCTCTGTCGGCTGTAAAAAGTGCTTCAGATCGGCATTGAATAGCACCCATGATTAGATGTAATGAACACTCTCGATCGGCAGTAAAAGAGCTATCTTTAACTCCCTCTATAGGAGTTAAAGAGCACCCTCAGTCGGAGTTGAAGACCACTCCCAATCAACAGCTAAGAGCACCCCTCGCCAACAGTTAAGAGTGCTTAAAATCCATGATGTTAGCCCCTGGACTATAATGCAGACAATATAGGTGAATCTTACCTCTGTCAACAGTCCAATTTCATCAGTATACAGTTATTACACTAACATGTTTCGTTGCAAACGCAACATCATCAGAGCTTGCAAGTCGTCAATTATTTAAAATAACACATAACACAACACGAACACGAACATTGACACGGCACAAACGAATAAAGGGGGAGGGGAGGGTATTACGTAAGACTCCAGTCTACTGCCGATGCCGGGACCGATTACATGATAGCGCGCTATCACAAGTTTTATTCGTTAGATGCTTTTAGAAGACAGCTAAATATTTTTTTAACTGATAATGTTTTTTACTCATTGGAAGATTTTTTTAAGTTTAAATTTGACTACGCCTAGATATATGTATATTGTACAGATAAGATTTCTGTTGTACTTACGCTAACCGAATCATTTTTTAAATAGTAGTATAAGAATTGACGATGTCTATTGTACATTGTGAAATGTTTTGAATGACAAATAAACTTCTTATTCTTGATATTCAGTTTGATGCGAGCTTCTGTAGTGGAAACTAGTGTTTGAAAAGTCTGTTTGTGTCTCAGACCTATATTGACCTTATGAGATCTCGATCTTGGCGGTCTGATTTACCAATATTTTTGTTATGGGCAGGAGGAATAAATCTGAATCTTAAATATTTTGGTGTATCATCTGATTAACTTTAAACTTAATAGTAAAATTGTAGAAAGCCGTTTTATATTCTGAATTAAGCCCAATTTACGATGGATGGACAAACCATCTACAAGTCGTGATGTTTGGCTTAGACCTTTTGATAGAACTTTTGATGAAAGAATCCAAAGTCTCTTGACTTATGGGATGTGTATGATTCTGATTGATCATTGCCAATAAATTTTTCAATGTTCAAAAATGTTTTCCATCAATTTTATTTTCACATAGACATTTTATATTGTCATATAGTTTTTTATCATATATTTTCTTTATATTCTTATGTATTTATATAAATATGTAAGTAAAATCATAGATATATGTTTGATAATGAATGAAGAATTTAAATTTTCTGTCGTTTTTATTCCTTTATTCATAAAACTTTATATTGGTATTTTTTTTTAATTTTCTGTTACAAATAATAAATCACATTACCGAACATCACGACTTGTAGATGGTTTGTCCATCCATCGCAAATTGGGCTTAATTCAGAATATAAAACGGCTTTCTATAATTTTACAATAAAGTTGAAAGTTAATCAGATGATGCAACAAAATATTTAATATAGGGGTAGATAAAATTTAACTTAAATTGGGGTCTGATATACCGGTTGACCTATTTCCTTTCGTAATACATGGCGGTCTCACAGACCTATATTACCCTTGGGTATTGCATATTAGGTATTTCATTTTAAGGGTTAATAATTTGTGTTATGATCCAGGCAAATCATATTAAAACTATTTGGATGAAAATGAAGAAATACCCCACAGTAGACCTCCGTACTCTCAGCGAATTTCCAACAGATCTTTTTCATTTTTTCAATCAATTAAGATTTGGTTATGATCTCATTAATTTATCCTCTCAAAAACTAAAAAGAACGAGGCAGATTTTTGGAATAGTGGGTTTTTGAGTGGTGGGGTTCGGACTCCATTGTAAATAATATTAAAATCAATTAGTAAACCAAAATAAAACCTATTATTTTTTTAATCCATGAATTAATGCTTTTACAATAAAAGCCCTCAAAACCGACCACCTTGGGACCGGACCACCGGCCGGATTTCAAAATGGCCGGATTAAACGGCGGTTTATTAAACGAGTTAAACAGAGACCTACAGTGTGTGCTCAAACAATGAGCTAATAGGGTGTATTAAAAAATGAAGGATATCACACTTGCCCAATCAATGCTGTGCATCAACTTTGCAACAACCATGTTTAATTTGCTCGCTCAGAAGGAATGCAGCCGAAATTACGATCAGACAACAGACAAGCGGTCGCTAGCGACGAAATTGCATTTTATGGACAGTAATATTGGTTATCTGTCAATGAATTCCCCAATGTATAATTGGACCGTAATAGCGATGTTATCAATGACCGGGCTGCGAAACGCGTTAATAAAAGATAACTTTTGGAAATGTAACTCGAACACAATGATTTAGAAGATATCCAAAACCAAATAGACCGGAAGTCAGCAATAGAACTGATATATTTTAGTGATATTTAACATGGAATAAGTTTGACTTACTTCACTTAATTCCTTTCACTCCTCTGGGGAGCATAGGGCCTCAACAACTGCTCACCAACCATCCCGGTCCCTCGCCAATCTCTTGAGATCCTCCCACGTTTATCCCAGTCTTTCAGCCTCCCTTATCACGCTCCTTCTCCAAGTAATTCTTGGTATTCCCCGCCGTCTACTTCCTTGAGGGTTCCATTCTACTGCTCTTCGGGAAATGGCATCGTGCCTCAGCGTATACCCTAACCAACACCATTTTCTTCTGGATATAAGGTTTGCGACTCGGTCTATTTCAGACCTTCTGAGCAAATTTTCATTTGATATGACATTTGGCCACCTAATCCTAAGCACTGCCCTAAGTGACCTGTTTATAAAAACTTGGAGTTTCCTTAGCAGCACTGCTGTAACCCTCCATGTTTCACAGCCATATAGCAAGACACTCAGAACATTTGATTTAAATCCTTATTTTGGTCTTGATCTGATTATTCCTTGCTCTCCAAATTGGTCTTAGCTGGGCAAAGGCACCTTTTGCTTTATTGATAAAGCTGACGACATCCCCATCAGTTCCCTCACTCCTATCCAACACACTATCCAGGTATACAGTGCGCTCCACCTGCTTCAAAGCGTAGTTGTTTACTTCCAAGGGTGAGACCAGTTGAGCATTGATCCTTGTTTCCTATGATTTAGAGAGAGTGATATTGAGGCCTTCTCTCTCTCCAGCTAAGTTTAAATCAGCCAAAAGCCCTTGAATATCGGTGAAGCGGTGTGCTAGCAGGGTTAAATCATCTACTTACTGGAATAAGTTAACTGGTATTTATTTTGGCTGTGGGAAACGCCCTTGGTTGAAAATGTTATTTCCGGTAGACTGCGGCCGGATTATCCGGCGGCCAAACCATCCGAGGCCAGACCAGAGGGCTTTTACTGTATATGGATATTCTTATGAGCTATCCAGTTATTAATGCATGATAATGCTGAAATTCCTTTCAAATTTTTCTATCTTGAATCTATATTCCTTGGTTTAATAATAGATGAAAATTTAACTTGGGACCAACATATACAAAAACTGTCATCCAAAATTAGTTCAGGAATCTATGCCCTTTTAAAAATGTCACCTTTTTGTGATATTTCAGTTCTACGAATGGTATACTTTTCTTTCATCCATTCTCATATATCATTTGGACTCTGCTTATACGGTTCAGCCAGAAGAACTGCCCTGGATGTGATTCTAAAGAGTCAAAAAAAGCCATAAGAATAATTTTAAAGCTAAAACAAGACCAATCTGTAAAAGAACACTTTAAAAATCTTAAAATTCTGACAGTCTACGGGTAGTATATTTTTGATTCCATAGTTTATGTTAAGGCAAATCCTCAAAAAATTAACCGAAATAAACTCACAATTACAACACAAGAGGTGGGAATGAAATCAAAATAGCTCAACATCGCTTAAAATTTTATGAAAAGTAAACTGTCCATATGGGATCAAAATTTTATAAATACATCCCAAGTAAAAATGAAAACAATTTAAACAAATTCAAAAGGGAGTTAAAAACATTTTTGGTTGGACGAGCCATATATTCATTAGACGAGTTTTATAACATTTCTGTTTTGTTTTGTTGTCACTAATTCTTGTTTTTATTTTATTTTATTTTAACGAGATTAAGGAAACCTTACAAAATCATAGCATTATGAATTGATAATATTAGTATGGTTTATTATTATTATTATATAGATATGTATTGACACTATTCAATGTACCAATGATGTGAGATGATGAATAAAGATTTTTTGATTTGATTTGATATATTAATGAGGTCTTGGGAAGGATACTATATTATATTTGGACTCCTTTCCAAATAATTTTTAGTTGCTGATTTTTAATTGTCATTGATTTGAAAAATTCTGAAATCGTTGCCCAAAACATTGTATTTTTAAAAACAAACAGGCCCTTGTAATTTTGACAAGGATAAAATTCAATTTAAAAATGGACAAAGAAGAGTGTAACTGATGTAATAGATTAGATGATTATAGTAGACGGAGAGTTATGCATGACCAGTATTGTGCAAAATGACCGCTTCCTTATAGAGCTAGATTGGGCCCACGCGGAGGCCTATTCCACTGCATCACTGCGTGATCAGTAACCGCATCTCATAACCTCAAGGTTTATGTGGTTTCTTCAGCTTTTTTAAGAGTTTTTTTTTACAAGATTTAACTATTTTTTGTTTTGTTTTAGGGTCTAGTGTAGTAACCATCTGTGGTTACAGAGTGTATTTATTGGAAAAATTTGCTGCAATGTAAGAACACTCATTAGAGGAATGCTCATACCATGCAATTAAAACTACATACCCCCAAGCCAATATTAAAACTTAGCAAATTTAAGTAGGACAGTTAAATCAAATACCCTCGTCGCAGCAGACCTGTGTACTCATTGAATATTCAATGGAAATTGGTATTTTTTATTGGACAAAAAAGGATTTGTTAGGATGAAGGTTTGATGCCAAATAAAGGATGATTTAAGCAAAAAGGGTATGCAAG
This sequence comes from Neoaliturus tenellus, assembly GCA_030545055.2. NCBI lineage: Eukaryota > Metazoa > Arthropoda > Insecta > Hemiptera > Cicadellidae > Neoaliturus > Neoaliturus tenellus. Next base: position 55,089,795 of record CM061535.1, on the reverse strand, counting down.
TGTGCTGCCATGGGGAACAGAAAGTAGTTATTTTTAGCATAAAAAATTTATTTTGACCATATGAATCCATATACGAAGTTTCATCAATATCTGTCCATAAATGAAAAAGATTGCCTATTCTTCATATGATAAATACGGGAAAAGAGTATGCAGTTTTGCTGCCATGATAATTACAAAAACCAAGTTTTTCTTACCATAAATGTAGATGGATCTCAACCAAATGAAGCTAAATATTAAGTTTCATCCAAAAATATTGATCAATAAGTGAAATATTAATACATCCTTGAATTGAATTGAAAATAACTTTATTCGTCAATTATACAACTATATACATTGAATAGTGTCAAGATTCTTACAGCTACTGAAACTAAACCTTCAATATCCTTATTCTCCTCTCCATAAGATTAACTTTGGAGCCCCAAAATACTTTGACTTTTTAATATTTTGGTAACCAATGGAGATAGAGAAAAGCCTCAGTATACTAAATTGTGTGTTTTTTCGAGCTAATTCCAGTGGAAAAATCAAAATTAAAAATTTTTGTGAAATTACATATGAAAAAAACCCATTTTTAAGTACAAAACCCCCCAAAACTACCCCTTCCGGTAGATCGATATATAGAGTTATCGTGTTTAGGGACACACACACACATATATATTATTACCCGTAATCCTCCTATATATTATATATATATATATAGGTACAGTACACTCTCTTTCATCGGAACTAATGTGGCGGACGAAGTTCAAATGTCAAAAAATTCTGATGAAGCGGAGTCCGTCGTGAGTCATCATTTCCGTCCGTACGGTGACCTATCATGATTGTATGCACTCTTGTTTTTAAGATAACACAAGAGATTTTATGAAAATAAGGCACTCAAAACTTTGAACGTGGTACAGTAACAATGAACCTATAGGAATTAAAACAACGCAGGAAATAAAGATCCAAAATCTTTATTCTCATATTCCATATTCATATTCCACTCATATTCCACCAATCAACTGACTTCCACGTAACACAGGTGCAGTCGCGACGCAAGACAGACTGAATGACAGTTTGGGAAGCGGTCGAAATGGATGTTCACTTCCTGCCCCCTTCCTCTTTCTATTTTTGCGCGAATACTCCACGGCCTCGTAAATCACATCGATGGGTAAAGATTATGGAAAACGCCTGATGACGTTTGATGCAAAATATAATACTTCACTGTTGTGCGGATAGAAGGAATGGAAATTGAAGGTGCTAAAACGGAAAAATTATTTATTTTGTAAAAAAAAAATTAATAATATCCAGATTTTCAGTTCCGATGAAGCGGAGTTCCGATGTCGCCGAGTCCGATGAACGAGAGTGTACTGTATACATTTTAAAGACTATTATTTTTGGTCTTTGGGCACCTCAAAATAAAAAGGGTGACCCAGAGTGTATTTCTAACTACAGGCCCAGGTCCGTGCTTGCCCCCTTCTAAACAAAAAAATTAAGACAAGTACCTACATTTTGCGGTGACGTAAATTTTGAATTTCCAATTTTTTCAAAATTTACGTCACCAAAAACAGGACTTGTCTTAATTTTTTTGCTTTAATTAATATACTTTTAGTATTTTACTATTAACTATGTTCAGTGTTATAAAATTAAGGAATTGAATAGTACTAGTACTAGTATACTTGTTGATCGAAATCGAGCAGTTTAATTTATTAGACTCTTTACTAAAAATGTTCCTTTTAGTCATAACTCAATTAGGCCTGCTCCTGTCCACTCCAATATTGTGATTGTCAGTACACAAAACTACACTTATTTACATCTGTACTCAAAATGTTATTCTAATAGAAAATGTTCAAATTTAAATTATGGATAGCATCTTTATGTAAAGTTTTATTTTCACCAATTTTTGGCGGAAACAACTACAGACCAAGCCCTATCCAATGAGGCCAAAAACTTGAAAATCGGTTGAAAATTTTAAGAGGAGTTCTTTTAACAAGAAAATCCTTCGCGTATTAATTAAGTATAGATATTCTGGCAATTTTTATAAAATATTTGTGACCCTTGGTAATCCTCCTCGGCACACTGAAGGGTAGTAAGGAGGGAGGAGATGGGGGTTACATTAGCGCCCTCTGGCTGGCCGTCCACCGCCCTAAGAAGGGGGCCAGCACCGGCCTGGGCCTGTAGTCAGAAAGACAGTCTGGATCACCCTTTTTAAACAATGGGATTACTATAGCTGTTTTAAGACATGTCGGAAATTCCCCCTTTTGCAAACTTAAGTCAAACGTGGTCAAAACATCTACCACGTTTTCTAAAATGCATTTTAAAACAAATGAAGTAATATGATCAAATCCCAGTGCCTTGTTATTTTTAGACTTTTTACAATAATCCTGATATAATTTTTGTGGTGGTAGGAGTCATGAAAAAGGACTTGGGAAGCATATATTCCTGAATTTTGTTACAAAATGTGTGTATGTAAGGTTGATTTTCTTACTTTTATTCCTTAAATCTTCTGCTATGTTAAGAAAGAAATCGTTAAAAGCAGTCGCAATTCCATTTGAATCAGTTATGGTAATTCCTTTTTCAATTATTTGGGAAATTTCTCGACTTTTGGTTGTCTCTTTAACTAATCCATTTATTAAATTCCATTGTGCTTTTATATTACCAGCTACAGACTCAAACTTCAACGAAAAATAACCTTCTTTTTGCGTTCTAATATCATTTTTTAAATTATTTCTTGAACGATTATAAATATCTTCTTAGCCTATGATTTTCAGGTTGCGACTTTAGAACAGAAAATTACGTGTTCCGTTGTTTAATTTTTTAACAAAGACAGTCAGTCATCCATGGAGCTTGTTTATCAAATTTGGAGTTTATTATTATATATTCATACTTAGAATTGTCAATCATGGTTTGCAAAATATCAAGGAATTTGGCAAAATCTTTCGAAGCAGAAGTTATACTATAAACAACTAACCGATCTTGATCTTTAAGCATACTTTTAAATTTGTTCATGTCGGTTTTAATTTTGGTTGTTGTATTTTCAATAGGTGAAATCTTTTCAAGCTACAGTGTACAGACAACTAAAGAATGATCAGTAATATTTAAATGCATTACTTCTGATTTACTATTGAAAAAGCAATATTTACTTGAATTACAGTGTAAAAACACATGATCTAAACAAGTTTTACTGTCATGAACTATTCTCGTTGGTTCATTTAACAAAGATTTTAAACCAAATCTTGTCAAAAGTGTCATGTACCTATGAGAATTCGGAGTGTTTGGTTAAAATATCACAGTTTATGTCTCCTAAAAAGATTAAAGATTTCCTATCATATAAAGGTAACAAATTCTCTAATTCAGCAATGAAGCTTAATGAAGAAACATAATGTAATCTGTAAATAGCAAACAAGTTGATTAACATTTCCCCTAGTTTAATTTTTATTGCCAAGCAATCTGCCGAATGTACGCTTGTCAATTTAACAGTCGCATCAACAGAGGACAAGTGACAATCCCTTACGTACACAATAACCCCACCGGCACTGTAATTATCATTGCAGTTGGAATATTGCTTGTACCCAGCCATTGCATAAAGAGGTGCTTCATGTATTTCTACCCAAATTTCCGTTAAAACAATTACATCTGGTTTTATCATTAATGTCTCTAATTCTGCCAAAAAATAATCAAAATTACTCCTCAAACTCGCTATGTTTTGATTCAAAATAGTAAAACTAGTCATAAGAAAAAAAGAAGATTAAGAACAGAAATAAATAAATTAAACCATGGCTAAACATCGACATTTAGTGATTTTGACACAAACAAGATAAAACACATGAAAAATTTGTATGAATGAGTAATAATAATTATTTGAACCGAGTTGAAATCTACTAAGTTAAAAAACGAAGTAAAATAAATATATAATATCTAGTTTTTTGTCCCTTGTTTAAAGAATACAAGACTGTGACATACTTGATAATAATCGAATAACAATAAAAACAGCTTTACTAACATTCTATAATTGTTATTGAAATCAAGTTTAAATTTGTAACGTTAAAATAACAAAATCTATAAATAACCTAACAGTGAAATTCTCATGAAACAGGTATATAAATACAAAATGATGATAATGATTCAGTGGACAGTTCTGAAATTCACAATTTCCGCAGATCTTCCATCAAGTTGATGTGGATCACTGCGTCACCATCACCTTTTCGACAGAAGATTTTTCCTGCTCGCACCCATATAAACTTGTACCCCTTGCTCCGACGGGAATCTTGTGCAGCACTAACAATTGCCTTTTGGCTGGAGACAAACTTGTTTATGTAAACCAGGGAGTCTGAAGCCAGTCCCCTAGGTGTCGGGTAGGCAGATCTCTTTTTTCCTGCCGCTTCTGGAGTATTGCCTCAGTGTCGAGCCGTCTTACCATCTTTACCATAGTTCCTGGCGCCTTCCCAGAGTCTGGTTTAGATCAAAGTCGATGACAAGCATCGATTATAGTATCCTCAATTTTCACACTAATTGCCTCTCCGACATTTTTGACAGTTGTCAGTACATTGTTATTGGTGTTCTGTGGCACAGCTTGAATTTCAAAAGAATTTCTGCGGGAATATTGCTCTAGATCGTCAATCCGCGACTCAAGTTTAGTTATGGTTGTTGTTAATGAGGCATTTTCTTCGACCATTTTCCTCAATGAACTGTTAAGCAATTTCATTGGTTTGGGTCTTTAGCTTTTCATTTGCTTCCCCGAGTTCTTCGTGGCATGAGTCTAAAGAAACACCAGGCTCTTCTCAACTTGCTTGAACTCAGTTTTGAGTTCTTCAAAAAGCCGCAGAATATCATTGTAATTAACATTCTGGGCTGTTTCTAGCAACATACTTCTTCTTCTTTAAATTTCACAGGGCCATACTTTTCCAAGTTCATTAAGGCACTGGATGGCATCACTGCTCATACTAACACATTTGTAATGCAATATTTTGTGACAGTCAATTTTTCCTTTTAAGGATTTTAGGCATTTTCCACAATCTGTCATATTGATTAAATGAGAAGAAGAAGAATAGAAAGAACAAGAACTCGAAGAAGAAGAACACGAAGAATAAGAAAGCTTCCTCAAAATGGCGAACTCTTTCCTTATGAGGTTATGTTTACTATTACTTAGATTAGTAATGTAATACTTGATATTACAGTATCTGTAAATTTGCAGTCCAGAGACTCAATTGAACATAAACTGGTACTATAAAGCAGCACTAAGTATCCTAGTTGGGTTTTAGCTTATTAACTATTACACATTTATGTAGCAACTGGCACACGTCTGCTCTCCTCTGTGACTGGATCATTTATGGTTTTGCAAGCGGTTGAGTCTTTCGTCAAATAAATCTTCTGACAAAGAAATGCAAGAATTTTTTGTTTCTGGATGACTCTCTTCTATAGATGAAGTACCTTTTTTAAGATTAAGGTTATTATTTTCCAAAGTTAATTCCTTAATTTTGTGATGAGAGCTTTCTAACTCTATTTTTAGCTTTTCATTTTCTGTTGTTAGTCTAGCGATTTTATTTGTGGAACTCTTCAGATCCTTTTTGAACGGGAGATTACAATGCAATTTTTTTTAGTGTAGGGCTTTCTCTTCAAGCAGAAGATTTTCAGTTTTTGTTAAAGTTTTTTTCTATTTCTGCTGTATACTGTGTAAATAAAATTCCGGATGCAGCTAGTTGTTGGAGATCTCTTATCTTAGAACTCCTCTCGAAAGGGTTTTGTTCTTTCTCCTTGTCCGTTTTGTTGATTTTGTTTTGGTCTGCCACGATATGCATGAATAAGCACATCGCATGACAAGAGGTTGTCCGTTAATTGGTTTATTTGACGTGCAAGAATTGGTTTATTTGACGTCTTGACGTAAACGTGCAAGAAAAGAATTTAAACTCAACTTATCCAAATAAAATTTATTTATGATTTAGCAATTTACCAACCCAATGATTTAAGCAAACGTTGATTTATTGATAATAGGAATCTTGTGCAAGGCCGTATGAGGATCTCTGATTCTCTGATGCTATTTTTATTTTACTTATTATAATGGAAATACTGTATTCTATATTTTAATTATACAATCATTTGCAAATAAGTGACCAAAATCCAATATAAAATGTGTAACTACGTATCGATTTACTTGTATTGGTAAAGGTTTCCATGGAAACCACTAGATTTGATTAAAAAAACTATAAAGTAGAATTATTTTGAAAATTTACTGCATTTTACCTATCACTCTTAGGGTTTAAAATTACCTCCTTCTAGGAGGCAAGAAAATTCCACCCCATTTTCTCTTGGTCCTTAAAGTTGGGAGATGGCTTGATTCGTAGTGAAGGGAAGAAACCATCACTATCAGCTGATTTATAGCATTAAAATTAGTTCACATATATGTAATTGACTAATACCAGAGTTAGAAAAGATTGTGGTGAGGGTAACCTCCCCTCAATCCCTTTTGCCTAGCTGCTCTCCAATATTGTATGACAAAGACAACATGTCTCTTTTTTACCTGCTCCCACTCGCTGGGACACAATCGAAATATTTTTGGGGTTACGACAGAATATCTCTGCTGAAATCCTTCCATGGTGAAGACACAAAATCTTACCCTGGCTAATCCCTATCCCCTCTTGGCTACCTGCATGTGCCCTCAAAGGTGCCTGAGGTGCAAGGCTTTACTATGGCCTTCTAATACAAGTGTATCCAAGTTATGTTGCATTGGGGACTAGTGATGGACAGAACAGCCATGCAAGTCGCGGGCAGGTCTGCTATCTCAGCACCAGTCGCTGACTTATGTTCTTTATCTTTCTCCCTAAAAGTCCTACAATTTAGTAATTTTAGTGCAAAATAAACAAATACAATCTGGTAGGCTTTGTAACTTTTTCAGTCACTAAACGGTAAAACCATAACACTAAACTCAAACTAAGACCAGGCCCTGTCATGAATTTATCTATTTAAACCTTCAAATCAAATACCATTTGACTTAATCTGAACTTTTTGAACTAAATTTTTGTATTTTATTTGAACTGTATCAATCGTCTGAGTACAGTGAAAACACTAACACTCTTAGTCCTACATGATGTATTCAGTTATTGCAATAACTTAAATTTTATCAGTAAATAAAAATTTTATTTTCCGTTTTATTAATGTTACTCATTTCTTTCTTAATTGTTTTTTAATTCTTATTTTGTAAGCGTAGATGTTAATCTAGTGTCTTTATAAAATGCAATAAAACACATCTTACAACTGACACACCCATAAAAAAACTACACAGTTATAATTTTACTCCTTCTGTAAGCAAGCAAAGTATCATCAATCTCAGCTGTCAGTCTCTCGTAAAACCTCACCTGTCTGGTACAACTGTATGTCTTCACAGGTATACTGCGGCCGCTGGTAAAATAAAAATTTGCTACAAAAATATTTTATCGTTTTACCGATGGCCAACAGTCATCTCTCAACTATAGGTTACCTACATTACAGAGTAAATTTACTTCCTAAAATGCAGTGTATTACATTATAACTGTTAATAAAATTAAACGTATGACGAACATTATGTGAAGGAATTTTAAAAACTAAATAAGTGGTCCGGAGAATGTGAAATGACTGACCCTATATGAGTCAAAACCAAATTAGTTTTTTTGTGAGGAGTAACAAGCTAACCTGTTAGAATTGGCAGTTCAACTATCCAAATATCAAAAGTCTATACGACAATTCAAAAAGTCCCGAGACGGCTTTATAGTATTTTTATTAATAAAGATAGACAAATGAAACCTGTAACACAATTCTAGGACATAAGATACTATTTTAAATTATCTCCCTTTTCCAATGGGGGGCCCATTAGGAGTCAAAAGAAATGCTCAAAGTAAACATAGGTTGATATGTACATAAAATTAAATGCCTCAGTTGGTAAAGGACAGTGCCGAAAACCTGACTTCAAAAGACCAACTGATATGAAAAGGCAGGTGATTAAACTCAACATTGAAATGACATTAATACAACTTTTTAATCCAATAACTTCCCCAATATTAAAATTTTAGAGGTTTGTGGCAATTTTTTTGGGTTTTAAAAACCTCTAAAGACTAAAGACCTACAATATCGTGTATGATGTGACATGAGCCAATGATTCCTGTGGATGAAACTTCATCTTTGACACACATAATTTTAAGACCTTTGGACTCAGAGCAAATAGCCTCAACCTGACCTCAAAAGGTCGAATATTTCAGAAGTTATAGGATTTTAATTTTGTCAATGCCATTTTAATCATAAGTTTGATCGTTTTGAGTTGGTTGTCCTTTTCGACCAGGTTTGTGGCACTGTTATCTACTAATTTGAAACCTGTAGTTTGATGTACACGTCAACCCATGCTTATATTTAAGAACTTGTGGGCTATTGGTGAAAAAGATCACTGATAATGAATTGGAGTAGTATTTAATGTCCTAGAGATATGTTACAGGTTTCATTCGTCCAAATTTAATAATATCAAAATTTGTGGTATGGAGCATATAGGACTAATAATACAATTTGTCTACAAATTTAATTTAATCTCCTTTAACTTGAACTGATTTACCTGTGTAGCGTATAACTGAAACTCAACTTTCCTTGGTTGTTTAATTTTTTCCTCAGTGGTGGAATAAGTAAATGTGTGTGTGTGTGTGTGGGGGGGGGTCAGCAATATCATTAAAAAAGTACTAAAGTTGCGAGAGGCTAAATCTTGCAGATTCTCTGTTATGAGCTTTTGTGAATAAAAATAATTTTGAATATAAATATGATAATAGAAGCAGAGACAATGTACTAATCTACCAAAAATTCAACTTGTGGTCAGTAAAATGGCATCAGTACTATGAATTGTGCACTGCGAGATTTTAAATAGATTTACTGTAATCATTTTTTTTTTTTTAATTCATTAAAATGTTTAAACAAGATAAGAAAATAAAGTAAGTAGTTAAAATATCATAAAATGCATGATTAAGTTGGAGTCAATCCAGATTTCGACTTTCCCCCATAAGAGCAATGTTAAACGGGAAACCAAATAACTCTTTTATTTGTAATCAGAAAATAATGGTTTATAGCTCTAAATAAAGGGCTCATCAAGGCGGATTTGGTTTGCGAGAGGAATTTTTTTATAAAATTAGCGTTTTTTACTAACTTGATACAACAAAGCAAGTTTTTTTCTACTTTTAAAACATTTTCTACAGAATTTTATAAATTATTTACAAAGAATCGATCTCGCAAAAGGAACGGTGAATTTATTTGAGATTAAAACACTATTTATTCTGAACCAATCGGACAAAAGATAAAGAAATTATATGACAAATGCCGGGGTCAAATTTAGCATTGCTCTTATGGGAAATAAATCCAACATGGCGGCACTCCAACGGTTAGATTATATCCAACGGTGGCGGCCCTTAAGATCTAAAATTATATAATGTTAGAGTGACAAATAATAAGATGACTAAATACTTAAGTTGTTATAATCGGGAAAATATTGAAGATCCAGACCATTTTAAAGAATCAAAACATTAAAAAAGAATTGATTAATCAGTTCTAGTTTAAGGATATGCGCATAGATTCTTTTTAAATGGAATCTCCCATCACTAACCGTTTTTTATGTTTAACCCTCCAGAGGTCGCTTAAAATTTAAAACGCCGTCTCTCGCTCAAGGAGGTTTCCTCTGGATTTTTAATAAATGCACAAAATGTATTATAAATACTTTTATTGTTTGAAATAAAAACAGAAAACGACTGTAAAATAGATTTCACGCAATATCCTTGCAAGACAGAGCAAGAATGGTAAAGTTAATTTAACGAAAAAAATAATTATAACTATTATGGATTATACAAAACATATTTCACTTTTTTACTTAAAACTTAATATTTTTCAATAACAGTTTTGTAAAATTGTATGAAAATAGTAAAAATAACGTTTTGGGGTTAAAAATAAAAAAAGATTTTGTATAAAACTGAACTATCAGATTATATAAAAAATACTATGACGTGTTCCTGCATAAACCATAAATTAAATAATTGGTATAACAAACATACTACAATCAATTCAAATAATTATACATGGATAAATAAAAAGTTACTTCAATTGAAAACAAATCTAAAATTGCAACTGTAGCCTAAACAATTAAAAATAACAAAAAAAAAGGAAAAAAAAAAACGATTGCACACGGACTCTTTCTCCTGGTAACCAAATAAAAAACGATCAGTCCTCGGGGTTCTCAAAACACACAACGACGCTCACGAAGGAATCGTCCAGCACCTCAGGACAGCGTTCGCCAAACTTACCCTGGACCCTGAAAGCGGGATAAGGGTACGTCAAATACATGGTAAGGAGGGGGGCTACAGCTACACAAAAGGACAGTGCTGTAAAAATATATATATATATATATATATATATATATATTTCCCACTACAGAAAATATTGACCCGGAGGATTCCTCCTAGCGTCCTCTCGAGGGTTAACTAAAGTGAAACGTTGCTCTCAATGCATTTCGTCGTCCATTTAGGGTGTCTTTGGTAACAACCCCAAAACGCGACTTAATCACATGACTTGTTTCCGTTGTCGGCGCTAGAGAGGTCGCCATCGTCATTGTGTAACTTGACCGTTGCCCCGATTGGCTGTCGTCGCGAAAAACTCATGAAACAATTGCAGTTAGCGCAACTGGTGCAGATACGGTTGACAAGATGCCGTTGTGGGCCGCGGCGGGGTCGGGGTTATCGTCTATCGCGAGACACAGGCGCCCTGTCTCGTGTTATCCGAGAGATACGAGATCAAAGTGCCGAGAGTTGCAGTGGTGCGAGCCGACAGATGACCGGGGCATTGCCGCAACCACAATAATGGAACACCCGAAATCCGCACCTGACACTCGAATTCCGTACTTTCAACCCCTAACTTTCCTCCCCTAACTCCTCTCTCACCATCGACTCTCTCCGAACCTTCCTTTCTGTGATGACTCAAGGCCGTAAAGATCGCTCACCGTGTCATATGGCACCGTTCACACCGGGACTACCGCACGCCCGCGGTAGTGGCGGAGTACCGCCACTACCACTCCTCGGGCGAATTTTTACCGCTACCGGCGTGGTAGTCTTTTCTCGCTTATGCGCAGAACATCTCAAAATCGACTGAAACCCTCTCGCGCCACCACGTGTTTGATTTTGCCCAACGCAAGGTCCGAAAAAAAGATGGTGGAACTCCCCAAATGTCCCTTTTCTTTGGTTTATGGGGTGGACCCACGAGCTTCTGCTTGTCACCGCCGAGTATATTAAGATCAGTTCCTCGTCACCACCAGAGTCTACGTCATACCACAGTACACTGTTTCTGAGGAAGTCACGATTGCATCAAGGTACTTGGGACATTTGGTTGTGTACTGAGCACTGACCAGTGACCAGGTCCCAAAGTGCTGGTGGCGCTATAGTCGATGAAACTCCCGCCCCCGCGCAGACATGGTAGTTTTGGTGTGAAATGGCTCACGGAAACATCCGCAACCGAGAGGAGGTAGCGGTAGCCGATGTGAAACGGCCTTCGCCCCTCTCTTTCAATCGGACGACGCTTATTAAAGAGTACAGACGAATTTTTAATATTTAAACAGACGACACTCTCTGGAAGCCTGAATTTATTTTGATTTTAATAGTAATACAAACTTTCTGATTGATTGGTGCTCACACCGTTCTTCCTCGTCCTATATTTTAAGTAGAAATCATTGTTATCATTTAGGTTTTACATTTCAAGTAAGACGGCATCCGTGCGTTCGAATCCCCAAAGAGATTGAATGATAATACATTATGGTAAAATTTTTGTGAACCTATACAACATGATGTTTGTTATATTCCTATTCTCTGAAATATTTTTGAATCGTCAAATTTACACATGAGTCCTCTTGAAGACTGAAACCAGTATAGGCTCATTAGGTACTTTTCAAAAATGTTTTATGGTTAAGTTGAAGTTATATTTTGTTCTCTGCAGATGTCAGTATTCATTCCATAAAGCATTTCCATGCGGTGAATTAAATGTATTATTTTTCAACTATAAACATTCTTAATTCTTGGTGCAAAGAAAATCAGTATTAGGCCTAACCGGAATGGCACTATAAAGGAACTGTACATTATGTAACCATTTGCGTAGTGGCCATATTATAGATAAGCTAGCCGACTATCTAGTTTCGAACAGTTGCGGGCTTTGTAGCAAGAGGCGCATGGCGGCAGCTTTTTCCCGCATTGAGATTAACGCTGTAATATGTTTGTCACATATTTATGGAGTTCTACGCTATTTTATTGTAAAATAATTTCTCCATTTCTGACAGACTTGTTAAAGTTTCATTTAAAAAATCATTTGGTATGTACAAAATCAATCTATACAATAAAGGGTGTATAAATCTGGAAGCAACGCATTAAAACATTGTTATGCTAAAATGTTTAATAAGAGTCCAGTGAGGTACAAATTTTCCTCTGGAAATAATTTGCATTTATATAGTAAAAATATAGCAGCTTATATAGCTATAGAGCCAGAAATCAGAAATTCTTTATTGCCGTAAAATACAGTGGTTGTACATGGCATGAGTCAATTACAAAAAAACAACTTAAAGATACATTCTAATAAAAAACAAACAATTAACTAATTTACTATAATAATACAATCAAATTATTTACAATTGTCTATCTGGAATCATTGTTTATATAGTCCAAGACACTGTAGAATTCCTTTTGGACCAAGAACTTTCTCAAACCATGCCTAAATTTTTGTTTGTCGGCTTCAGCTTTTAACAAAGGAGGAAGGGATCGGAACAAACGAAGGCAGGTGGAGTAGGATTGGTTCTGATGAAATGTGGTCCTGGATTTGGGATATGAAAGGTTACTATTGTTTCTTAGGTTGTAATTGTGGAGAGGAAGGTCTCTGGCTTCGAATAGGTGTAAATTCGTCTTTAGAAAAGTCAACGATTCTAAAATGAAAATGGAGGGAAATGTTAAAATATCATTACTTCTAAACACTGATCTGCAGGACTGTCGATGATTGAGACCGAAAATAATTCGAATGGCTCTTTTTTGAATCTTGAACAGTGTTTTTGTCCTGAAATTTTCACCTCCCCATATTGGGACACAGTAGGTTAAATGGGGGTAGAAACAACCATAATAGGTAGCGAGAAGAAGACGTTTGTTGTTAAAATGTGAAAGTCTACGGAGTAAAAAGATGCTACTACTTAATTTTTTACAAATTTGATCAATATGGGATGAAAAATTCAAGTTGTTATCCAAAACTACTCCAAGATATGTGACACTCAACTGAGGACTAAGCTCAGATTCAGAAAGCAATAGAGAAAGTGGTTCAGAAGTCTGGACGGACACTCTCTCAAGCAGAAGTCGAGTAATGAGGTTTTTTGTGTATTTACATGAAGGCGGTTTTCAGTTAGCCACTGAAGAACAGAGTTACTCTGGACAAAAGTGTCAACCTCCAGATGAGAGCGCTTGGTACTAGAAACCACCAGTGAGGTGTCATCAGCAAACAGATATAATTTAGAGCTAGGAATGGATAAAGGTAGATCATTTATAAACAAGAGAAACAATGCAGGCCCAAGCACAGACCCTTGCGGCACACCTGATTTTACAGTTTGCTCATCGGAAGTATGTTTCCTTAAGTAACCTTTTGAGTCAAGGTAAGGAACTTCAACTACTTGACTTCGCTGGTTGAGGTAGGAAGATATCCAGCTATGTGGCACACCTCTGATACCAAGTCTTTCCAGCTTGGCCAAAAGAAGCGAGTGATCAACCACATCAAAGGCCTTAGTGAGGTCCAGAAATAACCCAGAGACTTGGCGTTTCTCGTCCAATGAATTGCATATCTCGGTTACCAGGTTATATACAGCATTCAATGTAGATAATCCAGATCTAAATCCAAACTGGTTGTTGTGTAGGAGATTGTTTCTTTCTATAAATCCATTTAGTCTCTTTAAAAATAGTTTCTCAAGTACCTTGGAAAAAGATGATAAGATTGCAATTGGCCTATAATTATTACAGTCATGTTTGCTGCCTTTCTTTTTAAATATAGGTTTCACCGTAGAAAGTTTTAATAGAGATGGAAATTTCCCAGCCTCAAACGAAGTGTTTGTAAGGTGTACTATTGGACCAGCAAGCTCATTGGCACAATCCTTTAACAGTTTGGAGGATACTTCATCCTTTCCAGAAGAAAACCCAGATTTGAGAGAGTTAAGTACCTCTACAACCTCTTTGTAATCGGTAGGAGCAAGAAATATAGAATGCTGCACATTCTCTGAGTATGAGATCAAGTTTGGTTTTGGTGAATTGTAATATTTTCCAAGGGAGTCAGAGATGTTTGCAAAGAAGGAGTTAAATGAATTGGCCACTAGCTTTGGAGAATCAACAAGTTTATCTTCAGAATCCAGGACTGAAAGATCAGTGGACGTCTTGTGTGTTTTTGTAGGCCGGAGATCGTTGACTAAATTCCAGACAGTTTTTTGGATGTTGGTGGAGTTTTGAATTTTACCAATAACTAATTCAGCTTTTTTTGAATCTATCAGGTGTTTGTACCTCTTTTTTATTTTAATGTAAGATTTCTTTAAAGGGTGGGTAGAGTCAAGATCTTTTGATCATGAGTACATGAATAGCAATTTTTCTCTAACTTGCTTGAGGTTTTCGTCAAGATGGATTTTTGTGAGAGGTTTTGTCTCGTTAATCTTAAATCGTTTCAAAGGAAAAGAAAGTTCCAAATAGTATGCAATTGTTGACAAGAAGGAATCAAATTTGGTGTCAATACAGCTTGCCTCAAACAAATCTTGCCAATTTTCTTTGCTCAAAAAATATTTAAATGTAAGGGTATTCACTTCATTAAACCTCCTTCCAATTCTAAATTTGGGCTTTGGTACTTTTGGCATATTATCTATCAGCTCTCCAAGTTGAGCATGATGGTCCGACAATGCGGTTATGAGGACTGAAGATGTAAAAAGGTCATGAGGTATGTCAGTAAATATATTATCAATAGTAGACCGGGAACCTTGAAACTCTCTGGTAAATGAAGTAATTGTGTCTCTCAGTCCAAAGGAACACATTAGATTTATTAGCAATTTTGCCGAGCGTGTGCCTTTCTTAGAGAGATCAACATTAAAGTCTCCTGCAACTATGTATGTGTAGTTCTTTCTGTCAATGGACTCAATACATGCACGAATACAATCTAGAAATTCTAAGAGATTTTGTAGTCCATTACTGGGTGGCCTGTAAACACAGATAAATATAATATTGGAAAGTGATGATGCTATTTTAATTGCAGCAAGTTCACAAATGCCTTCAACACAGAAAGCAGATACATCTATTTCACTCCATAATATGTCGTCTGAAGTTAATATACATACACCACCTTTATCGGATTCCGAACGGCAGTACTTGGCTGCTATTGTGTATCCTGGCATACTGAATGCATCTAACTCAGCTTGACGAAGAAAATGTTCTGATAAACAAAGAATACTTGGCGAGTACAAATCCAAAAGTATCTCAACGTGGTTTGCTTTGGATAGCAAACCCTGTATGTTTTGATGGATTATTCTCAGTTTATGTGAACCATCTGCTGCTTGTGTTGAGTTTGCTAAATTCCTATTGGCTCCGGAGGAACAGACTCTAAAAAATTGTCATTCTGCAAAACAGGGTCCACAATGGTGTCCGTGCTTGGGTGGGAGTGTAAATTATTTACTGATAATGGGTCTTGGTGAGGATCATCGACAAGTGAAACATACTGAAGGCCAGAGACGAGGACAGGGATAGGGTAACTCTCATTGATGGATATAGGAGATGAGAACTGTATTAAATTGATAATATTGTTGCTTATTATTCTCTTTCCAAGCATGTTCAGATGGAGACCAAAACCTGTGTAAAATTTTGATTTGAAAACAGAATTGAGGGATACAAAATAGGCATGGTTATGAGACGATATAATGTCATAGATGAGACGGTTCATTTGCAAAATGTAAGTATTCTTGGGTTTATGGTCAAACCTATATGGAATACCAATAACAATCAAGTTGGTGTGTTTTGTTTGGTATAGCAACTCTTTAAGGGAGTTCAAGAGTTCGGATTCACAGTGTCCACGATCGACATCATTAGTTCCACCATACACTATCAAATAGTCATTTTTATCGAAACCTTTAACAGCATTTTCTACATTTAATATCACTTGTGAAAACATAGCATTTGGTTTTACAAAACTTAAAACATTAAATGTATCACCACATTTGTCAAGCAGTAAAGAACTTAGATGTCGACCGTGACTGTCGGACAACACAGTTATTTTCCTTTTCAAAAAAACTAAAAAAACTAGTTTTCAAGAAAACTACTCGCCTGAGAGTTCCAACTATTCCAATGTTTACTACACAGGTTCGGCTCTACCATATAGGCGAATTAAGCGACCGCCTAGGGCGCAGAGGCCCGAGGGGCGACATCGCGGCGGAGACGAGCGCCCCTGATCTGCAGTATAGTGTCCCTAATCAGCGGTAAAGAGCGCCCCCGATCGGCAGTAAAACGCCTCCGGCCGGCAGTAAAACGCCCCCAACCGGCGGTAAACACTGCCCTTGATCGCCGGCAAAGTGCGCCCCTGATCCCCATCAGGGGCGCCCTCAAAGAGCGCCCTCAAAAGGCAGTTAATGCCTTTTGATCGGCGGTAAAAAACGCCCCCAATAGTAATAATTAAACTGGCGTGAGACAGCGCCTCCAAGAGGCAAAATACACCTGATCAGAGTTGAATTGCGCCCCCAACCGATGGTTCAAAGCGCCCCTAGTCAACGATTAATAGCGTCTCTAATCGGAGATCATTACGCCCCCAAACGCTGGTAAAAAGCGTCCTCGAACAATGGTAATTAGTGCCCCTGATCAGCTGTCAAGAACGACCTGACTGGAGGTAAATATAAAACCTGGCCAGTCAAAAAAGCACCCCTGATCAACGGTAAAGAACTTGCCTGAACACCGGTAAACATTTGCCTTCTAAACAACGGTAAATAGCGCCCCTAATCGGAGTTAAATTGATCTCCCAACCACTGAAAGCGCCCCCGATCGGTGGTTAATAGCGACCCTGTTCAGCGGCCAAGAGCGCCCCGACTGGAGGTAAATACCGCCCTTCCTCTGACAATCGGTAAACATTTGCCTTTGCCTTCTAATCAACGGTAAATAGTGCCCCCGATCATATCAGAGTTAATTGCACCCCCAACCGGTGGTAAACAGTGTCCCCCACCGTCGGTAAAAGTGCCCATGATCGACGGCAAAGAGCGTCCCAAATAAGCGTTAATAGCGCCTTTGATCAGCGGTAAGGGGGCCCCCGACCACGGTAAACATCCCCCCCCCAATTGACGGTAAACAGGGTGATCAGAGAGCCCTCGATCGGTACAGAGAGCCTGTACCGGTGGTCTTACATCCGGTTTCACACCCTTAGCAAACTCGGAATATGGCTTGGACATTCCGTCCACACATACACGCGCGCAGGGGATAAGGACCGACCTTGCCGCTCTCTGCCAGGTGGGCCGCCTCTACGAGCGGTCATCCAGTGAACATGCTGTATAATTAAAATATTTTTCAAATAGTTTTTATGTTAATCTTATTAATAGCATTGTATTATACTCCAATTTACAATACAAATTGCATAAAACAGTGTATTCATTAAAGATTAAAAACCATTTACAGTATTCTGTATTGTATTAAGAAAGATGTGTAGGCCTACAGTTCACGAAAAATTTACAGAAGCAATCAACAACATATGACTAGAACCCATTCGTGTTAAAAATATTCAGTTACGTTAACAGAATAATATTTAAATATTATGAATATTTAAATTAAATCAAATTGGGTGTCTTGCTAGCCTAAACGGCAAGCGGCGGCGGTTAGGGGATGAGCCCAAGTTCCAAGTCTACCTGCCGAAACGGTTCGTCCATCTCCTCCAGAACGAAATAGCGCCTTGGACCACGGGATGCCCACAGACTTTGAGGGGTTTGGACCGTTTTTCCTAAAAGCGTGTAGTGTATTCTAAAAAATGCCACTGGCGTTGATACAGTAATAAAATGCTATACATTTTAATAAACAAATAATATATTGTTTTAACTGAGGTGGTTAGCTTCTTATTTGTAACCAAGATTCTTCTTCTTCTATTTCTTATCTTCTTATTTCTGTGACTAATTGAGGAGAGTGCAAGTTCGGCCTAATCCCCTGGCGTCCTGGTGGTGAGTGCGCGTGGTTATGTCTCGTTAAGGCTGTGCAAGTTGTGCAAGGGCTAGTAGGGACAAACTTCTGCCGGTAGAATGCAGCACCGTCACTCAAAAAAAAGAAAGTGGTTGGCTCGTGCGCGTGCGAGTGCTCCAATGAATGAGTGCGTGACCAACCCCTCGCATCCCATGACCACTGAAGCGTAAAGGGACTCACAACTCGCACCCTCTTATTTCTCTCTCTCTCCCCCGCTTTGTCTAGCGCAGGCCTTTCTCAAGTTGTACAAATTTCAGTGGCTGGCGTCTTCTTGGCTGCCGTGAGCCGAGCCGGTTGTTTTTCAAACGCTAGCAAAATTCGCACGGCCTGTCTGCCACGCCTCGCACTGGAGGTGTGCTCGTGCGGTAAAACACTACCGACTTATCATTCAATTACTCATATAGATAACACTAAAAAAAACTTTTATAAGTGGCACCAAGTACAGTTTTATTCACAGCCATTTTTGGTCTTTCAGGTATTGAAGATCACAAAAGTTATTTGTAAAAAATTAAATAAAATAGTAATTTCATTTAGTTTAGAAAATTAAATTGTTACATAAAACAACCTTAAAACGAAATGTTATTCCGACCCATAACATATGTTCTTCATAGTTTTCATCAAGGGCGGCTAAAATAAAACAATTAATTCCCGATTTTTAAAAATAATTTTATTCAATTTAAGTAATTATGTACTTGACAATTTAAAACCTAAATTGACTCAAAGGCCTTAAATTGACACCCATGTTTTAATAATTAAAATGCTAAATATATCAATCAAATTAAAAACTGCAAATAAACATTTAAAAATTTGATAAATTAACAAAAACTTAAGGATTTGAAAGTTGTAAATAAAATAAATGACATTGATGCAATACTAGTTGACTGACCAAAATACAATTTCAAAATCGATGTCGCTACAAAAACAATAAAAATTCATAAAAAAATACAGAACTTTATATCTGCTTAAAATGACACTCATATTTAAATAATTTAAAAGTTCTAGAAAAAATAAGTAATAAAATTGATACAATACCAATCGACTGTCCAAGATAAACATTAAATTACATCGTCACTACAAAAACTATAGAGATTCATAACAAAATACAGCACTTTGTAGTGCTCTACATTTTAATTATCAAATAATTTAATAAACTTAAAAACTGAACAATGGCGGAAGCAAATATAAAATAAACATTTGGGAAAATAACATGAAATAGGCTACAGTTAATTAATATTTAAAAAATAACACTTTGTATACAAACAGTTTGTTAATTTGCAATTTATATAGTTTTTAGATGGATAAATTTATGTTTATTTGAAGTCGAAAGTACTGAATATTTACTCACATAATATAGTACAATTTCATACTTGATGTCTCTACAAAAACAATAAAGATTCATAACAAAATACAGAACTTTATATGAGCTTTTAAAATGACACTCATATTTAAATAATTTAAAAGTATTAGATAAAATAAGTAATAACATTGACATAATCCACTGTCCAAAATATACATTGAATTACATCGCCACTACAAAAGCTATAGTGAATCATAACAAAATACAGCACTTTGTAGTGCGCTACATTTTAATTATCAAATAATTTAATAAACTTAAAACTGAGCAATGGCGGAAGCAAATGTAAAATAAACACTTAAGAAAATAACATGTAATACAGTTAATTAATATTTAAAAAAATAACCCCCTAGTATCCAGTGGCACGGTCGTGTCACGTCGCCAAGTCCCACCCAAACAAACAGACGACGCGTGCCTATATAGTCACGAAGCAGAATACGGCCAATTTTCACTTCTCAAAAAGGCACAAAAAGGACGCAATTAACCCTTTTTTCGTTTTCCATCCGTTCAACTGGGTCAATGAACACTAAAAATCACTAAGCTTACTTTAAAACCCTCAATGAAGTCAAATATATGCGTTCAAAAGTAGCCTAAAAAAAGTCAGAAAAGTGGTTACCTACGCACCACAAACTTTTTAAATTTTTAAGCAAAGCTACAG
Source organism: Neoaliturus tenellus (assembly GCA_030545055.2). Lineage (NCBI taxonomy): Eukaryota > Metazoa > Arthropoda > Insecta > Hemiptera > Cicadellidae > Neoaliturus > Neoaliturus tenellus. The sequence goes on along the minus strand of CM061535.1, from coordinate 55,069,577 downwards.
CCTTTAGCACTGATGGGAATCACACGAAACTTTGTAGGAATCTTCGTATTTGTACGTAGTACAAACCTTTGTGTACAAAGATCAAGTTCATTCACTTTAAATATCACAAAATAAAACAAATATGAGATTTCTTAAATCATTTTGTTTACATTTCGTAAATGTAAAAGGTAAACAAAGCAAACATTTGGCATTATAATTTTAATTCGTTGTAGAAACCAAGCCCAAAACATCTGTTATCTTATTCATTGATTTGATCAGCTGATCACTTATAGATTGTGTTATACAGAAAATCATTTTACTTAAAATTGTGTTGACTTTCGCCCAAGCCAATAAATTGATGCAGGATGCTACACATATTAAAACACCTTTTTAAAAGAGACATTTTAAAGTTTTTTACCTCCACTATATAAAAAAGCTTATTACAAAAATGGTTTGTATAAAGAGAAATTTTAACTAAAATTACTCCAAACTAATTAAGTTTCTCCAAAATTTTAACCAACATTTTATAATAAAATGGACCACACCAACAAAGATGTAGATTCTCTTAATTTTTATGATCTCTTAATTTAAATTTTGTAATGCCATAGACGGTTAAGTTCAAGAGGATTTAGTTCTTTATAAATAGTAATGTGGACTCATTCACTATTTTGACGACTAGGTATCTCATACAGTACTACAAAAAACAGCCGTAGTGAAGTGCTGCATTACTCACAGGACCGGGGAGTTGTAATGAAATGTTAATTTTTATTCTGTTGTCATTTACGTCTTATGTTTGATGAACTATGTAGATCCAACATCTGTGAATTTATTCTAAATTTTATAGGAGTGTTTAGACAGAGGCCCTATAACCCCCGCCACGTAACTTGACGAATGAATTTTCACTATAGTGTAATAAAATTAGTTGGGAAAAATGAAATAATTTTTGGAAAGCCAATTTCTTTTGAAATGTGTTCTATGGAGTCCCTTGACCTCCCTCAGAAAAGTCCCCAGAAATCCCAAATGGGGATCACGCTTAAAAATGAGGGGTTGGCCCATAAGGAGTTACATTAAAATTTGATATTAAGCATACTAAATTTAAATACATTCCAGAAGGTTTATGTATATAAAATTAAAGGTTTTCAAATGTAGAATACAATGCCTTAAACCCGACCTCAATAGAACTGTCGGGAGTAAAATGGCAGGCGTTCAAAGTTTAGAATAAAATAATATTATCAAAACTTTGAAATACAATAACTTCCGACATATTTGACCTTTTGAGGTCTGTTTTTCGGCTATGTACTCTCCTTACTAAGACCTTTAAAATTATGTATAGGATGGCTATGGTCTGAGAATTTTTTTTTAAAAACTTCCTCTTTGGAGGAGGGTGGTTCAAGGGTAGTATGATAAGCATATGACTAGCTATCCGCATTTTCAAAGGCAATTGTAAAAGCAAACGTTTGCCGCAAACCGCACCTCGAAAGGTCAAGTATTTCGAAAATTATTACATTTTTAAGCGTTTTAGGTTAAAATTTGATTTTTATTCAAACTTTGACAGGTTGCCGTTTTCGATTCAGGCAACCTTTTGAGATGAGGTTTGCGGCATTAAATTCTACTACTTAAGAGCTTTAATTTGATGTACATAAACCCATTGGTCGAAGAAAGATTTATTTCTGACTCCACGTGGGCCATCCCATCATTTTTAGGCATGTTGCCCACTGGGGATTTCAGGGGACTTTTCTGAGGGAGGTCAGGAGATAGCATATAACACATTTCAGCAAAAATTCGCTGTCCAAAAATTATTTCATTTTCCAGCCATATTTTGGCTTAATTTTACTACACTACTACTATTCAGTTAAAATGATTGGATAAACAGCTGTTCTATAAAAAATTGCATTTAAAGTAAGCTCGATGTTTTTGGAAAAGTACCCCCTCTCCTCCCCTCGCCCTACTGTTTTTGGCCATTCGTCAACTTATGTGGCGTGACTTATAAGACAAATCGGCAAAAGAACAACTATGTAACCTTAGCTAATTTAGATCTAAAAGAACAACCACCAAATCTCAACACTATCACATTGGTAAGTTGGAAAATTAGTAATGAAGATCTATTTATGAAACATCAATAATGTTTAATCAGATTTTCACTATAATTTGATTTGTATTCAAAGTAACTCTGTTCATCATAATTTAACTAATGATGCTTTCTAACAACTGGTCGATGTTAGATAGAAACAAAACTGGGGTTTGGACCATTTCCCCGTCAAAACGTTAAAAATATGCCACTGGCATATATAGACCCTAGAAAAATTAACATGGAGTTAGGTTTGATCACCAGGTATAAGCCTACTCTAATAAATAGCAGCGCATTGCGCTGCACGGGCCCCCTAGTCAAGGCCGTAGCCAGTGGGGGGGGGGGGGGGGGTCAGGGGGTCGAAACCCCCCCCCCCGAAATTTTGACGCAAAAAAGCCCAACAAAAAACATGTAAAATTTTTTTATAAAACATCGTTTGAAAATTTAATGATGCTAAGGAATAAACTTTAAAAAAAGGAAATACAAAATTACTTATTTGTTTAATTAAAATGTTCAAGTCATAAGGAAAGTCGTAGATACGGTAGTCAGCTGTGCGGACCCCCATACCATAGGGATCGCGGGAGAGAGTGAACGACAACGAATGAGCGGAAATTCGACATAACATTTGCCTGTCAAACCACTCATCAGAACTTATTCGCGCCAATCGTGTGTGTACTGTGCAGTTTACAGTTTGTTTATAATATGACAGTTAGTCTCATAAAGCTTTGTATAGTCTGTTAAATTGACTTATACTACGACATAAATGCTCCAGTAAGGTTGGTAAAACAAAACAAAAACAGTGAAAATCTATTTTAATTATGCATGGTCCTGCATCGGCAGCTATCGTCCTAACCTTTATTTGACTAAGACCAAGGAGGTTATGTTCTTATTGGAGAGATCACAGTTTTGTTGTTGATGCCAAAAAGTTAGCCGGTATATCTTGTTGGTTGAAGTCTCTCTCTCTCTCTCTAATACCGAAATACTGGTTTGTTTTTTAACGGTAGTAACATGCTGTTTGAATATTCTCTTTTGGAACTATGAACGAGTACATCAATTAAAATTATTTAAATCTATAGCGAGAACACAACATAACATAACATAATGTTATATGTGCTCGCTGATTATCTCATTCACGCAATAAAGGAATGTGATTTGATTGTCACATTGTTTTGTTTAGGTTAATAAACCACGTTAGTGTTTGTTGCTTTATTAATAGCTTAAGATTTATTTTCCCAGAATGAAAATAACTTATTTAGGCCATGGGATTTTATTTCCTGGCATATTATATGTTGCAACTTCTATGAAATCTGACAAATAATTAATTGACAATGATGCAGTAAAAATTGGACTCAAATTCTTTGTTTTGTTATCATGTGCAACAAACTTAAGCTTGATATTAGATGAACTAGTACTGTACAAGTAAATTTGAGACTGATAAAGTGAAATAAAAGACTTAATTCACAATTTGTTTGACTTCATTGTTGGCCGACTCGTTCATTTCGGCAATTAGTTCAATTTGGTACTCCAGAGCATTCAGCTGGCACACTAGGTTAACATTGTGTGCTGTCTCCAGTATTAGAATTTAACCCCCTTGGGCAAAACAACGGAATATTTCTTATTAATATTCTAGTGGTAAAAGCCAAAAGCCGTCAACCACGTGATGACCGGCTTAGCACTGATGTCCTAATTCCTAGGGAAAGACAGAAACTCCGACTTTAATTTTTATTTTTTATCTACCAAATGATTATTATAGACTATAAGAACTGAGCGAAAATATGTTTATAGCAAGTGATATAACGATACTGTCATATTTGTTGTGTTGAACATTAATATGTTTTTGTTAAGTTATTGTTATATCTCGTTACCAGAGACATTTGCAAGTTTGAAGTAAAAAAGAAGAAAGAAAAATTCAGTACATTCAATGATTACTGCTGTGTTTTCTGGGTTATTTAATAATAGGCTAAATTTATATTATTTTTGTGATCATATAGGCCTAAGTACTATTTAAATATCTAAAACTTGTAAATTACTTTAACATTACATTATATTAAGAATTGTGTTAAAATGAAAGCTTGGAAGTTAAGTTACTTCCTGTAACCTCGCAGAGCTCAAACCCCCCCCAAAATTTTTCTCTGGCTACGGCTTTGCCCCTAGTATTTTTTAATTTGAGTAATGTACAAAAAACAAACTGAATTACACCACTCTGGATATATTAGATCTTTCCCCCTTATACTTATGGACAAAGCTAAGTATGATATTTCTCTCTATTGTCGCCACGCCACAGCTCAGTTGCAAATACTATTAATTTCTATAGTAATAAATCAAACTCTTAGATAGATTGACAAGATGCACTGGTGAGATCGTCATTTTACGGTTCATTGTGGTAGAATGCTTCAATTTAGAGCTCGTTGAAGGAATTGTTGAAGCTTTCTTTCTTGCGTGAAACATCCCCATGCTTTTAGATATAGCCTATAGATGTTACATTTACGCGGACGCTTTTCCTAGACATTTTGGTACTAACATTAACACTTAAACTATAACAAAATCCAAAATATTCCCTACAAATAGTACAACTGATTAAATTAATAAAAGTATTAAAGTACACCACTGTCGTTTCGTATGACCTCAAGGGTTTGTATGATGCAAATTTTTGATGGAGTAGGGGCATATGAATTTGTTTTTGCGTCTTGATAGGCCTACACTTTTCGTTTGTGCGTATTACTGGTGTATTTCTTTTAGAGAATTTACTATGGGTTCATCTGTAGCCCGTATCCCCATACGTGCAGAATAAGCATATTAGTTCTAGTATTAATAATGTATACAACAAGCCTATTTTAGTTGCCCAAATTTTCCAATGACAAATTGGAATGTTTTTCACATTGTAGATACGGTAGTAGAAAGATTCATAAAAAACCTTGACCACGAGCAAATGCGCCGAAACTCTGTAGATGATATTTGCCATGAGTCGTCCCTATCAAATAGTTTCTGAAGGGTGGATTTACGGCGCGGACCGACACAACGGTGGCGAGGGGCAGGTAGCCCGCGCGTGTGCTCGTGTGTGCGCGGCGGGCGAGTGCGCGGAGACGAGCGGGTTGCAGCTGTCAGCTATTAGGCGTAATAAAACTCAAAATTATTATATTTGGGCTTGCCTCCTGCTTACAAAAAATTTTTTTAAAGTATGATAGTTATATTTTTTTAAAGTGCATTTTTGGCCAAAGAAATTGAAACCAATTTTATTCCTATTTAAAGGATATATTCTTTTAGGTCATAAATTTAAGTCGTCATATAAAATTGAAATAATTTTGTGAATGTTTTGTAATAGTTTGTTTTAATCTACATAATTAATTATTAAAATTGGCAAAATATGGGTCCTTAGACTCTAGTAGTTTTTAAGAAAGGCAAGCACCAATGTGACGTAAAACCACCACTTTATATGACAATAAGTCATAAAATAATTGCGTCAAATTTTTAAAAATATTTTTCCATTATTAGAAAATATTTGTTTAGTCGAATTAAACACTTAAAACAGTATAATTTCAACTATGAAAAACCCCTTGCACCACCTTAAGCGGCGAACCTCAGGTAGAAAAGGGTCGAATGGTATTTGCGGGGATTCCTCCCTTAGGTGAAGAGACTCACCTGTCCAGCTATGAGTGCAAATGATGGACAATGTCTCCACCCCAAGAACTGTATTCTGTTACAACCACCCAATTTGTTTTAATTTGACAATTCAACACGAACTGACGAAATACAGTACAAATATCAGCGTTAAATGTACTATATAGGCTATTTTTTTACTAACAATATACTAACGTTATTAAAGATTTTTTGAGTTATTTACCACGAGTAACATAACCCCCCCCCTCCCCCGAACCCCCGCTAATCCCGTGGATCCGTATGCTAATTGTTGAAAAAAATTGCGTGAATGTTGTTCCCGGTAACTATATCAGATGAGTTAGGTAGCAGGTATAATTAAATTTTACTTTTTTAAATTGTAAAATGTAACCGTACGAATCTAAAAATTGTAGCACCGTTGTTAAATTCTTATTAATAGCAAGTGAATCTCTGATTTCTCATGCGTTTAAGTCAGATGGAAGTTGACAACGGGTACCCCGAGTTTTAATTTCTTTTCTTGTTCTTTTACGTAGGCTTGTTATAAGGCAACATAAAAATAATCTTACATTCCACTACACTTTCAAAACAATTTTTTTTTCATTCTAAACCAAATATGAAGATAATATATTTATTAATATAGCAAATATTGACATAAAATAAATATCTCCATAGTATGTATATTAAAAAAATCACTGTAAATTAATCAACATATGTACTAAAAGTAAAATAATAACATTAATTCTTAAATGTTTTACTGTATGTATTGGTCATAAATAGAATATTCATAATCTTCTAATAATTGGTTACTGTATCACAAATTCTTGTGCGTATTTAAGATTTTTATTACAAAACATAAAAAAGTTATACATAAACTATACGAACACGTCCATTTTGCATTGTTTACCATGTTTCCATGGCTTTAAATGTATTTTGTACTCAGAGAAATTTTCCATAACCAGACCTCAAGAAGTGAAGGTGCCGCGTGCCGCTAGTTATTGTTATTGTTTTTATAAAGTTGTATTGTTTTATTTTTTTAAATACTTTAATGCTAATAATTTTCGGACAAGTTCCACATTTGATTTTGGGTTTGCCTGATTTTTCTCTTCTTGGAAACTTCATTTCATAACAAATTGTATGCTATTTAGTTTTAATTTGGCTTCTCTTGCCCATGATGTAAAAATTTACTATCTAAACATGTTCATGTGTAACACAAATTCCCATATTTTTTAATTAATTTTAAAACCATTCAATCACTTTTCTACCGCATTGTATATCTAAATGTATCCTGTATAGTGTGAACAACTTAATAAAAGGAGGGAAAACTGTGCCTCCATTTTCATCCCAGAAACCATTAGATGGAGGTCGATCTTTAAGCATAGCACCTCAATCATTTTTATGACGTTTAAAAAAAATAATTCAACTCAATTCAAATATATAAGAAATTGTTGAACATTATAAACAATATTTTCAATATGGCGTACATTTCCCAAAATGCAAAAAATCTCCCGTTTTTATTTAGGCCTATTGATCGTTGGCAATCGTAGAAGTTCGTTTTAAGCCTCGTGCTCTCTCTGAGAATGCTGATCTCGTTGTTCATCCTATATTTCGTAAGAAAATTTTTTGTACAGATAACCACGTTCTCATAATGGAATTGTAATTAAATGCACAACAATTGAACAAATTAACAAGCAGCTTCGTCTTCCACCGATAAAAATCGGTTTTACGTGTGAACGGTCTGCTTTTGGTCGGCCGATAAAATAGTCGACCGACTTTGTTGTCTCCTGACAAAAATCGGTGTGTGTAAAAGGGGTTTAACGAGATGACACAGTGCGTGTGAGGGTACTTGACCCCAGCTGTACTCCGAGATTGCTAAAGGTAAAGGTATTTGATGCAAGGTGATTATAATTGCAGGCGCTTATAAATTTAGTTTTAATCGCTCAGCACACTCTGGTTGTGCTCCATACTACACAAGGCGCCCTCCCCTCGTCGCTTTTCACCCCTTTGCTCTCTTTCTCGCTCGCCCTCTTCTACACTTAACTCTCTCTCTTTCGTTGAGAGAGCGTTCGAGTAAATTTCGATTCTGTTTTTTCTCCATAGAGAAATGTTAAACGTTAAACGCAATAACTCCTGTATTTAAAATCGGAAAATAATAGTTTATAACTTTAAATATAAGGGGTTTACTAAGACAGATATGGTTTGCGAGGGGTATTTTTGATAACAAGTAAAGTCACTTTATTCTAAACAAATCTGACAAAAATAAAGAAATCATAAGACAAACGGTATGGACAAGTTAAAAATTATGTTACATTAATCAAACGTGGCGGTACTCCAACACTCCCTTAAGAGAGGAAACCCCGTATACCATAAGACAAATCCAAATGCCACTGCGCCATACGAATTGCACAGCCTCTGCTGGTGTCCTCCTATTTGCGGACAGTCCTATTTGCGGACAGTCCAGTTTGCGGACATGTCTTATTTTACGAGGGGGGTAAACAAGGCCCTTGAAGTAGGAGGATTCCAGTTTGCGGACAGGTCTCGGTGCATGATGTAAATTTTCCCCCTTCTGAGATTGTTAAGCCACTTACATATTTTTAATAGGTTAGGTTAGGACGAATTTTCTTGATAAAGAGAAACTAAGAAAATTAAAGATTGTATATACATTTAAGTAACCTTAGCACTTACTAGTAACAATTAGATTTGTTTAATTTTTTTCTTTCTCCTCTTTGTTAATTTTTTCAATATGCGTCATGTAAACAACGTGAAATAAAAATTATAATAACACAAACACCTACAGCGTGCGTTTACTACTTGCCTCCTTGGGTGAATGGTTTTTATGACAGGATTGAAATATGTGTCCGCAAACTGGACAAATCTAATTAGTGCATTCCACTACATTTTTGGGTTGTCCGCAATCTGGACTGTCCCTAAATAGGACACAATCCCTCTGCTTGCCAGTATTAGGCGAGTTTTCATCATAAGAAAATTTCTTAGAATTTGCCGAGACCACCTTATTCTGTCCTTATTAAATTTCCTTTAAACATTTGAGTAGTTTTAAAAGTATCTATCGAGTGTTCTACCATTTAAGTGAAACATTGCCTATTGCAATTAATTTAATTTACTGAGTTAACAAACCGATTCATTCATAGGTTAGTCTGAGCGGAACCCCTGCCCATGAGCATGGGCGCGCCGAGCGGCCGAGCCGTGAGCCGCGGCGTGTGTAGCTGTAGCTGCGGTTTGAGGTTATGTTTTGTGAGGGGTCCGGCCAGCTCGTGTTGTGCGAGGTCGGAGGTGTGTCCGCGGCGACCAATCGCAGCAGAGGGCTCGTCACCACAGAGTAAGCAGTCGCAGCTGTCCGCCAGCTCACTCACTAGCTCAGTGCTCAGTACACTCCTGTCTGTTGCAGGGATGGCCGCGCTTCAGTACTGCCTCGGCCGGTGAGACTTGCCCGACTCTTCGCAACCGAGCATTACCATCACCGTCTCCCAGTGTTGTAGTGTGAGTGATCGTGTATTACGCGATGGTTTTCCGCGGACTCACGCTAGTGTCATTCATGCTCGTAGCTGGCTCCATCGCCGAGAGACTCCCGCCCACATGTCAAAGGTAAGAAACCAACGCATTATCCAGATCGAAGGACCATTACGCATTCTATTATCCGGCATAAAGGACCACTTTCGAATCGTATTGCAACATTGTCATGGAGTTTTTCTATTTTATTTTTTTATTGAATTATCTTCATGTAAATAGCACTAGTTTCATGTACTGCGACTACTTTAAGTCTTATATTGACTCAACGAAAAATTAACTCAAGTAGGCCCTAATTACTCCATTTGTTTATGAAATACGTTTTTACTTTGTAATCTTTAAACGATATGCACTTTAACTGTAAATTCTTATCCCAAAACAAAAATCAGTGACTGATCGTGTAACATACTTACATAGAATACCTATCAAAGAATTTGAATAATTTAGAGTTATTTCGTTATTAAATTTATATAATTTATAAGGTTAAAAATTTATAATGAGAGTAATTCAGATGATAGTTAAACACAAAAACAGTACGTTACTTTGCACTCTGCCGGGAGCTGGTTATAAAGAAACTTCGCAACCAAGTCCCGTGGTAGAGTACAAATATACGTTTGAAGTTAGAGGTAAACCTTGTTGTTAAGATACGTGTTGTAGACATTAGTTTAGTTGTAACATTTGTAAACCATGTTATAAGCACATACTACCAATAGTGTGTCCATATGAGTTTTCTCCAAATGCATCCCAAATAATTCTACACGTAATTAGCTAACTTATTTTTAGTACCAGATATTTTCTCTTTGCACCGACTCGAAAACTGGACGGGTTTGACAGTTTCGCCGTTTCATTCAAATAGTGTTAAATACCTTTTTTTCCATTTTACTTCTTTAAACTTTAAATTGATAACAGTTGCGGTTATAAACTAATAAGTAACTTGACGAACGCAGTTACATTATACGTGTCAGGGAATATTTGATTAGGTAAATGATAAGTAACTAATATTTGACTTGGTAACACAATCTTTGAGTTTCGTAATTGGATAAGGTTTGATTCAAATACGACAAAATACGTGGTATACTTACTTATCACGTCGAAATTATCCACGTTTTCATGCAATTTAATCATTACATAGGCCGGCCCTGAAAGTCGTTGATACAAATAACCATCAAATCAATTCTCAGACTTCATTAACACCCTAAAAACTTTTTATTGTATAGTTGGTGTAAAATCTATATACTGGGGTATATAAAGTCTGAAAATGGCTTTATGTATTTGTATCAACTATTTAGCTAGAATTTTAAAACTCTGAGAATTCAATTGAGGAGCTGAAATCATATATTTTGATGTTATAACTGAGTGTCCAAGTCTGATTGGGGTTCAGTATTTAAACCATTTATTCAGTAGAAAGTCTTAAAAATTTAAGCATAGGTTGATATGTACGTCAAATGTCTTAAAGTAGGGTACGGTACGCCGCTAACCTGAACTCAAATGGATAACTGAGTCTAAAGTGGCAGGCAATCAAATTTTTTCATCAAAATCATATTGCTGAAACATAAATATTCAGTAACTTTAGATACACTTGACCTTTTAAGGTCGGGTTTGTGGCATATTATAGCTACGAAATAAAGACCTATAAACAATATACATAACAATGGGCCGATAAATTTTTCTTCAAGACTTCCTTCAGAATATCCCTAGAGGGAGTCTTGAATAAAAAAATATATTGGCTGATGACATATCGTACATTATTTTAAAGGTCTTTATTTTCTAAATAATATCCTTAAACCCAACATAAAAATGGCAAATATGTCCGAAGCTATTGAATTTTTTAGTTTCAGCAATATGATTTGAATAAGAAGTTTAATTGCCTGTAATTTAAGGCTCGGCCATCTAGTTTTGTTGATGCACTGTACATTGTACTCTACAAAGTGACACATTTAATTTGACGTACATATTAACTTGTGCTTACCTTAATATTCTATTGGCTCCTCATGGGCCGACCCCCATCAGATTTGTTCACTCAGTGGTAACATAAAAAAAAATTTTTTGTCCTTAGTTCGTAGTTTTTAACTTTGTAGCAAATTTATTAATGAAAAAAATCCGTTTCCAGACTTTTGAGCACTAATAGGCTCTAATACCCATCCTTATCTTGGATTACACTGTACAATGTTGTAAGGTGTTTATTATTAAATTAAATTCCATTTGGGAAATCATCGTTTTATAAGACCTACGGGAAACGAAATGAATGGTGTTAATGTTTGACTAGAGTAATGTCCAGGCAATCTGTGGACTCGGCTTTTCAAGTCAAGTATTTATTCTATTCGAAGCTGCTTAAAATATGACTAAATATAATAGTTTTTTTATAAACCCTTGTTTGTTTACTGTTTTGTATTTTTGCTCTGTATTGCTCGTACAAAGTGATTCTTATATCTTTTGATCATTAAACCGTTCAAGGAAGTACAATCGTGAATATTATCTGGAATTGGCGGTCCCCTCTTGTGCTAAGTGCGATCTGTATCCATCCCGTACAGTATTGCTGGATTCATTAGTTGTCCAAGTCCTGCCCGCCAACCGTATCCACCGCGGACAGTCCGCGCCGCGCCGGCTGTGTCCATGGTGCCTGTGGCTGGGAATCGCACGCCCTTGGACAGAGGAAGCGTTTCCTGTAAATCCTGTCATTATAGACACTCGCCAAACGCCTCCACAGCGGCCGATGTGGTTCCTGTGCCGAATGCCGTATTCCGCACTGTGCGGAGTGCTGAATGCCGGTACAGAGTCCAAGTAGGCCGTCTCAGGTCAGCTTCATGCGACCACAATCCACAGAAAATCAAACTAGCATATATGGGTTTATTTTTCATCGATGCCCCCCCCCCCCCCCTATAATTCTAGCCAGAAACTTATTCTCTCTGTGCACATGAAAGTTTACATAGGCCCTGCCATGCTACTCATTTTATGCTATTTGGGACGAAAACAACTCCTCTGTACCAATTTTGTTTCACAGCTACAGAAGTTGTAGTGCTATAATTAACTGCAGACTCATGTAAATTGTGTATATTTCATTCTTCAGGTGTTGTGAGCTATTTACACAGTTACTATATTCGATCGAGCTGTAAGAAACTCAGTAAAAATTCATTTGTGACGGGTTTCCTTGTTGTCCCATCGAAATGTTTCATTTTGAATTTCTGTCATATGCTGGCGTAAAGAAAGGCGTGTCATGGCACATTCAATCTACGCACCGACCATTAAGTGTTATGTGAAGGAATTACGCATCGCCCACTCTCGTTGTAGTTTAGTTGAAGAATCTAAAAATTTAGCGGATATTAATTTAAATTCTTTGTGTGTTGAGAATCGTTTTTGTATGAATTGAAGTTTGTGTTTGTCCTATTTATAATTACGAAACGGAAGGATCAAGTTCGATCATACTAACATAACTTCTTTTAGAAAATTATTTAACTTCCAACAATAGAAGAGATTAAATATATAAAGTGTAACAAGACTACGCTGTGGTCAAGGAAACTCCCTTCTTCTGTGTAAACTATCGTGGTGTAGAATTCGTAGTTGACTAAAATGGTTTTTTTAATGGTCAGGTTTGGTGCAGAAATTGTGTGATGACTGCAAAAGAAGTGTTAGTAAGTATTAAAGTTCAGAGTTCAGGGGTTCTTGAGGTAAATGTTTTCACCTAGCGATTTATTTGTCCAAAAGTTCACAGAAGCAGAAATCAACCAGCCAGAATAAGCAACTATTACGCAACCCCAATCAATCGTGCCCTGGAACAGTGAACTCTTGTGCTCCAGCGAGTGATTGCCTCACAGTAATGGGCCGCCAATGCGCTTCTGCACAGACGATATTCTTGATTTATTTATTGTGCATTGACGTCTCGAAAAAGCCATTAAAAGCCAAAAGGCCAAATTATGTTTGATTTATTTTATATTCAATAACATCCACTCAAATTCAATATTTTTAGAAGGCGCAATTATTGCTTCAAATATTGACTGTTTTTATATTATAGAAGATATCAAATAAAATAAAAATTCCCTTGGTTGCCACAGAAAAAAACGTGAACAGATTTGAAACTTTTTACCATCCATTCACTCGTAAATGGAGCACTAAAAATAACCACATTAAAACGCGAATATATTTTTAAAATGTTACTTGCAGCGTTAAAAATGGATAATATACATTACGTATAAACGTCAAGTGTTGTGTGGCGACGAATCAGGCGGTATAGTATTGTATCAATATAGCAAGCCGACGGACGCATAACGGTCTGGGCGAACTACCTTGAGACATTGCACTGGGCGGGGTCCATATCACCGTAGCGCGGTATACCCGCACCCGCGACCGCGCACTCTAGGCCGGCCGCTAAATGGGTTGAACATGCACTGGAATCTAGCGAATTTCGACTTTTGATTATTGGCAGGTACAACGTTCCAGGGTGTGCACGACATGGCCCACTATGGTGTGTCGTGCGGGAAACTCTATTGGCCGAAGTATATACCATTTGAAAGGTGTTCGCATGTAGAGCAAAACGCCACTAACCCGATCTCCATATAGGTCAAATATGTCGCGAGTCATTGCATGTTGGAATGTCGGTAATATATTTTAATGAAAAGTTTTTCTGTCTGCGATTGCTGGCTCGAACATTCATTTTGAGGTTCATTGTGGATAAGTATTTGAAAGGTTCTAAACGTAAACTATCAAAACGTTAAAATACCACTGGCGTATGGACAAACACAAATTATAAACAAACCCAAAAATATACAGACACGTTTTAGTAACCAGTATTAGCCTTTAATTAGAGGAAATAATTCAGTTACATAAAAAATGGACCGTAGGTCGGTGTTTACTCTTCATTTTTTTGGATTGATGAAAATTATAATTATTAATATCATGAACTTTCTCTACTAAGATCCCGAATTAGAATTTTTCAAAAGTGAGGTAAGGTAATGAACTGATATATCCGTTTGAAACTCCGTCAAAGATAATTTCTGCTTTATTGAAGTGATCACGCTCTCCCAAGTTGAAATTTATCTGTTCAGATAAGATGAGTTGTGAGTTGTTAAAGCATTGCATCACGAGTGTGGCGGGTATCAAGGTCTGGCGATGCCGGCGCAGCGTGGTGTCGGCTGTCGGCCTGCCGTCCATAGCGGTCAGTCATATAATAAAATAAATGAGTGCTCTTAATGGTCTAGAGTACTGGACGGGTCAGAGTGTCAATGGAATTCGTATGACCCCTAGATGATAGGAAAAGTATGGTATCCCTCAGAAAATGTCTTATAACTCCGTAAAATGAAAATCAAACCTGTCCTACACTTAAATTTGAAACACCACTGCTGCTTTACAGAATAGTTTTAGTAAACAAGGCAGACAACTCCCAATTCATGATCATTGGCAGATAACAAATAAAAGCAAAGACGCCAAGATTGCAATTATTTTAAAAGCGGTAAAATAAAAATTGAAAATTTGATTATTTAATAAAATGTTGGTTACCACATTAATAGAGGTAGGCCTAATTATAATCAGGATTGCATTCACTGCATTTAAATTTACGACTTGTTGATAAATTAATTTCTTTACACATATGTTTAGCTATCAACAACTAACTAATAAACTTTTAGTAAAAACAACAAACAAAAATATAATATTTTGATTATAAAATACTAATTACAATATTTTTTATCAATTTATTTTTTATGAATAAGACATTTAACTTTTAAAAATGATCTTGTAGGCTTATGCTTCTTTATGTTTAACAATTGTTTACTGTTCTCACTGATAATCAAAAGAGAGCACAAAAAGGTTAAGGTACAGGAGATGAACTACGAAAAAATTAGAAATAAAATACACGAGAAGAAATACTATAAGAATAAGGAATGCGATGGAAATAAAGTGCAATAAAGAGGCTGAGAAAGACAAAAACTTTTTGAATACTGTAGATGGTAAAAATAGGAAAGGCAACTGGAATGGAATAATTGAAAACATTGCGAAAAATCGGTTTAATTACGTATCTCTGGATTTTGTAATTCATCCTATATTTTGAAACCAAACCAATGAACTATTATTGTTATAGTGTTAATGTTCACATTGCAAGAGAAATGGCAAAATTCAAGTTTAACTGAAACTTATTAAACATCAAACGATCAAACCTATGTTTAGAAAAGACATCATAAAAGTTACCCGTCATTTTGACGGGATTTTAGCTAGTTATAATAGTATTTATATGTATGTAGGCATAAATTCCTGTATCTATTACAGTTGCAATAAATAACAATAGTGTTATTACAAATACATCGTAAAGAGGTTCATTATTAAACAAAATTCTAAACCGTTGCTTAGTGACGCCTTAAACTTACAGGTTCCACATTAAAATACAGTTTCTAGACCAATGAGAGCTCGACATCTATCTTACTAATTCCGTAAGGAATTACGTCCTAATTTGACGAAATTAGTGTTTTAATAACTCACGCAATTCGCACATCAGCTGACTGTTCCATTAGGCCTACTATTCATGTCGTAGTTTCTTTATGTTCCTAACCTCAAAAGAGTATATGATCATTTTTGAGTGAGAATTACCATTAGGTCAAGTGACATCTGTTTGGCTGTTTTTTATGCATGACCGCCTACAAGCTAAATATTTTTGACATGTTTAATACTGTGATTTACCAAAGTTGAGTTGTTCGTAGATAAAGATAAAATCAATCACCCTGTATGGCAATTGTTCGAATCAAAGAAAAGGAGTTTAAGATTTTTAAATCCATTAGAATTTGTGTAACATGAAATGTTTTGAGGAGTGATCTCAATACTTGAAGGATTTCTATGGCATTCATGGGTTGAGTAAAAAGTAAATGCCCGATTGTAGATGAAAACCAAGATAGAACTTATTGCAAATTGCATGTTTTAGCTTCTGGTAAAATTTGCAGAAACGTCTGCGGGGCCGCTGGCCGTGTCACAGATATCACTTGGCCGTGTTCCAGACCCAGGCTAGGCCACGTGAGCGCCTCGTGGTCGTGGTCGTGGTCACCCGACCGGTGCTGGGGCTGGGTCCCTCACCTCGCCCTCGCCCAGCTGACAGTCGACAACCCAGACTCGAAATCCGCACTGAAGACTCAACACTGTCTACCGGTTACAGCCAATCGACACTACTTAGATATTCCAATGTTTGACACTCCTTTGATTACCTATACTTAAATTCATTATTAAAATATTACGGGTTAGTAGAGACATTTTAGACTCACTCGAATACCGCACAAACACTTTTAAACACCTAACTTATAAAGAGTTTGTAAATCTCTTCTGACTACTATTTTCATTATTGAAAATTATTATCACTTGATAATTTGTTTACAGAAGATCACTTGGCTCATACTCATAGTGATTGATTAGTAAAGCGTACTTGACTCTACATCTGAGTTCTGCACCGACCTTATCTTTTGCAAACTCCGATTGGCACTTGTGGTCAATTCTCCGTATGCCACTGCCGAGTGGATATAGTTGTAGGAGACGTAGCATAGAACGAGTTCTGGCCAGTTTAATAATCGATTTTATAGATCATTGCTTGACATTGATGAAGTTTAAACTTATATTTTAGTAAAAAAGAAACAACCGTGCAAGACTATCTAATAATGATAGTCTATAGAGGAGCATTATTTCACAGATTTTTTATAAAAATAAATCCAGCAACATTTTAAAGTTAACTTTCAAGGGCACGCGGGAGTGAAATAGCTACCTACAGCCTAAATATTGATCCATGTAATAATTTTGTGATTTCACTTAACTTCTCTGTCATACCAACAAAACCGCAGACGAAATAAATTACAGCGATATGGAAAGATCAGTAAGTGCAGTTAATAGCAGAGCGGATCGAAATTCTGTGTTTTTGGTGTTTTTGTTGTTTATATAATGCTGAGGAATTTTCTAGGCTATTACGCCTTGTCACAGAAATGTTGCTCATTCGCTGCAGCGTTATCAAGAAATAATGGACGCGAAAACAAAAAACTATTATCTCGCAATAAAAGAAATGTCGAGAACTGAAAAACCGTTTATCTAACTATTAATTGCTTCATTAATCAGCGATGTCCAGTCATAAAATCCGTGGCAAAGTTCATTATTGTTTATCGTTTGTTCCGTAATGCACAGCTTTCGTTTACCCGTGATTAGGGCTGCTATCCGGGTTTTGTCAATAAAACTATTCTGGCTTTATTCGATTTATGATTTTAGAGATTTCTAAATCATGAATTCAGATTTTCAAAGACTCGCTCTTGTGGTACTAGACTCGGCAACACAGTGGTGTCTCAGATACAATGAATGATCGTTTTGAGATACAGAAGCAAAACAAAATTTGTTGACATCCATACACTTGCATGGTATTTTGTGATAAATTTTATTATTACACCCGACTGTCACTAACTTGAAATTCATTGGACCCCGAATAGTTTAGTATATGAATATTATACGGAATGGTATAGACCTGTATTCGACCTAGAAATAGTTAAGTTACAGAGTTAAGTTTTTGTTAAATTTCACTAACAGAGGTGAAGCAGGCCTACTTTACCGCATTGTTGAAATCTGGAAGCCGGGATTTCGAAACACAGCAGAGGTCAGAAGATTAATTCGAAATATAGAAGTAAACTATGACTTGTGGAGGAAAGTACAAATTGAATACCACTTACCTACTCAAATTTCGATGTATAGAGGTAATTTTTGTTTCTCTTTGACTTATAGGGGTAAAATACAACTGTACAATTATTTTAAGTTAAATGTATATTTGATGCTTAGACTGTACAGGAGTTTTCTGGTGGATTGAAAGTAATTTTAAGTACGGAGGATTGCTAGATGCAGAGGAAGTTAGCGAGATTTAGTTGGGTTCTAGTAGCGAGAATGTACTGAATTGGATTGTATTCATTGTTTATGCCTCCAGATTCGTATTAATCAAATATAATATGAGAGTTCGATAATGAGCGGTCGGCCGTAACCGTCCATATGTGTTTGTGCGTGTGTAAATATTTTAATGTTACGTATTTGTGGACTGTGTTTTAATTTTGACGACCTGCAATGAAGTGATTGTTTGACATCTACATTGGTTTGAAAATGGCCTTTCAAGGTCGAAACCCGGGTCACAAAGAAAAGTGGTTCGACGTGAATCGTGACGGTTAATCAAGGTTAGTGACCTGTTATATTTGAATTGGATTGGGTGTCTACGGTTATTAGTACGGGATTAGTAGGCCTACGGTGTGAATTGGAAAGTGTGTCTCGCTAGCCAAACGGTTAGCGTCTTGGACTTCAGTTTAAGAGGTCACGGGTTCGATCCCCGGGATGCTCACTGACTTTGAGTGGTTGATGCGGGACGGTTGAGTGGTGTGCTCAGCACGAGGCGCTCAGCAGTGCGCAGAAGTGTCGCATGCCGGTGGCCGGTACACCGCGCCGGTGATCTGCACGGCAGAGTCAGAGGTGAAAGCTGCACCACCGGTCACGTGACCTCGTTACTGACACCGCCGCCGTGTGAGATCAGCAGATCAGCCGATCGGCCGACCGCCCGCGCTCCAGCCGTGGGGGTAGAAGCGTAGGGGAAAGAAGGGTAATGGTGCGCACCCAAGGAAAACAATTCTTCCCAGAAAATTTGCGGACAAAAATTACCAATACATAGGTCAAACTCTTTGGTATTTAATGTACTTTCTTATAAAAAAATTATCATTATCATATACAGGGTGTCCAAAAAAAACCTTTACAAACTTTTCCAGGTTATTGCGCACGTCAAAATAAGCAAAAAAGTTCCTATAAACATATGTCCTAAAATTCTTCGTTAACCCGCTAGCCGCCATTTTGTTTTTTACACTAAATAATTTTTATTTCCGTAACGGATCATTGTATTAAGTTAATATTTGGCATGAACCTTCATTATAAAAATACCCATTTTCAGTAAAAAAATTATTTTTTTCCAATGTGTATTTTCAAAATGGCGGCCATTTTAAAATTTTAAACTCAAATATCTCAAAAACGGTCAGTTTTATAAAAAATGTTTCAAGAGACAAAAAAGTTGACGAATTAAATTATCTAAATATTGATACCAAGTTTATAAGGATCCGACAACAAATAACGGAGTAATTGAGATTTTTCTCTTAAAGTAACCTAAATTCGCATTAATCATAGAGCAAAATCAGTGTTTTTCTGCAGGAAAACCACAATAACTCCTTTATTTGTTGTTGGATCCTTACAAACTTGGTATCAATATTTAGATAATTTAATTCGTCAACTTTTTTGTCTCTTGTAACATTTTTATAAAATTTACCGTTTTTGAGATATTTGAGTTAAAAATTTTAAAATGGCCGCCATTTTGAAAATACACATTGGAAAAAAATAATTTTTTTACTGAAAATGGGTATTGTTATAGTGAAGGTTCATGCCAAATATTAACTTAATACAATAATCCGTTACGGAAATAAAAATTATTTAGTGTAAAAAACAAAATGGCGGCTAGCGGGTTAACGAAGCATTTTAGGACATATGTTTACAGGATCTTTTTTGCTTATTTTGACGTGCGCAATAACCTGGAAAAGTTTGTAAAGGTTTTTTCTGGACACCCTGTATATTAACATTGATTAAATATACACCATTATATAAAAATATGCACTTGCGCACGATTTCCCCACCCATCGGGTAATTGTGCGCATTGGGGTGGGTAATGGTGCGCAGGGACGTATGGGTTGAAATAATTAGAATAAATATGTTTCATTAATATAAATTCAATATGAACATAACATATGGAATGTCTTTAAGCCAAACAATACTTTCTTTGAGCTTTACAATACACTTAACAAAAGTTTTTATTAAAATTACAAAATTTTTCAAAGGTTAATGCTAAATTAACACACGCAGGTTAATTTTCTGCTGTGTCTGCACCTCAGCTGTCAGCATGACTTCAGGACGAACAGTTTATGAGCATCTGTAAACAAGAATGTGAGAAGTGGAAGTAATTCTTTTTCTTACCTATAACTACATGGTGCCCACTGCCGCGCACCATTACCCGATATTGCATTCGAAAGTATTTTATTTTCTCACTATCTTAAGAAGAGATGAAACCATAAATTAATTGGTTCAAACGATAAAGCAAAGTATACCATTAATTGTAATACTAAATAAGTATTAAGTTATCTAAAGATCTGCCCTAACCTTACTATTTTCTGAGTCGCGAAAATAACATGTCACACACGACTTTTAGATTTTGGCGTCTCATAACCTCAAAAATTTCAGTATCGAAAACCACGAGGTCGGGTATTAGTTGTTGAGGCCGCCGCTAGGCTGCCACACATACTAGAGCTTTTTAACTTATTTCATTCATAAGAAACTACGATGCGTACCTTTACCCACCGCGCACGATTACCCTACTCTCCCCTACGAGCCTCTGCCTAGGAATCTGCCTGATGAAGGAAACTCCACTTTTGATGATCCAGCTGCCCTATGTCATTAAATTCTATGGACGAAAAAATGAAAACACGTTAATAGTTATTGTTTTCATTTGTCAATATTTTCAGACAAATATTAAAGAAAAATATATAATTGTCATTTTATTGTGTTTTACCTATCCTGGAATTTTCAACGATATCGTTGGTTATTTGCATCTTTTTAAAACCAAATTCAAAAGAATAGCAATGACGCAAATTCTTTGTTCTCCATAATATGGAGAGCAAACCAGGAATATATTCTTATCCGATTCTTTTCCTAAGGATTCTTTATCCGTACAATCAAATTTAATAATAGTATCTACCCAACGAATATGACACTCACTCGACTCTAGGTCCAGCCCCCCCCCCCCCCCCCCCTTAATGAGATCTAAATGGACCTTACTTTCTGAACAGCCTTCTTCTAAAAGTGAGCTTGTTTTACTAGCTCTGGATGTACCCAATGTCGTTCTTAGTTCTGATTTAGATTTTTCTTAATTCATATTATTATCAGAGTAGTGTTATTGCCTATATAGGTACATGTGTAGACTTCTCAGCTTAGGTGTGATAAGCATCTCTGGTGGCGTATATATAGGTAAATCTGGTCCACCACTCTTCTCAATTGGACATGAAAAGTTTTATAATTGAAGGTTCTGTTTATGATTTGATAATGTGGTTTTGCTGAATTGTTAAACCATTTATTGCACATAACTATGCAAACCATAGTTACAACATTTATTGCACAGCGTCACTAGCGTGACGGACGTGAACCTGAATTTCGGTATCAAACAAATGCACAGGATGCGAGAAGTCTATTCACTTAGTGTATATAGTCAATGATAGTGTACAATTGCATTTTTAAGAATAAGTGAGACTGACGTCGTTTCGCAGTTGTCATGATCTTATATGCCGACGTTACAAGAACAATGGTGCAAGTATCATGGCGAAGTATATCCCCTATAATTGTTTAATCTATTCCATTTATCTACATACGACCAATATAAGCCATAAGCTGCGGTTAATGAAGGCAGACAGTCTTTGTCACTGAAGAAAAAGTCTTAAGGCGTTAGATCCTGATGGATAAACGCATTCAAGTGTTTGACTCGATGGAGTTAAACATCGATTTGCCTCTGGATCAACCCGAGAGAGTGTTTTAACAACCGACCCAGTAGATGGAAATTTCTTTATATGCGATTCCGTAACAATTATAAACCGGTTTCGCTCAATTGGCCGAAAGTTACATAAGGTGTAATGGCAATGGCAACCGGTAACTGAATTGACCTTGGTTGATGTTCCTTCACACGGACAATGAGAGCTGCCAGACAGACGGGCGTTCTTTTTCTCATTTTGACTACCGAAGAGTACGACGCTGTACATAAATAGTGTTGCACTTGGGAATTCCTATTCTAAAGTCGATCGAGATCTTTCTGTCAGGTATAAGAATTTTGTACGGTAAGTTACTTGCGAGGTGGATTTGAAATCCGTTGGGTTGGTAAAAAAATTATACGCATCTAACTAACGTGAATTCGTAAATCACATAACCCGACGTTGTGTGTTATAGTTCATCTTACCAGCGGGGAATCTTTCCTTTGAGGCCGTTTAGAATTTTAGTTTCATATAGTTCTAAAGCAGAATTTATTCGCAGTTACCTTTAACACCCAACTCTTATACTGCATAGGTAGTTCCAGTACGCGTTCTTGATCGTTTCAAGTAATATTATGCCATCTAATCTCTTAGTGTAAATCATTTGAATCCAATTTTTTTGTTGAAAAAGAAAAATTAACTATTTCGACTCCCTGAAAGCTACAACGTGCAACAGCTTTCTAACAAAGACACCCATTCGTCGTCAGAAATGTTTTGAAATTTATCCCTAATCTACAACCCATATATCATTTACTTATCCAACCGCAAAAATGAAAATTTCAACATTGTAAAAATCGCGAACATTGACCATGCCAATGTAAAGCATTGGAACATTTTCTCTATAATTTGACAAGTTTCACAATTCTAACCACCCAATCAATGACAGAATGTTGCCTCATAAAAAATGCCTAGACGGATAACATAGAAATACCATTTATGTACTGAAAACTAGTGAAATAAAACATTGTGAGAAACTATCATACCGTCAAATATCATAATCTTTCACCTGATAATTTTATTGATGTAAATCCTTTCATAGCTAAATCTAATTAAGAAAAACGTTGTTAAAACTGTGATTAAATATTAATTTGAAATTTGGTGGTTTTGACGTTCGTTGTCCGTTGGATAACGGTTTCCAGCAGATGTACAATGGAACGGTTCAATCTTGAAGTGAAAAATCTCGCAAAGCATTTTTTTTTATTTGCAATTGAGTTTAGGATTAGCTGTTAGTGGTGTAAACGAACAATTTTATTTGTTTTAAGTGTTAGATTCAATTAGTTTGTTAGTGTTTGAAGATTATATTCGTCGTAATTGTGTGAGCCAACTCAGCGTGAAGTGTTAGAGTCTAATTTGCAACAATCAGCCTTCGATGATTGCTTAATTACTCCCTGAAGCATCTAAACAGTAGTTAATGCAAAGATTGTATTGTGAAGGACATAAACCACAAGTAAGATGTTATCTCTGTGATTTGTAAGAGATGTAAGTTTCTGCCAATTTGATCACTCGCTTCTTTTGACCAAGACTTGGTATCAGAGGTGTGCCACTTAGCTGGATATCTTCCTACGTCAACCAGCGAAGTTGAGTAGTTGAAGTTCCTTACCTTGACTCAAAAGGTTACTTAAGGAAACATACTTCCGGTGAGCAAACTGTAAAATCTGGTGTGCCGCAAGGGTCTGTTCTTGGGCCTGCATTGTTTCACTTGTTCATAAATGATCTACCTTTATCCATTCCATGCTCTAAATTATATTTTTTTGCTGATGACACCTCACTGGTGGTTTCTAGTCCCAAACGTTCTCAACTGGAGATTGACACTTTTGTCAAAAGTAACTGTTCTTCAGTGGCTAACTGAAAACAGCCTTCATGTAAATACACAAAAAACCTCATTACTCGACTTCTGCTTGAGAGAGTGTCCTTCCAATACTTCTGAACCACTTTGTCTATTGCTTTCTGAATCTGAGCTTAGTCCTCAGTTGAGTGTCACATACCTTGGAGTAGTTTTGGATAACAACTTGAATTTTTCATCCCATATTGATCAAATTTGTACAAAATTAAGTAGGAGCATATTTTTACTCCGTAGACTTTCATATTTTACTTCTCGCTACCTATTATGGTTGTTTCTACCCCCTTTTAACCTACTGTGTCCCAATATGGGGAGGTGAAAATTTCAGGACAAAAACACTGTTCAAGATTAAAAAAAAGAGCCATATTCGAATTATTTTTGTCTCACTCATCGACAGTCCTGCAGATCAGTATTTAGAAGTAATGACATTTTAACATTTCCCTCCATTTCCATTTTAGAATCGTTGACTTTTCTAAAGACGAATTTACACCTATTCGAAGCCAGAGACCTTCCTCTCCACAATTACAGCCTAAGAAACAATATTAACCTTTCATATCCCAAATCCAGGACCACATTTCATCAGAACCAATCCTACTCCACCTGCCTTCGTTCGTTCCGATCCCTTCCTCCTTTATTAAAAGCTGAAGCCGACAAACAAAAATTTAGGCATGGTTTGAGAAAGTTCTTTGCCCAAAAGAAATTCTACAGTGTCTTGGACTATATAAACAATGATTCCAGATAAACAATTGTAAATAATTTGATTGTTTTATTATCATAAATTAGTTAATTGTTTGTTTGTTATTAGAATGTATTTCTAAGTTTTTTTTTTGTAATTGACTCATGAAATGTACAACCATTGTATCCACGCCAATAAAGAATTTCTGATTTCTGAAGTTAGAACGATTTCTCCTGACTGGCTTGAAGGCTGAATAACTTCGTCTATTGTACTATCGTGCATTGTAATAAACACCTCGATAGTTTATAGGTTATAGGTGGTCACCCATCCAATACGTAGCCACACACATGTCGCTTGATCGTCGTTTTCACTCACATAAATGATCACACTTTTTTGAGGTTAAACCATAGAACTCTATATATACACCTCATGGTGTATATATAGAGTTCTATGGGTTAGACAACTAAAACCTGATTCGTAATGAATGGAACATTCTGCTGAGGTGCGCAAATTGCTCAATTTCAATTAGCCTATATCATTACTTTCGTCAATCACTGAGCTCTCATTGGTCTAGAACCTGTTTTGTATTGTGAAACCTGTAAGTTTAAAACCTCACTAAACAAAGGGGTTTGAATTTGGTTAAGAGATGTTCCTTGTATTTTCATTATTGTGCTTATTGCAACGGTTCTAGATAAAATAGTTTTGGATACAGTTTTTGCCAATTTCTTCAAATTATAAGAAATAAAACGTGGGGCACTGCACCGAAAATTATGCCGTTAATTGACTGATTTCGAACACTTTCAAATAAATTCAAAGTCTCGAATGGTAAAGTTACAAAGGGGTTATCATTATTTAAATCTGCAGATTTTAAAGGCGCCTTGTCACGTGAAGTTCCACTTAGGTTAGTTTGGTTTTGATTCGCAGTATCTAAATTTATTAATCGTACTTTAGCCATGTAAATGAAATTTTGTTTTTATTACGTAGAGTCGTACAGGTCGATGAATTTTACAAAACACCTTTTCGTAAAAGTAAAATTCAGTTCCAAAAACGAAAATTATTTACTCTTTGGAATAATTTTGAGTAGGAGTAATTTATAAATTTGTATTGTATAGATAGAGAATTATGCAAGGAAAGGGCCCCACGTCGGTAATGGTATAAAATTATAGAGAACCTGGACAGTGAATCCGCCATGTATGTCGTAGTCAGGCAAAATCATTTGGTAGTGAGTTGCTCGTCAAGCTATCAGGAGCGTGAAAATAAAGTACACAATTCATAAATTACATACAAAAAGAAAATGAAACAAAAAATTTACGGTACAGTATGTGCTATGACGCGTAAAACTGATTCTCTATGGCAATCAACTTTTAAAATAGGAACCTTTCAGAAAATACATGACTACTAGTAAATTCATGTTACTTCTAAAGTTGATTTAATTGATGATATAAGCTGAATTAGTTTATTCAGTTGCATCGCAGCTTACCTAAGTTTAGATAGGTTGTAAGTTAGTTAAGCTATAGGCCTAGCTTAGCTAACTTATCAGCTTGCCATCGCAGCTTAGCTAGCGATGAATTAGCTGCCCTGAAGTGACACAGTAAATGCACGGACAGGTAAAATAATCGGAAAGATTTTTCAAGGGAAAATAAATTTATTTTATTCAGCAACGCCAGAGAACAAACTGTTCCAGGTAAAAATTGGCTGAATTTTACAAATAGCCCGCGACAGTCCGGTAACCTAATGCTTGGAAGTTGGCGAGTCAGGCACTGGGACGCCCTTAAATTCACCCAGTAACGGGAGAAGAGAGGTGGTGAACGTAACCTCGTAGTACGCAACGCACGGCAGTTCAATGCTAATTTGGCCTCTGGGTTGCGTTTAATGAGGAGGATGTCTTTGGAAATGGTTTCAATTGGTCTAGAATGACGTAAGCATGTGGGTTCGCGTTAATTCCCCATTCATTCCACCGGAATCTTCTTCTTCTGCTCCCAGGGGCGCCGCGTCAGTACAGTAGGCCAGCCCAGCTTCCTGTCTCTTAAGTTGCACAAAGGGCACCATTTTCAGCTGACATTTTCTGCAAGAGAATTCAATTAATTGATTGTGGCGAGGTAATACTGTATTCGATTATTTTAACGACCACTTTGGAAAGACCCGGTAACTTGTCGCTAGTGGCGAACATCAGGTGGAAAAAGTGTCAAATGGTGTTCGCAGGGAATTCCTCCCTTTCGGCTTTGAGTACAAGATCTCACGGATGTTTCTAAAAAAGTTCCTGTCTATAAACTCGCATTTCCTGTGTGTTAAACATTGATTCGCTTATAAATATAAGACACTGTAAATGACAATTCATAAGCGATAAATGAATATTTGAAAAAGGCTAAATAAATTTGTCATTGCGCAATTCATAGATTGTGCAAATTAAAATTGTAGTTTGAAATGGGATTAATTATTTGAAACCCATGCAAAGTGCTGTCCACTGATACTGGAAATACAGTACTTAAAATACTGGAATTATAAAATAGATACTGAAATTATTTAAATTTATTACAATCCGTAAAGTTTTTTAATGCATAAAATATATTTTGTCATTTGATTCGTACACATACCAATGTAAAAATGTTTTCAAGTCATTCTTGCTGTTTAAGTATGTTTGCAAACCAAACCCATAAACATAGTATTTCTCAAATTAATATTTAATTAAGAAGTGTAAACATTTGCGTAAGATAGTGATAAAAATGTTTGATTTTGTTCTCATTAAATTTCCTTCTTAAATTGTAATCATATTTTTTATATTTTTTAGTATTTATATAGTCAGTGAACTTTCTTGTTGTTGAATATCCTTTTATTATTATTTTACTAAACAAATGCAAAATAACGTGAAAGGAACGTAGGATTTAGGAGAAGTTATTGAGAGGCCCTCATAAAATATAATAAACAATGTAATTGTTACAATTTAACGAATGTAATTTTTATTGTACGTTGTTACTAACGTTCATCATAATCATAAGTGTTTTATCTTTATATACAAAAATCTATATTAAATTTGTTTATATGATTAAAATATCATTATTGTTACTCTATGTCTGGATTAATAGTTTGCTGGTGATGCTGGAATTTTTATGAATATGTACTGGAAATATACTGGAAATAAAATCAGATTTCAGTAGACACCCTGAAACCGCGAAAGTTTAAAATAGTTAAGAAATAAGGCGAGAATTACTTTCTCAAACACCAGTTTCACTTATTATACGAGTTATACATTTGATAACAAAATCTTCAATGCCTGTAACGCTTGCTTGGGGGAAAATGTAAAAAATTCTTGTTTTGTCAAAGGGGTTACAGAAAGCAGCTTTTAGGGTTTAGACAGTATTTTTCATTTAAAACTCATATACTCGTACAGGAGGGTCTCCCTGATGCCGAAGGGAAAAATTCCCCGCAAATACCACTCGATACTTTTTGTAACTGAGCTTCACCGATATCGCCAATCGCCGCTAACGTGACAACACCAAAGACCGTGAGATGGGATTTAAGTTACGCTAAGCAATTTAAACCCACCTTCCCCCCCCCACCCCCCAAAAAAAGAAGAAAAAACAAGAAACACAAAACAAAAAACCAAAATAAGACTATAGTAGTGGGGAATGGGGGCTTCTGGGCCAGTTCAAGGTCACCCGAGCGATGACGTCATCGATGACGTCATCGAGGTCAATGACCTCATCGATGACGTCATCGATTGCA
Source organism: Neoaliturus tenellus (assembly GCA_030545055.2). Lineage (NCBI taxonomy): Eukaryota > Metazoa > Arthropoda > Insecta > Hemiptera > Cicadellidae > Neoaliturus > Neoaliturus tenellus. Next base: position 55,041,576 of record CM061535.1, on the reverse strand, counting down.
TCATTGATGACGTCATCACCAATGACGTCACATCCATGACGTCACACCCATGACGTCACAGAAATGACGTGCTGATGACGTCATCACCCTTTACGTCACCAAGATGACGTCATCGATGTCACAAAAGGTCAAGGTCACGCTGAAACCTAAAATTTTTCGGCACTTTTGCTGTTTCTCGCACTACGCTCCGAGTTTCAGTCACAGTTACCATGACCTTGACGACTTGGAGCGAATTTGCGATGAGAAACAGCAAAAGTGCCGAGGAAATTTGAAGTTTGCAACGTTACTCTGCCTAAACCGTCATGTGACACCGCTCGGGTGACCTCGAACTGGCCCAGAAGCCCCCATTCGACCATTACTGCAACCGCGATGTGCACCCTACGACAGACACCGAGCGACTGACTGTCCGGCCCCGCGCACTCTAGGTATATGGGAAGTGGTGGGGGGAACTGCGAAGACCTCGGGAAACTTGAAAATGTCAAGCCAGGTAGCACCGTTTCGGTGCTACCTTAAATTTACATGTTAAAGTGTGATGACCTTGAGGTTGACTGTGAACCTGGGGCTTAGGATTGTGTTTAACAGCTTGACGTTTTCGCCAGAGTTCAAGTGTGGTGACCTTGAACTGGTTAAAATCAAAACTGCACAGCAGACTGCACAACACGGATGTGCACCCTACGACAGCCGCCGAGCGACTGACCTCCAGGCCCTGCGTACTCTAGATATATGGGGAAGTGGTGGGGGAAATTTCAAGGTCATTCAAACGGAGTTTTAAAAAAGTCAAAGAGTAGAAAGACTACTCTTGTGAGTCTATAGCGATTTCATTGATAGTGAGTGCTTCGGTATGCCAAGTTGATCTGTATTGACACGCTCCTAAATAATGTTTGCAAAAACCTGCAAAATGATTGTTGCACAATTTGCAGCCAGTTAGCTGTTTTAGTTTAAATTCAATGCAACGTTCAGGGCAACAAGTGTACTTATGCCCTCTCATTTGGTACACATGGAATGTCTTCAACTTCGGTTTCGGCTTCTTCCAAGACTTGCACTTACACATGCACTGACCAAAAGCTTCACATGTTCTACAAGCCAAGCCATCCACCACATCAATGTCATTCGGCCATGAAAAACATTTCTGTTCGCAACAGTAGTTGAGTTGACTTTCCATGTTGCTGCGGTGAAGGTGCGCAATGAAATGATGCTGTAGTCAGTGAGAGTGCACCTTAAATAAACTCATTGGAGGGGAAAGGTCAAGGTCATTCAGACGGAGTTTTAAAAAAAGATGACTAGTCGTCCTCCTCCTCGTCGTCCGTTGTACTTGGAGAGCTGTCAGAAGAAGAGCCCCGCGCAGGTGCTCCCCAGATGAAATGTATGTCTATTTGAAAGCGCAGGCCGGGATCTTGTACCATCAACTCCTTTAATCTATTACATACCAATTGCACTTCGTACACATTGTTAATAATCAACACCCAAGGCTTTGGCTGAACATAACGTGTAGTTGAGTCAGCCTCGCAGACAGTTACATCTTCCGGTGATATTGGAGTGTATAAATGTGTAAAATCTCGTTGCTGAGGCTGGCTTGAAGTTGAAGGTTCTGTGCCGACCCTGGTTGCATCAAAATTCAAATCCATTCTACATTCAAGAGGTCCAGGGTTCCCGTTGAATACATAGAGTAACTTTTGATACAAGACTTCCACTTCTGTCGCATCTTGTAAATGAACTGTCCACCGCAAGGGAAATGCTTCGTCCGTATTGGAGTCAACTTGAGAAAGAGTCCTGTCCGCCATGGTAGCTAAGCAAGGAATGAGGTGAGCTGCAGTCAATTGTAACATTATCGAAAAGTAGAGGGGGAAATTTCAAGGTCATTCAAATTGGGTTTTAAAAAAGGAAGGAGTGGAGGGGGAAAGTTCAAGGTCACCCAAATTGAGTTTTAAAAAAGGAATGAAGGTCACTCCCCATCAACCTCGTCGTTGTCTCCTACATCTTCATCCGCATCAGATTCACTGTATGGGTAAATCGGTGACATTGGTGAGTATTGCGGTGAGTGCTGACCGTTGTTGTCCTCCTGCCGCAATGTAACTTGCGACCAATCATAGTTGAAATTCATTTGTATTATGATCCCAGGGTTGTCCCGGAGTATTTCTTTCATTCTTTGACAAACTGTTTCTAAATAGTGCACACTGTCGATCGACAGTGTCCAACCCGTACTTGTTCCAACATCAATAGTGGAGTCAGCCTGGGTGATGGTGTTGTCAGCCATGGTTGCCTGCCGAACAAGGAATGACGCTTGATGTGAGACCCATGCAGGAACATGGTGAAGTAGTGGGGGCGTGGTGAAGTAGTGGGGGAAGTTTCAAGGTCATCCAAACGGAGTTTTAAAAAAAAGAAAACCTAGAAAGTAACATTGAAATTTTCCAACTGATGGTGGCGGACGTTTTCTTCTGCAACCTTGCCGACACATGTAACTATGCCGTATAGTATGAACAGTACAACCATAATAAGGCCGAGCAACAAAAGATAGCCGTTTACTATCATGATATTTTCTGAGTGGATCTGCTTTCTTCTTATCGCCCTCTCTTGCATCCTCTTCTCTAACTTGTGTACGAAGTCACAGCATGCGTGAGGACATCTTTCATCTGTTGGTAGGTTAGCCATTGTCGATGTTGTAGGTTTGGCTGTTGAAGAAGGAATGAGGTATCTAATTGTGTTGTCTCATGTATATCAACAGTGAAGTGGTGGGGGTAGCGAATCAGTGGAGGGGGAAGTTTCAAGGTCATTCAAATTGTGTTTTAAAAAATCCTATCTTGTTACTGAGCATATATGTCAGTAACAAGATAGGTGGTTTTGCTCTTTTACTTCTTTAATATAATGAAGAAATAAACATATTCTACAATTGTAAGGACAAGGAAGACAACTGCTAGTCAGCTGAAGTAATCCAAGTTGTCTGGCTCGGTCTTCATCGACGCCGGTGAGGAAGCAGTCGTTGAAGAGGAATGTCCAGGCTCTTCCTTCGGCTGCCGAAGATTCCGTATATTGCAAGCGTAGACTTGCACGTTTATACGGTAGCCTCGTGCCACCATCAGCTGCAACTCCTTGTACAAGTCGTTCAGCTCCTGTTGTGTTTTGATCGCCACCTCCTCATAGCTGGCACAGCTTACGTTCAGAGACATACTGATGTTGTTCGGTTGGCTGCTGGAGTTGAAATGAAGATGAGGCACAGCGCTTGGAGGTATATGAAAAAGTGGTGGGGGTGTTTGCATTCAAGCAGGTTTGACTTGTAGCGTGGTGGTGGGGGTAACTGTGAAATGCAAAGGTCAAAGGTCAAGGTCACCCGCGAAGTTTAAAAAAAATGCAACATATCAATATGTGACAAACATCACATATTGATATGTTGCATTTTTTGTCTTTTGTATTTTTTTTTTGTCTTTTATGGTTTATTTATTTATAAAAACATTACAATAACATATGTACAACAGTAAAACTTAAATCTAACACTGCTGCTTGTCGGCGATGTGGATGGTTAACTCGGTGGAATTGCTACCCGTGCAACCGTGGGAAACCAGGTAGAGACAGCCGGGTTGGATGGAGCGCAGATCCTCGTTCTGGAGGAGATGGACGAACCGTTTCGGCAGGTAGACTTGGAACTTGGGCTCATCCCCCGGAGTGAATGGTGCCTCGCTAAGACTGCAGCAGATGGCCTCTCCAACTGTAGTCTCCATCTTCTTCATGGCGTGGATAATGTAGTGCTTCTCGTCTTTAAGTTCGGAACACTTCTTGACGGGTAGTATGGTAGATTTGGAGTGAGCATTGAACTGCTCAACCAAAGTTTGCAGGAACTGGTGAGATGCCATGGTCGAGTTATAGATCGTCTTCTTCGTCTTCTTGCTGGGAGATGTTGTCGTCTCGGAATCTCGAGTAATACTCATGCCAGGTCCCGGTCTGCTCCTCACTTATATAACCCCTGTTACCCCCACTACTCCCCATTTCCCTACTTTGAAGGTAAGATGCGAGTTTATAGACGTTTTTTAAAGCGCAATGTCTATCTTTTTCATGTTCTGGACTTTTAGTACAAATACAAACATTTTCCATCGTATACTTGTAATTTTTATCCAATTCCACATCATTAACCGGAACATGAGTAAATTCTTCGATCCATCTCTTCTTTTCCAGTCCTTTTGTGTAAATATCGGTAAACCTGTTTGAAAACTGATGCATGATGTGATACAAGTCCGTGTAACTTGCAAAACCATCATACCAATCAATATGATGGAAATATTTTGAAATCCACCTGTTGGTAGTAGCGGCTTTGCTAGTTAATGATGAATAAGAACATGGTGGTTTGAACAAAAATGTATATGGAACACTTGTATTGATGTCGAAAAACACAAGTTCTTTTATGATAAACCTATCATCATTACCCCGAAACGCTTGGAACTCAATTATACCAGGTTTGGACTTTACTTGTTCTTCTTCCTTGTCCATTGCGAAGATCACTCGTCTGCTCATGACGAAGTCCAAAGGTCAACTGATTTCCACACCATGGTAGGTACGACTTTTATACCTGGCCGTACAGTTGTTGGCGCGTTGGTGTATATTTAACGTGGGCACCGTCCCCGGTAGGCCTAACCCCACAAAGTGTTTGATATTGTTTTAAAAATTAACCATTGCTGTGTAGTTGATTGTCATTTAGGTTTCCATCTTTACATTTTCCTTGTTTTCATTTTCATCACTAACACTTGATTCTTCTCCTCCTTCTTCTTCCTCTTCTTCACGTTTTACTGATTTCTTATGTAGTTGAGCGTACTTTTCCAATTGTCTCCACATTTGTACTTCATGAGGAACCCTATTGAATATAGAAGTATCCACAGGCCCATACAATATAGGTGCGTCCGGTTGTTTGTCCAAAGTGTCTTCCAGATAATCTTTAATAATCGAACTTGAAAACACCAGTTGTCTCAAGTATCTTGTTATTGGTTCAGTTGCACAAGTTAGAATAAAAAACTCTTCTCGATTAAGTTGAATCTTGTTATCATGTCTTGTTGTGTCTCTAAACCGCAACTGATGATCACCACGATGTTTAACAATATCGATTTCCACATTTGAATCCAAAAGGCCTACTCTTGTCTTTCTTCCAAACATGTTACTACTTAAATAGCATTCTAGCAGATGCAAGTGTTTCATAAACGATTCCCAAGCAGTGTCCGTAAACAAAATCATTTTGGGCCCATGAGTTAAAATTACAGTAGGTGAATAATCCGTCGATTTCATAACACCAATTAAAACACTTTTGTCCAAACTGGATGAAATTGGATAAAATATTCGCAAGAATACCTCACTCAATATGTTTGGAGAAATATTATCTTCAATATCCCTTTTTCTCTTTTGTATAGTCTTTCTTCTTTTACCTTTTTCTTCAACATTATTACTGGCGTGAAGTTGTCCGCAAACGTTTTGTTCACCTCCTTCCTGGTGACCTTGAGGATCTAAAAACTCAGATATCTCCTTCTCAATATCTACCACATTTTCAGGTGTACCACTAGGAGAAGCCATATTGAATACGATGCTACCCATACAACAGTAGGCAACAAACTGATGAGGAGCGGTCTGTACGCTCTGCTTTTATACTCGCGGAATGAAACAAAACCGGTTCTTACAATACATTTTTAACAATTCCAGTTAAAGGTGTGTATGTTACGATTTTATCATGTAGAATTAAACAGTATGCAGTTGTATTAGCCGGTATAGCATCGTTGAATTCCATTTCTATTTTTATATCCACACTTGATGACTTTACTGATTCATTTTGTTTAGAACAATCGATTACAACTATTGGGTAGGCATCGAAATATTTGTCAGGTGATAATAAAGGTGTATTTGTTTTACCGTAATATGAACTTTGGAATCTCGCGTACATATCGTACAATATACTGTATTTCTTCTTAGTGAATGACACATTTAAATTGTCGTATGGAAAGAATTGTGAATTTAAATAAACTTTAATATTTTTCAAGTCACAATGATCAAATTGTCCTGCATGTTTAGTGATGTCGTCTCTTCTACCTGTTTGTAAACCAAATATAATATACCTGGCTCGTTCTACATAATTTGATGTTTTAACAGTCCAAGTGTGTCGATCCGTAGTAGGTAAACTGGGATGCTCATGGAATTCCCAACTCCTAAATGGAATAACAATATCACGATCGGCTTTTAATTTTCTTAAAAGTAGCATTCTATGCTCGTCAGCTAATTTAACATGTGGAACTCTCCATACAATTTTGTCTAATTTTAATTTCCATTCTAGGTTTGCATCAGTCGTATTATCTGCAGCTTTAATAATGTCTTTATCGTTAGAAGACCTCAACAAAACTAATTCTTGTTTAACGTTTAATATTATTTTCCTATAATCTTCAGCAAAACCAAGCAACAAACGTAATGGAATATGAAAATCAAAATATCCATTTGAATTTGGAGTGATCGTGTCAATTGTAGGTAATACCCATCCGGCAGGTTTAAGTAAATTGGTTTCATTGGGTGTTATAGATGTTAGTCCTTTTAAAGTCATTGAAATACCTACTTTTTTAGTAGAATCAACTGTTACACCTGATATTTCATATCTAATTTCATCAAACAGGAAAGCCATAGGATTATTTATAAATGGAACTGTTGTACCAGCAGTAGTACCGTCCTTTTTAGTAACTTGTCCTTCAATATACAAGTAACTTTCACATGGTAGTGTGTAAATGTCTTGATTTTGTATGGGGATACGAATTTCATCGTTATTGTTTAATTTCGATGAAGTGTAAGGGTTGTGGGTGTGATATTCTTTTTCCCATAGGGTTTCGTCGAATGTTGGACCCTGCGCTATATCCAGTATATCCATAATCGGTTAATTTTAATCCAATTCTCTCTAAGAAACGAATGTTCTGGCGTGTTAACTCCTCCACAGCTGAAGAGCTACTAATGCGGTTTCCCGTAGGTTGTTCGCTTTTAAATGTTAAACCCATGATTTTGTATGAAAGTGTCGATTTTAAATGTAATCTAACCGTAATAGGCTCTTCTCTGAAGTCTACCAAGTTACCGTCTTGATCCAATACGCTCAACACGATGTCTGAAATGAAAGTGGTGTTCAACGGTAGATATACCAGGTTTTGTGGCTTTTCAACAATTTTAAATCCAGGTGGTACACTTGGGTAAAAAGTATGTATGATATGGGTGTTAGCCCCATCCCTGTAAGCTCCTTGTATAATGTTACAAGTTATGTCTATACTATTGACTTTTAATATTGTTACTGTTTTTTTACCGGAATGTGTTACATCTGGTCCTAAAATTGGCTCATCTTTGGAAAATCCCAATAAATCACCAATTGAGTTTGGTTGAGTAAAATCTATATAATATTTGGAAGTAATTTCAGCTTTCATCGTATTATTATTACCTTTTAATGTTATATTGTCTTTTCCCATTTTAGTTTGCAAAAATTCATTTATATGATCAATTTCATAAGAACCTGTGGGTAACCTGCACTCTTGTAAGTCTGTAAACTTCCCACTGGCATCTTTTCCCTTATAATAATGCAATACGTTATTTTTACCTTCCGTAACATTGGGAATAGAGTTGTAAGTAGTAAAATCTAATAGTGCCGCCTCCCAAAATCTTCCTTTTTGCAAGCGTAACGCTGGAAAAAGGATACTTCGTAAAGTTGACGATTTTCCTGTTAATGATACCGTATAGGAAGACATCTCAATAGTGACTGATACTTTTAGCTAGAAATTCCAAACATAAATGGCCGCATATTGAAGTATTATCAGGTTGTTCTCTTTTATAGTTATAATATATGTTTTTAGCAGATTTAAAGTAATTTTGAAGTTCTTTTGGTGGTGGCAGGTTACCGAAACTATCAAAATAATATACATTGCTGTTCAGTTTCTTATAACACACCCAATGGGTGCCGGGCCCTTCAGTATTATCCAAATTTACGATTCCAGTCTCATTTTTCCATATTTTCTTTGGTAAACTGTCCTTCATGAATACTCCGCGAAAAAATGGTATTTTTAAACAGGAAATATATCTAAATAATTCAACATTGGTCAACGCTTTATGTGGTATAACTAATTGATTTCTTTTATTTAATATGCACGATACGGTCTTAGGTATAGACCTGCCCCGTTTTTTACCATTGACCATATAGTCGGTTTTTTATTATTTTTCTTCGTAGAACGTCTTTTTAGTCTAATATTACCACCATGTTTCTTCATGGTTGATCCTTTTTTATTCCTACCCCTCCTTTTTCCACCTCCTACCGCTGTTTTAGCCTTCATACCTGCTGTTACCGCTAAAGCTGCTGCTTTTTCCGCAATACTGGCGTCACTAGACTTAACTCGTTGCCAAGCTATATTTGCTAGCTTTTTATCAGCGATTGACCTATTTTTTGAATCGGTAAATGTGGAATATGCGATATCGTGTTCTTTACAAGCCTGATCTAACTTATTTATGCCTGGATCACCTCTTTCCAGTCGTTTTTGCAATTTAGTTCCTGGTCCGCAATATTGATAACCTCCCGGTATGTGAAATTCGTATGGTAAAGCGTCTATTGCTCTATTTACGATAGATCCTACTGGAATACGATTTAAAGCTTTACTTAACAGAGAAACCGCTGTGGACGTGATACCGCCTCCTTTCCGTATAGTGTCTCGATATGGACTGGTGTAATGAAATGTCATGATTGTCTTTTATATTCGAAAAGCGTAACCTATGTGTTACCTCTATGACGGGTTGCACATAAATGAAGTCATTTATTGGGTTATTTAATTAAATATCAATATCACCCCAATCTGATGATCTAAACTTTTGCGTATTAGGGTTAATAAAATATTTATTAAATATTTCCCGTTTAATCCAATTACCTCTCTCGGATTCAGACACCCAATTACCATGTGTACGGGTTCCAATAAGATTGTATATATCAAATAATGCATTTCCTAAAACTTTAATAAGAAAATTAACAGTGACGGCATTATCCACATGTTCAGGGTCTTTAAGGTCTGTTATACGTTTATTATTACAAGTATACACTTTGCTATCCATTTGTGATAATGTGATAGCCTGTCCTACAGTTGCAGCATCATTTGCTTCTCTTCCTTGCGCCATGTTTGTTAGTTTTTTATTACTACATATAAAAAACGCATGGTAATTATTTGGATCTAGATGTACTGTTTGTCCTAAGGCAGCCGCGTCTCTATCTGCATGACCCCATGACACATTTGATAACCTTCCATACATGCAATCCCAATAAGCGTTTTTGTATGTCAATAAATGAAATTTTTCATTACCTTGAATAAAGTCATCCCCTTGCTTTGATAATACTTCATCTCGTTTTGCAAATCCAGTTGTTTCTTGTTTTAAAGTCTCTTTCATTTGACCCACTGTTGCACCATCAGATGGTGCTGAACCATCTTTTACATTCGCCAAACAATTGCCAAGACAATCGATAACTCCCACATCATGTATGACACAATGATCTTTTATATATTTGAGATTTACGGCATCATTTTCATTTTTTGGATAACCTATATCGTTAATAACAAATTTATAAAAAGAAAATCCATCTTTTGTCTTTTCAGGTATCAAGGAATGTAAATAGCGTCTATTTACGCTGTCTTTTGCATCTTTAGGGTCATCTACGTTGGATATACGTTTATTGTTAGCACTATACGTTTTCCCATTGAACTTTAACGTATTTTTTAATTCAGATGACAAATAACCTTTGTTTATTGCATCACCGTTTTGGTTTGGTTTACCAACGTTGATAATTCTATGATCTTCTGCGTCATATGTGTTATTTTGTAGTCTTAATGTTGGTGATATCCTTTCCTTTAATATTTTTAAATTTATTGCATCGTTTTCATCCGTAGGATCTTTTATGTTTTTTAACCTTTTATTACTCATATCATAATCTCCATCAGGTGTTTGTGGTAAACCAGCACTTCTTTTTAAACTATTCGCATAATATAATCCATCCGAGGAGTAACGTCCGAACTTGTCGACACTCATGGTGCAACTGAATAGTATTCTAGGGAGTACCGCATTTTTATGAGATTACCCCACGGTTTCGGAGTTCATCCACTAAAGCCACCCATTCGTTTTCCAATCCAGTATGACCCGCTTCTTTAGCTTCATGTATTAGTTTCATTCTATCCACCAATTTATTGATATTATTGTAATAAATCACATTTGTGTTATATAGTTTCTTCATTAAACCTGTACCCGTAACGGACTTACTTCTTTTTCTTCGTTCCTGAGCACTTACATCCAAAGTGGATGCCATAAATCTTCGTTTTACAGGTTTTCTTTGTGTTAACGGCATTGTTTGTCTTCTAGTTGGTATTAACTTGGATACAAATTCTTTATATTTTAAAGACTTAGATCTAAAAGGAGGCTGGTCAGGTAAATACTTTCTCCTATATGCATTTGTCTGTTCCAAAATATTTTTATATGCTTCCATGTCTTTTTCTTTCACTAACGATACTGAAGGCTTATTTTCAAATAATAATTCAAATAATCCTTTTGTGCCCTTATACCTTTGATCACCAATGACAATATTATCATGTTCGTCAACGTTTAACGGGCTATTACCTATCATTAAACCATCTTTTGTTAATCTCGCTCCATAACTATGGTAATTCTTATTAGGAATTGTTCCGAGTAACATTTTTACCATGTATTTCCTTCCTAAAGGTCCTTTGTTATGAATGTTTTCACCCAACAAGCTTATGTTTGGCGGACCTTCCCTTGCTTCTTCTTCTTTTTCCTCTTCACTAGCAGTTGATACATCTTCATGTCCTCTTTTAGCTTTTACTTCATATAATTCTCTTATACCACTATAGTCTGGTGATTCTAGCTCTCTTTCGGGTTCTCCGCCGGTAAAACCACTATATGTAGAGGATTCCGGGTCTTCGTCACTAAAATCTTCTGATTTTACATTTTCTCTTTCAAACTTTGTAATAGGTGCAATTGCATCTCCTTCCAAAACGGGTTTAGCAAATTTTTTGTTTAATTGTTTCAAGGGTTCAGTAATAGGTTTAAAAGTAGATTCAAGAAATTTCTCCCTTTCGCTAATACCTAATTTTAATGCTCTGTTTTTATCCCGAATAGAATCACTAAGTGATTTTATTTCCTTTATTAACTTTTCTTGGTTAACCATGTTTGTAGCAAGACGTGTTGTACAACAATGAATGTTTTACATCATGATCAGTGTATTAGTATAAATTTATCAAATCCTATCCTGTATCGACCATTGTTTAGCGGTTGTTCCTTTATAATTGTTAAAAACCCATACTTTTCACCCCAAGCCTTTCCACACAACTCTTTAAATCGTTCAAATGGCATATCCGCACTTACATGGTCATAATATATGTGTTTTAGGTTGGTTTCATCCTGTTTAAATACAATTAACATGTTTGCATTGTCTCTAATGAGCTGTTTCGGTATTTTGCTGTAAGTTTGACCAATATAAATGCTATCTATGTTGTTATGTCGACCCATGGCGAAGTAATTCCTTATTGTATTTTGATTTTCACAAGATACATCGTCAAATATGAATACTGAGAATGGTGTAGCCTCTTGCGGTTGCATGACACTCTCGCTTGCGTTAAATCTAAAATATTTAACTTCAGGCACATTATTGAGTATTTGTTCCAATAACTGATATTTTGGTTGTTGTAGTGACTTTGAAAATACATATAAATTATTAAAACGTAAGCCTTTAGGGTTTGTAATCAAATTGAATATTACATTTGTTTTTCCACAATTGGAAGGACCGGTAACTAGACAACGAACCGTGTTTGGTAACAAAACACCATGTTTCCCCGTATTGAATTGAGAACCATCCACTGTGAGTTCATCTATATTATTAATAGTAAAATTGTCTTTTTGCGGTATTATCTCCATCCTTTGTAATGGTTCAACCCAAAATGATGCTCTATCGTTATATTAGATCCTTTTTAGGTATCCATGAATCTTCCGTCTTATTAAATCCTAACCATCGTACTTTAACCTTATCTTTTTTCCGTTGCAACACCTTTTCAACTAAATATACATCACCTACTGTTGACTTTAACATTTCATGTCCATAAAACCCTCCTTCCAGCAATTGTCCTTTATTATCTTTTAAAATGTAAGTTTCTGGTATTGTAGGTTGCACCTTAAATACGGTAAATACCTCATTTGTCCAGTTTGGAAGATATCTTTTACTAAATACACCTTTGTATTTGCTTATTCGCACTTTATCACCAACATTAAACCTTTTAGGCTTCAGTTTTTCAATTTTTGGTTTAGTATTCATTTTTATACGTTTTAATACAAGTTTTTCATTTTTATTAGTCACTTGGCTTGGTTTCATACCGATAGTTCTATGAAACTTGTTATTGTAATCGCTTATAAGTTTTGGTAACATATCAATCCATACGTGTGATCCTCTGTTGGAAAACATCTTATACAAGTTCTGTTAAATCTTTCAATTATTGATGCTTTTACCTCTGAATTAGTTGAGTAATGGTTAATGTTATGTTTTTTCATTAAATTTGCAAATTCCTTATTAAAATATTCTTTTCCATCATCAGTTTGTAAATGTTTTATAGTATGTTTGTCTCTTTGTATAGCTGTTTCCATTGCTTTTGTAACACTTTTGCCACTTTTATCTTTTAGTGGTAAAGCATCTGCCTTTTTTGAAAAACAATTAATAATAGTCAATATGTATTTAAATCCTCTATTTTGTTTACTGTAAGGAATCATTTCGATTAAATCCGCTTGATATAAATCATTTATTCCTTTTATCACTGTATTTCTTCGCGGAAACTTTCTTCTTGCAGATTTATGAAGCTCGTTGACAATTTCTTGCTTCAAGTTCTTCATATTGCAGGTTTGAATGTTTCATGTATCACATGTATAATCACAATGAATGTTGTCTTAAATATTCACATGATTTATATAGGTCAAGGTCACCCAAACTTGTGTAAAAAAATGGGGAACACGGCGTTGGACTTGCCGTGTTCCCCATTTTTTTACGGAAGGAGAAAGGAATAAGGTCGAAGTTGTAGAAGGACGAAGAATAGGTTACTAGTTGATAGGGTTTAGAGAGTAGTGGCCGAAAGGAAGAGTATGGATTTTATCCGGCATAATATGCCTTTTATCATCTTGAGCTGATAGTGCTCTTTTAACTTCAGTGACACTGTAGACCTCATGTTTAAAGCTTCTGATAGTGTTGAACGTTGCAGACATTGTAGAATCTTCAAACAAGCAGGTCTTGTAATGGTCAAATGTCACATGTTTCTTTAAGTATGATGTTTTGACTCCTTTAGCTTTCTTCACTGTCGGTATGTCATTTTCCATATACATCTTGAAGGAATATAATTTGGACATCAGCGCAACTATTTCCTCCAAAGGCATTCCATTTGCTTCATCTTTAAATTTTCCAATTACTTTTTTATTCTTTTCATTATAATTTGGATGGTTCTTTGGATAGTCAGAGAAGTCAAAGTCGTCTTTGTATGGGAAACTCCTTAGATCTTCATACATGTCCAAAGTCTTTATCCAGTAGATGAACGCGTCGGTATCCATGTATGCAACTCCAATGTTGTCTCTTCCGTAGTGTTTAACCATTTTGTTGTAATGGAAATCATACATCAGAGTTTTACTTATATCCAAAATCGACATTCCAATGTATAACGGACGATCCATCACTATTGTTGTTTTCTTCATACTAACGGCGACTAGATCTTCGTTTATAATCATGGATGTTCCAAAATTTGGTTTTTGCACTAATTTTTCCAATTTCCTAGGATCACTTACTAATTTTACAATCTTGTGTTTTCTTTTGTTTTCTAAGGTCTTCCCAAAGATGGCGTTGTTCATCAATTTGTAAAAGTCCTTTTCAAATGCTGATGTTGCTGCTGCTCTTCTTGTAGTGTTGGAATCAATATATGGTTTCAACCAACAAGACTGGGTGAATTCAATTGCTCTATGAATTCTTACTAAACGTAGACCCAATTCAAGAGCTTGTTGAACTACCCAGTAGTGAGCCACATACCGATCTTTATTCTCCAAGGTCATCATCAATTTTGGCCATCTTCCTGTTGGTGAAACTTCAGTCTTGGCTAAGAGAGGCAAGTCGTAGTGATGATCATGAAGGTGCTCTGGATATTCAAAATCACAGTCCAAAATATAACCTTTTTGACCATTTTTTGGGATCTGTGAGATGTTGCCGATGGTGGCCGGGTCGATCCATTTGAAGTCAGCGTAAGGAAGCGGATTTGACATTGCCCAACCATAACGGTTGTTTGCGTCAAAGTAGCCAAGGTAGAGTGATGGTTGTCCCTCGTCGAATCCTGGGATGTACTTGTTGTTAGCTTTGACATGACGTGTTACAGCTTGTGTCAAACCACCTCGTACACCAGATTCTATCATGAGCACCATATCAATATCTGTTAGAAGTTCCAATCGACAGTTGGTTGACTTTAGCATAGCTTGCCATGCTAATCCTGGAGATGTGTACGAGTGTAGAGGGTCCAGTCCATAGGCGGAGAAGTAGGTGTTTCGAAATTCTTCCATCACATCGCACAGCAGAGTTACATCCAATTTTATGTAAAAGTCAGAATATTCCCCTAAGGTTTGAATGTTTAGTTGGTTCCAAACATTACAAGCATGATTGTAGTCTTCAACGGTGATTGCACTTTCATTTAACTTGCTATTGAAGGCTTCAATCGGTGGCAGACTGGTTTCTTCAAATTTTTCTGCAGAAGTTATGTAATCATAGGGGAACACTCCTTTACGCATTACTAAGTCCAATTTATCTTCAGGTACAATTTTGCTGGTTTCTTTTAGGTCTTCTCTTCTTAGGTTCTCAGACAATTTACTCAAACTAGATGACATAAATCTATAAGAGTCTACGAAGCGAAGTTTAATTTTACCTACTGTTTTTGAGAAACTGATGTACTTCTCTAATGTTTCAGCTAATACTTCAATTTTTCCATCATCCCGTCCTAACTCTGGGATAATGAAGTGGGAGTCATAGCCGCTAAGATTGTGTAACACGACAGGGATAAAGTTTGGTAGTTTGTAATTTATATTGCATGAATTACAAGCAGCTCCTCTGTATAACCCTGTCAGGTGATCGTGATCTCTTACTTTTTGATTTTCTTCACTGAAACTCTTCTTGCATAAATAACATCTTGTTGCTGAATTGTATTCTTCTTGTTGATTTTGGTTCAAAGGTTCCATAGGTAAAACATTACCGAATAAGCGTTGCACCTTTTCAGCAATATCATACAACTGGTCTACAAAATACTTAGCGGCTTTTTCCCCACGGTAGAGTATTGGAGTGGATGTTAACCCATAGTCTTGCAATTGTTCTTCAGGCAAAGTGGATTTCACCAATAAGCAAAAACTGTTAGGTTGATGCAATTGATATTTGGTTCTTCTAGTCACCTCACCATTCGGAAGCTCCTGTGGTACTAACGTGGATTCGAAATCTGCGTAGACGGCTACTGGAATCCGGTATTGGTGAACTGTTTTGTTGAATTGGATGA
Source organism: Neoaliturus tenellus (assembly GCA_030545055.2). Taxonomy (NCBI): domain Eukaryota; kingdom Metazoa; phylum Arthropoda; class Insecta; order Hemiptera; family Cicadellidae; genus Neoaliturus; species Neoaliturus tenellus. Next base: position 55,026,004 of record CM061535.1, on the reverse strand, counting down.
AAGCTCGAGATGGCGGTGGCAGACTAATCTTCACTTCATAGTTGTCATTACAAAGTCTTTGATGTTCCATCAACCACTCCGATCCTCCACGTCTCAAGTCTTTATTTGTGAAACAAAAGCATCTCTTACACACTGTTACTCTAATTTTCTTTTTAGTCACTTGTCGTCCAACCAAAGTTTCAAAGTTCTTGATGTAAACATAATGTGATATTTCGCCTTTGGTCAATAGCAGCAAATCTGTATGATTTTGACGTTCAGTCTTTGTAACTCGTAACGGGTATACATTATTTGATTCGTCTAAACCAAACACATTAACTGAAACTCCTGGGTTTTTTCTTTCGAATTTAGCAACATCATTAAGACTAACAGGATACGACATACCTTGGAAGTTATAGCGGTGTTGAACAGTTTCGTATGCTACGCTAGGTCTACAGGGATGGTCTTCCACATATTTTGCTAACATTGCATACCGGAAACATTCATTATCCTCATTTTTCACATTGATACATGATTTAGTATCTTGGATCACCTTTGGTAGAGGGATAAAGCTGCTACCTCTCATACCATATCCATGCTTGTGAACCCTCACATCCATACCTTCAATCGATGATAGCGTCCAGCCAGATCCTCTTCCTTCGTGTTCTTGGAGTTTCATTAGCAGTTCATTCAAACATTCTTCTAGAATTTCGTTGATATCAGATGTGGTCGTAAGGGTTCGGTTTTTAACAATGAATGCTCTCGGTGAGTTTTCACCATCGGTATTAGTAAACATAGCCTCCAACACCAATCCAAATTTAATAAAGTTCAATCTTGCCAATTCTTCCATCAATGTTTTTACAACTAGATTTTTAGCTTGGGTTATAAAGTTTTCCAATTCCAATTGCACATTATTAATTTTGAAATGAGTTACAACCGGTCCTGGCAAGGCTGTGGTGCGCAGTTGTCTTATATCTTCCACTTCTTCTGTATCCTCTTCTTCCATATCCTCTTCTTGGGTACGCGGTTGTTTTACATCTTCCATTTCCTCTTCTTGAATAAATCCTCCAGCTGTAGATGGTCCAGCTCCGGCAAATTGAATAACACTTGGTCTTCTTCTCTGCATTAGCTGTAGATAGCTAGCCCAGTCCTCCTTCTGCTTCTGGGGTTTTTCCAAAAACCGATCAATCGCATCCAAGTCTTCTTCACTTACTACAATCTCTTCTTTTCTGTCCTCTTCACGATGCAATTCTCGGTGTAAAACAAAGATATCTTCATCTTGGAAAAACTCACCACAAATATCGCAAAGAGCCATTTTTTACAGTTTGGCTTTGAGTGTGCACTCGGTGAATGTCCAAGCAATAATGAGCAGCGCGCTTAACCGGGTCCCTTTATACCCGAGGTTGAAGGGTGGGGGAAGGTGACGCCATATACATCCGGTTTATCAATTATTTAGTACATTTAGCTTTTAAACACCCATTTTCAATATATTTCTCAACAGGCTTGATAAACCAATAATGTTTGGTCTAATTGTACTACTTTGTACAAGTTTTTTCAAAGATGTCTTTTTGAGCAAGTTTATGTGGGTCAAGGTCACGTAAAGATAGGGGGTGGGGGAGGGGGGGGGGGTTATTTAAAAAAATAAACCCTTATGGACGTTCTTATGTTGCCATCGCTATAGTCTCCGAAAAGATACAACTATGGGGAACTCCAGACTTGTGTGTTAGTAATACCTACCAGTTAAAATCCAAAGAAAAACTTTAATATTTGGTTCAAGGTCACGCGAAACTTTTAAAAAAATAAGCCCCACACCCCCCTATGGGGGTGTGGGGCACTTGGGTTGTCATCGCTGTAGCCTCCAAAGAGACCCAACTATGACAACAGGCAACATCCAATGTTGTCTAACCTTCACCAAGCAAGACTTAAGCATTTACTGCATTGCTAACAAATAACTTTTCCAATAGCTAACAAAAAGTCATTTACGTAATTTTGAAAGAGGTTGAGGACAGCCCTAGTGGCTTATGCCCCCGGTCCGAGTGCAGAGGCCATCGGCTCATTACCCCCGTATAAGCGTACAAACGGACCAACTCCAATTTCTCAGCCGCATTGAAGCATGCATGAGAGGAGCCTAACAATTATAAAAAATGGCTTTACACGGGGGCCTACTCCCGTTCCCTATCTTTAATATTTAAGTTCAGCAATGCAGTAAATGTATATAAGTTCTTACTAGGTCAAGGCCATACGAACATTAAAAAATTTCGGCCCCCGTACATCCATGGCGAACCACGAATGTTCGGGGGCCTTGGGGACAAAAAACACAAATAGCTAACAAAGTTTCATTTACATAATTTTGAGTTTCCAGAAGGGAAACTAACTGAGGACACCCTAGTGGCTTACGTCCTCGGTCCGAGTGCAGAGGCCATCGGCTCATTACCCCCATATAGGCGTACAAACGGACCAACTCCTATTTCTCAGCCGCATTGAAGCATGCATGAGAGGAGCCTAACAATTATACAAAAGTAACTTTACACGGGGGCCTACTCCCGTTCCTTGTCTTTACAATTTACTTTGAGCATTGCAAAAGCTCAAGGGGGAAATGCTAAAACAAGCGTATACACTTTAGAAAAATATAACACACTTACAACACACAATTGAGCTCAACGTAGTCAATGCTGGAACAAGCACATACACATTAAACACATATGACAAACAAGACACAAAGGATAAAAGACACACAAGAGACATAGGGTACAAGTGAAACAGTCTTATATAAAACAATTCGCAATACCCAAACGCGAGCGCAATATCTTACAACTAATACAAGTCTTAAAGTTAGAGTAGACTTCGCTAAACACTGAAGGCGCCATTCAGTATTTAGTGATGCCTATGGCGGTCCGTCCCGATCGTTCACGTTCAACGCGCGGGAGCGGACTGCGAGCCGGCTCTGGCCGGGCCCCCTTATATCCCCACCGGGGCTGCCACGCCCAGTATATCAGGGGTGGGGGAGGGGGTGGGGGTGGTGGAGGGGGTGGGGGTGGGGGTGGGGGTGGGGGGGGGGGAAGGGGGGGGGGGTGTTGGGGGAGGGGGGTCACTTCTCGTCCGGAGCAAAAAACTTTTTGGTCAAGGTCAAAAATTTTTCCGAAAAAAAAAGTTCGGGGGGGTCACTTCTCGTCCGGAGCAAAAAACTTTTTGGTCAAGGTCAAAAATTTTTCCGAAAAAAAAGTTCGGGGGGGGGAGGGGGTGGGGGAGGGGGTGGGGGAGGGGGTGGGGGAGGGGGTGGGGGGGGTCACTTCTCGTCCGGAGCAAAAAACTTTTTGGTCAAGGTCAAAAATTTTTCCGAAAAAAAAAGTTCGGGGGGGGGGTCACTTCTCGTCCGGAGCAAAAAACTATTTGGTCAAGGTCAAAAATTTTTCCGAAAAAAAAAGTTCGGGGGGGGGGAGGGGGTGGGGGAGGGGGGGGTCACTTCTCGTCCGGAGCAAAAAACTTTTTGGTCAAGGTCAAAAATTTTTCCGAAAAAAAAGTTCGGGGGGGGGTCACTTCTCGTCCGGAGCAAAAAACTTTTTGGTCAAGGTCAAAAATTTTTCCGAAAAAAAAAGTTCGGGGGGGGGGGAGGGGGTGGGGGAGGGGGAGGTGGGGGAGGGGGTGGGGGGTGGGGGGGAGGGGGGGGTGGGGGAGGGGGGGGGTAAGTGGGTCAAGGTCACCCACAACACTTCTACTCTAAGTGTTGGCTATACCCCCACCACAACTGAGTCCCTAGGCTGCACAACACCGCTCCGCCAGTATGTCTCCAGCTTCCATGCGGTGCGTTTCGCTGGTTTCTAACTCTCTATATGTAAGTATTTTTACAAGTTTTAAATCTAGGTCAATACACTTTAACTCTGGGACGATATCGACTTGTACTATTTCTGTGTTTTGACTCAAGGTCATCACACTTTAACTCTGGGATGATTTCGACTTATAGCATTTCAGTGTTTTAACTCAAGGTCTTCACACTTGAACTCTGGGGCGGGATCGACTTGTAGTATTTCTGTGTTTTGACTCAAGGTCACCACACTTTAACTCTGGGACGGGATCTACTTGTAGTATTTCTGTGTTTTCACTCAAGGTCATCACACTTTAACTCTGGGATGATTTCAACTTATAGTATTTCAGTGTTTTGACTCAATGTCACCACACTTTAACTCTGGGACAGTATCAACTTGTAGTATTTCTATGTTTTTACTCAAGGTCATCACACTTTAGCATTTTAAGGTAGCACCGAAATGGTGCTACCCGGCTTGACATTTTCAAGTTTCCCGAGGTCATCACAATTTCCCCCACCACTTCCCATATACCTAGAGTGCGCGGGGCCGGACAGTCAGTCGCTCGGTGTCTGTCGTAGGGTGCGCATCGCGGTTGCAGTAATGGTCGAATGGGGGCTTCTGGGCCAGTTCGAGGTCACCCGAGCGGTGTCACATGACGGTTTAGGCAGAGTAACGTTGCAAACTTCAAATTTCCTCGGCACTTTTGCTGTTTCTCATCGCAAATTCGCTCCAAGTCGTCAAGGTCATGGTAACTGTGACTGAAACTCGGAGCGTAGTGCGAGAAACAGCAAAAGTGCCGAAAAATTTTAGGTTTCAGCGTGACCTTGACCTTTTGTGACATCGATGACGTCATCTTGGTGACGTAAAGGGTGATGACGTCATCAGCACGTCATTTCTGTGACGTCATGGGTGTGACGTCATGGATGTGACGTCATTGGTGATGACGTCATCAATGATGCAATCGATGACGTCATCGATGAGGTCATTGACCTCGATGACGTCATCGATGACGTCATCGCTCGGGTGACCTTGAACTGGCCCAGAAGCCCCCATTCCCCACTACTGACTATTAGTCATTTGGTAATTTTGTTTTTAACTTAAATTTTCTCATCATTTGTTAATCATGTTGTTGGTGTACTAGTTTTATGAACGGTTCCGTGTTTTATTTGTTATACCCTACTATTGACATCCGTCACAAAATGATAAACGATGTTGAAGATGGGCAGTTTTTGCGTGTTACATGTTCTGCTAGATTGCAAATTATTTAACACCTCAATAATCGCAAAAAAGGTATAAAAAGTATATCTAATGGGGAAACCTGTTCCAACATCAGCTTGTCAGTTCAAGTTTTCATCCAGCAAAATGTAAATGTTCTAGTTTAGTGTTTAACTTATCGTGAACCTGACCGTATTTTTAGACACTCTTTTGATGCCTGTAACAAGGGCCACAAAATCATAGCAAATTAATTCTGTGGTCATAACCAAATTAATCCTGTAACTTTTAAAACGCTTAAAGACTGATTTTAAGCTTTTTTGTAGGACATCTGAATGAATGCGTATCTTAAGAGAGGCCTTTCCTGTCTCCAGAGGTTTACCTTTAACTTGTAAAAACGTTCCCCTACAAGACAATAGTTGCAGTAATTTTAAAACGTTTTGTGTCTTCAACGTTACATTGAAACTTCGTAGTTTAATATGTAAGATTTAAAGAGTTAGGCCTATATTATATTAGAGCAATGGAATACAAAGAGAACACAGTGAGTAAAGTTTAAAAATGAAACATACTGTACATTGGTCTAACGGAGAGGCAAATCGAAAAGCGAAATCTTTCGTGCCAACTGGAGCCCCCTTTTAACAGTCGGATTCAGTCAGTCCGCAATGTTTAAACGTTTCAAGTTCGTTTCTGAATTCCAGCATCTTCGACCTTGCTTGTTTCCGCCGTCAGCACATCATCAACGTTGACCAGCGTTTCTGCGTTACAAAATACACGAAGTAATCGCAGTCGCTCGCTAATTAAAAGAGAAAAACCTCGTCGTCTTGAGACTCATATACGGTATCAAATGTCTTGTGTCTGTAATCGAATAATTAGTTTTGCTTTTTGTATCGTATAGTCCGTTAAAACACAAACGCATATACTGTCAAACATGGTTAGTTCAAACTAAGTCTCCAAGCTCGAATGCGTCAATTAGCGGCCGAAATATTAGGATACAGGAAGGTGCAATTATTTGGTTTCTTTCTCATCGCCATTGTTTTATTATTAGCATTGTTATACTTAATGTTGAATGCTTGAGCAAAGCCCACCAAAATCCTACCAATGGGACGATTCACTTGATAATAGCATACAGTTAAGTTTGCAATTAAAATTACATAACTGCAAGTTTTGTTGCAACTTCCGCCTCCAGTAGTTCTCTTGAGCTGCTGACCGCAGAACTTAACTTGTTCTTATTACTTCGAGTGCGAATGCCTCACTATATCCAAATAGCCATTTTGCCGAGGCCTGTGAAAAAAGCTTATGCTAGAGGTGCGGTGCGCAGTAGTGTAATTTCAGCGTTTTTATTGGGGGCCAGATTTGTTTATTTTGTGTGCAATTAGACCTCCTCCCCCTTACTATTGTTCTTTAACAAATTTAGGCTATACAAAAAGCTCAATTCAAGTCATTTAACTTTTATTTTGTAATTATTTTTGTAGGAAAATTAGATTTATTGCAATTTTTTCATATTATTTGGGGCACCCCCCAAGTGACGAATATGGCGGTGCGACTACTATATGTCAGTGTATTATCTTGTTATAAATAAACCTGAAGGAGTGAAAACCACGACTGTATTTATTGCTGAATACAATGAAAAGAACAAACCCAAAAATTTTTATTTCGATATTTTATAGTTGAACTTAGATGTCCTCAAAGTTGGACAACAGCAGAACATTGAGCCTCCTTTTAAGTCGCATACCACCAAATTTGGACGACGACGAAATTTGATGAGAATTTAAAATTGACATCTGACGCACGTAAATATTTCTTTTCGATTAGATACGCCCAAGTTAAAAACCAAAAACAAAATATTTCCAAGTAAAGAAAAGTCTTCCATGTTTAACTCCATCCGACTTGTTGACATTGAACTTTTGGGCGGTCCTGTCCAATACAGGAGAGGACGCGGATTGAACGTTGGTTATAGGTATACAGTTGAGAGGGTGCTGCCAAAGACAAACTATAGTTTATTATTATTATTATATGGTACATTAATCTGTATGAATAGAACTTGTGGGGTCTCCGATCTTCATGTCCACCTCGAGTAAAAGGATGACTGATGCTTGATGCACCCGGTGTAAAATGGCGTCGGACATGATGTTTGCGACCCTCTGTGGTATTTTAGGACCGTGTGTGGCCATGTAGCCATTGTGAACCACTCAGCAAGATATATTTAGGGCCGTCAATTGAGCCGGACCTCAGTGGTCGTTGTGGCAATATCCTGCACATTATACCTTGACTAGCACGGCGCGACGGCATGATCGCTGTCCGTACCGCCTGGCGTTCGCCGCGCCGCGACACTGAATGAACGCCTGCAGAAATGGCTTAAAGGCGGCGACACACTACCGGACTTTTCACCGGACCGAACATCGAACCTAGGGCTTTGGAAACGGTTTTCTGGCGAAAAATCAAAGTTAATATCGTTCCGGTACGGTAGTGTGTCAGGGTCAATTTTGCTCCGAACGCCGTACCGAGCGTCGCCCCTCCCTTCACCACCACACCCTCTAGCGCTCTCACACACTCACGCTCTCCTTTTATCTCTAAACATCCTTCACCTCGCTCGGTGGATTTGTCCGGTACGTTGCTTGGTCCGATGACTTGTTCGGTGAAATGTTCGGAGTAAATGTACGGTAATGGTCGGTATGATGCCCGGTCCGATGTACGGTCCGGTGGAAAGTCCGGTAGTGTCTCGGGCCGCCTTAAAGGAACTGGGTCTCCGGACATACCTCTAAAATATTGTACAAGAAGGTTTTCAGTTTCATGCTCCTAAATGATGTAAACTGTAAATCCAAATTGAATTACTACGCAATCAGGGTACAATTTTGTTCAAAGTGAGTTAACGATAAAATCCCTTCTCCAGGCATCCTGAGATGTATATTACAACCCTTAGGCAATAAAACTATGCATTGAAATAAAAAAGTGTTTATTTGGCACAAAAATATTTCTAAATTAGGCCCATAACAAAATTTTAGGCAAAAAGGTCCAGTCCCGCTAACGTCTTTAAATTTCCAGAACATTAAGTGTTTTTTGACCGAAGAACTTTTTTGCAGACGCCCATTCAAATGGGGAGGAGTCGGCGGACAGGGCACTGCTGCGGTAAACCAGGAGTCTAAGCTTAACATTTGGAATTGTAGTTGTTGTTGTTGTTGTTGTTGTTGTTGTTGTTTTTTTTTTTTTTTTTTTTTTTTTTTTAATAAAACACCCAACCTAAAAAGACATCGTTCTTTTGGTTTAAGAAGAGAGACACTCTTATAGTAGCACACTATATATGTAGTTTACTACGTTGGATAAGGAGGTTTCAATGCAGTATTTACACACGTATTGAGCATCCATCTCCCTCTGCGAAGGTCAGGAAGTAAAAAGCAAGGAAAGAGAGCTCTTCGTACAGGATAAACACAGCTTTCTATTATAGTAAATTCCATTTACTACACGTTCCCTTATTTTATTTCGCTTAACATTTGTACAGCACTTTTTGTTATGTAGTACAATTTAGAGTGAGATCATAATTTCCTTAATTTAAAATTAGAAATGTGCCATGGAAATTGCAGTTCATAAAACTACTTTCGAACTAGTCACTCTATCATAGTCATTGTTTTCATGTTTAATTCTTACTGTTTTTTTCTTTTTAAAGATAAAATATTAAGCAGCAACTGAAAATATAATTCAGTTAAAGAAAACAAAAAGCGAAGACAAATAAATATTTGTAATTTAGAAGCACTTTATTGTTTGGTAATCGTTAAAATTAGTAGCCAAGGACGATTTTACTTTAAAAAGTTTATAAACACATTACATCTTGATTTCTTCCATAGTACTTACTTCTTACAGCTACAGCTGCTTCTTTTTATCTATAAGGATGTAGAGTTTGCCTAGACTTTCGCCGGATCCTGTGGGGTTGCGGCGGACCTGCGTACTCGGCAGGTTGTTCAGTAGATTTCGATTATTAATCTCTTCCCAACAACACCAAATGCCTGAGTGCGAAGCATTGATTCCCTGGGAGAGGGGTTTTCATTGACGTAATAAAGCCCACCTAAATCAAGGTCATTGCCAAAGGTCATTGAAATTTCAACCTAATATTGTAAACTCAATTATTGATTTAATTGCGGGGTTGGTAGCTCAGGGTAGAGTTATGGGATCGAAACGCTAACCTCCTTGGCTAGCATATGTGACTTATTACCATGACAACACCTTGCTGTCTTTAGACCATCGCACATGCTTATTTTATTGGCCCATAGAAACGGTCATTGCAGCTTTTTTTTTTTTTTTTTTTTTTTTTTTTTTTTTTTTTTTTTTTTACTTAATCAGGGCCTACAATACAATATCAAGGTTTCAACATGATAATTTTTATTCGTGTAAGTTTCCCTACAAGATTCAAGTATCAAACGGACCATCCATATTATCCTTTCATGACACTTATGCATTTGAAGCTATAATGAATTCTGACATCCTTGGTTTTAAGTATGTTATGATATAATATCACACAAATCAGTAGACTGTGAAGTTGTTTGCATCTGTAGCAATTGTTTACAAGACACAAGAGAAGGGTTTTTCTCCACAGTTGCAAACTCTACCATTGTGATGCCACTTCAAATGACTCGCGAACCTCAACATTGACTCGTACTACATGTACTCACCGGTAGTCAACACTGCTATGCTAAACTGACAACTTTCTGCCGTTCGTACAATTAATTTGCCTAACTAAAGTTATACACGACCCTCTCGTATCTATATTAGTTTCAATCGAGCCATCACGACAATTATTCAATAGAGCCTTGGCCGGCCGAAACTGGCTCTAGACGAGGCAGATGCAGAGGCAGACGAGCGTCTGATCGTCATTCCTGACCACGTCTGCGGAAGTTGTTCTGTAATCAGCACCAATCAACTCAGAACTCGCACAAGTCCTCGCAACTAGGGGCAGGAGTGAGTACGAGAATAGATGTACCAACTAGAGTCAAAAGGTTGTACTACTGAAAGTCGCAGGGTAAAATCTCCATGCGTGAATCATTGAATATTTCGCAGATGACCACGGAGAGTCTCTGTTCAGGCCCTAATTAGTGCTGGGACTAGACTCAGTTCTCCTTTGAAAAGAACGTAGACGTTGTTGCGCGGGGGTGTGCCCGTCACAGACAATCCATGTCACCTGAAGAAACTGGTATTTGATACAGGTTGCATCGCAAGGCGGGTTTTCACTTGCGGTCATTCGGTCGTACTGATAAGCGCTGGCTAAGCCCTTCAATCCACCGGGATAGACTAAATGTTTTGCAACCTAGTTGCAAACAAGAATAACCAACTATTCTAATTGATTTTTTTTTATACATTTGTGAAGTTTTAGAACATGCGGGCGTCGCCGTTTTGCGGTGTTGCGAGCCGTAATAGGTATAGCACTAATATCTAGTACTAGCTAGCTGTGTACCTCTCACACAGCTACAGAAGATAAGTATAAATGATTTAAATTACAAATATTAATGTTACGGCGAGCTCATCCCGTAAAGTACATTGCAACCCCCCTGCTCCTTCAGAAGATGTAATATAAACATCCACATATTTCACATATTTCCTATGCAGTTGTTGTTTGGGAGCACAATCCTCTCATCCATTGAACTTGTCAACGCTCTACATAAAAAAAAAACAAAAAAAAAACCCAACAGTCAGTCAGTCTCTAACATGAACACTAACAGTTGTTATTGAAATGTTAAGATGTCATGGACCGTATCAAACTGTAAGGAGTGTCGAACTATCAAGGTTCTACTGTATTTAAACTTTGTGGACGTATGCAAGTTGTATCTTTGTTTTAGTTTCTTCTTTAATTATTCGTATGTACATTTTGCTTAATGAAGAACTCGGTTTGTATATTGTATTTTTCTTGATCAGCATACATGCTGCTTCCTTTACATTTCAATTTTTCTATTTTCTTTTTTACATATGTTGCTTGTGTTCATTTTAAAGCATTTATTAATATAATTTTAATAGGTACTTCAAATCATTTTAGTTTAATTTTGCCTACGAGTATGTTTTATATTAACTAAACATTCTGTTTGTGTTTACACTGATCAATTTGTTATAATTTAACCTGAATGTGATTTTATATATAATTTTTAAATGAAAGTGTTTTAATTTATGGCGGAAGTGATGAGTAGCCACAAATATTATGATACAGTAGTGCATATAGTCGGCGGTAAAATTGATAACACAGTTATTATATCTGCATTATGTTGTAGACTTGTTAAACCATAGTTGACCTATAATGATAACTATTAAATCCATAACTCATTCTATAACACCAAATTAATGTTAAATGGCAAATTTAATTAAGGCTCCGTATATCATGTATACCTAAGTTGTAGTTTCAAATTATTGGTGTTACAGAATTGTTGAGGGTCTACAGCATTTTGCGTTCCGTAAGAAGAGCAGAAAAAGCCTTTCCGCAGATTATATAACCGATTTCTCTACCGTGGCCGATACAAGTTAGAGCTCGGCGTGAATTTGTTTTGTTTGAATTTCACCTTTTTCGTCAATCCCATGTTTTCAAGAAAAAGTATGCTTCTTGAGAGCCATTCTTTCTTGAACGGTAATGCGTAAACAGTTTACGTATGGGTTTGGGCGTGCATCATTTGCGCATCATGCGGAGAGCAAGGTAGAAGGGATGCTTGTTTTGCGCATCGAGCTCCAGGGGGCTCTCAGTTAAATGCATCGTTTGCGCATCGCATAGGGTGGTGGAAGTGGCATTATTTTTATTTACAAAGTTATTGAAAACTCATGTCCGTGTTCAAATGGTCTTTTCAATGATTAAACGTGTTTGGTATAAGACTTTACCATTGCAGCGGTAAAGTTATGCGGTAAGTTATACTTATATTGTATAAGTTTAAAAATTAGCAAAACAATATTCAACAGAACAGAAATAATGGCAAATATCGGACACAATATCACGGCCCTGACCCGTACAATAACACTTGGATTTCATGTTTACCATTTGTAGTTTGTTTCTATTGCAACAGTGAATTTTAAGAGTGGTTTTATTCTGAGGAGTTAGTATAGGAGAGGCTGCTATATACAGTTAGAATAGAGGCAAACTTGCCATAGAAACAATTCGTACAAAACATTTCAGCCTGAGCAATTACAGTAATACAATCCTCACCAACCATTGAAAGTAAAATAAGCAAACACTCGATGTATTACAAAAAAGGTTTATACATTACAAACCTAAATTATTCATGTAGGCTATGTGCGATACACATGTGTTGCCGTCCAGTGGTATGTGTGGGGGACGACTGTTTGCGAATTGTTGTCGGCAGGCTGAGGCTACCTGGACGGGAGAGTGCGCAAATGATGCAAGGGGATTAGGCGACCCTTCGAAATATTTTACAAAAGGATTAAAAAGTGCGCAAATGATGAACGACCATGAGTTTATTCCAGCAGAATATGTCGTTTGAGGATTTTTTTTCTGATCGCCACTTTTAGAACCACTCATCCCCTATAAGTATCCTCACTATCGACACTACTATAACTGGTTAAAGATGAAGATTTAAAATTTGATAGTCAATTTTGGGGGCCGGGTCAAAGTTGTGTATTTGATGAATAAGTGCAGTTTTTTATGTTGTAAACATGTGCTAAGTTTGGTTTTCGTACTGCAACGCGTTAAAGATTTAACTGGGCGTGTCCAGACTTTTGCCTAACTCTGTATAGGTACTCGTTCAAATAGCCATAAAATCCATCAGAGACTGATTGGGTAATCGCATGTGCGATTTGGTAACGGTTGATAATATGGTACTCAGACGTTGAGTGGAAAATTTGGTGGGAACAATTTACATTTTATCTGTGTATTTATAACTCTTTAATCCACCAAAACGTAGTAGGTAATAACCCATTACTGTTTCAAAAGATTTCAATAGTGGAGACCCTCTTCTAAAAAATAACCCCCACGGAACATTTATAACCTGTCCGACGGCTCTCAGTTTGGCACATTTGTGACTCGCACTCTCTGGTGTAGACGGACAGGGGCTCGACCGTCGACCGTCTCCGTTGTTGAAGCACATTGCTGTGCAGTTTCAGTAGCTAGAGTAGCCTACGTCAGCTCCGCTCCACTGTGCCTCGTGCCAACTGCGACCAGGTGATCAGCCGATTGCTTACGTCTTTCATCCCGCTCGCTATTTATACACCGAGTACTCAGAACCGCTTTGTCTCATTGCTCCCCACTGATACACTCTTACTTGCATGACCGCGCCGCAGTGATAAGTGGGCCTAACAGCTCGACTGTAGGACAGTGCGCCAACTTCTATAAAAACTTTGACGAGGGTAAGTTTATGGACCCTCGTGGTGCGGACACTGCGCCAGCTTTCGAGAGAGGTCGGAGAGTCGAAGGGGAAGGAGGGGCGGCAGAACGCTACCCCCCAGCCAAATTCTGGTTACAAGAATTTTCGACGCTTCGTTGCTCAGTCGAGCACAATAGCTGTATTTGGGATTCCACGTTGCCGCTTGGAGCTTGGTTTTCAATTACGAGTCTAGGCCTATTAAAAGTTCAATGGTGGATTAAAAAAACTTTGAAATGAAAATAAAATAACACATAACTAACCTTTTGTATATGAACAATTGTTTCATGTTCAAAATTTTTATTATGTTTTTGGCAACGCACTAAATCACCCACCGTACCGTAAAATATGCAACTAGATTGGGTCGTGGCCTCTCTGAGAGATTTATGTATTGATAGGCAAGCACGTTTCTTTTCCTCTTTTTCTCAGAATGTGAGCATCTAACCTAACCTAACCTAACCTAACCTAACCTAACCTAACCTAACCGCATAAAAGCTGAAAAGGAAGTGATCCATATCCTTGCAAATCTCTAATATTCACAAAACCTTAGCCCCGGGTTCCGTGACTCATATCCGTGTCAACTTCCCCTATATTGTTTAGTCACGGGCACGGGGTACTTCTGAGAAACGCATTACACTGGGCCATCCGGCCCCTCTCCCAGCGTCGTTCTCTCTCTCCCCCAACCCCAACGCGGGTCTACCTGGCAACTGGCGCAGGCGCCGCGAGATGGATTTTGACATTTTTATGACCCCAACCGATAACGATGAGCTGGCGCAGTGTCCGTTTCCCTAACAGGCTAGCTCACTCGTCCCAGGAAATCTTTGAAACAGGTTAGTACCAGTTGCAAAAATGGCATTGGGTACAGTAAACGAAGCTGTCATATCATTTTTAAGCCCTCCCTTAACCCAGTCTAGAGACGCCTATAATGCTGTTCCGTGTTTTTTTTTTCTCACCCTTGCCTTTGCTTTAATACTTCAATATCCTGTCATTCCGGGGACTTGCGCAAAATTCCCATTAGATGCATAAGCACTTAGCGGTCAAGCCTGGGTCTCTTTACTCACCTGGAGCCCAATTTTTCAATCGAATGAGTCGTGAGTAGGCCTAACTTCTCACCACTTTTTTCCTTGCCGACTGGCTCTAAATCTGAAAATTGAAGCTTGTTTTAGCTAGCAGTAGATTCTATTTGACTTACATTGTTACTTTTAGAACATAATGACAATTATATTTTTTATTTACACAGTTGTAATTATTGTCAACATAAATTTAGACTAACTAATAAAGGGTTTACACAACCTAGTCTAGTCGATCTTAGGAAATGAATGTTGTTACTGATAAATGGAATTATTTCCTGTCGAGATCTAGATGAAGAAGAAGAATTTTCAACCTCATGTGAGATTATTTCAAAACCTCTCACCGCCTATTTGTTACGTGAGTTTGCTAGATTTTCTGTACAAAATGCATTTTTATTATACATATGTGCGATAATGGTGAATGCAAATATCCCTTGAAATACTGACGAAAATCATTTAAAACTCTATGCGCCTCTCTAATTGTTAAAAACACCTTAACAATTACATTCTTTCTCTTGTGCCTATGACGGCTACATGACCATTGTTGTCGAACGTGACTTATTACGAGTGAAATCGTGATGACCAATGTGGCAAAAGCGGGTGTACCGGTGCAGTATCAAGTAATGGCCCTGCCCGAGCGGTTTCCATCTAAGGTTTGAAAACAGAATTACACAAAAAACAGAAATAGCTTTTTAACGTTCTCATGGTAACGACTAGGAATAAGAACGGTTAACAAATGGACAGTTCTTTAGATCGGAATAACTGCGTGGCTGAAGATATTCGAAAACAGGAACCGCGTTGAAGAAGAACCGACTCATTCTGTCGCGTTATTTCTCTGGAATGTTTCTGCACGTGATGAAAATTTGATCCATTTCCATCCTTGGAATGACAACTTTTAATATGGTTTATTACCATTTACAGTTAAAAAGAACAGTTAGCCAGAACTAGGAGGCCTATTGGACTTACGAGAAACGTTCTTTGAGAGCGATGTTCTTTTCTTAACTGTTCCAAAATAACAGTTAATGACTCGTTAATTAAAAATAACAGTAAGGGTGATAACAGTTAATGAAAAATAACGTTTTAGCTCAGAGCTCAGGGCCGCGAGTGTTTATACGTATACGGTGTGCTGTGTCCACGATTCTGCCTCTCTGCGACTCCACACCCCGGAAGAGACCGTCCTCCCCGTTCAAGGCCCAAGCCTCTGTCCCAGCGCGACCTCTCCTCTTCCTCCCTAGTCCCTCGTGACTGTCAGCTCCTCTCACATTCTGTGTCCTCGGTGCCGGTGCCGACTCTTTTCACCGCTCATTTCCGGCCACCGTTCTACAGTCATTCACCAACAGGCATTTTGAAGCTCTTTAAAAGCCTGTGCAGAGTTTTCCTCACTTTTCTTCTCGCTAATTTAGTGTCCTCGAAAGATCAAAAGGTGGTATACATGAAGATAATTCCATGCCGAGGCTGAGAAGTGGTCAACTCAATAGCGTCGGCAAAGTAGCGATTCATTACTTTATCATCCAACGAGCGTATAGTATAATTAAACAATCCTATTGATTGTTGTTTCAGGCCAAATAGGATGTTTATGCAATTTTTTTTTATACGTGGCTTTCCTTAACATTTTGAAAGGTCTAAACCTTGCTATTTTTACGTTGACCTGTTGTTAGACAGAATAACTAATTAATTGACCCTAGTCCATTGACAGAGGGCAACTGGGTAAAAAAACAACCTTGCCGGCAATCGAACCACAGGATTGTGTCAAGACTAAAATCACTCAGCCACCAAGTTAGTTTCCCGTTTCTGCCTTTTTTCACTTAAAATACTGAAATATTCAATGATTCGAATTGCCTATACAGTGCTTCATATTAGGCCCTACTTCAGAAATAAAATTGGCGCGATAGTACATAACTTGAATCTCAAAATCACGAATAAATGTTATTTATACAGTAAATTAGCTTGAGGAAGGGGGCGGGTGCCTGGCTATCATGTTCAGCGGCAGGCAGCGGCCGTAGCTTAGTGGTCGAGCTATGGGTTACCATCCAGGGGGCCCGGGTTCAATTCCCGACTAGGGACAAAAATCGTACGGCTGCTTCCGTGGTTCGTAAGTCACGTTTATGGTTAACGGTTTGTACTCCGGTTCGATCCCATGGTGCCTATTCCCAATTTAGCATTGGACCACTTACCGAAAGTGTTCTAAATGAAAACTTTGCTTGTATATTTAAAAATAGTAATCGCACATGGATACGATTGCATGTTCAACGGGATATTGGTTGGATTTGTAAACTTGCAAAACTTTCTTAAATATTTTTCCAATAGAATTTAGGACAGGAAAATTTGCAACCTCGATTCTGCCCTTTGGCTTAATGTGTGCATGAAATTAGTTTAGTTTGGTAATTAATTTCACTGTGGTTGCCATAAGCGTCGTGTCGTAAGCTATGAGGCCATAACTCAGTGTACAGCCTACTCCGCCTGTCAACTGAAATTGGCATTGTAATCAAAGATAACGGCAAGTTATCTCATGTAAAATCAGTACTCCCTGAAAAAGTAATTTTTAACTTGCATTGGTGGTAATAATGATTTGGAAACGCTTATGATTTAGTATGAATCCTACTACCTTCATATACAAGACATAGTTTCCTCGTGGAGAATTTATTATTCATCCTTTTCCCTCCACAACACGTTCTGACGTTTACGGCATCGCAATCTCTTTGAAGTTCACCCCGCCACGGTCGGCGGCGAGCCGTTCGCGGGGATTCATCCCATATCTGCGCGTCTGCTTCATTGTGTAAGTTGGAAACCTTCCCGACGTTCAAAGACCACATGATATCTACAACATCGATGAGCTCGTGTCTGTTCGCTTGTCCATCTCGTATGCCGTTTGTTGCGTAGGGTGCGCCAATTGGCACTCTGTTTTCGGGCTATATTTACTGGCCCCAATTCCCGCAAGGATGTCAGTTTGTCTCATGTTTTTATTGTTGCGGAGATAACATACGTGGTCTGTTGATGTTTTATCTAGTCTACAACAGATGTCCGTTCTCCTGTTCTAAATCGTGTAATCGTGGAAATACTGCAATCAGAGGCTTTAGTGGTTATTTGCTATAATGTATAAAATGTTTGGATTAGCCGATCCTTTTAATATTGTGTGATAGTAAATGATAAAATGTAAATTGTGTTTATAGAACCGAATCAAATCTAATCCTATTTGACCAGGTTTATGTTTTTGTTGTAGTTCAAGTCGGGTTGTCTTGAAAAACGGAAATCGAGGTTCGCCCACTCATGGACTTCTTGAGAAGGTTCTCTCACTTCTGTTGCACTATTTTGAAATATGATGCTTAAATACCGAATATTTAACAGCAATTATCATTCCTCTAAATCGTACACTCATAAAAGATATATTTATAAAAGTATAAACCCATGGATTATGGAAATCATATGCACGAACGGTCTTTTTATATCAGTTATCTTCTCGGCATCGGTATCACATGACTGGAAAAGTCTAATTGCTTTTGCTCTAGACTCTAAACCGGAATTTTAGGAGTCTTCCAGGTCCAGGAGGTCTTGTGCATGACGAGGGGAATGAGGTGAAGGTGAAAGGGGCAATCGAGGGGCAGGTGCGAAACTCAAGTGTAATGGCAACAGGCCCCTGCTCTAGTACGGAGTACGGAACTCCGGAGTGTCATGGCAGCCACTCCCGGATCTGTTGCGGAAATCCAGTGTACCATGGCAGACAACCTCAGCTATGGTGCGGAGCTCCGGTGTGTCCTGGCAGCTGACCTCAGCTATGGTGCGGAGCTCCGGTGTGTCCTGGCAGCTGACCTCAGCTATGGTGCGGAGCTCCGGTGTGTCCTGGCAGCTGACCTCAGCTATGGTGCGGAGCTCCGGTGTGTCCTGGCAGCTGACCTCAGCTATGGTGCGGAACTCCGGTGTGTCCTGGCAGCTGACCTCAGCTATAGTGCGGAGCTCCGGTGTGTCCTGGCAGCCAACCTCAGCTATCCACCGGTGCGAAACTCCAGAGTTCCAAATCAGTCATCCAGACAGCTGAGATCAAGATCTTCGTATGACTCGGATATAATCGAAGGCAGTGGCCCTTGGTGGACAACCACATTGCGTGACGGGAAAGTCTCCGATGTCTCTTGCCTCTGGAGCTGCGGTGGGATGTCCCTGTGTTGACACCCACGACCGGAACTTGTCGGCTGACTAGGTTCCTTGACGCCAGGAGTCGTTGCTCGGTCAGGCCGGGGTGTCCTTCCCAAGACCCAAATAGCTGACCTAAGCGACCCGTTGACCGGGGAGGCACTTTCCATCTACGATTATCACCCTTGAAAATCCACGGTCACGAATTCATGTCGAATGGGTTTTAACTTTTGCGAAACAATAGAACACATCAGACGGGTTCAACTGCAAAGTAAAATAAATAAATGAATAAATAAATAAAGTATAATTTTACGAGAGTGAGAAATATTGTTTAGAAGATCCTGGCATATTAGGCCTAACCCGCCCAAAAAATCTCCATCATTTGATCACACCTTTTTAAAAGAACATCGATACTCAACAAATCACTTAGCCATGTAAATATTGGATTGAACAAAAACCAGGGACTGGCAATGCACAATCTAAAAATAAAATAAATCTAAAAGTTCGGTAATTTCTTTTACACTTCAGCTCTTTAGCTGATAACCGCGATTTTTCACATATTACAGTTTTAATTTTTGAAATGGAATTGGTGTATTTAAATTCATGATTAGGCCTACCATTGAATTTTGTAACACAAAAATACATTTTTACAGAAAAAATATAATTTTTTCCGTTGTGTATTTGACTGCCATTTCAAATGTAGGCCTAAAAACCTAATATCTTCAATTGTACATTTTAACGAAATTGACACACAAAAATCAATCACCGCAAAAGGCGATTTTCGCTGTATAATGTTACAAATTACTTGTTTTCATACGTAACAGAAATCAAAGAACATTACTGAACATTGTCTATTTATTTTTACATGTATGGTGTGAATATGCATGGCCAGTCCCGGATTGCTGTACACAGCGGTGCGCTGGCCGCGCCGGCGCAATCAATGCCCGCGTCGGCGTCTGCGCGGCAACATGCACGCGCGGGTCACGTGGTACCCGTGTCTCCGTCACGTGGGTCCGGCATGCTGTACGGCTATGTCGTGTTATCGCTTAGCTCACCTCTCGTCGCTCCTCACTACCCACTCGGCCTTTGACCTCTCCGTCATCCTCATGGTTGTAAACAAACAATCGAATTGCCCCTTACAGGCCCAAATGGCTTGAACGGTAACAACACTTGATTTAAGTGCCTTTTCATACTCTGACAACATTGGTTTTTGATCCTTATATTTTGATTAAATCCGGTATTAAGTTGTAGAATGAGGTATGTTTTTGAAAATGTGTATGTCCCAAAATGGCCTGACTTTAATGAAATGAGCTTTCGAAAGGGTTAATTATAGGGGTTCGCTTTTTTTAAAATTTATTAAAATATTTTATTTGCAATTATTAATAGTATTATTAACAAACCATAATATTTTGAATCGATACCTCTACTGGTTGGTAAGGAAATAAAATATAAACTGGGTAACTAAAAACATTTGTTCATTATATTATTTTAAAAGTAAATCAACCAAACGTTAGCTCATCCAGCAATATACGAGGAGGATATATCTTGATCAAATGTAGTTCTAATTTTTGTATATGATGTTAACTGTTTTTACAACTACCCCATGACGACAATCCGACATAAACAGCCTCACATATGGCATCAAATAGTTTGAAAAATGAAATTAGAAATTTACTGACTTATAAAGGGGTTCTGTTGTGTTGTTTTTTCCCGGTCGGTAATACTTGAAGAGTTAGCGTTAGCACATATATGCCCCGGAGACAGAGACCTACCCTGATGTATGATGACGTCTTGAATCGCTATCAATCTCGTCAACATCTTGGTACGTTTTCAAACTAAACTTGTCCAAATTCTAACCGATATATAAAACATTTTTTACCTTTTTTATTATGTACACGTTATTATAAAAAATATAATTGCGTTTTCAAGCAGAGAACAAATAATCAGTACTTCGTTTTTTAAAGTCCATTGTTAATGAGTTTATGTTATTGTTTAGTAAATTATTGTGGGCATTTTCTGTCACTATGATTAGTAAAACCAAAGTCACGACTTTTCGGGAAAATAGTCCGATGAGAGTCGATACATTGTCGCGAAATTTCTTTTGAAACACATTTTTATACTGTATTGCACATGGTTAACATAACCACATTTGACAACGATGACAACATTATGCCAGGGCGAGAGGGAGTGAGGGGGACACAGCTGTTAAATTTCCATCGGACTATTTTCGTGCATCTTATCTTTGTTATGCTCTAAGTATTACTTCCATGTGAAGACGGGACCAGATTCCAGTTCTGGAAACGTCGTGAATTTGTTTTGACTAATCAGTGATGGAAATTGTTCGCAATAATTAACTAAACAAAAAAAATTCATTATAGTATTGCTTTAGAGAGCGACGAATTGTAATTACTCAACAGATCAACCTGTGCTAAGATTCACTCATTTAACACGTTCGCTGCGGCATGTAACCGATCGGTTACAAAAGCGTTCCTTCGCGGGTGCGGATGTATCCGATCGGTTACATATGACAATGTCAAGATAATGCGACTGCTTTTCCTCTAGCGTTTGAGAAGGAAACACATATTGTGCATTAGCGTGTAGGTAAGGGTATTGAGCTTTTAGATTACTTGTGATAAGAATATATTCTACAGGTTTTTAATTTCGTGCTATCGTTGGAGGAATGTAAATATAGTTCAGCGTGCGGGTTGAGTTTCGACGTTTTATATGCCGCAGCGAACGTGTTAATGAATGAACACATCAATAACAGATGATGAAATGGATTGGCGGCCTTGTGCTGTTATCTTGGGCCGCGGTGGGCGAAGTGATTCACGCGTGCCGATAACACGCACCGGCGAGATGGTACTGTGGCACTCCACCTCAGCTGATAGTGATGTGTTAAACCGTGATTTTTCTTTATCTGTTTTAACCGTTTCTGTTACTTTTATAAAACGCTTTACTTTTATTTTGTAACAGTTATGCCTAAGAATTTTCTTAAAACCATCATGGATAACACGTCCCTGTTTCAAAGAAATTTTCGTTAATCTGTATGAAATAATGTTTCTGACTAACCGTTCTTCAATTACTGTAACTGAAACCTTAACAGTTTCCAAGATCGTTTAGCCTAACTTTTTATGAAATAACGTTTCATTGATATCTGCAAAGAAAATTGTTCTGTAAGTTTGGTTGCTTTATTTCCTTAACCTCGATGTGACATAAAGCTGTAATTATGATAGAGATGATTTTATGCAAATTAAAAATAGTAAAATAAATTAGTTTTGACAAGGGTTAAAATAATAATAAAAATAAACATTTAATTATTAGCAACATTGTTATTCGAAGGATGAAAAATGATCACTCAATCACTTTTTAAGATGCCGACGCTACACAGAGCGAATATGAAGGGAGGATGAGTGGAATTATGAATTTGTGAGATGCCTTGTGTAGCTTTGTTACTGTATTGGATCATTGGATCAAACAAACAACCAATGCCAGTTGGGTCCAGTTTTGAACTATCGAAAAACCACAAACTTTTCTCAGGATGAAACCGGCAACCTTCAGGTTCAAAGGCGAGCACTATAACCACTCAGCTACCCCCATCCAATGATGAAATTGTGCCCCAGCGTGGCGGCAGTCCGGTAGAAATAAAATAACATAGAAGCAGTCTTATCGCGGTTCCTATGAATGTTCTCCCATAACGTTTTGCCTAATTAATGTCAGGACATTAAAAGTTCCTGTTCCTAACTGTTACCGGGGAACCGTCAATATTATTCTGTTATTGCAGAACGTGCAGAACGATCTAGTTGGCAAGTGTTCCTTACAGAGAACATGTTCTCCGTGTTATTCGGTAACGATTTCACGATACAGTTTGTCGTTCCGTTGATTTTGGGACTTTCAGGAGTCAACAGATATGTGATTGAGGGTGAGAAGAGCATGGTTTTGATGATATCAGAGAGTATGTCTTGGGGATGTTGCAGGAATCTCTTTGTTGTACATTATCCTAGTTGTTACAAGGCCGTCGTCCATGTTATAGCAAAGTTTTGGCCATTAACTATTCAAATTCGTTAACCGTTACAACTGTGTTATTTTTCAGTAAAAGTTACAAAACAACAGATAACGAAATAACGCGCACTTTTACCGGCAGAAGACTGATATCGGGCTGATGCACGGCCCGCGTCAGTCATGCCACTTTTGGGGCTTAGTAAATTTCCCCAAATTTAATATGAAAATTTACCATTTCATCACCATCGTTTAACAATATCCGCCAAAGACAAAATCCGTCAGAACATATCCCAGTTTCGTAAAAATGTTCCCACTATTTTACTCTGTAAACTTTTTACAATAATGCCACAAACAATTGAAATCCTTTTAAAATCCTCATTCAGCTTAATTTTTCTGAAAATTCTCGAATAATACAAAATCTAGAAAAATTTACGTGTAATTTCCATAAACTGAAAATCAATCATTTCAACCAACAAATTAGGGCGATACAGTTGTTTTAAATTTGGAAATACATTACTGTTGTTTCAAAACAACAATAAATACAGTACTTGTAAAATTCCAGAAAGGATGATATATTTTAAAACATTTAAAAAATATTTAAAAATCTTCCGATAACTGTAACATTGAAAATCCAACAAAAAACCCTCTTGGCCAATCTGCCAAAAAATACCCAGAGCCAATAAAATTTCCCAATTTGGCGGAAGTCCCTATAAGTTAAAATCGGCACCACAGCGTCCGCACCCAACCCGCACGGGTCAGTGGATCCGAGCGTTCAAAATACAAATTGGATAACGAGCGTTTGACGAAACACCGATCACACATAGCCTACTGATAAACCGACTACACGTTGAACGTATGCCGGGTTTAAGCGCTAACTTGCACCACTGAACATCGCCGAAACGTGAAAATTAAGTGGCCTGCGCGTGATTGGTAGAATATTAACATAATACCTGAAACATCTCCAAGGTCAGTTTTGCCTAGGTACAGTATTTGAAATTTTTTAATATTCCTTTAAGTGTATAACTTAGACCTTAATTTACCTAGACTAGTTTATTTTAGCATTAGTCCCGAAAAGAGGCGCGTGGAATAAATGTTAAAACCAAAAGTTTTAATTAGTAAATAGCCATTCATTCATCATCACAAATACGCACTTTTTTAAAACCCCAAATATCGATAAAGTTTCTTTAAGTT
Source organism: Neoaliturus tenellus (assembly GCA_030545055.2). NCBI lineage: Eukaryota > Metazoa > Arthropoda > Insecta > Hemiptera > Cicadellidae > Neoaliturus > Neoaliturus tenellus. The sequence continues at coordinate 55,002,295 of CM061535.1, read as the reverse complement.
AAAAAATTGGTCATGATGTTTACGTAGGGATTGGTATAGTTAAATACAATTTTCACCTGTTTCGACGATTCTGCCTATCGTCAGAAAAATATAAAACAGGCTGATGCAGATGTCATCACAAAGTTATCTGACCTAGCCAAACTGCTTTGACAGCAAGCTATATTATGGAATGGCATCTGTAAGATTATAATCGCTAACTTTTCATAGGTTCGCACGATCTGTGAGTTGTTAGGCCTATAAGAAAAAAACATCCAGAGGCAAAATTTTCAATGTTGTCGAAATTCATCATGCCAAAATAAGTCGCCCTTCACAATGACGATTCTGATTTATTCAAAAGTGATAAAACTATGCCATTTCAATATTTCATGTGGTGTAAATAATCAATTTTATTCCTTGATTTTTCGAATTTTTAAATATTTGGGCGATCATGAAAGTTCGTATAGGAAAAAATTACTGTATATTTACTGTATTTTGGATTTACTTGAATGATGCTCTATATCATCATTTTTCAACGGATTTACTGTAAGTACTTTACTCTGTTCATTTTTCAAGTTCATGAGCCTGTATTTGAGGGGCTGTCAAATGAGGATATATTGCCAGGGTTAGTCAGTAATTTAGACCAAATGTATTACATACAGTTGTTTCAAAACTAGTACTAGTAAAATCCGATTATATGAATACTTCTTACCATGTACCATATTTAATTAAATTGTATTAAAATAGTCAGACGGAAATTGTAACAGGCGGGGACCCCTCCGCCCTCTATTGCCATGCAATGTTGTCATTCATTATTGTTTACCGTGAAAAGTATAATACATTTCCGGATGGATTGAGCAACAGTGCGTTGTCTTCGAACTTTTTCCGTGTAATTTACTTTTAATTATACCTTTGCTTACCTTGATTTTCTAAATGTGATTAAGGGAGTTAAATTGGGTTTAGTTAAACAAGAACTTAACTAAACCCATTTTAATTTGATGATTTTTCACTCTCTGTATAGACAATGTAAAACGTTCTTTGTCCGAGGTTGTCTTTACTGTAACGCCTGAAATTCGCCAATTCCGAATCTGGTTGTTTATTCTGCTCGCACACCGCACAGAAGCTGAATGGCAGAACGGCACCTCTAGCCCGAGGCCAGTTGGCACCGGGTCGTCTGTAATTTAAATCGGGCTGGCGTCCGACCAAACCGTGGACACTAGCGTGCGATCACCTTGAAACAAACACGAAAGTAAACCACCAGACGCCCCATCGCAGCAGACCTGCGTAGTCTGCTCATCCCCGTGGACTTGGGTGATTTATTTATTTTAAATAATTAGGGCCCGTGCCAATAAAATATAGGTTGGCAGTTATGGGAGTGCTCCAGTTCTAAGTTAATCCTGACCGAAAAAATGTGCATGCTAAGTTCATTAATTCAATTTAAACCTTTTCCTCTCATGGTGTAGCAATTGTCAATTGCAAATCGTGTTTTGAAGGGTGGAACACCGAAATCGTCATTTACCGCCATCTTAGTTGTGAAAAATTAGCAGAAGTAAAAATCAAGAAATTATAATCATGTGCGATAAAAATGGATTTTTCTACATGCTTTTCATTGGCAACTTATATAATTGGCTAAGATCAATTGTCCTATTTTCTGCACTATGTATGGCCGAAATGCACCACGCCTATGGGAAGGCGAATTTGCCAATAAAATATGGCGCCCATGGATATACTTTTTACAAGTACACCAAGAAAGCACGCTTAAGTTGTTTTACAGTTAAGTACGATTGCAAAATAATATTCTCAGAACAAGTCATTGACGTCAACAACTTTCCGTCACATCCCTTTAACATTATATACCAGCAGGTGGGAGGAGAAGAAGAGTAAAAAAAAAAAAAACTATCTTGGGTCACAACGGCGAGTGTTTGATTCAACCGAGACCTTGTTTAGAGAGGGAAACGTGATATTTGGCCAAACATAGTGTTTTCTTCTAAACTCCATGCACGGACAATCCCCTCTATCTGTTGTGCAACGGTATGTAATAGGTGCTGTTATTGGTAAATACATTGTTAACGTGAATTTAGTGTTATTATTGATACTTTCAGTTAAAAATGGTTCCTTTTTCATTTTGTGTTAAGGTAAAATATGTAAAATGAAATTCGTTGATTTCATACAATGTACCTTATTTTTTTAGGTAAAACCCCTTTATGTTCCAATGCTAACTTAAAAAGCGCCATCTAAAAACAATTGTAATATCCGTACTGTTCCCTCCTAGCTAAAACTAATTATGAACTGTGTGGTAATTTTAGACAGTGGGTTGGAATTTTTCCCAGCTTATAAATCAAACTCTGCTGCCTTCCGACCGATGCTCTAGCTGTAGCTCTTTTCCGCAGTTCCGCGTGTCCCGAGGACATGCGCAGTCAGTCACAGTCGGAGTGTCGGTCACGGATTCGCAAAATTGGCCAGTTTCCCTTTCACTCTAGCCCTGCCTGCTCTCCGGCGCCGTGGCTCAACTACTGTACACAGCGTTGGAAATCACTATCAGCTGCTAAGACACGAAAACCTGTATTTAACTGAACATGAAACAGATCAAATTATCTCTAAAACATAGATTTTGTTTGAATTCCTTTCAACACGGAGGTCCCAATAACGGAAAAGTACCGCGGTACAAAAAGGAAACTCGATGTTCAATTCCAAAGTTAAAGTATGTCACTATAGCTCATTTTCCGCTCTGTGTTACCGAATCAATGGTCGTGGGGATAAGAGCTTAATGTTTTAAATAATTTCGCAAGTCGCTTACTGCGAGATGGGCCAACCAATGGGTTTTCTCCAATCCAAGTATCCAACCAAGTACACATAAAAAAAAACCATTATAACACGTCAATTATACATAACAAACAAGGATTGCTTGGAAGATTTTTTAACCATCATCACACTGAATCCAGTTTGTTTCACTCTCAACAATGCCCCTGTGCCAGGTATAAATTGTGGTTTATATTTGATTCCTTACATAGTCTAACAATTTAGTTGTGTAATACCGTGTTTTCCATGATAGATGTTGAGGGATACTTTTTCCTGTAAATTCATTTGTCTTGACTGAGGACATTTAATCGTTTGTAAGTTGTACAATTCATTCTGTCTTGTAAGAGCTCAAAATTCGCCATCATTATGACTTGCCAAATCTTGCTACCACTAAATAATGCCTCTATACGTTATTTCACAAGAATATTTTCTTTAAACTTGATTGTTCATCAGGATTGTGAGATGTTACGAAAATTGTTTCAGTTTGTCATTCAACATTATTTTGCCTTAAAAGGAAACAGCACAAGCTGGTGGTAGTCGACAATGAAAATGCGTCTCTATGAGCTGTCACATTTGTCTTTCTAATTCCAATTCGACAGCGCTGTGAAAATGTAGACTGAAATGATCTTTCTTTACAACTACGCAATAATTTCATTCTATAATTATTATCAAACCTACTATGTGTTGATGAAAAACAAACTTTTACCTAAATCATCAGTATTAAAATCCAATTTTAACCTCTTCCCGTAAACACAGGCCTAGTTTTATTTATTTTCTCATCGAATGACTTAAACTTTTTTATCTTTTAGTTCGAAGCATCGATTTCGTTTGGTCTGAAATCGGAGTTTGTAATTTTTCCACAATTTTATAAATAAAGCAGTTGCTTAGATTTAGACAGTAAATAATAACGTGCAGTATTTCTTGTGTGATATTTTCTCTCATTATGTCAATTTTATCGGCCTTTTTGAAATCAAGAAATCCTTGAAATGTTTATACGTATCATCACACCCGATTATTTTTATGTCAAATGTGAGTACAGATGATTTTAAATGGCTGGTGGTTAAGTTTTCATAAAATTGGCCTGAACATGAGTTCATTAGGTCTACAAATCAATGCTGTCTTAGCGTATAGGCCTACTCATATCGTGTGTCAGTGTCAGAACGCAAAGATGATTTCATCAGAGGTTATTATCAGCTGGCTAGTGTCAACATCCTGCATGAAATGAAAGCTGAAAGTGCTGATTCGCCGATGTTGGTGTGTGCGCTTGCGCTGCACGGGCGCGGCGTGAACGATTCGGCGAAAACCACCCGCGCTGTCCAATCCTCGCACCTATGTCGTTTGCACTTTTAGCGCAAATTGCAAATGTAAAATTCTATAAATGCCATTGGAAATATTGTCCAAATTCTTCAAACCGTGTTGAGTATTGACAACTTTCGCGACCAACGGGTTCGCCGACATATTTTATCCGAGCTAAAGGAAATGTAAACATAAACGTTCGCCGATAAACAAAACATTTCGTCCAACATTGTTTGTCAAACGAGGAATATTGACTCTAGACCCAGTAGTCATTTGCCACTGGGCTATTAACTATAGGGAGTAGGCTATACGCTTATTGTAAACGTGTGGGGATGAACGTACTAAGATAAAGCAAAACTAAAATTAGTAAATAAAAATAAATAAAATAAAACACATGAAATAATGTATAGCATATATACATACAAAAATTATAGCATATGTACAGTACATACAAAAAAATAATTTTCGAAACATCACACAATGTACATACAAATAAATTTGTACTTCTGCTGAAATTTATTGTAGGTTCTTACTCCTTTTTTATTAAAACCCTTGGAAGTAGTTTATGGAAATTAACAGCTTTAAACTACTGTATTTAAAATAAAATAATTGAAATAATAAAATTCGATCTATTTACTGTAAAAAGGGATTGGTTATTGATTGGGATACATTTATCTATTTACTTTGACCACATTTCAGAGTCAGTTTCTGAACGTTAGTTTAACAACATAACCTTCGTCACGAACCGTTAGTTTGCCACGTTACGACTGACATATGTCTACTTTTGACGCAGTCACCAGAAGATCGTTGAGTTATTTATGTACTTTTTTTACTGGATGTGTTGGTTTCAATCATTACAAATTTTATTATTATTTTAATTGCTTCATTTTAAACGTTTATTATTATTATTAGTCCATTCAACATGTAGATTTATGAATTTGTACATTTTTTATATTTGTTTGTGAAACGACAAATGGTATTTCGCGTAAAATACATACATACACACAGTGGGCAGGAAATTGTTTTATTGAAAATTCTAACTCTATGCGTACCGCACGGACATTATTTAAAAACAGACAGCTCAATCGCCACTAAAACAGTATCCATCAATGCATATGGTAAATTCAGTTGCTGTTCATTCTTTTATTACTTCACAGATAACTTCAATCAACTTAACTTGAATCACAAGAACTTGAATCAGCTATAACTATTCATAAAATCTACCTCGAAAGTTTCAAGTCAATCTGAGACTATATTCCCATGCATACGTTACGATTTTGCGCATGCACAAGCCAAACGCGCTACTCGCAAAAGTTTATTACAGTTCTTTTTATAAACAAAAGTACATAACTAAACACCAGTAGCCTATTTTAAACGATCATCCCCGCAACACATCTATGAATTTGAAAGTTAAAAGATAGTAAGTTATGCTCAAAGCAAATTTTTCATGTTAAATTCACAACAATGATAGTTGAATGAGTAATGGGTTTTATTAAAAATTTGGAATCAATTAAATTTTGTAATAGGTATACTTACTGTAAACATTATTTTTCCTGAATATAATGGACTCGATTATAATGCAATCGTAGTTGACAAGTTGCTCTGTTGGTAAGCATCAGAGTAGGTTGCTGCTGTTAGGCCTATCTATACCTGTCTATTGTTGAACTGAAAATAAACTTATTACGCCGACTAACTAATCGTATTCTGATTAGTTATAAAGAGAATGGTTATAGGCTAAATAAACCATTTTAGGATTTTACTGTTACTTTATAGATATGTTAAGTTACTTATAGGCCAATAGGCCTAATAATGTAATTTTATTTGATTAAATCAAGCATCTTAGTTTGTTAATATTTGTCCCAAAAGCACGAAGTTGGATTTTATTTTTGCAACAATTTGTGTCCATTGTGTCATACACAATTAAAATATCAATTTCTTACTATAAATTAATTAATTTATAGTAGAAAACGTTATTTGACTGCTAACGATAAACTGTTTTCCGAGCGCCCTAACCAGGACGTATAGAAACGGCTGTTAACAAAAGAGATAATTATAAAATTAAAATCCATCAGGGTCGAATCGCAGAAGAGTCATACAGTAAAATTTAAAAAGACATTGGAAATCACGGAAAACGTCATACTCCTTCTTATAGACAGTTCATCCTAAATTCACCTGAGTTCGATTACTCAGAGGTGCAGTAGTTCAAACGAATTCAACATGCATTTTATAGGCAAAACCTTGAGTTTCTGAATAACCTATGCATCCCCGGTAACTCTCATATCTACAAGGTCTGCGCCAGAATTGTATCTTACTGAAACTAAAAATTAGTTGACAATCTGCAACTCTCTCAAGATATAGTTAGAAAGATACACTTTGGTGTACAGTATAAGCAGCTTTAGAGAAAATATCCACACATATATTATACCTCCGGAACTCGAGCAGTTCAAGGTCTCGTCCACTTCCATGAATGGAGTTACGCAACTGTCCATTAGTGAAACCCGAGCGACCGAGAAGCCTCGCTCCCATCAGTCCCGGGCCACAGTACGAGTGCCTATAAAAGAAATCCTCCGGGGTTTTAAAAATGCATATCTTAATTACTTCATTGCAAAATGTTAGTTTCTCTAAAACGAATAGCTCATCAACTTTTACTCATACAAATTGGGAATATTTTTATCAAATGTTGGCACCGCTGCAAAGCATTGATCTTGAAATTATGTAGTTGAGGCCAGTGCCGTATTCCAAAAGGCTTGCTCTATTATGATATGTTAGAGGATTATGTTTATCCTCATTAGAAGTATTTAGTCCTCTTCCAACATGATTGGAGGCACCACTAGCGAAGTGAGCCGGGAATATTCCCAGTGGGAAGGAACAATAATATCTATAAGTTGTGAGAGAGGATGATTAATTAAAAGGAGAGGAAAAAGGGGCGGGTAAGAAATGGTAGAGGGTTTTAATGTGCAATTTGTTTATTTTAACACCTATTAGTTGGCATGGAATTCACCGGACTGTATATTCGTCCGTCGAAAAATATACCTTTAATTCTTAGGGGAGAGTAGGGTAATCGTGCGCGGCGGGTAAAGGTGCGCATCGTAGTTTCTTATGAATGAAATAAGTTAAAAATCTCCAGTATGTGCTGCAGCCTGGCGGGGGACTCAACAACTAATACCCGACCTCGTGGTTTTCGATACTGAAATTTTTGAGGTTATAAGAGGCCAAAATCTAAAAGTCGTGTGTGTCATGTTATTTTTGCGCCTCAGAAAATAGTAAGGTTAGGGCAGATCTTTAGATAACTTAATACATATTTAATATTACAATTAATGGTAGTCTTTGCTTTATCGTTTGAACCAATTAATTTATGGTTTCATCCCTTCTTAAGATAGTGAGAAAATAAAATACTCTCGAATGCAATATCGGGTAATGGTGCGCGGCAGTGGGCACCATGTATTCATAGGTAAGAAAAAAATTACTTCCCCTTTTCACATTCTTGTTTACAGATGCTCATAAACAGTTCGTCCTGGAGTCATGCAGACAGCTCAGGTGCAGACACAGCAAAAAATTAGCCTACGTGTGTTAATTTTGCATTAACCCTTGAACAATTTTGTAATTTTAATCAAAACTTTTGTTAAGTGTATTGTAAAGCTCAAAGAAAGTATTGTTTAGCTTTAAGACATTCCATATGTTATATTGATATTGAATTTATATTAATGAAACACATTTATTTTAACTATTTCAACCCATACGTTCCTGCGCACCATTACCCACCCCGATGCGCACAATTACCCGATGGGTAGGGAAATCGTGCGCAAGTGCATATTCTTATATAATGGTGTATATTTAATCAATGTTAATATATATGATAATGATAATTTTTTATAAGAAACTACATTAAATACCAAAGAGTTTGACACATTTATTGGTAATTTTTGCCCGCATATTTTCTGGGAAGAATTTTTTTCCCTTAGGTGCGCACCATTACCCTTCTTTCCCCTATTATAACTTACACCGCAAATCATTGACCTACCTATTCTTCAACTTGAGGTTTCTTTTATGATTAATTTTTGATATTTAAAGCTGCGTCCACCCTTGATAATCATCACAGGTCCACATGTTTGCTGTACGTTATTTCGTTCATTGAAACTACAGTAGAGTTCCTCAAATCTTAGAGAACATGGGACTTTGCCGGCGACCAACAAAATAAACAGGACATAATTCATTAATTTTTAACGAAATTCACCTCAAAATAGGAACAAATAAATTCAGGAATCATTTTAAGCCACAATATCCATATAAAAAATCTAAACTCAGCAGCTCGGTTAGATAATTACAATCGGGCAGTAGTACAGCAAGAGTTAGTAATAATTTTCTTAAGCCGCAGTGAAGCGCGCGTGTGTTCCACTTGCCCCACGGTTTCGGGCCCATTTCAAAACAGGACACTTGCCCCACGGGGTTAACAGTCAGAAAAAATGACCGCTAAGAACAGGACACTTGCCCCACCAGAAGAGAGGGCGGTTCAGCCCCTCCCCCAACGGCCTGCTGCTCTCTCGCCTCTCTCGCTCTCTCTCTCCCTCACTCAAAATAAAAAATTATAAAAGCCTCAACGTTAATATTTACTATACTATTTCATAGTAGCAGCCATGTAACTGATTTCTTTTGTCCAAACAGTATATTATTACAAGGCTTCATTGTGTAATTAAATTATGGTATTTAATTAGAATAAAGATAATCTGGGCAAATTATCATTAGTTAATATAATATCATTCTCGTGTGATTTTAAATTAATGTTCCATTTTCTATTTAATTACAGTAAACAGTATGCAATATTCCAAAGAAAAAACTAGTAGACATTAAGCATTCTTGTGTTTTATACTAAATATACCACCAAGCCGGAGAATACGATAACTCTAGGAGTAGGCCTACTTTTTTACCATCACAGCTCTCATTCTCGCGCCACGGAAAGAGGGTTACTTTAACTTACAGTTTTATGGGAGAAACTGTTTTGCACGCTCTCTTATTTTGATGTTAGCATTTTGTATTTCTTTTAAAACTCGCATACGTTATTTATTATTGAATCTTGATATCGAATAACAAATGAATCTTTATTTAGGAATGTTAAGTGATCTATTCTGCTCAATTAGAGGGTCGCATGCAGTCGTAATGTGAGTAAGCGAAGCAGGGGGCTACAATACAATTCATACGGGACTATGATGACGTCACGCAACAGAGCATTCAGGCAACCACCAGCCAAGCCGAGTGAGGGAGTGAGAGAGCGAGAGAGGCGAGAGAGCAGCAGGCCGTTGGGGGAGGGGCTGTACCGCCCTCTCTTCTGGTGGGGCAAGTGACCTGTTCTTAGCGGTCATTTTTTCTGCCTGTTAACCCCGTGGGGCAAGTGTCCTGTTTTGAGATGGGCCCGAAACCGTGGGGCAAAATGGATACACCCGTGAAGCGCAAGGCGGGGCGCCGGAATTCTACCCCCAGGAAAAGTACCCCCATGAAAAAACGCTACGTCATTTTGACGTCACAGGTATGGGGGTAGTTTTCCGGCCGCGAACTTTTGAAGAGAATACATTATACTCTACATCAATCATTGGTTACGCACTTTAATAATTTATTTCTATAATGAACAATTTAAGCAATGATTTGTAAGTTTACTAGGGGTGGAAAACTACCCCCGGAATTCTACCCCCGGAATACTACCCCCAGTAAAACTACCCCCGACAAAACTACCCCCGGATTTCTACCCCCGGAATACTACCCCCAGGAAATCTACCCCCGGAATTCTACCCCCGGAATACTACCCCCAGCAAATCTACCCCCAGGAAAACTACCCCCGGAATTCTACCCCCAGCAAAACTACCCCCAATGGACTAGACCGGGAATCCTACACCCACGAAAGTACTTCCACGTACACAATTCCACAAGTATTTAACAATTGTTATTTTATGTACGTGTTCTGGTATTAAAAACATTTCTATTATAAAATAATAATATGTTAAATTTACATTAATACAAACTTGCCCTTCGGGTGATCTCGTTCTCTACCCTCACTCGCCGTCAAGTTCTATAATAGGCCTATGCTTTAGTTTTATATTACCAATCCTCCCTTAATCCTTTACACTTTACAGGCTTTTAGCTGTGTGTTTTTGAAAATGCTTTTTTTTGAGTGAAAATGTAATTGTGGGTGATGGTGAGTTAATGTTATTGGTTTAACCAATATAATATGTTATATTTTACATAACAATATAATAAATTAATAGTATTATTATCTAAGGTATTTTTTTTTTTTTTTTTATAAATTGTTTGGAAAAATGTGTATGCAGCAATTTATAAAAGAAAGCAGAAATTTCCTTCAAAGTTCATTCATGTTCAAGTGTTACATAATATTTATTAGATGACAATGTAGGCCCTATGTGCTTCAAACCTGAAAGTTAAATAGAGAAAAATCGGAATAATAATATTCACAATAATCTGAAGGAATTTTGTTCACTCTGATCACTCGCCTCCGAGATGGACAAGATCTTTACTCAGCAAAGATAAAAGTAAAAGTCTATTACTTTTACTATTAAAAGTTTTACTATTAAAAGTCTATTACAGCAAGGCAGTAAAAGTCTATTACCGTATTACTGGTTGTACTAGATATATTGAGTTATATACTTTTCAGACTATCTAGATTTACAAAACGTGAGTTAAGTTACATAAGCATAAAGTGTATGCTATTCTATACTGTAATACGAGTAAGTTATATATTTGTATGTGCGTATGTTTGCACACGGATCTCAAAAACAGCTAAAACCATTTTCTTCCAACATTGCAGATAACATAGTTTTGGGATGAATTTAATATAAATACAGGTCTCTATGCCAGAAAAATCTTATTTCTTTACAATCACCAATTCAAATTTAAAAAATTTTAACATTAGTCTTATGGAGTTAAAAAAAAACAAAAAAAATTATAATGAAAACAGTAGACTCATCTGTCAAAGTGCAGAATAGGCCTATGTGTTCCAGTATAAACATGTAGGCTAGTTTTGCATGGCAGACAATTACTAAATTATTAAATGGTACTATTTTATGATGAAAATAATCTATATTTTTTTTTCAATCGTACTTCATACTGCTGATTATGAATAAGAATAAAAGTAATGTAAAAGTAATTTGTAGAATTACATTTGAATTTAAAAACAAAAGCATTAGAAAGAATAAAGCAAACACCAGCTAACTAAATAATTAGAATCCACGTGTTACACATTCAACATGTGTTTTAACAAATATACAAAATATAATAAAATAATTTATTATATAGTACTTTTATAATTTGAAAAAAATACTACTATTGGGTAGTTTTTTATAATTTACACGAGACCCGTAGGCCTACATTGAAACAGTCTGAAAGCACAGAAAAAGGAAGCTGAAAGGCGAGTGAGTGGAGCGAACGAGCTCGTCTTGAACAAGAAATAAGCCTTTTTGCACCGGGCTGTCTATAAATGATATTACCATATTTCATCTATGATATTACTATAAAAAATATTACTGTTTAAGTTTACCGAGCTAATGCTTGGCCCCCAGGTGCTGAAAATTATAAACCTAATATCAAAGTATATCATGGTACGGTAATGTATATATTTTATTTGATGTCAATAAAACCATACAGCTAAAAGCCTGTAAAGGATTGAGGAAAAATTGGTTTAAAACTAAAGCATAGGCCTATTATAGAACTTGACGGCGAGTGAGGGTAGAGAACGAGATCACCCGAAGGGCAAGTTTGTATTAATATAAACTTAACATTTCTATTATTTTATAATAGAAATGTTTTAAATAGCAGAACACGTACATAAAATAACAATTGTTAAATACTTAAGGAATTGTGTACGTGGAAGTACTTTCGCGGGTAGAGGATTCCCGGTCTAGTCCATTGGGGGTAGTTTTGCTGGGGGTAGAATTCCGGGGGTAGTTTTCCTGGGGGTAGTTTTGCTGGGGGTAGTTTTGCTGGGGGTAGAATTCCGGGGGTAGTTTTCCGGGGGTAGTATTCCGGGTCTAGTCCATTGGGGGTAGTTTTGCTGGGGGTAGTATTCCGGGGGTAGAATTCCGGGGGTAGAAATACGGCTGGTGTTTGGTTTGCTATAATGTTAATTTAGAGCAACCAAATTAAATAATAATGTATTTATAAAACTGGGGGTACTTTTCCGGCCGCGAGCCAAAACTCCATGCCACTTTAAGCTCCGCCCCTCGTGACGTCAAAATGACGTAGCGTTTTTTCATGGGGGTACTTTTCCTGGGGGTAGAATTCCGCTACCCCCGCAAGGCATCGACGATGGGAGTTATTCTCAGCTCAGACGTGACATTGCAGTGTCATGAATGAAACGAAACTGTGCCACTTCACATGGAAGTAATAATAAGATATTGTTATAAAAAAAATCACCATTAGCAAAGCCTTTTTCATAGAACCTTACTAGTGTAAATGGCACATGATAAAATTGTATTTGATAACTCTCATTGAATAATAAACTAGTAGAAAATAATAAAAAATTTTAACAACCAGTGGTGAACTTAATGTGGGGTCACACATACTTGATTGGTTTTATGAAAAATGACGAAAAAATATCTATAGCCAAATTCCTTTTGAAATTTTTACATCAGTGTATTCAAAAAGCCAACTGTGCGATTTTTGTACTATGTCCCTTCAAGTTCAGTATTTTTAGAAAAAAATTGTAGCTAAACTTACAACTGTAGAAAAATCAGAATCTCAAATTTTACACTCCAAAGGAAGCAATAAATTTGTAAATAAACATTGTTTAATTAAAAACTACTTTTGGTGAAACAACAGGTTAACCCTCAACAACAGGTCTTCAACAGGTGGTGAAGATTGTAAATAATATCAAGTTTTAGAAATTAAACAATTTTACATTGGTCTTACAAGTTGCTATGGTGATAACAGAAGACCTGAAAAAATCAACCTATATGTGTTTATACTTGATTGTTTATTTTAAATGTTTTTTTATCAAATAATTGTTTGAATAATAATAATGTACCCCAATTTATATAGTTTATCAGTGTGCACTGATATTGTTTGCTTACTTACAACACTGAAATGAAAAATATTTTGAAAACTGTTTGATAAAACCAGCTCACTAGCCTTGATATTACTTGGAATACAATATACAAGTTGTCTGCTGACTTTGGCAATAGGATAAACTTTACAAAGATTACATGAACAGGCTAGTTTACTGTCTTGTATCGATAGGTAGCTCACAGAAGATTTTTAAATAGTTTTTAAACCCGGCTCTCATGCTGTCAATAAACCAGACATTAATTCATCTTGTGAATATTTTAGCTCAATCCTGTTTTGTGTCAGGTGTCTCGACTTAGGGAGTTACGTTTCACTTTGCTTGGGCGGGGCTTTCTTTTATAACCATATTTAATAGATTAAGGTAATGAGAAAAACTCCTTATTATTTGCTTGCAAAAAATTTTACTTCCATATTGTGATGATAAGTTACTATTTTATAAACTTAAATAGTGTCCCGATTTTGTAAATAAAATGAAAGTTTATAAAATAATCGCTTGTTGTAACAAGATGTTCTATTGTCTCAATGTTCTATATGTGACTTTATCCTCCTGTCTTAATTTAGAAAGATTAAAAAAATAGTTACAACTGAATGAAGTTGCATAGTATTATCCATAGTATTTGCTAATTTTTTGACTGCTATTCAAAACTATAAACAATCCGTTATAATTTAACAATTTTTGTTCCAGTGACATCTACTGTTACGGATCTTTACTCCACGTTGTCCAAATGGCTTCGATATACCATGACTCCAAGACCTTCGTAGACATGAAGATGAAATACAATGCAAACGAGACTCAGAGACTGTTTGAAGAAATGATGAAGAGGACAGACCAGAGGCCGACCAAACTGGACGTGGAGATCTTTGTGAACGAAACTTTTGATCCGGCGGGAAGTGAGTTTGAGGACTGGACGCCGACTGATTGGATCCAGGAGCCAAGGTTTCTGGAGAAAATTCTGGACCCAGACCTGCGAAACTGGGGCAGTCAGTTAAATGTGCTGTGGACTATTTTAGGACGTAAAATGAAAGACGATGTACGAATCAATCATGACCATTATTCTATTATTTATGTTCCCCATCCAGTTATAGTGCCGGGAGGACGGTTTAGGGAGTTTTACTACTGGGACTCGTACTGGATTATCCGAGGTCTGCTGTTATCAGAGATGTATCAGACTGTTAAGGGAATGTTGTCCAACTTCCTGTCCATCGTTGACACGTACGGGTTCATCCCCAACGGAGGAAGAGTCTACTATGCCATGAGGTCCCAGCCTCCGCTTCTCATCCCGATGGTAAAAAGTTACATCGATGTTACGAAAGATTACGATTTCCTCAAGTCCAGCATACATATACTAGAAAAAGAATTCCAGTTCTGGCTGAATAACCATACTGTCGAAGTGGAGAAAGACGGTAGAATGTATACACTTGCGAGATATAAGGATGCTTCTCAGGGTCCAAGACCGGAATCCTATAGGTGAGTTTTGTATTTTTCATTTTTGTACTGAATCTATTTGATCTAAAAACAGCCATTGATTAATTAAAAATTTGCGATGGTTGAACTTGATTTAACTATCTGAAAGCAAAGATATATTTCCTAATTTTGTTTTTGATAAAAGTAAAATGGTTCACCCACTTAAGGCATTGATCAAAGAGCACTTTTAATTTGATATAAAATAAGAATTTATTGGTCATTAGTTCTGTAATCTGGTTTGAACAGATTTACAATATTCAGCTCCTATATATATATATTTTATTTTTCAAAGTATACGATAACATCCAAAACACTTCAATAAAAGAATGAACTTCCATTTGAGAGAAGGAAGGTTTATCGATAAATTATAGATTGAGATAAATAAGTTAATTTATAAATACACAGTACCATACCTGTTCTAATTTGGTAACTAGCTGAAATTTGTCTGATGTGTATTTCCAGAGAAGATATCCTCAGTGCAGAAATTTTCAAGTCAGACGAGGAGAAAGAGAGTTACTACCGAGAGCTGAAGACAGCAGCGGAGTCGGGATGGGACTTCAGCAGTCGGTGGTTCATTACCAACGGGACCAACAAGGGTATGCCTGAGCTACGGCTGGACAACATAACGTAACGCTTCATTTATTTTGGTGGCAAATCCAGAAATTATTGACAATTAGAGAAATGGAACTTTGGAAAAAGCCTGAATTTTTTTGGGGGGGGGGAGTTGAAGCGTTCTGAGTGTCCCCCTGGTAATCGCCCTGCTCCTTTTGCCTCATCCAAAATTGGATTACTAAACAACCAACTCACAAAAAATTCCTAACTTTAAACATGTTTGTTTTTATTTATTTTTAAAGTATTTTAAAATATTTTAAATCAAAGGTGTTCTTACTTACTTACTTACTTACTTCTTACTTCCTCTTCACCGCCACTGTCCTTAGAGACGGGGGGCTTGTCATAGGATTACACAGAGTTAAATAACTCAGGTCAGGTTAGGTTAGGGTCTGTTGCTAGGTTATAATATTCTTGGATGGTATAGAGAGGATTGTCTACCAGGAAATGTTTAAGTGAAGATTTAAATTTGTTTGAATTCAAATTTCAGTTCTAAAAATTATGAAAAGGAGAAATAAAAATAAAAATTAAAAAAGGGGAAGAAATACAATGGTTTTGTCAATATAATTAGTTGAATTTATGTTGTGATATATTGTTTGTTTGTTATTAAAAGGTTTTATTATAAAGAGACCACTTCTACTCTTTTAACATATATTATACAACAACTAATATAACTAATTTATGATAACACTTAACATCTTATAAGTGAGGCCTTCTAATATTTAGATTTTTTATTTTTTTCATTTTAAATGTAAAATAATATATTTATTACTGGGATTATTTTCCATCCATAAGTTAAAGACTAAATTTGAATTTTCAGTAATATACTAATAACATATATTTTAGGTAATTTATTATTGTAGAATGTTGAGTCAATATGTTTAAAATAGTGATTTCAAATTATTGGTGAATTCTTTACAACTGTGTTACCCAGCATCACTATGATCTCATGTAAACGACTCTTTTGTTACAGGTAACCTAACAAATCTGAAAACATCGTACATCATCCCCGTGGACCTCAACGCCATTCTCTACTGGGACGCCACCATCATGTCCGAGTTCTTTAAAGAACTGGGAGATGCTGAAAAGTCAGTGAAGTTCGCCAAAATCGCTTCGGATTGGCTAGAAGCTGTCACACAAGTCCTGTGGCACGACGAAATAGGTGTTTGGTTAGATTACGATATTTTAAACCATATCAAAAGGGACTACTTCTATCCGACGAACATATCACCTCTGTGGACTATGTGTTATAATAGGGAAAATACGAGTCACTATGTGTCGAAAGTGATGAAGTATTTAGAAAAGACGCAGATAATGGTGAATCACGGGGGGATTCCGACGACGCTGGAACACACTGGAGAGCAGTGGGACTACCCGAACGCTTGGCCGCCGCTGCAGTACATCATGATCATGGGGCTGGAGCAGACGGGCGATTCGTGGGCACAAGACCTCGCCTTCGAGATGACCGAGAAGTGGGTGAGATCCAACTACAAGGCCTACAACGAGACGCACGGCATGTACGAGAAGGTGGGTCATTAGTCACTCTAGGTAGTCTATCAGGGTCAGTTATAGGCTCCACCCATTAATTTAGGTTTATACGGTGATAGGCAATGACATTTGAAAAAATCACCGTAAATTATTTAATTCTGTTAACAGTTTTGGGCGGATTTTAGGTATTTTGGTTTTGACGATAGTGTCCTCCAGAAGGCGGCAATGTCGGCAAATTGAAATAAAAGTGCACCACTGGTTTGGTTTGATTAGATTAGTTCAGATTAGCACTGATTAGTCAATATCGGTTACATTGTCTTTGTTTGCTCATATTAAAAGTAAAATCACATTAAAATACCTAACACGCACCCACTCTCTTTCCCCTACAGCTTAAACTAACTAATTATGAACAGCATAGTCTAGTAGAGACAGGGCAATACTAACGGTGAGCACCTGAAATTTAATGACCTTAGTAGCAGGAAATCAGACAAATTGTTGCCTAACAAGCAATAACGAAGATAACAAAAACAAGAATTGCACACACACACACACACACACACACACATATATATATACGGTATATACTTACCAGGCCTATTTAAAGATGGTGGTACTTATAATTGACTTATTGGTCTTAAAACAGCCGTGAAGTGATTCTGTTTCGACATTCAAAAAGAATCTTCTAGTAATGATGCAATCAGCTGTCACATTGTTGCTACTATTTACTATATTACTTTTGTCCAACCTAACACTAACACAAACTAAACTATAGTTATTTGTGTACTAAGGGATTCTGGGGGAAAATATTGCATCCTGTGCCATAGGCTAATGCAACATTTTTCTTGAGGGAAACAATGAACTGTACTTCCGTAATACTCACAATTCCCCTCCCCAACACCCCCCCCCCCTCAATAAAAAAAAAAAAAAAAAAAAACTAAATAACTAACCATCTCATCTTTATCCATTGTGTTGGTTATTTAATCTCAAAACTTTACAAAAGCTTTATCCCTCTATTACAAGAATTAGAGTTTGACTTTACATAGAAGGTGGAGGAAATTTTATTGATTGAATCTCCTAATTGTTTGAAATAGCATGGAAGAGATAAAAGCCATGTTTCAAGAAAACTTTTGGTAGATAAATAAAATTATGGTTATATGAAGTAGGTGGTGCATTGTGCTATTCAAGGATATATAGTTCATCATTGGGCCTAAAAGTGGCTTTTCGATCCCCCCTCATTTTTTTACCTCGGCTTTGCCTTGGAAACGTAAGCTCTTACTTCTACTTTTATGCTAAAAGTTTCACTTTTGGTCCTAGTGATGAAATAAAAACCATTTATTCAGTTATTAGATGAATCATCAGTTTTGCGATAAAGGAAAATTAGAAAATTTTTTAGAACTTTTTTTCTTTAACCATAGTTGTTTTATTTGCTAGTTTATCTATCTGTCATGCGTGCATTTTTTATTTTTGTGTCTATTTAGACATCCTCTAGATTTTTTCTTGGTTCACTTTAAGTAAAATAAAGTAAAATAAAATAAAATATTTAGATGATTTCTATTAGGTAAGGTGACTTTTCTTGATTATGTCAAACAATCATACTGATTATAACGACTCTTTCCCAAGCCACACGTTTCTGCCCATTTGGGGAAATTATTTCCTGTCTATTCTTTTGGAAATTGTATTGTTTGTGTATTTTCTTTTTCTCAAAATAAAAAGTTTCATTTATTCATTCAATGGTAAAAAGTTACCTGATGATAAATTGTTGAACCAAAAGGTTTTACTTTCTTTAAATTTAAAACTTAAGATATTTTATCAAAGGAGTCCTCCACTTGTAATGTAGGCTTTCACTGATATATCGATACAAGGAAAAAACATTGTCTGTGCAGTTCTTCATTAGCCAATATAGGTAATGGTTGTCCTGTAAAATCTATAACTATGTTCTAAATATGGTGGCAGCTTGGTCCTGAAATAAACCCTGCCCAAGGTTTGTGAAACCCCTACGCATGGGAGATTTGGACGTTGACCCTAGAAGAGTTAGTTAATTATTCCTAACATTTTGTGGTATGACAGTATGACGCCACGGTGCCCGGGGGACACGGAGGGGGTGGTGAGTACGACGTCCAAGTCGGCTTCGGCTGGACCAACGGTGTCATCATGGAGCTGCTGGAGCACTACGGCAGCCGACTGACAGCCGAGGAGCGCTTCACTGCGATCAGTGCGGCCAGCATAGAGGGCCCAGTCGACAACGGCGCGACCGTACTGGGGGGTGTTGTCACCGCGCTGCTAGCCCTCATCGCAACCCTAGCAGCTGGCTGTATAGGGTGAGGTAGGTGTCTTGACTTTCCATTACATTTGTTAGTCTTGTTAGTCAACCGGATTACTTTAGTTAAATAAAATTGTTTAAATCCCTCAACTGTTTAGTAATCCTTTTGTAGTTTGCACTATTGCAGTTTCGATTCGCAGGAAATCTTCATCAGGTTGGTTACAGAGTGAAAATTTCATTCCAAGTGAATTCGTCAAGGAATTAAGACACAATATAAAAATGTTCAACACACACACAATGATACAGTCACAGACAAAAAAAAAAAACCATTTTCGAACAGTTAATAAACATTTTTGTACACCGGTAGCAGTTTCGGCTACAACCAACTCATCGCTTGTGTAGCTGTTGTACATTCCGTGTTGCCTCTACCGATATAAGAAATCTGTATTGACTGTTCAATAACTAGGGGTCTGCAAGGCTCCAAAATGTTTGAGTCATTTCGTTCCAACAGTCGGCCCGAGAGTTTGGGTTTTGCTGGGGATCTTTACGAGCCAAATTTGGGTTGGCTCAGAATTATAAATTTTTTATTTATCAAGATAACACCACATAAGACATACTGTCTAGCCAGGCCTGGGCCAGGTCCGGGAAATGTGTAGCTCTGGATTAGCTTGTGATTTAGGTCCTTTTTCTCATTTAAGTTCAATTACAAATGAGCAATCAAATTTAGACTGAAACAATTCTAGAGTCATTTTTACAACTATTGGCGTTAATAATTAATTATTGTTTTTCCTTACAAGTTTGAAGGTAAACAATTTTTTTGACTTTTTGGAATTTTGTTGTTGTTGAAATTTTGCTCTGAATACGGAATTCCCGCCCGGCGGCAACTTTCTTTGAAGATGGTATTGAAAACCTTGTCCGCAGATATGACAAACGTCTCAATTTCTTTGGTGATTATGTTGAAAAGTAACCTTAAGTGTACCAATCTTTGGTACTAAAATTATTGTTTTACATGAATATGCCTTTTATTTATAGCCCATCGGAGTTTGGAAAAAAAACGGCCCTCGTATATTTATAGTACCTGTTATGTCAAGTTCATTTATGATTAATATGAGCAATTTGTGAGTATTATGCACTGGGTATAACAGGTACTCTAAACCAAATTTTAATATCAGATTCTAGAACTAAAACTCCATTATTATCAATGAATTTAACCTGTTCCTCATCAGGGGTTGTCCCTCCGAAATTGCCCTTTAAAAACTAAATTGACACTGATACAACTCTACTTTTAAATGTTTTACTCCAGATTTTTCTTCAGTGTGTTTTAAAATGTTAATTTGTTTTTTTGTGTGTTTCAGATTTTTTACTGTTAGTTAGAGTTTTGTAAGAGTGATCCCGAAGTTAGCAGTTGCGCAGGTCAGATATAACAGTTGTGCTAAGTGTCCTGTTTGTGTGACATTAATAGATGTGAGTATGCGGCTTTACCCATATCCCATCCAATTTCTTCCTGTTGCATCGGTCATAACGTCTATATATTTATTCGTTTAGTTACCACATCTTCTAGTCAGTCAAGTTATTTCCTTGAAATTTTGTTATGTAAAGTGTTGATGGTTTTGTTATTTTTTGTGATATTTTAAAAAACTATTTCTGATTTAATTGGAATCAATTGTAACCAACAAATTTTTAACAAATGTATAGATTTTTTTTTTTACTTGTTCCTCTTATCTTCTAAGGACAAGGGAGTGAAATATCAAGAAAATAAGAAAAAATACATTAATAATTGAAAAGTATTTTTTTCAGTATTATCAGTTTAGCCAGGAAGAAATTCGATGGGCATACTGAGTCGTTTCCTGTGTAGCCTAGCTTACTATCTTCTGTTATTTAATGATTAATGAAAAGAACCAATAGTAAGCTCCAATGTTTCTTCATGACTGAGCACATAGTTCATAAAAAAAAAAAAAAAAAAAAAAAAAAACTCATAACCATGATTTATTAAGAAAATTGACCAATTTGATCTTTAATATTTTACTAAGTCAGACTACTAATGGGAAAAGTAGCTAGTGCAGTCCAAACTGTAATCTTAAATATCTTTTGGAAATCTTTCATCTCGTGTTTTGGTTTGACAAAAAAAGTATTGACATAATAATCGCTCCACTGGTAAAATGTTGAAGTTTTGACATGAATCGAGGTGGAGACTGTAAATATTATGTTCAGTCATGAAGAGCAAGTTGGGCAGGCTTCATAGCACTGGAGTGCCTCGATTGATACTAGTATGTTGTGTGATAAGTTGTTTAAGTCTTTCACTTGTTGTAATGTTGTTTATGTAATGTATGTATTGTACTGTTAGTTAGCTTGTGCTGGCACACTCTGCTAGTGATATTTTACCATCTGTGATAGCACTGAACACTGCGGTTCCCTCTTAGCTTCACAAACTTCTTGTATTTTTTTACACTGCAATCTTTTCTATTTATAATTTTCTATATACAATTATTCCTTGTATCTTTTCTAGAGGTTATCGCAGAACTTTTAAATTTGTTACATCAATTGGGGCTCGGCCATAGTCAGTTAAATATAAACACTAATTTGTAATAAGGAATATTTCAGGGCTGGAGGGTCACTAGTTTCTATAGGCCTACCCTGTAGGGTTTAACAAGGGTTGGTGCAAGTATACCATAGGTTTAAGGGATATCGAAAAATAGTAAAAGTTATATTTTGATTAATTTTCAACCAGTAACCTTTGCCCGGTTATGGATCCACAAAATGCTTGTTATACCTATGATGTTTCTATCAATCAGTAAATGCGGTTTCGGACTTTGCAAAACTACTACACTGCATGATGTTAACCACCATCCAGTTTTGGCTAACTGACTTTCTACTAACAGAATCCTGTCACTGTTCGAGACACACTTTTATGCTATGAAAATAGATAATGATTTAACATTTCAGTGTCTATAATTGTTCCAAAGTCATCTCGGCTGTGTCTTACTTGATTATCATATTGAGGGAACAAAATGTTCCAAATGAAGAATGGTATGTTTCAATTGTGTAATATTTTATCGTAGAAGGGAAGCTGAGGGGTTTTAAATAGAAATAAACGCAGGAGTATTTTTCAGTGTGATTTTGTCTCCTCTTTGTATAACAATTATATTTCAACAGTTTAGCCATCTGCAAGTCTTCCAATGTCTTATCACGTTTACGCGGCAAGGTGGCAAGCTTGTGAGGCGATTGCTGGCTGATTGTCGAGTTGCCTGTCCATGTGTGTGTTCCACCACTGTGTTATGGCCCCTAGATACTTTGTCTTTGTTATTTTGTTGTGCCAGTCAAACAATAAAACACACTCTTAAAGCAATTCAATAATAAGAAAAGAGATTCTAAAACTTAAATGTTATAAACATGAGAAGACTTGTATAATTTAAAAAAAGAAATGATCAATGATCTTAATTCTTCGTCACTTGAGAACCAATATGGCCTGAAATTTCAGAAATTTTATAGGTGGGGCAAAAAAACTGTTTAATTTAATGTACCTTAAAGGTATTTTAATATAATGCCATTTTAAGTAGATAAAGATGATAAGAATTGCATTTCTGTAGTTGAGAGTACAGATCCTATTAAATAAATTTACTAGGTGGTATTCGCTTGACAATAATTGTTATTAGGCTAAATTACATGATTGTCTATTATTATTTATTGATATTAAATACCCCCTAACTATAATGTAATAGTTTAACAGTAATGTCTTTCTCTAAATTAATCACTGAAATTGATCCACATGGTATAAAATTGTTTGTGCACGAGAGAAGCCAACACTAAAAGTATGTCACATGTATTTAAGCAGCACAACTTATACTACTCAAGTAAGCAACATTGTGTTTATCAATCATGACTATACCAAAGCATGGCTCAGACAACACATTAGGTGGTGTTGTGTCCAAGCAGTCTTCTTTGTGTCGATTGGCGGTTTCTTTTCAAAGCGTTGGCGCTGCTGATTTTTTTCAACCAAACCATGTCCTATAGTTGATACGGGAGATTCGGAAGAATGTGTTAGGACTCGATTGGGCTTAAATGTCTGTTAGGCGGTATTGCTTCTTAAATGAAGATATTCTGAATGTTCTAAATCATTTTACAGCACATGACACAACAAAAGATTGAAATATTAAACATTTTATTGTTTGTTTTGATCTATTATTGTATTGATAAAATAATACATTTATGCTATTTAAATGACTAACATACACTATAATTTTTACTTGACACAGTGTCGAAGATGTATGGCTATGGCCATGTATTGTATTTTAAACCACATTTCAGGAGTTGATCGGTTAACACTGGATTGCCCAGTGACATGGAAGTAACTCACTGTCCATACCTGCGTATTGATCAGTGGCATCGGTTGGTTAAAGTCAATATATTTATAATATCGTAATCTGTGATAATAATTTTTATAAAGAAATATTTCTTAGGGTTTTTTAAATATATTTGAATTGAGTAAAACAATATAATTAATGATTTTTATCTATGGTAGTTTTATCAGTGAACAATGTGTAAAATGTATTTATTTGCATACATTTATCACAATTTAATGCAGAAATAAATAGAGATACATCATTCATACTATTTTATTGAAATAATTTTCCCATAATATTTCTAGAGATTACGTACACTATATATTACCATCCCTGAAAATTCCTTCTTCCCGGCAACTAACTGTACAATATCCTGCAGGGAGATGGACCTAGCTTTAGTTTACCTATGCTAAGGCTTCCTCTTTCTTCCGAAACAATCAATATATTATCCATAATTTCTCTTGTTTATTTTTCTAGTCTCTTTAATGTATTGACTCATTGATAGTCTTCAATTTCAATATTGTTTCATAAGTTCACTGATCTTTTCAGTCTTTCATGAACTCACAGCTGTTGAACTCTACAGTTATTCATTAGTTTATGTTTCACAAGCTCCTGGATTTTCCTTGTGTCCTGTAAAGTCTAGATCGCCAGTGGCTAACTGGGTCAGTAGCTATTATTTATTTATTTTTATTATTGACATGTTGCCAATCTTTGAGTTGCCTATTGTGTTTGCTTTTACCGTTTTATGGCTCTAAAATAATTTGAATTTGTTATTCCTTATCATACATCAAACATAAAATGTCCTAAAGGCTATGGATAAACTTTACCAATGCTTCCATATGTTACAACATGTTCCCAATCAAGGGAATGCTTATTTTAGGTAGCACATACCTTTTTGTTATCCCTTCCGCCCAGGCATATAGGGAAACATAATTATAGTTTGGTGTATGTAAAAAAATCCAACTTTCCAAACCACAATGAAATCATGGATTACACCGAAGCTTGTGAAACATAAACTGATTGATAACATAGAGTTTGAGAGACTGTTGAAACTTTCTTCTAATATTAATGCATAAAGAAAATCCGTGTGCTATGTTTATTAGCTAAGATTTTGTTTGAAAAATTTTATCAGAGGTTTCGCTTTAGTTACCTAACTGTGAGTAAGTGAAAACTTTTACTTTTGAAGAAGTTTCCTTAAAATAATCATCTTATTCTAACCCTAGTTTTTTACCCTAGTTCCGAGGTTTTTCACAAGTTCTTAAAACTTAATAACGATTTTATTTCACATTATGTTTCTATTGCTGCAAACCAGTATAATTAATTGAAATCTTTATTATGTAGATACATAATCAATTTACATACTCAATTTATTAATATTATAACTTTTTCTAGAATGTTTCAAAAAATATTTCATATCTATTGAGCTTTAAAAAATTTTTATCAATTGGGTTTAGAACAATTTCATGATACAACAAAATTCAATTAAATATATTTGTAGCATTTTCTAAAACCAGTTATCTTTCCAGTGGAAACTCAACCATCCTCTAGAATTTTATTTCTATTGTAATAACAATTCATTAGTTGGTTTTGACCTCGGCTACGGATTAGATTAATTAGGATCTGAGCAATTTGACCTAACCTTTCTTAGAGCGCATTATACTTTTATTTGAAATGAAAATGACCATTTAAAAGGTTACAATAACTGCTTTTGTTGTCTATACCATCCATCACATAGGAGTTTTTCAACACTGGATTATATTTTACCACTGGAAATTTTTAAATTTTACCATCTGTGATTAAAAAGAAAAATTCACTTCAAACAATCATTATCATTTACTGAAACCATGTTGTCACTGGAAAGGCCCTGATTTCAGTGTGTGGTCATGGAAATCACCAAAAAGTCACAAACTTTCTTGTAAATTCATTGATGCTCACTGATATTGTATTTATTTGCTCGGTGATGTTGCATTGTTTAATTATTAATTGATTGTATGTTTTTTTAGCCCTTACGAAAGATTTTATATAATACACACAATAAATGCTAAGATTTCACAATGGAAAATCACAAAAGATCTCTGATTTTTCAAATATTCAACCTCGAAAGTTATGGAAAAGTTTATGAATTTTAAATCTTTAATAGATCCCCGTTTTCAAATGCAAGAGAAACAGGCATTTTCATAATTATTTTACAGGCATTTTTCTCTTCAACAACTTCGACCTAGGATTCTCATCCGAAAATTTGTGCGTTATGTTAATGCTTTTGCATGTTCTTTACTTTGTACATTGCTCACACTCGACACTGCTTTCGCATCGCTTCCTCATAATCATTCTCAATCATAATAATAAAAACCAAGGGTCAGTGTTCACTTAAGTAGTTATATTTATTTTAAGCACAAACGAATAGGTTATTTTTATGTTGTATTAAATAAACTAAGACAACCACGTAGCTTTATTTTATCTAATAAAAATGTTCTATTAAAAATTAAACTTATTTTATTTATTATGTCTATTTTATGAGGTTTTTACTATTAGGACATTCTTTATTTATGTTGTATTAATAATTTATCTTTTTATCACACACCCCATGATAATTCTTTGCTTTATCAATTTTCTTGACTTCGACAGTTGACAGTCGTAGTGGCAGTGCAAGTGTCACGCTTCATTTGCGTACCTGATGGTTACATTATTGTTTATTTATATTTGTTTATATTTAGATGTATTAGAATGAGATGGGGTTTGTATATTTGTTTAATTTAATTTAACTGTGTTGGATTAAAGTAGTTTATCCCTGTAGATGCTTTTACCTTTTTTATGTGGGTAATACATGATGAATGACAAATTAATTATTTCAAAGACTGACTTTCTAATGTCGATATAAAAAAGTTTCAGATAAAAAATTATGTTTTAAATTTTTTAGGTTACTCTTTAAGGTTTCTTAACTTTTTTAAAACTGTCTTGCATTTAATTTTTATAATCCAAACACTAAATCGATTAACTATAATTATTTACTTTTATTATTATTTTAAAATTTATGTTTAAAAGATTTATAACAAATAACATGTTAAGTTTGGGTAACAAAACTCAGATGGTCTCACAAGTACACTTAATTGTACCTTGTGCTTTTACGATTGGTTAGATTCCACAATTTGTATTTCCCCATATTGAGATTGAAACAAAAAATAACTACCCTAGATCACACGGGCGGTTTAAAAAACAAACACTTTCATCAGTTTTCAGGTGTCAGTTGGTTTTTTACAATTGGGATTTATAAATTCATTTGAACATAAAATAAGTAATAGCAATATTTTTTTTTAAATTATGGTGACATTTACTTCATAGTTTTTATTTCATTACTATTAAAAATTTTTTAATGACTAGTTTTGCTATTTTTCATTAACCTTTAAATATTACTTCTATCTTATTTAATTAATAATCTGATTACATTGATTTTTAAAATCTGTATTAGAAAAAAAATGCCGTAAACACAGTATTTATTGAACTAAATAATATTTAATAAAAAAATAAAGTTTTTTTTTTATAGATTTTGTGATCACAAAAGGTGACTGATGTTATTAATAATATTTTTTATTATATATTTAATTCTCTGTTTCCTAAAAAACTTAATTACTTTCCCAATAATTTTAAAGCTTGGTGGAATTGAAGGATGTGGTTTTTTAAGGTCTCTAAATATATTTGTAAAACTAAAATGCAATTTTAAAATTACTTTTGTATGCTGCTTAAAGAAATATTTAAATATATATTTTTAACCGCTTTCTTTTATTTTGGCTTTGATAATTTAAATTAATATCTCATCATAATAAGATAGTTTACTAAGATCTTTAGGTAATAAAGTTAACTAGTTTCAAAACAGTATCCTTTTCTTAGAAAAATTAAAGACAAATAATAATGTATTTTGAATCAAAATTCAAACAAGATTTGTTAATTCATAATAACCTAATATTCACAAAACCTTTGTGGGACTTGAGCATAGTAAAGCATTTTTAATTTCTTGAATAGTGAAATTCACTCTCATGATAATATCCCGAGCTTGAGAAAAAAAACTCTTAATACAATTTATTGACCCCCTGTTATTTCATGCTTTACATATATTTTTTTTTTTTAAATTATAGTTTTTACTTGTCTGCAAATAGTGACATTAATCTTGTGAATAATTAACAAATTGATAGCTACTTTAACAAAATTGTGTTTATATTAGACCATGTTATATGTGATTGTGTGCTATTTTGTTATGCATGTCACTCAATAAATCAAAATGTTCTATGTGATTCCACTAACAAATACAATAGTTATTTAATAATTGTCTCAACCATTTGTCTTTTAACTTGTTGTTCTAACAAGGTAGTATAACCTAGTTTATCTTGTTGATTGTTCTGTTTTGTTAGTTCTTTTTTCTCTCTGTCAACCTTGTGTTTTAGTCACCCAAATTTAAACCTTGCTAACATCATTTGTCACTAGTTTTTGTTTTTATACTTTATGTTTGTAATTACTGTAAAAAATGGCCATGAAAATATACAAGGAACAAAAATTTGTGTTGTACTTTTGAAATAACCAATGACCGAAGATCCTATTTCCTCTTGGCACATATCATGCATTGCACTTAAGCTAAGTATAGGCTTTTATGTTTAACCTTTTTTATTTTCCATCAGTTTAATAATAGAGTCAATAGTCATTTTCGTTTAGTTTAAACCAAGAAAGTAATATATATATATATATATATATATATATATATATATATATATATATATATATATATATGTATATATAACACTATTTTGTTTGCCCAACTGATAGTTTTCAGTTAATAAATTAGTAATGAAAATAATAATTTACATTGCAGTAGAGACCTGCTATTCAAAGAATTGCATAATTGGACACATTTTGTCTTAGAAATACATATATTTCTTATTACTTGAAAATAAAGGAAATCAAGAAGAAAATTGTGTCGTGTTATTGTACAGTGATCTTAGCCCTGTCATACCAGCTTTGAGGCACATTTTTGAAAACTTTCAATCCCCATTTTAACAGCTCATTCCATTTTTTTCTTGATAGTCAATGCTTTTGCAAATTGTGAGGGAGAAAGGGAAAAGGAACTCTTTGCAAAAATTTCAGTATGAACAATTAAGGTCAAAAATATAGATTTTCGGTTGTTTGCATTTTAATATGCTCTATTTTGTCCTTTACCAGTTTAAATAGATTAAAAAACACTTGTAATGAAATAAAACATTCAAAATAATTATTAAAGTAGTCAATGTCTAGCTTGAGAAAAGGTAACTCTTCGCGCTTATGGAGAAATAACATTGCCAAGAACAGGTCCCTTTTCAAAACCAATCCAAAAACTATGCTACACTTTGAAAACTGCACTCTGACGAATTCTATCGGCGGCGAGGTGAACTACCATGAGTTTATTGTAAACATAGAACATCTTTTAATAACTATAAACCAGAAAATGCCGCCAAGAGGTCGCTTTCGGCAGTTCTGCAATTTGTTAAGGAGAAATAGGATCGCGAAGAGGTCCCTTGTCTGAAACATCACTTGTCACGACATGCTTCGATAAAAACATAATATTCTTGAAAACTACTGTGAGTTAAGACAAAAATAGGTGTTCCCATTAAAGAAAACATTTAGACTTTTCTTTTGATACCAAAATCGTTTCTTAACTATGTGAGGGAGAAAGGAAAAAAGCACCTCTCCACGGCAAGTAGAAAATTTCAGTAGTTTTATTGATTGAGGTCAAAAATATTGATTTTCGGTTGTTTGCATTTTAATATGCATCATTTTGTCCTTTACCAGTTGAAATAGATTACAAAACACTTGTAATGGAATAAAACATTCAAAATAATGATTAACGTAGTCTATGTCTAGCTTGAGAAAAGGTACCTCTTCGCGCTTATGGAGAACAGGTCGCTTTTCAAAACCAATCAAAAAGCTCTGCTACACTTTGAAAACTGAACTCGTTACAAATTCTATTGGCGACGAGGTAAATTACTTCAAGTTTATTGTTATAATGTAGAACGTCTTTTAATAACTGAAATACAGAAAATGCCGCCAAGAGGTCGCTTTCAGCAGTTTTGCAAATCATTACGGAGAAATAACATTGGGCCACGAAGAGGTCCTTTTTCTGAAATATCACTTTTATCATGTTTTTATCGGACATGCTTCAACAAAAACATTATTTTCTTGAAAACTACAGTGAAGTAAGAAAAAATAGGTGTTCCCATTAAAGGAGACATTTTTAGAGCTTTCTTTTGGTACCAAAATCATTTCTTAAATATGAAAAATAAATGTTTTATGCTAATTTGAATTTTTATATAGATTTTTCTAAAAATGGCCTTTTGTTCCCACGTAATTTCAAAGTCCTATATCTTTGAAAAAAAAAAAAAAAAATCGTAAACTCGCGGACTTGTGCCAAATTGTTAGGAATTAAATGAGGAATTAAAAAATAGGAATAACTCAAAATCGAAAATTGCCGCAAACAGGTCCCTTTTTCCTTTTTGTCTCACATATGAAGAATAAATGTTTTATGCTAATTTGAATTTTTAAATTGTTTTTTCTCAAAATGGCCTTTCTTTCTCACGTAATTTCAAAGCGTTATATCATTAACGAAAAAAACCTTAGACTCATGGGACTTGCACTAAATTGTTAGGAATTAAATGAGGAATTAAAAAATAAGAATAACTCAAAATCGAAAATTGCTGCGAACGGGTCTCTTTTTCCTTCTCGTCTCACAATTAGATTGAGTGGAAAATTAAATATTTCTTGTAGCAGATATTTATGTAATCATTGAGAAAATAATAACCATTTGCTCTTTTAAAAACAAAAAAGGCACATTAGTGAAAAAACAGATTAAAACTACAAATTATTTTGGGGGGACATGCTCTCTTATGTGTGCCTTAATGGCTTCATTTAAAATTATTTAATGTTACCTCGAATATATTCCAAGAAAAGGTCTAAAAACATTCTGGTAAATCGTGGACTCTCTCCTTAGCTTTTTGTGTGTTCTCTCAAATACCTAGACTCTCTCAACCCTCCAGCGGGCGCCGAAATTTCTAAACCCCATCGAGCACAAGCGGAGGTTGCTTCGGCAATCTGAAAAAAACCAAAAGAATTATTATTATTTTTTTATATTTTCATATACACATATTTCTATATGTAATATGATTACTTTTCATGTATATTTACGCTCATAAAAAATTTGTGTTTCTAAAATATTTTATGTAGGTAATATTTTTATACAATATTGATATTTAATGAATATTCAAAGAATTAAGCTGCCGTGTTGTAAGAGATAATTAAAATAATATTAATTATAAATTAAATACCACATGATTATCATTTTAAAACTGTAAATTCTGTGATGATTAGCATGATTTTTAATATACACAGTGGCGGATTTACGAAGGTTGGGGCCTTAGTAGGCCCACTTTTCTGTGGGACCCCCCCCCCCATCAATTACTGAAGTATGATACTAAAATCATCAAATTAAGCTAAAATCGTCCTTAATTTTTTTCCTATGCTCTGGTGTGAGTAAAGTGTAATTGTATGTATACACTCTGATCTCTGAGAACGAGCTCGTCTTGAAAAGATGCTAGATTATCCGGGTATTAATTGGGGGTAGGGAAGGGGGCCCATATGCTTTATCATTGCTTATATCTATAGTCAATGGATCTATGCTATAACTGGAGTCACTAATCTCTGTTCAAACGCTTGTGAAAAGCGTGCCGCTGTATTTTAGGGATGTTGTCCGTTACGTTAGTCAAATTTCTGTTGGTGGGAGGCTATCAAAATAGTCAAGATGGCTATCCGTACTCAATTTTACCTAACTCAACTGTTTTCAATGTAGGTGCAATGGGGTCCTATTGATCTGAATTACTTTGGTACAAAAGTGTTGCTTTCATAGTTTTGATACTTTCACAAGATGGTAATGGTTGTAGAAAATCTTTAATTAAACTAACATTAATTTTAATATTGTCTAGATTTTGCGTTTTGATAGCGTCTCACCGATAGCAAACTGGCAACAAAAAAATATCAATGGGAAAACGGAGCACTTTTTTGACACCGAGAGCTAGGTGACTTCAATTAGTTTAAATAAAAAGCCCAAAGGGGCCGCCGCGCCCTTGCGCCGTCACTCACTGTTGCCACCAATATGGATTAACCTACAGGTAGCTCATGAGCACCCGAAAATGACATGGAAAACGGCAGACGCCACAATGACTTCACAGAAGTCTCTCTGCTGTGTTGTGAATTTACGTTTTTTTCAACTAAACCATTTTGCTAAAAAAATCAGGGCTTAAATGTTATGTTCATCTTTACCGTGCAAGTACATCCTTAAAAAATATATGTATATTATAGACTCTGTGCGGCCCCCCTGCAACCCGCGGCCCTAGGCCAGGGCCTAGTCGGCCTAGTGGTAAATCCGCCACTGAATATACAACCACGGTCTAGCCCTAAGGTAGGCGGTTGAAAGAAATATCTCCTCCATTAATTTGATTTCATTTTCCAGTTTAACTTTTGTATGTATGAATCTACACAAAAATATTTTAAGTGTGATTGCTTATGCTTATTGAGTACTGTGACAAACATAACTTCATTAATTTTTTATTATTTGAGGTTGTAAGAGTTTAAACCCTGAAGTCCTTATGGATGCAATACTATTTTTAAAGTAATTCTGCTGTGCTTCAATCCTATAGTAATGGGCAACAAGGAGTCAGAGCAAAATTTGATTTTGAGAGTGTAAATCTTAGCTTTTTATTGATAATACAAAAGCAGAAAAATGTGACCCTAAGATTACTGTATAAAACTGATAATATACTCATTTCAACTTAGCACTGTCAGTTCATGATAAAAATTTTAAATAATAACAAATATTAACAAATTTTTTTCTGTCAAACAATATTTTAATTAATACTTAACTATGCAGTAAACTCCCTCTAATCCGGCATCCTATGATCCGGCACGCTTGATAAACAGCACGACTTACAGAAATATTATTGATAGGTATAAAAAAAATGAGTGTTCATGTTCGTTTGAGATCTGAAGTCGTGAGTGAACAACACTGTGCTATACAAAGCACTTTGGAATGCGTGGAGGGGAGGCGAGTCGTATTCATCTGACATCGGGTGATATAGTATAGTTTTCATTTTAGTTTCATAATCAGTACGTCATTTTTCATTAAAGTATGTTATTAAATGTTTATACTGTAGGTTACAAAGTGGTTTAAAGAATAAATTTTATGTAGTTTTTTATCAAATTCATATATTTCTGACATTTGGAATATTTTTAAATGCAGCATGTATCAAGTCCCAAATTCGCCAGATTAGAGGAAGTTTACTGTAGTTACATTTTCATAACAAGTTTTGACAGACCATTTTATGTTGTCATAATCAGACCTTCTCAAAACTTTACTCCGTACCTGTAAACAGTAAGGAATTAAATCCGGGCTACGTTATAATTGTGGCTGCAGAGCGAGTTGGCTCTGGTCGACCCTCTCTGATATTTAATCTTTTAGAGGCTTTTACATGATTAATTATTTTTATTCTTTAATTATTCTTTCGCGAATAATATTTTTATTAAAAATCAGTCTTGTTATGCTCCATTGAAATCATTTTCAAAATAGACTCATCTTTAGAACCTTAATGATTACGTAACTAGTAGATTAATGAACATCATTGTTATAACCCCTTAAGCAAATATTTGATATATATTTCATTGATGGATAGGTCTCCAGTGGCCAATGGCCGAGGTAGAAAAAGAACGAAGCTAGATTACTCTCTCTTCCGGACCATCTGGAAAATCAAAGAAGCTGACACAAGGTAAGCTTTGAATGAAGAAAATTTTGGGAATGAACAAGAGAAGCTGGAAGTTTGGTGGTCAGGGTTTGCTCATATCTTGTAAATACATCAACATATAATCGCGCCGACTTAATTTGAAAATATATAAATAAGACACAGAAAATGTTTTTTGCCCAGAGAATGGTTATCATTGAGAAATGGTTTTATCCCAGGTTAGAGTTTGATCCTGGCTGCCGTCATTAGATCTGCGTTCCTCGACTAATAACTTGTGTTATAAAAAAAATACTGTTAATTATAGTTCATAGTTGAGTCACTTTGACCTTTTATTGTGCATTAAATCTTGTATCTTTGATTTTTTACTAAGTTTAGGATGTTGGCCTGATGGTTAAACCAATTTTTCGCACTCGGGCAATGAAATCATCATCGGAAAAATTTGAAAAAACCTAAAAAATTGGCATTTTTTACTTTTTTACAATTTTTGCCAAAAAGGGCTGGTTCACAAAAAAGTGTTTGAAGCATTTTTGTATCGCAAGAAATTCTCTACGATTTCAGACCACAATCATCTTCATAAATATGGTTTTATATGATTAGTAAATATGGTTTTATTTACTTCAATTCAAAATTTAGTATTTTTTGTTTTGTTTTTGGAAAAAACTTGATTTGAACAGTTTTAAATCAAGGAATATGCTATTACAGAAGCAGCTGTTGTCCAAAATTGTACTGAGACCATGACAAACTTTAATGTTGAGGTCTTTATATGCCAAAAACGTTAGATTCAATTGAAAGAGAGCTTTAATTTGATGTGCATATTGACCTATGCTAACATTTTCTGTAAGCTTTCTTCATAGTCCTTATGAGAGGACACCTCTATGGGTCCGTTCCCCTGAAAAGGTAAAAATAATACAAATACTCTAAAAGTATATTTTAATGGCTTATATACATGTACAAAGTTTCATTACTTAAACTAAATTAGTTAAACACTTATTGAGCCATTACAGGACTTTTTAACACCCTGTATAATCAAATATATAACAGTTTGTATATTGTATACTGTATTTTGTATATATGAAGGTAAACTATATTAGACAAAAACAGCGTTTTTGGCATCTAGAGACCTCAATGTAAAAGATGGTCCTGGTCCAGGACTATTTTGGATCACAACTGCTACTGTAATAGCATATTCCTTGATTTAAAATCGCTAAAAATCAAGTTTTCCTGAAAACAAAAATATTAATAAACTTTGAATTAATGTTAATAAAAAACTAAAGGGTATGTAACGATGATTTTCGTCTCAAATTGTAGGGAATTTCATGCAATATAAAATATGCTTTGAACTCCTTTTTTGTAATACCAGCCCTTCTTGGTGAAAATAAAAAGTAAAAAAGTGTTTGTTTTTTAAGGGTTTTTAAAATTTTGTAAATGATACGTACATCACCCGAGTGCGAAAAGTTGGTTCCATTATTAGGCCAACATCCTAAACAGCTGAGACAAAAAACAAAGATACAAGATTTAAGTCACCAAACCCCCCTTTTGACGACAAGGTCATTAAAAAAATTGGATTATTCATCTCCCCAGTTTTAAAAAATGAATCTTAAAACTAAAAACAATATTTTTGGAAAACATATTAGATGTAGCCATTTTATTAGAAAAAACACATAAAAATGTCTAAGGTTCCCTGAAGGGTGTTCCAAATTTAGTTTGATTGATTAGTTGTCCATCGTTGTTAATAAACATAACAATTATTTCCACTCCTGAGCCACTTCAATTTTGCATATATTTTTTTTTAAATTTCAGTAACTTATAGACTCTCGATAATCTGACATGTATGGGACCAGCGTCGTGTTGGGTCATGGATTACTGAAGGTGTCCTCTCATTAAAGGGTGAACTGAGGTGAAAACTATATGAAGGGGCTTCAAACAACAAATTTTGTTAAATTATCACAGAACCACAGTTTATACCATGACGATGTGTTACAAGACAATTTTGCAAAAATCGAAAAAATCACAATGACAAGAGATATTGTAGACCAGGCATTGTCGGATTATGAAATGTTTCCGATCAAAGAATCTCGGACTATTGAGGGTCTACTGTACAACTGTAACACAAAAATAGAGAATAAATATGAACAATAAAAGTTATTATGTTATATAAACAGATTATTACAATATTTAATACCCCCTGTTGCAGCAGACTTGCAAACTCATCGAATTTACGATAGATATTTGTGTTTTATCAACAAACATTTTTTATGGGCTAATCTAATTGAAAATTCTCTGAAGAAAATATAAAATGGCATTATATTTTTAAGTTAGTTTTTTAAATATTGTAATACCGGTAAATAATTGTTTTAAACAATAATAAAAGTACATATTAAAAGCTGCCTTGCAAAAGGAATGATATCATTGAAAATCCCAAAACATAAACATTACAATTTTTACATATGCAGAAGACAGAAGACAGCTGACCAGCAGATTAAAAACATACACCAAGCTATCTCCATCTCTTTCTAACTCATTATATACTTATTTTTCATTAGGTTTAAATGGTTCTTTTAAATGGTTTAAGTTAAAATTTACAACTATTAAAAATTAAGGGTAAAAAATGCTAAAAACCCTAATTTTGACCCTTTTTGAACCCATAAGACCCTGTTCCCATGATCCGATCACGCTGGTTTTGGACTTAACCTGATGAATATCTCTCTACACCTTTCTACCAAATTTCATCAAAATCAGAGTTTCTATTCGAGGTTTATCGTGTTAATTTACTAATATATATGTATAAATATATACAAATTTTAACGAACGTTATTTTGGCTAGGGACCTCAAACGTAGCATTGTCCCGGGCTTAGGTATTCCGTCACTACTATTGTAATAGCGTAGTCCCTGTAGGGAATTTTCCTAAAACAGATCGTATTTAACTGATAACAGACACAATATCAAATTTGTTTGAAATATGAAACGGTAAATACAATAAAGCACCTCGAGAGTAAAATCCAATCGTGTTACCATTATTTAATTAAAATAAGTCTGGGAATGACCAGATCTAACAGTAAAGGCAAAATGATGTCATCACTTAACACGTTCGCTACCAGCCGCCGCATATATGGGCCGGTCAGGCTAATCCCACAGCCCACCAAAATAATCATGGACTTCCCTGTAGACCGGCCCTAGTGGTTGTGACTTATGCCACAGACCACGAATAGAAACCGGCCAAAATTAGTTTTCACACTTCAAAATATCTTAATTTCATTAAATAAAAAAATACATACAATTTTCTCTTCATTTTTGGTAATTTTTTGAGCGCCGGCACTAATATAACCTTACTTTTAGTCATAACCTTTGAAAAGCGAAAAATAAAATACGGCTTATACATAAAAATATTGTATTGAAATATTTAGTTTACAAAAAGATTTGTTTACAATTCATTTACGTATTATAATTATGATGTTTTACAAGTTTACAAAATTCAAATATTTATACATTTTTCTTACACAATAAACTTTTTTCAATGTGTCATATAAGAGATTTGATGAATATTTGTGTAAAGATATATCAAATACGTTAAAAAATGTTGCTTTCAAAAAAACATTAAATAAAAATGTATGTAAAACATTTTAGTGACGTCAGTGATCGTTTTAGCCACAGACCAAGCGCCGCACATATGCGGCGGACTATCCCGTAGACTGCGCCTAAACTGTCTGACCATTAAAATAGACCGCACTGAAGAAATTTCTTATTTAGTATCATGGCAGTCTATTTTAATGAGCCCAGCCGCCGCAGATATGCGGCGGTGGGCTCTCAGTAGAACTCGACCGCCGCAAAATTGCGGCGGCGGGCTGTGGTTACGATTTTTTTTTTAACATTGTGGTAGCGAATGTGTTAAACATTCACAACTTTCCAATAGAGCTTTCCAATCAACAAGCGTGTAATATTCTCTAAATGATTTACTCTTTAAGTCATTTATCACACAGTTTCATTCCCATGTAATATACAGGGTGTTTCAGAACTCCCTACCAATATTTTAGGGCATTGTTCCTGGGTTAAAAATATATCTAAATATCATATTTAAATTGTCCGGAAGTCTTAAGTTACTCACACAGCCGCCATTTTGTTTTTTACACATAATAATTTTTATTTCCGTAACGGATGGTTGTATTCAGATCATATTTGGTATAAATCTTTATCATACCAATGTAAATTTCCAAGGAAAAAATTATTTTTTTCCATTGTATATTTTCAAAATGGCGTTCATTTTAAATTTTCAAACTCAAATATCACAAAATCAGTAAATTTTATAAATATTTTACAAGACACAAAAAAGTTGCCAAATTAAATTATCTAACCAACGGTACCAAATTTGTAAGGATCCGACAACAAATAACGGAGTTATTGCGATATTTCTTCATAAAAACATTGATTTTGCTGTTAAAATGGCCTTATTTGCATTAAATTCAATGCAAAATCCATGTTTTTATGAAGAAAAATCACAATAACTCCGTTATTTGTTGTTCGATCCTTACAAATTTGGTACCGTTGGTTAGATAATTTAATTTGGCAACTTTTTTGTGTCTTGTAAAATTTTTATAAAATTTACCGATTTTGAGATATTTGAGTTTGAAAATTTAAAATGGCCGCCATTTTGAAAATATACAATGGAAAAATTAAATTTTTTTCTTGGAAATGTACATTGGTATGATAAAGATTTATACCAAATATGATCTGAATACAACCATCCGTTACGGAAATAAAAATTATTATATGTAAAAAACAAAATGGCGGCTGTGTGAGTAACTTAAGACTTCCGGACAATTTAAATATGATATTTAAATATGTTTTTAACCCAGAACAATGCCCTAAAATATTGGTAGGGAGTTCTGAAACACCCTGTACACTTTTTCTTAGACTAGGTGAATGATGAGGATACAAAAATAAAGTTCTTGTATCTGGCATTATGTCGATGATCAGTTTTTCTTACAAATTCACGTTATAATGTCACAGTATCTCTCATGTGACACATAACTTCATAAATGCCATCTACTTTTAATGTAAGAATTTCTAAGCTTTTGAATGTTTTTTCATGAATTCATTGGTGTGAAATCAAGAGTTTGAAGTAAAGTACTCTCTTTTATTATTTCAATACTTCTTTTTCAGTTCAGTAGCGGTGTACTTATTAACCATTTCATTCTGGAACATGATTTTAATAACCAAAGATTTCTGAATTTTTTGCTTTTTTTATTTAAAATTTGTCGTCTTTCAATTTAATCTATTCTGGTAAAAGTAAAGTTCTGGTGATATGAGATGACATGCTCACTAGGGGTGTCAGGGCTCAACCGTCCTCCTACTGTGGCAGTAGTGGTGTGTGAAGACTTGAAAAACTATTCCTCTGAAATGATGATGACCGACATTCTTTAATACTTTTTTTTAACGAATCAAAATTTAAAAAGTAAACATTTTGTTTTATATGAAATACATATATGTTTATTTCCTATGAGAATCTCAGCTAGCCAAATTTTCATTTAATTGCCTTACTTATTTCTCAGAATATTTTACTTTAAACAAATAAAACTCATAACAGAAATTTTCAAATGTCTTAATAAGAACTTTTACTTTATTTTTCTTGTTAGATAATTGTATACTCATGATAGAATTTCCCATTTTATATAACCTTCCACTCATGGGCGGATTCAGGTCTTGATACCTGGGGTTGGGAGCTTACTGAAAGCTGTTTGAAATTTCAATATTTGAATACCAAACTTATTTACCATCAAAACAAAATTTAAATGGTTTGTTTAAATAGCTAAAAAAATAAACTATTTCTTTTATTTAAAAATAATTATTTTAATAATTTTAATGTTTAATGAGCTCATAACAATTTTTTAAAACATTATCATCTTAAAAATCTAGGGGCTCGTGCACCCACTCTCACCGCGAACCTGCATACATTTTTGGTCACATGACCAGATGCGGCCAAATTTCAGCTGTCAACTTCATTTAAAAGCATTGCAATAGTCTGATTTCATGTCAGTTTTTGCATGTAGTTTTAAATGTAAGTCAATGAAGTCTTAAGTATTGCTTATATTCTAATCAATCCTCATTAAATTATGAATTGAATGATACTACAGTAATTACGTTGCGCTTTGCCAAACTTAAAACTCACTCTTTAGGTTTAA
Source organism: Neoaliturus tenellus (assembly GCA_030545055.2). NCBI lineage: Eukaryota > Metazoa > Arthropoda > Insecta > Hemiptera > Cicadellidae > Neoaliturus > Neoaliturus tenellus. The sequence goes on along the minus strand of CM061535.1, from coordinate 54,963,019 downwards.
CAAAAACCTGAATTTCTACCACTGCAGGGTCAATTGTCTTTTTTTGTAAATAGTTTTCTTCTGATGTTTTGAAAGATATTTATGGAACTAAGACATGAAATAAACATCTTAAATTAAAATTCGTTAGTCGGTTAGTTTTTTTATATTTATTTTATTTATTTATTTATTTATTTTTTTTATTAAAACAAGTTAAATTATACATTTAAGCATCCAAAAGTTTATCATTAGCAATGAAATATATTTATGTCAACAGCTGATGAAAAGGGTAAACAAAACTAAAAATTATAAATTGAGTAAAATTTGACTTTATATTGTAATAAAATATCTAAGAATAAATTTTGAATTTTGCAGTAGTGGTATAATTTTTCCCTTATTTTATATAAATTAGAATATATAATTCTTGTAGAAAAACCTATGATCATGAACCTCAGCTACCCAGCCAGATAGCTGAGAGGTTACAGTGAAAATAATTAATTATTTGTTTCATTATTTCAGTTTTCAACAATTTGGTATTATCACATTAAATAAAAATAATGTTTTTAGCAACAATATAGAAAAGTTTTATGTTATGTAGAAAAAACTGTTTTTAATTTTTATACTATTCTTATAACCTATTACAGCATCTTCTGTCAAATTAAGATCCAATATTAATCTATAAATTTATGAATATTGGTTCTTTTTAATTTATTCAATTAACTGTTTTCTTGCCAAAGTCTGTCTCTTATATCTCTACTCTTGGATATTTTTACTGAGAGAAAACAGTCTATAAATTTGTCAAGTAACTATGTTTGAAAATATCATTTACTAAATTGCAGTTATAAAATAACAACATAATATTGAGTTTTATTCATATTCAAACAGATTTACTGAAAAAATATGTTATAGCAAATGTAGGAAGGGGAAGTTTTCAAATTCTTTTGCTCATCATATATGTAAGCACAATCCATCAAAGCCATTATCTAGTTCTTCCCGTGTACTGGCGGCAAAAAGATCTGACAGTTTAAAAATATCATCAAAACGTAAGATTTCACTCATGGCAGATTTTTATGATAATGGGTAAAATCATCAGGGGTGCCCACGGGGAGAGGGGGGGGGTGCGATTGATAGCGCGGTTTGCGATATCAGGTCAAAATTTGGGGGGGATTTTTGTGATTTAGCGGGGATTTTTTGTTTTTGGGAGGGAATGAAGAGAAATAGAATTCCAACATTTTTAAAGCAGTCAATTACGTTGACTCGAAATTGAATTTAAATCTATATATTAAGTACATTAAAAGAGCTCATGTAAAATTATGCATATCAAGCTATGGACTAAGAATTTTTTTTTCACTTCCTCTTTGGGACGTTCATGTAGAGGATGGTTCAAGGGTAATATGATAGGCACATGACAAGCTATCTGCATTTTCAAAGGTAATTGTGAAAGCAAACATTTGCCGCAAAACGCACCTCGAAAGGTCAAGTATTTCGAAAATTATTACATTTTTAAGCGTTTAGGTTAAAATTTGATTTTTTATTCAAAGTTTGACAGGCTGCCGTTTTTGACTCAGGAAACTTTTTGAGATGGGGTTTGCGGCATTAAATTCTACTAGGTAAGGGCTTTAATTTGATGTACATAAACCCATTGGTTGACGAAAGATTTATTTCTGACTCCACGTGGGCCATCCCATCTTTTTTAGACATGTTGCCCACTGGGGATTTCAGGGGACTTTTCTGAGATAGGTCAGGGAATGGCATAGAACACATTTCAGCAAAAATTCGCCGTCAAAAATTTTTTTCATTTTCCAGCCATATTTTTTCTTAATTTTACTATACTAATAGTATTAAATAATCACATTAATAGTTGTATAGCATTGAACTATAATATTCCTTCCAATTTATGTTCATTCAATTAAAATAGAACTTTAATAATTGTTGTAAATTTGTGTTTAATTTTTTCACACACTAAGGGGCCTATAGTGAAACGTATAAAAACATAAAAACATATATTCTAGGATCTCCCCGGCTGTATCTTAAATGTGGGGGCCATAGATATGAGGTTAGGTGGTATGCAAAAAAATTGAAAAAGCATCAGGTAGTTCCCACGGGCACAAAAAGTTTGGGAAACACTGCTTTAGACTTGAATCCGTTTCTTCGATCTCAATAAACTAATGGTTGGCTAGTTTTCTATCAATCATCTTATTATTGAATCAATCATGAGCCTTGACACCTAAAATATTTTGTAACTTACCCAAAACCGGGTTCTCGCCTTTTGGTGTCACTAATTGTTGCGGGCTGGATTCAATAGGCACGAACAGCTGATATCATATCATAGTTGACCTTAGACCTGTGACGCAACGCTGGGATTCACCTGAATGTGCACAAATCAGTAGCGCTACAACCTTCCCCGTAATACGAGCAGTGCGTGATATGTTCTTTCCGGAAGCTGTCTTAATGTGTTCGTGTGTTTTATGTTTTTTATGTATAAGTGTTAGAAATTTTATCATTTGACAACCACAAAAATATGTGCAGTAGTATGTAAATAAGAGAGGAGTGGCTGATGATGGTCCGTCATAAGTCCGAAACCGGTACCACTGTGTACCGCAATTAGTGACACCAAAATGCGAGAACCCGGTTTTGGGTAAGTTATAAAACAATCATCTTAATTCTGAAAAATCATATTAAAACAATCACACAACAGTTACTTAGTATTTCATCTTCAAGTCATCTTTTTTGGATTCAACACAAAATATCTAATTGGTATTAGATAATTCGTGTGGTCAGTGAAGTTTTGAATGCAAGCCTTATATTTAAAATGTCTACAATGTTTTTTTTTTTTCAATATCATATGAAGACTTGTCATCTGAAAGAAAGCTTGGTATTAGATATTTTTCCTGCAAATTATCTAATTTATCAAAAATACTATTTTTAAAATCATGTATAGTGTATAATTTGTAAGTAATACAAACATATTTCTACAAACAAGACATCAAAGGAAAAACTCTGCTAGAAACGTCACTTTGACATTATAATTTTAAATAACATATAAACAACTTTAAGGCTATTATTTCATAAACAGTCATATTTGTTGATAGTAGCAGAGTATCTCTGTAAGTTTGGGAGGTTTATTTTTATTTTAGGTCTACATTTTAGTTAGTTTGGAATGAAATATTGATAATAAAACAACACTGTAGAATTCAGTGTTTTGATTTTAATGTATAAACCAAGATGTTCGATGATTGTCATTTCTTGCTAAGTTTCACCTTTGGAATCATTTGAAAATTGTAAATAGGAAACAGGTTGATCCATCCCTCAACAGTGATTAGTCTTGAACACGGCATTTGACATTGTCACTTTTTTTACGAATATGTGCCCTAAATTGAAATTTATTTTGTTTTTTAACAGAATCTATAAGAAAAGGAAAAAGAAAAACTGTAGCTAAGAAGGTCCAACGATCCTACATGGGTAGGGTGAGTTCAAAATATTTTTTACTGTAGTTCTTTGGTTCACTGGGTAAATGACATTCCATGCTTATTTCAAGAAATAATAAGTAGTTTGATGTGTATTTAGCTCATTATGGGACAAGTAATGTTGGTGTTGGCTATTGTAAAGTTAATAAATATGTCCACCTCCATCTGTTTTGTTGAGCTAAAATCACTCTCCTTATCGATCCTAGTTGTACCGTTATGGTTTTTTATGTTGATTATTCTGCTACATATTCTTTAATTGTTGGTTTTGGGTAGAATAGACGCTCCATTCTCACTCAGGTTGTTCGAGCTAGGTGTACTATAGACTCCTCCTTTACAGCCATCTAGGAATTGAGCCTCTTGCCAGACTACCTAATGGCGGGGCCAACCAAAGGTGTTCAAAAGTGATGGTAAACATTATTAAATTTGCAACTCTTCTTCATCCCTCAGCTTGGGTAGTAGTGCATTAGGCTGCCAGCTATAAGGCTTTTGGATAAATTAAAGGTATTTTATCCCCCCGTTTCGGATTCTGATGTTTTAAAACTTAGTAATCATTGGTTTGAATAGTTATACAGGGTGATTACAAATATATAGACAATTTATATGTCTTGTAAAAAATTTATTATTTAAAAGTTTAGATCATTACTTACATGATTATACCGTCTAGAAGTTTTATTTAATATTTTATTGAAAATATTTACAGATGTTCAATGTGTGCACCATTTGAAACACAACAGATATCAACTCGGTAGTCAAATTCTGGCCACACACGACTTAGCATCTCATGGTCAACTGTAGCAAAACATTTGTGATTCGTTGTTTAATATCATCGATATCAACAGGAAGCAGTGGTATGCAAACTCTGTCTTTTACGTAGACCCACAAGAAATAGTCGCAGGGCGTTATCCGGACCATAAGGTGGCCACGGCTGAAACAACACATTTTCCTCACTTGCACGGCCGATAAATCGTCTAGGAAGACACTCATCCAGATACCCGCTGACGGAAGCAGCCAACAACAATAGCCAGCAAAAATTGTACCAACATAAACTTTAAGAAATTCCCTACAAACCTATATCACTTACTATGTTGAAATACACGAGTTTAATTTTGTAGAGACTATTGAAACAATCCTCTCTTTGGGCTACACTCACCTTTTTAATTTTGCTGTAGCAGACAGAGTCAAATAATCCGTCGGGAATCCAACGTCGTCATGTTACACGTACACATACACACACACATACACTGTCTATTTACACCCGATATTTCGCGGAACCACTTAAACGTTCCGCGTCTTCAGGGGAGTATTTCCCTAGCCTGCCGTTCACCTAAGCGGTCGGAGCCCCTGACCACGACTGATGACTCATTCTGCTGGGATGGGGGGAAGGGTTTGTTTACCTTCCTTCTTGATAAGGCCGGGCCTTTGTCTGCTCTAGCGGATGCCGCATTTTTTTCATTTTTAACCACCTCTAAATACGTTGTACTAACTTCCATTGAAGGTCTCGATATGGGTTCATTTTCTACGGCCATGAACAAAGCTTCTGCAATATTTCTTTTTTTCCAATCGGTCTCTTAATGCAGAATACGACTGCTATCCCATATAACGTCATGACCAGTGTCCAGCACATGTTCGCTCAACTTAGAACCATACGACTCTTTGTTTATTACTTTTTTTTCGGTGTTCATCAATCCTTACATCAACTGGTCTTGACGTTTGGCCGATATAGTTTTTGCCACAGGAACACGGTATTTTGTATATAACATTTTTGTTTCTATAGCCACAGTCTGGAGGTTTTACTTTCGTTAACTGGCTACGTAATGAGTTACCAGACTTAAAGACCGTTCTTATATTGTGTGTACTGTTTATACGTCGTATCTTTTCTGATATATTCTTACAATAATTTATGCACACAGTACAAATTGGCTTTTCTTTCTCCTCTCTGTTATCTGTTTCCGGTCTATTTGAACGTGTTATGGCCTTTTTAATTACATGCTCACCATAACCACTGTTTTTCAGGCAGCTTTTAATGTGATCTATTTCAGTATTTAAGGTCTCCTCATCACTACAAATCTTTCTTGCTCTTTTCACTAACCCTATAGCTATGCCCTGTTTTACGTGTTCCGGGTTTTTTGACATGTAATTAAGATACATTCCTGAGGCCGTAGGTTTTTTATAAATGCTCGTTCTCCATGTGTTTGTGGATTTCTCCATCACGTCCAAAAAGGGCAATTTATTGTCACATTCAAATTCAAGAGTAAATTTAATAGAATCATACTGATTATTTAATAAGTCTTTAAATTCTGTCAGTTTAGTCATCGATTCCTCCCACAGGCAAAATACGTCATCCACATATCTTAACCATAGGCGGGGTTTTACCTCAGCCGGCCTTGCTACATCTTCCTCCAGCTTGTCCATAAATAAATTACTAAGTATGGGACTCAACACCCCTCCCATAGGGACGCCCCCAGTCTATTCATAAAAAGTATCATTTATTTGAAAATAACTAGAAGTCCCAATATAATAAAAATATAATAAATAATAAAAAGAACTATGTTGAGTCCCATACTTAGTAATTTATTTATGGACAAGCTGGAGGAAGATGTAGCAAGGCTGGCTGAGGTAAAACCCCGCCTATGGTTAAGATATGTGGATGACGTATTTTGCCTGTGGGAGGAATCGATGACTAAACTGACAGAATTTAAAGACTTATTAAATAATCAGTATGATTCTATTAAATTTACCTACTCTTGAATTTGAATGTAACAATAAATTGCCCTTTTTGGACGTGATGGTCGAGAAATCCACAAACACATGGAGAACGAGCGTTTATAAAAAACCTACGGCCTCAGGAATGTATCTTAATTACATGTCAAACCACCCGGAACACGTAAAACAGGGCATAGCTATAGGGTTAGTGAAAAGAGCAAGAAAGATTTGTAGTGATGAGGAGACCTTAAATACTGAAATAGATCACATTAAAAGCTGCCTGAAAAACAGTGGTTATGGTGAGCATGTAATTAAAAAGGCCATAACACGTTCAAATAGACCGGAAACAGATAACAGTGAGGAGAAAGAAAAGCCAATTTGTACTGTGTGCATACCTTATTGTAAGAATATATCAGAAAAGATACGACGTATAAACAGTACACACAATATAAGAACGGTCTTTAAGTCTGGTAACTCATTACGTAGCCAGTTAACGAAAGTAAAACCTCCAGACTGTGGCTATAGAAACAAAAATGTTATATACAAAATACCGTGTTCCTGTGGCAAAAACTATATCGGCCAAACGTCAAGACCAGTTGATGTAAGGATTGATGAACACCGAAAAAAAGTAATAAACAAAGAGTCGTATGGTTCTAAGTTGAACGAACATGTGCTGGACACTGGTCATGACGTTATATGGGATAGCAGTCGTATTCTGCATAAAGAGACCGATTGGAAAAAAAGAAATATTGCAGAAGCATTGTTCATGGCCGTAGAAAATGAACCCATATCGAGACCTTCAATGGAAGTTAGTACAACGTATTTAGAGGTGGTTAAAAATGAAAAAAATGCGGCATCCGCTAGAGCAGACAAAGGCCTGCTTATCAAAAAGGAAGGTAAACAAACCCCTCCCCCCATCCCAGCAGAATGAGTCATCAGTCGTGGTCAGGGGCTCCGACCGCTTAGGTGAACGGCAGGCTAGGGAAATACTCCCCTGAAGACGCGGAACGTTTAAGTGGTTCCGCGAAATATCGGGTGTAAATAGACAGTGTATGTGTGTGTGTATGTGTACGTGTAACATGACGACGTTGGATTCCCGACGGATTATTTGACTCTGTCTGCTACAGCAAAATTAAAAAGGTGAGTGTAGCCCAAAGAGAGGATTGTTTAAATAATTATCACCTCACCTACAAGAATGTCTTTCAAAAATGAGACTATTGAAGTTGTCTATTTCATTTGTAATCACTCTGTATTATAGCTCACATACCTTAAAAGTTTGAAATTGTAAAAAAGAAATTCTCAGTCTAATGTTAAAAAATAGTTAAATTTTCTATACTCTAAATTTCTTGTACTAAAACAGTTTTCACTGATATATCACTGAAGTTAACAAGGTCGATAATGCTATTTTTACATTAAATCTTTTTTAAATACCATCTGAATGAGTGTATTTTACTGATATTAGATTTTGTATTTTGCCCTCATTTGTATTTTTATTGTTATTTAGAGGAGTGAAAAGGACTCTTAATATTTTCATTATTTTTAAAATCCCCATGCGTTTTTAAATGTCGTTAGAGGACTGTTGAGAGGAATAATTGGAGAGGTTGTCATGGGAAAAAATTTATCACCATTATTATTATCATTATTTTCTCCTTGCAGATGATTTGCTAGGAGTTTAGTTTCACTAAACTTAGCCTTTTTTTTTAGTACAGTAACTGTACTGTACTCATGGAAAGTATTTTGTCCACATTACCTACTAGTGCAAGCATAGTAAGACATACCACATAAACTAATAAAAAAGCAAACAAGCGAACCACAAACTTGCCAATAGAATGAATCTCATTAAAATGTGAAGGGAAATAAATTTACCTATGATGAGCAATGAATGCCCCTGTCAATTAACCTATACTATAATTATAAAAATGAATTAAACATGACTCATCACTCGTTGCCCTCGCACGTGTTTTTCGCTTTAAATACTGGCCAGGTTTTCGTTGTTTGTTCGTTTTAAATGTGTGGTGTCCGTGTTGTGTCCGTGTTTCCTGTTAATTTAATATACTGACGACTTTGCCATTAAGGATTAATGTGAACTGTAACTGTAAACACTTGATAATGGGTCAAAAAGACCCAAATCCGTGGTAGTGTAAACTAACCCCTCCGGATCACAAATTTTCTTGATATAATTTTTTAATACCTTAGAAATCTCTTTAAGAATTAATGTAAGTTTCACTTCTTCACTTCAGTTAACCAAACTTACAACTTCAATATAAGTTCAAAGTTAATTATGGCTGAAATTGATGGGAAAGGCATTCATATCTCTATGAATAGCCTAAACACATCACCAGTGCTAGTCTTATTGATAATTTAGAGATTTGTCATAATGAATAATGAAATTTTGCGGTAGTATTATTTATCATTAAGAAGAAGAATTAAGAATATGTTTATTAGTCTTTCGGTAATTAACAATAATTACAATGGACTTTGTCATTAAGTTAGGCTTATATTTAAATTACATTGTATATCAATCAATTGTCATCAATCATCATTCTTGATACCAGGATCCATGTTTGTTTCTAAGAGTGCTACAATTTGTATAAGCTAAGATAAGCATTCACAGAGAAATTGACTCCTTTCCTGCATAAGCTGTTGACAGATGTCAAGTGATAGGCTTTGCAAACATTGCTAATAGAACAAACTATGCTTAGTTCTTTTGTTAACAAGTGAATACATGGCACCCTAATTTAGAAAACGCTGAACACCTTAAACGATTTACTTATTTCATAAGTGTTGTGTTTTGTCAAGTTTTTTCAGTAATTTATATTTTTTGTGTGTCGGATGGTTTGGTCAATCCATGGATCAGAAGCTCTATCATTGATGGGTATCTCCAATGTCATGATGAACCTCAAACCAGATTTGCAAAGTTCAATAGTTGTGAAATCATGATAGTTTACTGTGTTCTTTGTGAACCTGAAATGACACAGTTTTGTTTCTTGGATTTTTTTAGTATATACATTGATATATTTTCCAAAGTTTAGTCATATAATCTTTTATTTTTAAAACCTTTCTCCTGTTTTAAAATATTGTTTACCAAAGTTGATGCTGTTGAATTAGTTCTTCCATTTACCAGATCTTATAATAGGGTTCAAAAATGATCTGATCAAAGTAACCCAGTGTGAAGCTTATGTCACAATGTATTTGTTGCAGGATGACAATGTACAAACGGAGGTACCAGTACTCTGGGGGCGATCGTCAACCGTTCTGCCCGAAGCTATGCGGCGGCTACATGGAGCTCAAGACCTTCGACTGATCACACCCACTGTGTATTGTTTTTCTACAGGACACATTTCGTTAGATGCCAGTATTTAACTCCGCTAATTTTGATTTAATTTCTAGTCAGTAATTTTATGTTCCTTAACTTAGTTTCAAGTGTGTCCAAATTTTATTTTGCGGCAAAAATGATCTGATAAGCTTAATTTGTAGTACTATGATCTCTTTGTAATTTTTAATTAGTTACGGTCTAAATTTGCATATTTGAGCTCTTTTAGATTTTACCCTTAAAATTGGCAACACTTACTTATAGGGAGATGGCCACAGTGTCGGTGTCAGTTAGGGTGGTTTTGTGATTAGGATGTTGAACTTGCTTTTCGCCCCTTGATTCTGCAACTGCAGCTGCATGACTCCACCCCCATTTGGTTCGGCCCGTCACAGGCGTTTCCCGGTCATAGCAGTGTGACCATAGCTCATTTGATGCGCCCCAGGCCTTCGTTAACCTTTATTTTTTCTTTCCCTCATGTTTAGTAACATTTAATAACATTAAAATATTTATTTGTAACTAGAATACAATGTTTTATTTTTAAAATATGACATTCTATCTGTAAAAAAAACCACATATATATATGTATATTTTACTGTCTGTGTGTTTGAAAAAACTTGCCTGCAATGTAATATAAGAAAATTGTTAGAATAAATTTTTCTTACATATAGAATATGTGTTGAATTTAGCCAAGTCCACTAATTTAAAAATATTAGTTTTACTCTGAAAGGTTTAAGATTAATAAGATGATTGGGGACTGTTGAAAAATAAATTTGCTTCAAACCTACATGATGATGTGATTGTTGTGTATCATTTTATATTTAGCAAACTTTCTTATGAATATATATTTTTAGTGTTACAATTGACGGTGCTTTAATTTAGTTTTAGAATTGTATATTTCCTTTACCATAAAGGAAATTGGACATGAGTGATAAAATCAATTGAGAATTTAAAAGTTAATAGCAATTTTATGTAAAACCCTCTCATGGGAGTAATTTATTTAGATTCTATAGAGGATTTTATAAATTGTATAAAATTAACACAGTTTTTATACTTAGGAAAAAATTGTGTTAAAAATTTTCGCCCAAATTATTTTGTTTGGCACCTTGATCACGTTGTAGAAATTTAAACAAACAAGTCACTTATTTTAAGCCAGATAATAGAAAACATAAAAAGTTGTAGATAATGTCTAGTTAAAGAACAAAATAGTCTAAATTCATAATTTAATTAAATTCACTGGAACTAATGGTAAAGTTTTTAAAACTTTTTATCTAGTGTAATAAAAATAATTGTGAAATTTTGCTTAAAGCCCATGTTAATTTGTTTCTATGGTTTTGCACGTTCATCGTTTTAATGGTGCTTTTTTTACAATCCACATGGGTATCTGCTTATTCTTGTTTTTCAGTACTTTTTAAATGCTGATTGGTTTGTTCCACAACTCTTCTTCTTTAAGTAATAAAAATTCTCTTGTGCTATCGTAACAGTGAAGGCTCGCTCAAAATATTGGATTATAAAAACCTTTATTTAACTATTTAGAAGTCCTCGTGGAATATCTGTGTCTTGGTAATACATGAAGTTTAAAAACAACCTAATATTTAACCAATTCACTATTACAAACTTTTCTTCTAATAAAAAATTAGTTAGGTAGTTATTTTGCAAATAAAATTTTAAGTAAAGAATAATTCACTCAACATTAAAAAGATAGTTCGTAGACGACATTTTTGGACTGACATTCCTGATGCGTCATTGGTGGATTTAAAGAGGTGCGCCGCACCCACAAGATTTTTGTGATGATAAATATTTTTAGACATAAATAAAAATGTTTTATAAAATAAACAGGTTATTGTTGGATAAAAAAGATATGCTTAGTTTTGGGACCTATAAAAAAATCATATTAAATTGGGTTTTGATGTTTGCAAAGTATCTCACACCTCCCGGAGTGATCGAACCTCCAGATAATGTCTAAATCGACCTCCAGATCGACCTAAATCCGCCCATGACGCAAGTTTAGGAATTGTCACTGAAATCTTCTAATTAAGTGAAGGCTCAGTGCTTTATAGCTGAGGTACTTAATATAAAGAAAAAACTTTCAACTGAATTAGGATTTCAAAATAGAAGTTTTGTTCAATATGGGAAATAATATAAATTTTCTCTGTTATTTTATTCTTGCAAGGACACTAACAATTTCTTTTGAAACACTGCTAGTTTTGATAACCAGCTGCATTGTTTTCTTTTTCTAAATAAAAAGTGTTTTATACCTATCTTTCTTGCACATCTAGCAATATAAGGTTCGGTGTGTCATTTTCCTAACGGACATATATTTTCTTTATATTCTAGGGGCTAAAGTTACTTAGACAACTTATTCAGTTTATTGTGAAATTTTGTGTTTATTTTACTTATCTCAATTCTTAAGAATAAATGTACTTTGTCTAAAATTAAATTTGTAAAAAATGTAGGAGTTGAAAAGTAAACATTGTCAAAGATGGTCTACAAGTGTTAGGGGTTATATCACTTATTGGTTATTGGAAGACCAGTTATTTAACAGATATTAATTATGTTTTTTGTGATTTCTATTGAAATTTAATTTTCAACATTATTTACATTCATCAAATGTGCATATCTGCGTTTTTTATCTGTTACACCATTGAGCAGGTCAGGGTGAGGTGTAGTCAGTGCTCGGTTGCATCATAAATTTGGCCTTTCAGTTTCTTTATAATTTCACTCCACTCTCGTATTATATTTCATATTCAAGAAGTAATCCCCTAGCGTAACCTAACCCACCCTTATCTACACTAACCATTTGAAGCAGCTGGACAGACCATACTCTAGCTTTGGACTGTGAATGTTGATCATGAAAATTTATGTTTTGTCATTAGAGATTCATGTCAACAGAACATGACAACAGAGGTTAGACAGAACGTGTATTTAAGAGATTATTTATGCATTAATTTCTCTCTCTATTGTTTGATCTTGCCTATTTCTCCTCTTGAAAATTTGTTACTTTTTACAAATCTATTTTATATTTGTAATTTGTCTTGGTCCCCTTTGGGTTACTGGCCTCCTGATAACCAATAAGCACCGGTATTTAAATAATTTCTTACAAATTTGTGATATTCAAGCCTATGTGTTATGGGTAAGGCTGCAGCTGCTGCTTAACATGTTATTTAGAAATAATTTATGCTTTCCTTTCTCTAAATACTGTTCGCCTAATCTTGCCTTCTGCTTCTCTCAAAAATTTTTTCTCGGCTGCCATTTTGATTTTCTTTTTTGGATATATTTAGTTGGAGTTTCAAAAAGTTTTTACAAGAGGTACTCACAATCCATGGAAAAAAATAAAGCTATTTTATAAACTTAGATTAATTGTAATTTATAGTAATTTAATTTGTTCCTTTGTATGAATTTGATGTGTGAAGAATAGAAGATCACATTAGAAATTGTATTTAACCAAACTTTTAATTTAATTTGGAATTTAATAATATCAACTAAGTGTTCTTATAAGATAAATTGAAAATGTAAAGCCTTTCTTATATGTAAAGGTTCTTAGAAACAGAAAAATGTCACTGTTTTATGTTTCAACTGTTCAGGAATAGTTAGGCAGCTATATTTTTAATCTTCCATCGACCAAAGTGATTCTCTCACAGTTGACTGCTATCTCTGAAAATCATCAGTTCCAATAATGTTGAAATTCAGCAGTCCATTCCGATTTGTTATTCGGGTCTCAGGTAGGACCTGTAAGTTGAGTCAAGTCGTTTGTACCTGGTAAACTGAGCCTTGCCGACAAGAGTAAGCCTCACTAATAGAAATATGTAACTGTTATACAGTGTAGTGTGTTGTATGTCACCCAAGACGTTCATTTAAATGTTATCGGAGTTTGAAGAAAAGTGAAGAAAGTGAATGTGTTAAGAAGATACATCAGACATGATTTGTTGACTCATAAAAGAATGTAAAGTAATAATATTACTTCCAAGTCTTTGTTGCACAATAAAATATAGTTTTCTAAAATTTAGTTTTATTCTCCTTGAATTTCTAAAGAAATTATTTGGTGGCTTTATATTTAACAAATAATGCTTAACCCAAAGGAAAATCAAGACACAACCTTAGTGATGGTAAAAGACAACAAAAAGGGATTCGTAGGCTTATAAAAATGAGTATAAATTTGTTTGCACCTCGAATAGTGATTTCAGTAAAAATTCACCTAGTAAAAAAATAATAACAATAACATGATTGAAAAAATTTTATTAAGACAGTATCTACAATTTTTCATACATTGACAAAATTTATTTTTGCCATGAAATAAAACACCAAAAAGAACAAAATTTCAATAAAATTGGTTCAATAAATTGAAAAAATATTAATGTTCTGTTTTTTTCAATTATTTTACAGTAATGAATGATTAATGATCTTTAAAAAAAATACCCAAGAAAGATTGACCTTCAGAGAGATCCTCTCACTGACCTTTCCGAGAGGGCTCTATTGACCCTAGAGAGGTTTGACCTTCATAGGAAATTTCATAAAATTCAGATTTCATTTAGAAAATATAGGAAAGTATAATAATTTAGCAAACTTATGCTTTGAGGTGTTTAAAAATCAATCTTTTGGATTTTTTTCAACTAAACTCAGCTTGAAATAAATGTTACTTGCCACCATTAAATTAATATAAAAAACTATATTAACTTATTACTATACATAAAATGGTTGAAGAGGAAGTAACTTTTATATTTAGCTGTAAATGCAGTACACTGCAAAAAGTCACAGCCACCCATCTGGAGTTGATCTTGTGCTGCTCGTGCACAGCCGGTGGTTGTCCTCTAAACTACACACTGTGCTATTAAGAGTCTGCAGTACCTTCACCATCTTGGATTTTTAGCCCCATAAGAACAATGTTAAATTCAAAACATTACTGTTGTCTTTGAAACACTATATCTCGATGGTCTTGCATCGGGATTGGCGGAGTGCATGACGTGGTTAGATTTTCAATAAACCGACTAAAAATTGTTTAAAAGTAGTTTAAAAATGGTGTTAAATATACTTATAGTTTATTCGTTATTCGAGTGGATAATTTTTTAAAATTAATTTTCTATCATGTCAAGCACTAGATACTATGGTAACTTTTAAAATGACTTCAAGTTTGAAATTTTCCGACGAAAAACAAACTCACAGTAATGTTTCAAATTTAACATTGCTCTTATGGGACAAACTAACAAGAATGCGCAGGTATTGTAGACTCTTAAGAGTCTGCAGTACCTGCCATCTTGGATTTTTACTCTCACAAATTTCAAACGATTGCTATGCCATTAATATTGGTCGAAAAAGATTCATCTTTATTTCATTTTAAAAGAAATTTTAATACCTAGGTCACATAAAATTAAAAAGTTTTATATTTTTGATTATTTGATTAGTAAACAAAATGTATTCTAAACATTTTTTGTTTGAATATGAGGTGCTTTTTCAGTAGTTTAATGCCATAAATCGCTCTTTAATGGTGATTTTTATTTCACAGTTCCCTAGTTCTTTTTAAAATTTAAAATTTTAAAATTTCTTTTTAAATGATATAAAGATAAATAATTTTTGACCAGTATCAAAGGTGTAGTGTATGTTTCAAATTTAACATAAGTCTTATGGGAATAATAAAAATCAAAGGTGGCGGGTACTGCAGACTCTTAAGACATCTTTGTTGGGTGGCATTGGATACAAATTTTCGCAATTCATTGCTGGGAGAAAGTTAATGTCAGTCATCTGATACAGTTCATTTTCCAATGGTTAATAATATTAATATAACAACATGCCCTACCCTTCCTTACGTATTGTGTACAGAGGTGTGGTTTTAAATCCCACTTTTAAAATAAGAGAATGGCTTTAGGAAATGAAGCTTGAAACACATCCACACATACACAATCCCTCTTAAAAGCATTACCTTTTGGTACTGTTCTACATTTTGGCAAGAAAATTCACGCAGGAAGATGTACGTCAAATTAAAGGATTCACTTAGTATAGTTCAATTTTGCAAACTTGGAATCAAATGCTGGAAATGGATTGTAATCATATTTAATAATATTTTAATTTCAGTAACTTCTGACATTTGTGATCTTTTGTGTTTATTGTGTCTTGCTCTAAATATTAAAACTATCCATGAAATGTCATAGACCAAAAATGTCTTCTCCAAGGCTTCTACAAAGGAGAGGATGCTAGACATGTCCTGCAGATTGCTGGTGGGCCGTCCACCATTGGATTAGGGCTAAAATCAATAATATCCCAATACATCGTTTTCAATTAATTTACAGTGGAGCTCTGCAAATCTGGACTTCAATAACCTGTAATTCTGCATAACTCAGACAGCCTGCCATAGTAGTGCACTGGTTTCAAGGCGCTGGAGCACGATGTGGTGCATTGGTTTTTCTTCAAGTTTTTTTCTTTTTTTTTTTCTTTAAACATGAGGTTTGACCTTTTTGTTTTCGTTCTGGGTGCAATATGCAATAAATAAATGTTTTTGACAGGAATAAGGTAAATTATTTGAATTTTTTTTTTATTATGTTTACTCATATTCCGATAACCTGGAATTTTCACAAACCCAGACACCGGTCCACTAGTTTGTTTTTGCAAGACTCTACTGTATAGTCAATGGTATTAGCGTGGAGTTTTTAGAGTTTTTACTGTCTTTTTTCTGATGAGGATGCCCCGGGCGCACTGTTACAAACAATCCCAGCAGCCCTCATCCTCCAAGATCTTTTGGCAGACTGAGTCCACCGAAAATGCACCAAAAGTTTGTGTGGCCTCCAGGCGGGGCCCTTCCCAATGCAGGCAGCAGAGGAAGGTGTGCTCCGCATCGTCGGGAATGCCCGGGCAATAAATGTAGTCCAGTGAACCGGTCTTGCCCATCGCGTACAGGTATGACCGAAAATAGCCGTGACCTGTCAGGAATTGGGTCAGTAATCAGGTAGAAGTCCACCTCCTCGTGCCGCCGTTCCACGACAAGTCGCTTGACAAGTCGCTCAGTCCATTGTCCTTGGCTTTTGTGCTCCCAGCTGTGTTGCCACTGCTGGAAGGTTTGGGAGCGCTCTTCTGTTCTTGCCGTGTCGCTGCTGATCTTGCCTTGTCTCTGATAAATCAACCTCCACTCTCCTGCCAAGAGCTTGACAGGGTACTCCGGTGACCACCAGGACGGCAGGTTCGGACACTTGTCTGGTAGGCGGAACACACGCGGAGCGCCGCTTGACGCTGAACCCGGGCGAGTCGAGGTACTTGGCAGTACGGGTTGATTGGACAACCTCCCTTCCCACTCTGAGTGGTGCAATGGTGTCGATCCTCTTCATTGTGAGGATCATGATCTCTGTTTTACTGAGAGCAAGCGAGAGACTGTTATCGGATATCCAGGTGTTGACCAAACGCATGACTTGGTTCAACTTTAGTTGGCCCAGCTCAAAGTTGCGTGCAGCAATGAGAGCTGCGACTTCATTGGCGTACCCAACCAAAGTGGTTTCTTCAGGCATCTCGGACCTCAGGAGGCTGTCATAGGCAACATTCCAGAGATCCGGGTCGAGTATTGAACCTTGCGCGGCACCAGAAGTGACTTCCATCGTCCGCGTTCCTTCCCTTGTGTCGTAAATCAGTCTTCGAGAGCGGAGATAATCCTCGATGGGTTGCAACAGATATACAGAACGCTAAAGGTGTTGCGAAGCCCATCCAACATATCGACCCACCCTGGCGAGTTGAAGGCATTCTTGACATCAAATGTAACAAGAAGTAATACTCGGCGGGAGAAATTGTTGTGGCTCTCGGCTCTCTCCACAGCTCTCTGGACTTTGGTGATTGTGTCAATCGTTGCCCGTCCTTTTCTGGAGCCAGACGGGGGTATTCCGGGGGAGCCGGATGGGAGTATTCCGGGGGGAGCCGGAAGGGAGTCCTTCCTTAGACTGACTGGGGTGTAAGTCCACGGCAGCTTTCACGGCAAAAGACAGGTGGGAATGGATGAGCTTCTCGAACAGCTACCCAGCCGAAAAGAGCAACATGCAAAAAGGCTTATGAGACGACGGCAGCTCGGGATCACCTTTGCCCTTGCTGATCAGTACAAGCCTGGCGGTTTTTCAGGGAGCCGGTAACCCCCCTTCTACCAAATAGGCGTTGTATATTCTCAACAACAAGTCAGTGTTAATTGCAAAGACTTTCTTCCAAGAGCTTCGCTGGGAATCCCGTCTGGGAGAGGAGCCTTTGTACTCTTTAGGTAGAGAACGGATTATTTCAGCTCCTCGATTGTGAACAGTGGAATGTCCTCTACCCGTACGAAGTCAACCAGCGGCCGCAGTGGATATTTAGGAAACAAGGCAGCGACGATCCTCCCCATGGTGGCGCCCTCCATGATGGAAGGTAGAGAGCAGGCGCCGAGTTTTTTGCGTTACAAGTTTGTAACCCAGGCCTCATGGTTTGGAGTCAACGTCGTCACCAAGTCTCCTCCAGCGATTCCCCTTGCTCCTCTTGTTGGCCTGGAAGAGAAAATCTTAATAGGCAGCTTTATAGGCCTCTGACTTACAAACTCTGTCTGCAGTAATTCTCGCTCTTGTCGCGGCTCGTCTAGTTCTGAAACATGTTCTTCTGAGTTTCCCAACCTCTTCAGTTAACCAGTAAAAGTTTTGTTCGTTGCATCGAGGTTTCCTTCGGCATAGACTGGTCGCAGGCCGAGACAATCAGTTCCATCGTGGAAGTTACTAGTGCCTCGGCCCCAGCCTCGCCAGGATTCCCCTGCACTCACCGAGAGATAACTTCAATGAACTTGACCAGGTATAGTTTGTTGGTATTCCACCAGCGTGGCCCTTCCCGAGCTCGGACTAAGTCAAGTATAACTGGACCGCTCATTCAATGGGCGAAAATCGTGGACGTCTCAGGACCATTGGGTGGCAAAAAGCAGCGGAGCCGAGCGACGGAAACCAAAACAGCGCTTCAATAAACCTGTATTTTTACCTACTAAACCATTACATAAATACGTTAACTTTATATTAAAATTTTCTGCTTGAAATGGTGATTCTTACAGTATTTAATACATTAAGAAAAGGTTTGGTAAATAATAATAATACATAGTTTAATCAAACTTACTTTTAATTCAATTCAGTAACGACATGAAAAAAGTAAGATGCAGGAAAGTTTTTTATTTTTTGGCCAAATAAAAACTGTCAGCGGGAGTATTGTAGCTAAGATTCTGAATTTTATTTTTTATCCCAAGCATTTCTTCGTGAGACTAGCAGATATCGTTGTACAAATTATTTTCTAGAGCGTAGGATTTCGCGGAAGCGCGCGCGAGTATCTCGCATCTCTTTGTTATGATATGAGCTGATATTACGGTGCAGTTTTTATAAAACAAGAAGTAACATATTTCAGGATGCTACAAATTGGTGTTTGAAGACATAAATGGGTGGTAGGATAAAAAACTGTACACACTCATACTGTTTATTTACAATCCCTGTTAAATATGACTTAATCAAATAACTTTTTTTAATTTTGTCTAGTTCCTGGAGATACATTTTCTGCGGCAGTTGCTGTCTTAGCCAAATCATGGAGACAAATTAGTCCAGTCAACCTGTGTTTTGGTGGGGAAAAAAATAGTATAAAGCTAATTTTTCCCCCATCGACTACTACCATTTAGAGAAGTGTTTAGCCAAAAGTCCCCGCCCCTACCCCCCTTGCTTCCCCCCCTGTGCCCCCCTAAACATGAAAAGTGTAAGGGTTTCGTAAATCGCTTCTATCTCGATTACTAAGCAACTTATCGGATTGAAATTTCTTTTATTATTTTTGTTATAACATTGTCTATAATTAATGTCCAGTTAGCTTTCGTCGTAACTTTCACCGTTTGTTCGTAATTCGTATGAAAAAGTGAAAATTTGTATATTTTTCGGCTAGTAATTTTACTTTTTGTCCCATAACTTTTCACGCCGACATTTTATGAAAAAATGTTTCCTACAAAAGTTATAGCTCCTATAATTACGTTTAAAATGATATATAATAGTTGTTACATTGTTGGATATCCAGCGCGGTTTAGCCGGTGCAATGCGCTGATGCGTACGCTGTCACGGCGGGTTCGGTCGAGGTGGGGCCAGCCGGCGCGGCGGCGTTGCAATCACAATGTTGTGATATAGTGAGAGTGTTTTTTCATGTGTAATTTACACGATAGCTTTTTTTACCAAATCCAATAAAGTCTCAGTGAAACCTTAATTCCTCACTTATTTACATGGGTCAAATAATATAATAAGTCATTGTATAAAGCTAGAAAACGCACTTTAAATCGTTTTGTTCTTAATAGTTTTAAAAATATTATTTTACAATAAAATAATAGCGGTATCTTGATTTGAAGTAAAAAAATATATTCGGATTATTCTAATTAAGAAATAAATTGATGTTGACCATGTCTGAGATTTAAACTTCCCTGAAGATTTCTTAATTTTCCTTGACCAAAGTTACGTTACTGCATGATCCGTCACTGCTCCAGCTCATTTATGTGCAATTAAGCGATGCTCTAAAGCAGCTAGATTATTTTTTTTTTTTTTGAAGTCTTTTAGCAGTTGCAGGAAACAACGTTTATAATTTCTCCTGTAGCGCTGAGTTCCTTATATCCGATCTATTTTTGATTCTGGTGATAGGTTCGATAATATGGTACTTCTGACTTTTTGCAATTGATGAAAAGGGTGTCGGACTGAGACCAGGTAAATGAAATTAAATGCTTCAAAACGTTATCACTATTACATTGTCACTTTGGTGAAAGACTTTATATTACAAACATGAAAAATAGGAATCGTCCATTGTTTGTTTAAAAGATACGGCGGACAAAATTGTGTGTAAAACTTGGTACTCTCAAAAGAAAAGCAACAAAGATGATGAAATTAAAGTCCGATTTAAATTAGAACAGTCCTGGGTAGCGCCCCCTCCCGTGCTACCCAGGACTGTTACAATTACCCCCCTTGCTATTCAAGAATTTTCTAATTTAAATCAGACTTTAGGAGAATTGTTTCTACAGCAGCAGGTTTGAAAAGAAATTCAAACCAAGTTCATGATGACTTGTACTATCCCAGTGATGAAGATATAAGGTCAGGCGGGAAAGATGTTGTTCCAGAACTACTAGATTTGTTTTTAAACGATCTAATAGACGAGAAGGCAAACATGGACGAAAAACTAAAGAGGATTACTATAAACCACATAATATTAAAACTATGTAGGCCTAGGTCTTTTCAATCACCTGTCCAGTCTGCTATTGGCTTAAACTTATCAAGACGTATGGCTCTAAACATTTAATAGACATTTGTTACTCTCTGGGGTGTTCAACGTCATACTATGAGCAAGTAGACAAAAATACTCTCAAACAGTTCTTAGGATAATCTTTCATCTTGAAACTATATGGATGCACAAGGTCTGTAAGTCTGAATGACAGTATATATTCAATGTACCTTAAAGCCATTGCAAAAAAATGTCATTAAAATCCAAAGTTAACATGGTATCCCTACCTCCAACATCTGGTCCTGCTAAAAAACACGCTTATCGAACATATAGTGTAGTAAAATTAGTCAGGAAAAGTGAAAAAATTTGTTGACAGCCAATTTCTTTTGGAATGTGTTCTATGGTATCCCCTGACCTTCTTCCGAAAAGTCCCCTGAAATCCCATGTGGGGATCATCATGCCTAAAAACGAGGGGTTGGCCCGTAAGGAGTTACAATAAAATTTGATATTAAGCATACTAAAATTTAAATACATTCCAGAAGGTTTATAAATATCAAATTAAAGGCTTTAAAATGTATATTACAATGCCGTAAACCGACCTCATTAAAACGGTCGGGAGGAAAATGGCAGACGATCAAAAATTAGAATAAAATGATATCAAAACTTTGAAATGCAACCACTTTCGACATATTTGACCTTTTGAGGTCTGGTTTTCAGCTATGTTTTATCCTGAATGAGATATTTAAAATGATGTATGACATGGCTATGGACTAACAAAATTGTTTCAAAACTTCCTCTTTAGGACAACCATGTTAGAGGGTGGTTCAAGAGTAATATGATAGGCATTTTTAAGTCGAGCTATAAGCATTTTCAGAGGTAGCCTAATTGTAAAAGCATACGTTTGCCACAAACAGCATATCAAAAGGTCATGTAAGTTTGACAGGCTGCCATTTTAGACTCAGGCAACCTTTCGAGATGCGGTGTCTGCGAAATAAAATTTTCCGACTTAAGAGCTTTAATTTGATATGCCTAATTTGATATGCCTAAGAGTATTGGTCGACGAAAGATTTATTTCTGACTCCACGTGGGCCTTCCCATCATTTTTAAGCATGTTGCCCACTGGGGATTTCAGGAGACTTTTCTGAGGGAGGTCAGGGGATGACATAGAGCACATTTCAGCAAAAATTGGCTATACAATTTTTTTCATTATTTAGCTATATTTTGGCTTAATTTTACAACATATTATTAGATTACAAAATTGATCTGAGATAAGAAAATCAGCGCTACATACTGGGGGTGGATATTACCTGATAATATGTTGTATCCAGTTCATAAAACATATTAAAAAAACACCGGCATTTGAAGAAGTTATAAACTTAGTTTCCTGAAACTGCGTAAAGACTTGCAAAAATTATTGTAGCTGCTTTAGAGCATCGCTTGATTGCACAGCAATGTGCGGGAGCAGTAGCGGATCATGCAGCAATGTAACTTTGAAGTCAAGGAAAATTAAGAAATGGTCAGGGAAGTTAAAATCTCAGAAATGGACAATATCAATATATATATATTGGAATACTACGAATAGATTTTTTCACTTCAAATCAAGATACCGCTATTATTTTATCGTAAAATAACATTTTTTTAAATATAAGGAACATTTTCAAAACCAAAACTATTTAAAGTGCGTTTTCTAGCTTTATACAATGACTTATTATATTATTTGTCCCATGTAAATAAGTGAGGAATTAAGGTTTCACTGAGACTTTATTGGATTTGGTAAAAAAAGCTATCGTGTAAATTACACATGAAAAAACACTCTCACTATATCACAACATTGTGATTGCAACGCCGCCGCGCCGGCTGGCCCCACCTCGACCGAACCCGCCGTGACAGCGTACGCATCAGCGCATTGCACCGGCTAAACCGCGCTGGATATCCAACAATGTAACAACTATTATATATCATTTTAAACGTAATTATAGGAGCTATAACTTTTGTAGGAAACATTTTTTCATAAAATGTCGGCGTGAAAAGTTATGGGACAAAAAGTAAAATTACTAGCCGAAAAATATACAAATTTTCACTTTTTCATACGAATTACGAACAAACGGTGAAAGTTACGACGAAAGCTAACTGGACATTAATTATAGACAATGTTATAACAAAAATAATAAAAGAAATTTCAATCCGATAAGTTGCTTAGTAATCGAGATAGAAGCGATTTACGAAACCCTTACACTTTTCATGTTTAGGGGGGCACAGGGGGGGAAGCAAGGGGGGTAAGGGCGGGGACTTTTGGCTAAACACTTCTCTAAATATAAGTAGTTGATGGGGAAAAAATTAGCTTTATACTATTTTTTTCCTCAAAATGGTGTTCTACGGCACAGGTTGACTGGACTAAATCTTCAAAAACATAAAACTTATCATCTTAATTAATTTTATACAATGAGGGTCAACCCCACATTCCTCGACTGATGGATATTTTGAAAAAACCCCTTGTCCCCAGTTCATTGCATGCAAGCAATGTTATAAATTCATAGATATTTGCTTCTGGTTACAATTGTTAACAAAGCTTTGACAATGAGCAAAGACATCTTTACTTACTTTTAATACGAGTAACCACATTTACAAAGTCAACGTACCTTTCATTTTTATTATAATCTCTTAACAAAATTACATTAAACAATGTTGACATGACAATCTTGATTGCAATTTCCTGGTAATAAATCCACATATGTAATGTGAAACTTTTTCTTTAAAATATATTTCAAAATATTACGATGTTGTTTAGAACTAAAATTATATAATAGCTCATCTGAAAAATGACAGGTCTTTGTTCTGTCCGTCAGCTTGGTTAGTGCAATTATATGCACAAGATTTTACCATAGCTAAAAAACTATATAGCCATAACTAAAAACTGATCACAAACATAACAGCAACTACGTTCTCTCTTCACGGTGTCCTAAATACTGACTGATTTTTTATATATTTTTATAACACGATAGGATTTATTTATATCACGGTATTGTGTCTGTTGTATGGTTCGCGCGTCGGGCTCGCAGGTTTTCAAGAATCAGCGCTCGCGCCGAATCCACTGAAATAAAAAATTATCTGTAGCGGAAACGGCTAATGTTGGAAAAGATTACTTGAGATAAAAAAAATTATTTAGAATGTCGTCTACAACTTCTTCACGGACACTTTTTACCTGACCCAAAAATAAAAAACTTTCTTGCATACTACTTTTGTCGTGTCACTAATTAAGACGAACTAAAAAGAATTTTAGTTTAACTAATAATTAAAATTAGTAGCAGACTATTTAAAGTTTAAATACATACCATTAGATTCACAATTTCATGATGAAAATTTTAATATAAATTTAACCTTTTTATTTTCATTCTGAATGGCTTAAATGTCAGGTTACATGAAGCGCTGTTTGGATGTTGTTCGCTCGGGTCCCGCGACATCGGATCCTTTTGCCACCCGTCCGGCTCCAGACTTCCACGTTTTTTGGTTCAGTTTTGCATGGCAGGGCTCGGTCCAGTTATACTTAGTCCGAGTTCCCGAGATGCGGAAACTTTATGATTTATGATCATATTGATCATGTAGGTCAAAGACAATGTATTGGTGGTCACTACCCACATAGTCCTCCACAATAAAACCCTCCAGCCAGAGATCCTTGGAAGAAGTGATTCAGACGCAAAGGTGACGTCGGGGATCGTGCCTTTCTGCCTGGGGCGCCAAAAAGTAGGTGTGTCGCCCTGTTTAAGGACGGCAAATCAAATAAAAAAAAAATCTTTATTCATCATCTGCACATCATAGGTACATTGAATAGTGTCAATACATATCTATATAATAATAATAATAAACCATACTAATATTATTAATTCATAATGTTATGATTTTGTAAGGTCTCCTTAATCTCGTTAAAAAACAAAGTAAAATAAAAACAAGAATTACGAGAGTGACGACAAAACTAAACAGAAATGTTATAAAACTCTTCTAATGAATATATGGCCCGTCAAACCAAAAATGTTTTTAACTTACTTTTGAATTTGTTTAAATTGTTTTCATTTTTAATAATACTTGGAATGTATTTATAAAATTTTGATCCCATATGGACAGTTTTCTTTTCATAAAGTTTTAAGTGATGTTGAGCTATTTTTATTTCATTCCCACCTCTTGTGTTGTAATTGTGAGTTTGATTATTTAAGTTAATTTGCCTTAACATAAACTATAGAATCAAAAATATACTGCCCGTAGACCATCAGAATTTTAGGATTTTTGAAGTGTTCTTTTACAGATTGGTCTTGTTTCAGCTTTAAAATTATTCTTATGGCTTTCTTTTGACTCTTTAGAATCACATCCATATGGCAGTTTTTCTGGCTGAACCGTATAAGCAGAGTCCAAATGATATATGAGAATGGATGAAAGAAAAGTATACCATTCGTAGAACTGAAATATCACAAAAAGGTGACATTTTTGAAAGGGCATAGATTCCTGAAGTAATTTTGGATGAAAGTTTTTGTATATGTTGGTCCCAAGTTAAATTTTCATCTATTATTAAACCAAGGAAATTTGTCCTGTGTTTTCAATTTTAATTTCCTGACAAGACCGGTCCTGGCAATGAAGTCCAGGATGTATTTCCCCCGAAGTTGCTCACCATTGGGATCTCCCAAACTATAAAAGTTACAGCGAAGGTCAAATCAGCAAAGCAGTGCGGAATTATAAGCGATGTCTTAATCTGAGGAATGACCGGTAGTGTGTTGCCGTCTTAGTTGTCATCGGGTCAATGTTTATTTCATGAGAGTGGTATATTTTATGTAACTCCTGATATTTTATAGACAACAAAAATAAAAATAAAAGTACCAGTAAGTAAAAAGTTCGTTTTACCAAGCTCGCAAGGTCAAATTTAGTTGTTGAAAAGACTTACCAAGGATGTGTGTGTCCATAGATCTAATATTTAAGTACCGTACAATAATTTGAACATTGAGACATCCCCAGTATTTTAATACTCAAAAATAATGTATATAACATTTTATATTTTTCTCCTTTCCTTTTTTCTTAAAATTGAAACTTATAAATTAATTCCTCAGCTACATGCATATTATTCAACTTACAATCCACAAATACTGATCTCTTTTAACACAAGGTGCGGATGTTCGGGACGGCTGAACGCCAAATGTCCACTAGTGATGCGCGAGCCTGCTCCAAAAACTGACGCTCGTGCCGCCCTAGAGTGCGCGCTTGGCTTTAGAGACCAAGGAAACATAGTAAAAAGGCTAGACTACTTACAATATTACTATTATTATTATGGGCATTTCCGTAACTTTTTTATAAAATGTTCCGCTTTTACACTTTAGATAGGCCTACCTTATGATCAAAGGTAATACTCTCTTTATTATTTGACATCCATTAGCATTTGTATTTGAGTATATTTGTTGTTATATCCATGTTGTATATGGAAAGATTTTTCCATTGACTTTCAAAAGTTTATTTTTATTGTCATACACAAATAAGTAAGTAGGCCTAGTTTTTCTTTTCAATGACTTTTATTTTTGTTATCTTCTGTAAAGCCAACATTTTTTAGCTGTATTTGCTGGAAAAGGAAAAATGATGACAAAATGTGAGAAAGTTGATTATTTGTGTGTTCCTAGTAGAGAAAAGGACTAAGAAAATAAACTTAACATATGAAATCGGTAATTTTTTGCATCACTGACATTTACTGGCATTATTTTGTCGTACTGGTTCAGACATTGATGAGAAGTCGTTTGAAATAGAGTGACAAGATAGTTGAATGTATTCACGCAAACACAAACTTGGATAACCCGGAATTCTGGATAGGTCGGAAAGCCTACCAAAGTAGTAAAGTTTTTTATTACTCGGGTTACACAAATTACAAGGCGCCAAGCGCCATGGCATCGGACTGAGCCTACAGAACAGTTTTGGGTTTTCTGTAAGTTTGTTTTAGCATATGAAGCTTAAGTTTTTGATTGTTTTATTATGTACATTATGGAATGAATAAATGGTTTTTGTTATAGGAATAACGTTGACTGTCGTGCCTTTTCCAATGTTCAATCCTTTCCCGCTAATCCGTAACTTTCACAAACTCAGACACTGTTCAGTCTACATTGTCTGAGCTTGCGGGACTCTGTACTACGTTACCGACAGTTGACACATAGCGACTCTACTGTCGGGTAGCTCAACTAACTCTTCACTGCTGTCAGCGCTGTTAGTTCACTCATTCCTCAACGCTACTCAGCTATCCTTGTTGGATTGTTGGAAACTAAATTCAATAATCAACCAGTGAAGATTAAAGTTACGCAAGTTAATTTTCTTGGTGGGAACATTTTTGTGGATTTTATATTT
This sequence comes from Neoaliturus tenellus, assembly GCA_030545055.2. NCBI lineage: Eukaryota > Metazoa > Arthropoda > Insecta > Hemiptera > Cicadellidae > Neoaliturus > Neoaliturus tenellus. Next base: position 54,936,007 of record CM061535.1, on the reverse strand, counting down.
AATTTATTAATGTGAGCAAACACCACAGTGTGATATAATATCATCACTGCATTACAAATAAGCTGAATCAAAACGGCACATTCTTTTTAATTACGACAATGTTTTAAAGTTATTAAATTGTATTTCGGAAGACTTTTAAGGTCTAGTGTTTAGATTGATACTCATAGCACAAGGTAGTGCCAGTAGACTGGTTCTCCCAAACTGCGGTTGGAGCCACGACAAATTATTCCAAGAAAAAAATTTCAACTTTTTACAATTGTGTTAATTACATGCTATTATTTGTAATAAAGGAAGAATAGTTTTAAAAATTTCCCGAGTACAGGAGATTTTTAACTTGCTACTTCATCAAGTGACACAATTAAATACCTTTGTTTCCACCATAAGTATTTTGCATGGGTCTGTTACAGAGAAAAAAAAATCATAATTCATCAAAATTGGTTGGTTGGAAATACAGTGCAGTTTAAAGGTATGAAAAATACCGATATTAGAAAGCAGAAATGTTTCGGGTAACAAGTATTTTTTATGTTCTAAAACGGTAATGCTATTTTAAGTTATGATCAATTATTGTGATTCTCGCTACCTAGCAACTCTTCTTATGTGTATCGTATATGGGGGCTTACAGCGTAATCTACGGTAAATCTCTAGCAAGTGATAATTTGGCTTTTTTAGATTTTTTTACTAGTATTTTCTAATTTCATCGATTTGTTAAAGTACGTTTTTCTCACAAATGTCCTTTGTTTAATTCAGTTCATTTGCCATTATGTCAATAAATTTCATTATATTAAAGCAATTTATATAACTTATGTTGTGAAATCAATGCCAAATATTTAATTCTTGATAGGTCTTCTTTTTTATAGGCTATAATTTCTTGGACGTTAAAAATTTGAAAATAGTCCTACGATTAGTTTTTAAAATACGAAAACCTTCCTCCAAAAACACTTTACAACAAATTCTACTAAACAACAAACAATTCCCATCAGGCACTTGCCCAACTCTTAAAATGCTTTGATTTCTTATCACATTATCCTTTTTCTTGAAAAAATGATATAGCTTCTGTCTTAGTGAGTGGCATAGTTAATGGACAGAGGCTAATCGGCGAATAATGCACAGGTTGCCGGGCGATACAATCAAATAAATTATTTCTCAATAAAGCCATTTCAATTACTTAAGACACCCCATGCGCTCAGCAGAATGCGTGGGTGACACTTAATCCCTACAACATTTCAATTCAATATAAAATATGCACGATGCTTCTTCGGCTCTTCTGAGAACCAATCAAGATAAAGTCGTCAAGTTATCAGCAGTCTATTCAACTACAAAAGTTCTAAAATTATGTTCAAGATGTTCAAAAAAATTTCTTATAATCGAGTCCAATTTCGAGCTATTTAGGGTAATAGTGATGATGACTTTTACGTTTGATATTTAGTTGGATTCGATATTCTATGCTTTCCCGTTCCTTTGAATTGAATCAAATGGAGCATGTATGGTATTACAGATTGCAACTTTATTCAGGTTATTATAATGTGTAATATTATAAATTTAAATGAATTATTTCCTCATTTCGGGTCCGTGTTGTGGTGAGAGATACAAGGCGGTCCATTTGAGACCTTGATGACGTAATTTGGGTTTTACCGGGGGGGTTTTCGAACAATTTTTGTGTGGAATCACTAGGTCATATAGACCTACCATAGGTTATAAAAACCATTGTTGGTTACACGGTGCATCTTAATCTAAAACTTAAAGACATTTCACCCGCGCGATTTCACCGCGATAAAGGGCATAGATTTTGGCATAGAGACATGATGTAAATGGAAAAGCTTTTATTTAGCTAAAATAAACTACTTATTGAAAAAGAATGAAAGTCGATTAAGTCTATACAAAACGCAATTATGTTTACACAATATTCTAGTTGGTTTAGCTATTTCGTACCAGTAGATATAGAAGGCCGAATCTGGAACACTCGTAGTTTTTTTTGATGACTTTTTGCTTCATATGACCACTTTTTTTGCTTCATATGACCACATTTTTTGCTTCGTATGACCACTTTTGCTTCAAATGACGCCTTTTTGCTTCAAATGACCACTTTTGCTTCAAATGACCACTTTTGCTTCAAATGACCACTTCTTGCTTCAAATGACCACTTTTTTGCTTCAAATGACCACTTTTTGAATATAATCCAGGGAACACTCGTAGTTTTTTTTGAGCGCCTTCAGCTTCAAATTGACCGGTTTTTTACCGGATTCTGGTTGGTTTTGGCCAAATATCAGCCCATTTCAGGGCATTTTTCAGGACTACAGACAGTGATTTCAAGGAGCATTTTGAATATAATCCAGGGAATACTCATGTTTTGTGAGCGCCTTCAGCTTCAAATTGCAATTTTACCTTCAAAGACACATTTTTAGGCCAAAATTCTCCAATTTTTAACCCAGTTTAACCTCTTAAGATCTAATTCCTAAGGCCCAAGGCAGTAGACAAGCCCTAAAACCTAGCAGCTAAGGCTTTAACCTATCAATAAGCCCTATTAACCATTAGCTTAATCCTAATGTGTTGGACCTAAGATCTAAACCTAAGGCCTTGCACCTGAGTCCAAAGCCCTAAAACATAGCAGCTAAGGCTTAAACCTGTGAATAGGGCCAATTAGCCACCAGCTTAGACCTAATGTGTTGGACCTAAGATCTAAACCTAAGGCCTTGCACCTGAGTCCAAAGCCCTAAAACATAGCAGCTAAGGCTTAAACCTGTGAATAGGGCCGATTAGCCACCAGCTTAGACCTAATGTGTTGGACCTAAGATCTAAACCTAAGGCCTAACAGCTGAGTCCAAAGCCCTAAAACCTAGCAGCTAAAGATTTGACCTGTGAATAGTTATTAGCTAACAGCCTAAACCTAATGTGTTGGCACTAAGATGTAAACCTAAGGCCTTGCACCTGAGTCCAAAGCCCTAAAAGCTAGCAGCTAAGGCTTTGACCTGTGGATAGGGCCTATTATCTATCAGCTTAGGCCTAATGTGTTGGACATAAGATCTACGCCTAAGGCCTTACACGTGGTTCCTAAGATGAAATGCCTTGGACTTAGGTCCTAAAACCTAGCAGCTAAGGCTTTGACCTGTGAATAGGACCTATTTGCGTTTAGCTTAGACCTAATGTGTTGGACCTAAAGTCTTAACCTCAGGCCTTGCACCTGAGTCCAAAACCCTAAAACTTAGCAGCTAAGGATTTGACCTGTGAATAGTACCTATTAGCAAACAGCCTAAACCTAATGTGTTGGAACTAAGATGTAAACCTAAGCCCTTGCACCTGAGTCCAAAACCCTAAAACCTAGCAGCTAAGGATTTGACCTGTGAATAGGGCCTATTAGCCTAAACCTAATGTGTTAGCACTAAGATGTAAACCTAAGGCCTTGCACCTGAGTCCAAAGCCCTTAAAGCTAGCAGCTAAGGATTTGACCTGTGAATAGGGCCTATTATCCATCAGCGAAGGCCTAATGTGCTGGATCTAAGATCTAAACCTAAGCCCTTGCACCTGAGTCCAAAACCCTAAAACCTAGCAGCTAAGGATTTGACCTGTGATAGGGCCTATTAGCCAACAGCCTAAACCTAATGTGTTGGTACTAAGATGTAAACGTAAGGCCTTGCACCTGAGTCCAAAGCCCTAAAAGCTAGCAGCTAAGGCTTTGACCTGTAAATAGGGCCTATTATCTATCAGCTTAGGCCTAATGAGTTGGACATAAGATCTAAGCCTAAGGCCTTACACATGGTTCCTAAGATGAAATGCCTTGGACTTAGGTCCTAAAACCTAGCAGCTAAGGCTTTGACCTGTGAATAGGACCTAGTTGCGTTTAGCTTAGACCTAATGTGTTGGACCAAAAATCTAAACCTCAGGCCTTGCACTTGAGTCCAAAACCCTAAAACTTAGCAGCTAAGGATTTGACCTGTGAATAGTACCTATTAGCAAACAGCCTAAACCTAATGTGTTGGCACTAAGATGTAAACCTAAGGCCTTGCACCTGAGTCCAAAGCCCTAAAAGCTAGCAGCTAAGGATTTGACCTGTGAATAGGGCCTATTATCCATCAGCGAAGGCCTAATGTGCTGGATCTAAGATCTAAACCTAAGCCCTTGCACCTGCGTCCAAAGCTCAAAAACCTAGTGGCTAAAGCTATGACCTGTGTATAAGACATATCAGCCCCTAGCCAGGACCTAATGTGTTGGGACTAAGATGTAAACATAAGGCCTGACACCTTAGTACAAAGCCATAAAACCTTAAGATCTGAAAACTTACAAGGGGGCCGCGATTCACAGCCCCCCATGAATTGAGCAAACATTAGGCAACGAGGTCTTTTTTCTTTGAATATGAAATTATGATCAGAAATGGTTATCAGATTCAGATTGGAGTATTTGAAGACCAACCTCCATCCATCTTACCCAACTCCTAAGGTCCTACCGCATGGACTTGACCCAAGACCTAAGGCTATACACCGTAGGCTTTAAGGATCTTAGCCCCAAGACCTAGGCCATAGAGTTAAGACCTGAATATTTACAAGGGGGCCGCGATTCACAGCCCCCCTGAAAAGACACTGTGGTCTAAACCTAATACCTAATACACCGTGGTCTAGGCTTTTAGGTTTTTAGACCAAAGACCTACTACACCATGGTCTAGACCCAAGATCTAAGGTCTGTGGTCTAGGCTTCAGGTTCTAAGCCCCAAGATTTAAGGCCTGTGGTCTAGGCATTTAGGTTCTTAGCCTCCAGATCTAAGGCCCGTAATCTAGGCCTTTAGGTTCTTGAATCCAACACCTAGGACCCTACATCATGGTCTAGACCCTAAACCTGAGGCCTGTGATCTAGGTCTCTAAGTTCTCCTCAAGATATAAGGCCCTACACCATGGTCTAAAACCAAGACCTAAGGTCCGTTGTGTAGGCTTTTACGTTCTTATACCCAAGTCCTAAGGCCCTACACCAGGGTCTAGAACCAAGATCTAAGGTCCGTGGTCTAGGCTTTTAGGTTTTTATACCCAAGTCCTAAGGCCCTACACCAGGGTCTAGAACCAAGATCTAAGGTCCGTGGTCTAGGCTTTTAGGTTCTTATACCCAAGTCCTAAGGCCCTACACCAGGGTCTAGAACCAAGATCTAAGGTCCGTGGTCTAGGCTTTTAGGTTCTTATACCCAAGTCCTAAGGCCCTACACCAGGGTCTAGAACCAAGATCTAAGGTCCGTGGTCCAGGCTTTTAGGTTCTTATACCCAAGTCCTAAGGCCCTACACCAGGGTCTAGAACCCAGATCTAAGATCCGTGGTCTAGGCTTTTAGGTTCTTATACCCAAGTCCTAAGGCCCTACACCAGGGTCTAGAACCAAGATCTAAGGTCCGTGGTCTAGGCTTTTAGGTTCTTATACCCAAGTCCTAGGGCCCTACACCAGGGTCTAGAACCCAGATCTAAGGTCCGTGGTCTAGGCTTTTAGGTTCTTATACCCAAGTCCTAAGGCCCTACACCAGGGTCTAGAACCCAGATCTAAGGTCCGTGGTCTAGGCATTTAGGTTCTTATACCCAAGTCCTAAGGCCCTACACCAGGGTCTAGAACCAAGATCTAAGGTCCGTGGTCTAGGCTTTTAGGTTCTTATACCCAAGTCCTAAGGCCCTACACCAGGGTCTAGAACCAAGATCTAAGGTCCGTGGTCTAGGCTTTTAGGTTCTTATACCCAATGACTAAGGCCCTACACCAGGGTCTAGAACCAAGGTCTAAGGTCCGTGGTCTAGGCTTTTAGGTTCTTATACCCAAGTCCTAAGGCCCTACACCAGGGTCTAAAACCAAGATCTAAGGTCCGTGGTCTAGGCTTTTAGGTTCTTAAACCTAAGACCTAAGGTCCCTGGTCTAGGCTTTTAGGTTCTTATACCCAAGTCCTAAGGCCCTACACCAGGGTCTAGAACCAAGATCTAAGGTCCGTGGTCCAGACTTTTAGGTTCTTATACCCAAGTCCTAAGGTCCGTGGTCTAGGCTTTTAGGTTCTTATACCAAAGTCCTAATGCCCTACACCAGGGTCTAGAACCAAGATCTAAGGTCCGTGGTCTAGGCTTTTAGGTTCTTATACCCAAGACCTAAGGTCCGTGGTCTAGGCTTTTAGGTTCTTATACCCAAATCCTAAGGCCCTACACCAGGGTCTAGAACCAAGACCTAAGGTCCGTGGTCTAGGCCTTTAGGTTCTTATACCCAAGTCCTAAGGCCCTACACCAGGGTCTAGAACCAAGATCTAAGGTCCGTGGTCTAGGCTTTTACGTTCTTATACCCAAGTCCTAAGGCCCTACAAAAGGGTCTAGAACCAAGACCTAAGGTCCGTGGTCTAGGCTTTTAGGTTCTTATACCCAAGTCCTAAGGCCCTACACCAGGGTCTAAAACCAAGATCAAAGGTCCGTGGTCTAGGCTTATAGGTTCTTATACCCAAGACCTAAGGTCCGTTGTCTAGGCTTTTAGGTTCTTATACCCAAGTCCTAAGGCCCTACACCAGGGTCTAGAACCAAGATCTAAGGTCCGTGGTCTAGGCTTTTAGGTTCTTATACCCAAGTCCTAAGGCCCTACACCAGGGTCTAGAACCAAGATCTAAGGTCCGTGGTCTAGGCTTTTAGGTTCTTATACCCAAGACCTAAGGTCTGTTGTGTAGGCTTTTAGGTTCTAATACCCAAGTCCTAAGGCCCTACACCAGGGGCTAGAACCAAGATCTAAGTTCCATGGTCTAGGCTTTTAGGTTTTAATACCCAAGACCTAAGGCCCTACACCAGGGTCTAGAACCAAGATCTAAGGTCCGTAGTCTAGGCTTTTAGCTTCTTATACGAAAGTCCTAAGGCCTTACACCAGGGTCTAAAACCAAGACCTAAGGTCCGTGGTCTAGGCTTTTAGGTTCTTATACCCAAGTCCTAAGGCCCTACACCAGGGTCTAGAACCAAGATCTAAGGTCCGTGGTCCAGGCTTTTAGGTTCTTATACCCAAGTCCTAAGGCCCTACACCAGGGTCTAAAACCAAGATCTAAGGTCCGTGGTCTAGGCTTTTAGGTTCTTATACCCAAGTCCTAAGGCCCTACACCAGGGTCTAGAACCAAGATCTAAGGTCCGTGTTCTAGGCTTTTAGGTTCTTATACCCAAGTCCTACTACACCAGGGTCTAGAACTAAGATCTAAGGTCCGTGGTCAAGGCTTTTAGGTTCTTATACTCAAGTCCTAAGGCCCTAAACCAGGGTCTAGAACCAAGATCTAAGGACCGTGGTCTAGGCTTTTAGGTGCTTATACCCAAGACCTAAGGCCCTACACCATAGGCTAGAACCAAGACCTAAGGTCCTTTGATTAGGCCTTTAGGTTCTTAGACCCAAGTCCTAAGACCCGTGGACTAGGCCTTTAGGTTCATACACCCAAGACCTAAGCTCTTAGACTCAAGACCTAAAGCCATATACCGCGGGTTAGGGTTTTAAGCTCTGAGACCCAAGACCTAAGGCCTTGCACCGTTTTCTAGGCTTTTAAGTACTTAGACCCAAGGCATAAGGCCCTACACCGTGGTCTAGTTTTTAAGCTCTTATACCCAAGACTTAGGGCCATACACCACGGTCTAGGCTTTTAAGCTCTTAGACCCAAGACCTAAGGCCATACACCCTGGTTTAGGCTTTTAAGTATTTAGACCCAAGGCCTAAGGCCCTACACCGTGGTCTAGGCTTTTAAGAACTTAGACTCAAGACCTAAGGCCATAAAGTAAAGACCTGAAAACTTACAAGGGAGTCGTGATTCACGACCCCTGAACAGACACTGTGGACCCAGGACCTAAGGCCTTACACCGTGGTCTAGACTTTTAAGTACTTAGACCCAAGACTTAGGGCTATACACCGTGGTCTAGACTTTTAAGTACTTAGACACCAAGACCTAAGTCCATACACCGTGATCTAGGCTTTTAAGCTCTTATACCCAAGGCCTAAGGCCCTACACCGTGGTCTAGGCTTTTAAGCTCTTAGACTCAAGCCCTAAGGTGGTCCGCATGGGTTAGACTCAAGACCCAAGGGCATACACACTGGTCTAGGCTTTTAAGTACTTACTCCAAGACCTAAAGTCATAAACCATGGGCTAGGCTTTTAAGCACTTAAACTCAATGCCTAAGGCGGTCCGCATGGGCTAGACTTAAGACCTAAGGCCATACACCCTGGTCTAGGCTTTTAAGTACTTATACCCAAGACCTAAGGCCATATACCGTTTTCTAGGCTTTTAAGCTCTTAGACTCAAGACCTAAGGCCATACACCGTTTTCTAGGCTTTTAAGGTCTCAGACTCAAGACCTAAGGCCATACACCGTGGTCTAGGCTGTTAAGTACTTATACCCAAGACCTAAGGCCCTACACCGTGGGCTAGGCTTTAAAGCTCTTAGACCCAAGGCCTAAAACCATAGGGTTAAGACTTGAAAACTTACAAGTTAATCGCAACTCACGATCCCCGAAAAGACACCGTGGTCTAGACCCAATACTTAAGGCCCTACACGAAGACCCAAGAGCTAAGGTCCTTCACCATGATCTAGACCCTAAGACCAAAGACCTTACACTATGGTCTAGTACTCGGCATAAACCGTTTGCAGTTGTGGTTGTTTCATCTATTTCTAGAGGTAAGTCGGCCTCTAAGTTCTTAGAACCAAAGGCCTTATACCACGGTCTAGTACTCGGCATAAGCCATGTGCAGTTGTGGTTGTTTCATCTATATTTAGAGGAAAGTCCTAAGTTCTTAGACCCTAAGACCAAAGGCCTTACACCATGGTCTAGTACTCGGCATAAACCGTTTTGCAGTTGTGGTTGTTTCATCTATAGCTAAAGGTAAGTCGGCCTCTAGGTTCTTAGACCCTAAGACCAAAGGCCTTACATCATGGTCTAGTATTCCTTCTTAAGCCGTGTGCAGTGGTTAATTTGTCTATACTTAGAAGAAAGTCAGCCTTTAAGTTCTTAGACCCTAGACCTAAGACCCTATACCCATGGACTACAACCTGGACCTAAGACCACATCCCGAGGTTTTGTACTCGTTTAAAACCGTGTGCAGTTGTGGTTGTTTCATCTATAGCTGGGCGAAGATTGGCCTTTAATAACTGTGTGCAGTTATTACTGTTTTGTCTCGAAAAAGAGAATGTTTATGCTTTTACACCATAACTTAGAACGAAAACCCATGGTCTTATTCCTAAAACCTAGGACCTTAGACCGATACCCTAGGACATAAGGGCTTAGACTTATTGCTTTAGATCTAGGGCAAAAGGAATTTAAATGAGAACCTAAGGCCTCATAATTTAGACCAACCCCAATCCCAGGCATTTAAGGCATTATACCATGGATCTGTATGTATATGACCTTAAACATTTGACCTAAGATCTAAGGCTTTAACATAAGTCTTAAGCCCTAAGACCCTACCCCATGGGCTAGTACTGGTCCTACACCATAAGGGACCGTGTAAAATGGCGTGCATAAAGCCAATCACATGGATTATTTGAAAGCCCAGGGCACATGAACACCTGTGTTTGCTGTTGGGCGTTTTTATGATTTGTGCTTTCGGGCGTTTTGCAAACTCGACGCGGAAATTACGATCGCAGACGGAAATTATTAAAAAACATCGTGTACACATCGATTTTGAAAAACGATCGTACACGTCGATTATTTTAAACAGCGTCTGGGAATCGATTCTAAAAAATGTTCGCAGACGTTAATTATTAAAAGGCATCGTCTACACATCGATTTTGAAAAACGTCCGCAGACGTTAATTATTAAAGGGCATCGTCTACACATCGATTTGCAATATGCAGGTCGAGTTTGCAAAACGCCCGAAAGCACAAATCATAAAAACGCCCAACAGCAAACACAGGTGTTCATGTGCCCTGGGCTTTCAAATAATCCATGTGATTGGCTTTATGCACGCCATTTTACACGGTCCCTTATGGTGTAGGACCAGTACTAGCCCATGGGGTAGGGTCTTAGGGCTTAAGACTTATGTTAAAGCCTTAGATCTTAGGTCAAATGTTTAAGGTCATATACATACAGATCCATGGTATAATGCCTTAAATGCCTGGGATTGGGGTTGGTCTAAATTATGAGGCCTTAGGTCCTCATTTAAATTCCTTTTGCCCTAGATCTAAAGCAATAAGTCTAAGCCCTTATGTCCTAGGGTATCGGTCTAAGGTCCTAGGTTTTAGGAATAAGACCATGGGTTTTCGTTCTAAGTTATGGTGTAAAAGCATAAACATTCTCTTTTTCGAGACGAAACAGTAATAACTGCACACAGTTATTAAAGGCCAATCTTCGCCCAGCTATAGATGAAACAACCACAACTGCACACGGTTTTAAACGAGTACAAAACCTCGGGATGTGGCCTTAGGTCCAGGTTGTAGTCCATGGGTGTAGGGTCTTAGGTCTAGGGTCTAAGAACTTAAAGGCTTAAAGACTTTCTTCTAAGTATAGACAAATTAACCACTGCACACGGCTTAAGAGGAATACTAGACCATGATGTAAGGCCTTTGGTCTTAGGGTCTAAGAACCTAGAGGCCGACTTACCTTTAGCTATAGATGAAACAACCACAGCTGCAAAACGGTTTATGCCGAGTACTAGACCATGGTGTAAGGCCTTTGGTCTTAGGGTCTAAGAACTTAGGACTTTCCTCTAGCTATAGATGAAACAACCACAACTGCACATGGCTTATGCCGAGTACTAGACCGTGGTATAAGGCCTTTGGTCTTAGGGTCTAAGAACTTAGAGGCCGACTTACCTTTAGCTATAGATGAAACAACCACAACTGCAAACGGTTTATGCCGAGTACTAGACCATGGTATAAGGCCTTTGATCTTAGGGTCTAGATCATGGTGAAGGACCTTAGCTCTTGGGTCTAGGTGTAGGGCCTTAGGTATTGGGTCTAGACCACGGTGTCTGTTCGGGGATCGTGAATTGCCATTAACTTGTAAGTTTTTAAGTCTTAACCTAATGGTTTTAGGTCTTGGGTCTAAGAGCTTTAAAGCCTAGCCCACGGTGTAGGGCCTTAGGTCTTGGGTGTAAGAACCTAAAAGCCTAGACTATGGTGTATGGCCTTAGGTCTTGGGTATAAGTACTTAAAAGCCTAGACCACGGTGTATGGTCTTAGGTCTTGGGTCTAAGTACTTAAAAGCCTAGACCACGGTGTATGGCCTTAGGTCTTGAGTCTGAGAGCTTAAAAGCCTAGAAAATGGTTTATGGCCTTAGGTCTTAAGTCTAGCCCATGCAGACCGCCTTAGGCATTGAGTTTAAGTGCTTAAAAGCCTAGCCTACGGTTTATGACTTTAGGTCTTGGCCTAAGTACTTAAAAGCCTAGACCAGTGTGTATGCCCTTGGGTCTTGAGTCTAACCCATGCGGACCGCCTTAGGGCTTGGGTGTAAGAGCTTTGAAGCCTAGCCCACGGTGTAGGGCCTTAGGTCTTGGGTATAAGAACCTAAAAGCCTAGACCACGGTTCAGGGCCTTAGGCCTTGGGTCTAAATGCTTAAAAGCCTAGGCCAGGGTATATGGCCTTAGGTCTTGGGGTCTAAGTGCTTAAAAGTCTATACTGTGGTGTATTGCCCTGAGTCTTGGGTCTAAGTACTTAAAAGTCTAGACCACGGTGTAAGGCCTTAGGTCTTGGGTCCACAGTGTCTGTTCAGGGGTCGTGAATCGCGACTCCCTTGTAAGTTTTCAGGTCTTTACTTTATGGCCTTAGGTCTTGGGTCTAAGTACTTAAAAGCCTAGACCAGGGTGTAGGGCCTTAGGTCTTGGGTATAAGAACCTAAAAGCCTAGACCAGGGTGTATGGCCTTAAGTCTTGTGGGTCTAAGTACTTAAAAGCCTAGACCGTGGTGTATGGCCCTAAGTCTTGGGTCTAAGAGCTTAAAAAACTAGACCAGGGTGTAGGGCCTTAGGCCTTGGGTGTAAATACTTAAAAGCCTAGAAAACGGTGTAAGGCCTTAAGTCTTGGGTCTCAGAGCTTAAGACCCTAAGCCTAGACCACGGACCTTAGATCTTGGTTTTAGACCCTGGTGTAGGTCCTTAGGACTTGGGTATAAGAACCTAAAAGCCTACTCAACGGACCTTAGATCTTGGTTCTAGACCCTGGTGTAGGGCCTTAGGACTTGGGTATAAGAAAATAAAAGCCAGGACCACGGACCTTAGATCTTGGTTCTATACCCTGGTGTAGGGCCTTAGGACTTGGGTATAAGAACCTAAAAGCCTAGACCACGGACCTTAGATCTTGGTTCTAGACCCTGGTGTAGGGCCTTAGGACTTGGGTATAAGAACCTAAAAGCCTAGACCACGGACCTTAGATCTTGGTTCTAGACCCTGGTGTAGGGCCTTAGGACTTGGGTATAAGAACCTAAAAGCCTAGACCACGGACCTTAAATCTCGGGTCTAGACCCTGGTGTAGTGCCCTAGGACTTGGGTATAAGAACCTAAAGGCCAGGACCACGGACCTTAGATCTTGGTTCTAGACCCTGGTGTAGGGCCTTAGGACTTGGGTATAAGAACCTAAAAGCCTAGACCACGGACCTTAGATCTTGGTTCTAGACCCTGGTGTAGGGCCTTAGATCTTGGGTATAAGAACCTAAAAGCCTACACCACGGACCTTAGATCTTGGTTCTAGACCCTGGTGTAGGGCCTTAGGACTTGGGTATAAGAACCTAAAAGCCTAGACAACGGACCTTAGATCTTGGTTCTAGACCCTGGTGTAGGGCCTTAGGACTTGGGTATAAGAACCTAAAAGCCTAGACCACGGACCTTAGATCTTGGTTCTAGACCCTGGTGTAGGGCCTTAGGACTTGGGTATAAGAACCTAAAAGCCTAGACCACGGACCTTAGATCTTGGTTCTAGACCCTGGTGTAGGGCCTTAGGACTTGGGTATAAGAACCTAAAAGCCTAGACCACGGACCTTAGATCTCGGGTCTAGACCCTGGTGTAGGGCCTTAGGACTTGGGTAAAAGAACCTAAAAGCCTAGACCACGGACCTTAGATCTTGGTTCTAGACCCTGGTGTAGGGTCTTAGATCTTGGGTATAAGAACCTAAAAGCCTAGACCACGGACCTTAGATCTTGGTTCTAGACCCTGGTGTAGGGCCTTAGGACTTGGGTATAAGAACCTAAAAGCCTAGACCACGGACCTTAGATCTTGGTTCTAGACCCTGGTGTAGGGCCTTAGGACTTGGGTATAAGAACCTAAAAGCCTAGACCACGGACCTTAGATCTTGGTTCTAGACCCTGGTGTAGGGCCTTAGGACTTGGGTATAAGAACCTAAAAGCCTAGACCACGGACCTTAGATCTTGGTTCTAGACCCTGGTGTAGGGCCATAGGATTTGGGTATAAGAACCTAAAAGCCTAGACCACGGACCTTAGGTCTTGGTTCTAGACCCTGGTGTAGGGTCTTAGGACTTGGGTATAAGAACCTAAAAGCCTAGACCACGGACCTTAGGTCTTGGTTTTAGACCCTAATGTAGGGCCTTAGGACTTGGGTATAAGAACCTAAAAGCCTAGACCACGGACCTTAGATCTTGGTTCTAGACCCTGGTGTAGGGCCTTAGGACTTGGGTATAAGAACCTAAAAGCCCAGACCACGGACCTTAGATCTTGGTTCTAGACCCTGGTGTAGGGCCTTAGGTCTTGGGTATAAGAACTTAAAAGCGTACACAACGGACCTTAGATCTTGGTTCTAGACCCTGGTGTAGGGCCTTAGGACTTGGATATAAGAACCTAAAAGCCTAGACCACGGACCTTAGATCTTGGTTCTAGACCCTGGGGTAGGGCCTTAGGACATGGGTATAAGAACCTAAAAGCCTACTCAACGGACCTTGGGTCTTGGTTTTAGACCATGGTGTAGGGCCTTAGGACTTGGGTATAAGAATCTAAAAGCCTAGACCACGGACCTTAGATCTTGGGTATAAGAACCTAAAAGCCTAGACCTAGGACCTTAGATCTTGGTTCTAGACCCTGGTGTAGGGCCTTAGGTCTTGGGTATAAGAACCTAAAAGCCTAGATTACGGACCTTATATCTTGGTTTTAGACCCTGGTGTAGGGCCTAGGGACTTGGGTATAAGAACCTAAAAGCCTAGACCACGGACCTTAGGACTTGGGTATAAGAACCTAAAAGTCTGGACCACGGACCTTAGATCTTGGTTCTAGACCCTGGTGTAGGGCCTTAGGACTTGGGTATAAGAACCTAAAAGCCTAGACCACGGACCTTAGGTCTTGGGTTTAAGAACCTAAAAGCCTAGACCACGGACCTTAGATCTTGGTTCTAGACCCTGGTGTAGGGCCTTAGGACTTGGGTATAAGAACCTAAAAGCCTAGACCACGGACCTTAGATCTTGGTTCTAGACCCTGGTGTAGGGCCTTATGTCTTGGGTATAAGAACCTAAAAGCCTACACAACGGACCTTAGGTCTTGGTTTTAGACCATGGTGTAGGGCCTTATGTCTTGAGGAGAACTTAGAGACCTAGATCACAGGCCTTAGGTTTAGGGTCTAGACCATGATGTAGGGTCCTAGGTGTTGGATTCAAGAACCTAAAGGCCTAGATTACGGGCCTTAGATCTGGAGGCTAAGAACCTAAATGCCTAGACCACAGGCCTTAAATCTTGGGGCTTAGAACCTGAAGCCTAGACCACAGACCTTAGATCTTGGGTCTAGACCATGGTGTAGTAGGTCTTTGGTCTAAAAACCTAAAAGCCTAGACCACGGTGTATTAGGTATTAGGTTTAGGCCACAGTGTCTTTTCAGGGGGGCTGTGAATCGCGGCCCCCTTGTAAATATTCAGGTCTTAACTCTATGGCCTAGGTCTTGGGGCTAAGATCCTTAAAGCCTACGGTGTATAGCCTTAGGTCTTGGGTCAAGTCCATGCGGTAGGACCTTAAGAGTTGGGTAAGATGGATGGAGGTTGGTCTTCAAATACTCCAATCTGAATCTGATAACCATTTCTGATCATAATTTCATATTCAAAGAAAAAAGACCTCGTTGCCTAATGTTTGCTCAATTCATGGGGGGCTGTGAATCGCGGCCCCCTTGTAAGTTTTCAGATCTTAAGGTTTTATGGCTTTGTACTAAGGTGTCAGGCCTTATGTTTACATCTTAGTCCCAACACATTAGGTCCTGGCTGGGGGCTGATAGGTCTTATACACAGGTCATAGCTTTAGCCACTAGGTTTTTGAGCTTTGGACTCAGGTGCAAGGGCTTAGGTTTAGATCTTAGATCCAGCACATTAGGCCTTCGCTGATGGATAATAGGCCCTATTCACAGGTCAAATCCTTAGCTGCTAGCTTTTAGGGCTTTGGACTCAGGTGCAAGGCCTTAGGTTTACATCTTAGTGCCAACACATTAGGTTTAGGCTGTTTGCTAATAGGTACTATTCACAGGTCAAATCCTTAGCTGCTAAGTTTTAGGGTTTTGGACTCAAGTGCAAGGCCTGAGGTTTAGATTTTTGGTCCAACACATTAGGTCTAAGCTAAACGCAACTAGGTCCTATTCACAGGTCAAAGCCTTAGCTGCTAGGTTTTAGGACCTAAGTCCAAGGCATTTCATCTTAGGAACCATGTGTAAGGCCTTAGGCTTAGATCTTATGTCCAGCACATTAGGCCTAAGCTGATAGATAATAGGCCCTATTCACAGGCCAAAGCCTTAGCTGCTAGCTTTTAGGGCTTTGGACTCAGGTGCAAGGCCTTACGTTTACATCTTAGTACCAACACATTAGGTTTAGGCTGTTGGCTAATAGGCCCTATTCACAGGTCAAATCCTTAGCTGCTAGGTTTTAGGGTTTTGGACTCAGGTGCAAGGGCTTAGGTTTAGATCTTAGATCCAGCACATTAGGCCTTCGCTGATGGATAATAGGCCCTATTCACAGGTCAAATCCTTAGCTGCTAGCTTTAAGGGCTTTGGACTCAGGTGCAAGGCCTTAGGTTTACATCTTAGTGCTAACACATTAGGTTTAGGCTAATAGGCCCTATTCACAGGTCAAATCCTTAGCTGCTAGGTTTTAGGGTTTTGGACTCAGGTGCAAGGGCTTAGGTTTACATCTTAGTTCCAACACATTAGGTTTAGGCTTTTTGCTAATAGGTACTATTCTCAGGTCAAATCCTTAGCTGCTAAGTTTTAGGGTTTTGGACTCAGGTGCAAGGCCTGAGGTTAAGATTTTAGGTCCAACACATTAGGTCTAAGCTAAACGCAAATAGGTCCTATTCACAGGTCAAAGCCTTAGCTGCTAGGTTTTAGGACCTAAGTCCAAGGCATTTCATCTTAGGAACCACGTGTAAGGCCTTAGGCGTAGATCTTATGTCCAACACATTAGGCCTAAGCTGATAGATAATAGGCCCTATCCACAGGTCAAAGCCTTAGCTGCTAGCTTTTAGGGCTTTGGACTCAGGTGCAAGGCCTTAGGTTTACATCTTAGTGCCAACACATTAGGTTTAGGCTGTTAGCTAATAACTATTCACAGGTCAAATCTTTAGCTGCTAGGTTTTAGGGTTTTGGACTCAGGTGCAAGGGCTAAGCTTTAGATCTTAGGTCCAGCACATTTGGCCTACGCTGATGGATAATAGGCCCTATTCACAGGTCAAATCCTTAGCTGCTAGCTTTTAGGGCTTTGGACTCAGGTGCAAGGCCTTAGGTTTATCTCTTAGTGCCAACACATTAGGTTTAGGCTGTTGGATAATACGCCCTATTCACAGGTCAAATCCTTAGCTGCTAGCTTTTAGGGCTTTGGACTCAGCTGTTAGGCCTTAGGTTTAGATCTTAGGTCCAACACATTAGGTCTAAGCTGGTGGCTAATCGGCCCTATTCACAGGTTTAAGCCTTAGCTGCTATGTTTTAGGGCTTTGGACTCAGGTGCAAGGCCTTAGGTTTAGATCTTAGGTCCAACACATTAGGTCTAAGCTGGTGGCTAATCGGCCCTATTCACAGGTTTAAGCCTTAGCTGCTATGTTTTAGGGCTTTGGACTCAGGTGCAAGGCCTTAGGTTTAGATCTTAGGTCCAACACATTAGGATTAAGCTAATGGTTAATAGGGCTTATTGATAGGTTAAAGCCTTAGCTGCTAGGTTTTAGGGCTTGTCTACTGCCTTGGGCCTTAGGAATTAGATCTTAAGAGGTTAAACTGGGTTAAAAATTGGAGAATTTTGGCCTAAAAATGTGTCTTTGAAGGTAAAATTGCAATTTGAAGCTGAAGGCGCTCACAAAACATGAGTATTCCCTGGATTATATTCAAAATGCTCCTTGAAATCACTGTCTGAAGTCCTGAAAAATGCCCTGAAATGGGCTGATATTTGGCCAAAACCAACCAGAATCCGGTAAAAAACCGGTCAATTTGAAGCTGAAGGCGCTCAAAAAAAACTACGAGTGTTCCCTGGATTATATTCAAAAAGTGGTCATTTGAAGCAAAAAAGTGGTCATTTGAAGCAAAAAGTGGTCATTTGAAGCAAAAGTGGTCATTTCAAGCAAAAGTGGTCATTTGAAGCAAAAAGTGGTCATTTGAAGCAAAAGTGGTCATACGAAGCAAAAAAGTGGTCATATGAAGCAAAAAAAGTGGTCATATGAAGCAAAAAGTCATCAAAAAAAACTACGAGTGGCCCAGAACCACCGTTTAACCTACTACTCGTACCGACTTGATGATTCGTCTATACTTGTGCCTACAGTCCAAATTAAAAATTTTCACGGATGTATTAGTTCTTTCATTTTATTTATTTTTCTTAACATAAACTATTTAAGAGTAATTTAATAATTTTGCCAGTTTTCTCACTTTCGAACTGACGGTCGTTTCTTTAATCTATTAGGAAAATTACTAAGTAAAATTTGATGAACTGATATGCTTTTATGTAAATGCAAGCTAAAATCCGTTATTAAATGAATGATATATTTGCATGGTTATTGCCCTAAACCCAATGGCAGAAAAAATTCTCCATAAAATATACTGTAATTTTGTAAAATAATTTTGATACATTAAAAGAAGAATGTATGTAGGCACATTTTACTCCAACATCAGTTTATTACAAATAAAGCTAACTTTAAAAATGTGAGTGACCAATCCACTAAAAATAAGATCCAAGAAAGAGACATACGTGTAACATTAATGTAGTAATAAAGAGTATAATAAAAACTAATTTATCATAAATAAACTCAAAGAGACAATATCGGAGGGGTGGGAACATGTCGGCAAGAGGCGGACAAGAGAATGTAATCAAATGTAGTGGGGCATGTAGCCAGGATGAAGTAGCTCTCATACAACATGGGTCCCTCCTCACCCATCTGACACTGACCTATCGCTACCTAGCAACTCTTCTGATGTGATGCAATGTAGTGGGGCATGTAGCCAGGATGAGGTAGCTCTCACACAACATGGGTCCCTCCTCACCCATCTGACACTGACCTATCGCTACCTAGCAACTCTTCTGATGTGATGCAATGTAGTGGGGCATGTAGCCAGGATGAGGTAGCTCTCATACAACATGGCTCCTCCTCACCCTTTGACACTGACCTATCGCTACCTAGCAACTCTTCTGATGTGAGGCAATGTAGTGGAGCATGTAGCCAAGATGAAGTAGCTCTCATACATCATGGGTCCCTCCTCACCCATTTGATACTGACCTATCGCTACCTAGCAACTCTTTTGATGTGATGCAATGTAGTGGGGCATGTAGCCAGGATGAAGTAGCTCTCATACAACATGGGTCCCTCCTCACTATTTGACACTGACCTATCGCTACCTATCAACTCTTATGATGTGATGCAATGTAGTGGGGCATGTAGCCGGGATGAGGTAGCTCTCATACAACATGGGTCCTTCCTCATCCATCTGACACTGACCTATCGCTAAGTAGCAACTCTTCTGATGTGATGCAATGTAGTGGGGCATGTAGCCGGGATGAGGTAGCTCTCATACAACATGGGTCCCTCCTCACCCATATGACACTGACCTATCGCTAAGTAGCAACTCTTCTGATGTAATGCAATGTAGTGGGGCATGTAGCCGGGATGAGGTAGCTCTCATACAACATGGGTCCCTCCTCACCCATCTGACACTGACCTATCGCTAAGTAGCAACTCTTCTGATGTGATGCAATGTAGTGGGGCATGTAGCCGGGATGAGATAGCTCTCATACAACATGGGTCCCTCCTCACCCATCTGACACTGACCTATCGCTACCTAGCAACTCTTCTGATGTGATGCAATGTAGTGGGGCATGTAGCCGGGATGAGGTAGCTCTCATACAACATGGGTCCCTCCTCACCCATCTGACTCTGACCCATCACTACCTAGCAACTCTTCTGATGTGATGCAATGTAGTGGGGCATGTAGCCGGGATGAGGTAGCTCTCATACAACATGGGTCCCTCCTCGCCCATCTGACACTGACCTATCGCTAAGTAGCAACTCTTCTGATGTGATGCAATGTAGTGGGGCATGTAGCCGGGATGAGGTAGCTCTCACACAACATGGGTCCCTCCTCACCCATCTGACCCTGACCTATCGCTACCTAGCAACTCTTTTGATGTGATGCAATGTAGTGGGGCATGTAGCCAGGATGAGGTAGTTCTCACACAACATGGCTCCTCCTCACCCATTTGACACTGACCTATCGCTACCTAGCATTTCTTCTGATGTGATGCAATGTAGTGGGGCATATAGCCGGGATGAGGTAGCTCTCACACAACATGGGTCCCTCCTCACCCATTTGACACTGACCTATAACTACCTAGCAACTCTTCTGATGTGATGCAATGTAGTGGGGCATGTAGCCAGGATGAGGTAGCTCTCACACAACATTGCTCCTCCTCACCCATTTGACATTGACCTATCGCTACCTAGCAACTCTTCTGATGTGATTCAATGTAGTGGGGCATGCAGCCGGGATGAGGTAGCTCTCACACAACATGGTCCCTCCTCACCCATTTTACACTGACCTATCGCTACCTAGCAACTCTTCTGATGTGATGCAATGTAGTGGGGCATGTAGCCGGGATGAGGTAGCTCTTATACAGCATGGGCCCCTCCTCACCCATTTGACACTGACCTATCGCTACCTAGCAACTCTTTTGATGTGATGCAATGTAGTGGGGCATGTAGCCAGGATGAGGTAGGTCTCGTACAACATGGGTCCCTCCTCACCCATCTGACACTGACCTATCGCTACCTAGCAACTCTTCTGATGTGATGAAATGTAGTGGGGCATGCAGCCGGGATGAGGTAGCTCTCATACAACATGGGTCCCTCCTCACCCATCTGACACTGACCTATCGCTACCTAGCAACTCTTCTGATGTGATGCAATGTAGTGGGGCATGTTGCCGGGATGAGGTAGCTCTCACACAACATGGGTCACTCCTCACCCATTTGACACTGACCTATAGCTACCTAGCAACTCTTCTGATGTGATGCAATGTAGTGGGGCATGTAGCCGGGATGAGGTAGCTCTTATACAACATGGGTCCCTCCTCACCCTTTGACACTGACCTATCGCTACCTAGCAACTCTTCTGATGTGATGCAATGTAGTGGGGCATGTAGCCAGGATGAGGTAGCTCTCACACAACATGGCTCCTCCTCACCCATTTGACACTGACCTATCGCTACCTAGCAACTCTTCTGATGTGATTCAATGTAGTGGGGCATGCAGCCGGGATGAGGTAGCTCTCACACAACATGGTCCCTCCTCACCCATTTTACACTGACCTATCGCTACCTAGCAACTCTTCTGATGTGATGCAATGTAGTGGGGCATGTAGCCGGGATGAGGTAGCTCTTATACAGCATGGGTCCCTCCTCACCCATCTGACACTGACCTATCGCTACCTAGCAACTCTTCTGATGTGATGCAATGTAGTGGGGCATGTAGCCAGGATGAGGTAGCTCTCATACAACATGGGTCCCTCCTCACCCATTTGACACTGACCTATCGCTACCTAGCAACTCTTCTGATGTGATGCAATGTAGTGGGGCATGTAGCTGGGATGAGGTAGCTCTCACACAACATGGGTCCCTCCTCACCCATCTGACACTGACCTATCGCTACCTAGCAACTCTTCTGATGTGATGCAATGTAGTGGGGCATGCAGCCGGGATGAGGTAGCTCTCATACAACATGGGTCCCTCCTCACCCATCTGACACTGACCTATCGCTACCTAGCAACTCTTCTGATGTGATGCAATGTAGTGCGGCATGTAGCCGGGATGAGGTATCTCTCACACAACATGGGTCCCTCCTCACCCATTTGACACTGACCTATCGCTACCTAGCAACTCTTCTGATGTGATGCAATGTAGTGGGGCATGTAGCCGGGATGAGGTAGCTCTCACACAACATAGTCCCTCCTCACCCATTTTACTTTGAGCTATCGCTACCTAGCAACTCTTCTGATGTGATGCAATGTAGTGGGGCATGTAGCCGGGATGAGGTAGCTCTCATACAACATGGGTCCCTCCTCACCCATCTGACTCTGACCTATCACTACCTAGCAACTCTTCTGATGTGATGCAATGTAGTGGGGCATGTAGCCGGGATGAGGTAGCTCTCATACAACATGGGCCCCTCCTCACCCATCTGACACTGACCTATCGCTAAGTAGCAACTCTTCTGATGTGATGCAATGTAGTGGGGCATGTAGCCGGGATGAGGTAGCTCTCACACAACATGGGTCCCTCCTCACCCATCTGACCCTGACCTATCGCTACCTAGCAACTCTTTTGATGTGATGCAATGTAGTGGGGCATGTAGCCAGGATGAGGTAGTTCTCACACAACATGGCTCCTCCTCACCCATTTGACACTGACCTATCGCTACCTAGCAACTCTTTTGATGTGATGCAATGTAGTTTGGCATGTAGCCGGGATGAGGTAGCTCTCACACAACATGAGTCCCTCCTCACCCATTTGACACTGACCTATCGCTACCTAGCAACTCATCTGATGTGATGCAATGTAGTGAGCCATGTAGCCGGGATGAGGTAGCTCTCACACAACATGAGTCCCTCCTCACCCATCTGACACTGACCTATCGCTACCTAGCGACTCTTCTGATGTGATGCAATATAGTGGGGCATGTAGCCAGGATCAGGTAGCTCTCATACAACATTTGTCCCTCCTCACCCATTTGACACTGACCTATCGCTACCTAGCAACTCTTCTGATGTGATGCAATGTAGTGAGCCATGTAGCCGGGATGAGGTAGCTCTCACACAACATGAGTCCCTAATCACCCATTTGACTCTGACCTATCGCTACCTAGCAACTCATATGATGTGATGCAACGTAGTGGGGCATGTAGGTGGGATGAGGTAGCTCTCACACAACATGGGTCCCTCCTCACCCATCTGACACTGACCTATCGCTACCTAGCAACTCTTCTGATGTGATGCAATGTAGTGGGGCATGCAGCCGGGATGAGGTAGCTCTCACACAACATGGTCCCTCCTCACCCATTTTACACTGACCTATCGCTACCTAGCAACTCTTCTGATGTGATGCAATGTAGTGGGGCATGTAGCCGGGATGAGGTAGCTCTTATACAGCATGGGTCCCTCCTCACCCATTTTACTCTGAGCTATCGCTACCTAGCAACTCTTCTGATGTGATGCAATGTAGTGGGGCATGTAGCTGGGATGAGGTAGCTCTCACACAACATGGGTCCCTCCTCACCCATCTGAAACTGACCTATCGCTACCTAGCAACTCTTTTGATGTGATGCAATGTAGTAAGGCATGTAGCTATGATGAGCTATGATGAGGTAGCTCTCAAACAACATGGGTCCCTCCTCACCCATTTGACACTGACCTATCGCTACCTAGCAACTCTTCTGATGTGATGCAATGTAGTGGGGCATGTAGCCGGGATGAGGTATCTCTCACACAACATGGGTCCCCCCTCACCCATTTGACACTGACCTATCGCTACCTAGCATTTCTTCTGATGTGATGCAATGTAGTGGGGCATGTAGCCGGGATGAGGTAGCTCTCATACAACATGGGTCACCCCTCACCCATTTGACACTGACCTATCGCTACCTAGCAACTCTTTTGATGTGATGCAATGTAGTGGGGCATGTAGCCAGGATGAGGTAGCTCTCATACAACATGGGTCCCTCTTCACCCATTTGACACTGACCTATCGCTACCTAGCAACTCTTCTGATGTGATGCAATGTAGTGGGGCATGTAGCTGGGATGAGGTAGCTCTCACACAACATGGGTCCCTCCTCACCCATCTGACACTGACCTATCGCTACCTAGCAACTCTTCTGATGTGATGCAATGTAGTGGGGCATGCAGCCGTAATGAGGTAGCTCTCATACAACATGGGTCCCTCCTCACCCATCTGACACTGACCTATCGCTACCTAGCAACTCTTCTTATGTGATGCAATGTAGTGCGGCATGTAGCCGGGATGAGGTATCTCTCACACAACATGGGTCCCTCCTCACCCATTTGACACTGACCTATCGCTACCTAGCATCTCTTTTGATGTGATGCAATGTAGTGGGGCATGTAGCCGGGATGAGGTAGCTCTCACACAACATGGTCCCTCCTCACCCATTTTACTTTGAGCTATCGCTGCCTAGCAACTCTTCTGATGTGATGCAATGTAGTGGGGCATGTAGCCGGGAAGAGATAGCTCTCATACAACATGGGTCCCTCCTCACCCATCTGACACTGACCTATCGCTACCTAGCAACTCTTCTGATGTGATGCAATGTAGTGGGGCATGCAGCCGGGATGAGGTAGCTCTCATACAACATGGGTCCCTCCTCACCCATCTGACACTGACCTATCGCTACCTAGCAACTCTTCTGATGTGATGCAATGTAGTGCGGCATGTAGCCGGGATGAGGTATCTCTCACACAACATGGGTCCCTCCTCACCCATTTGACACTGACCTATCGCTACCTAGCAACTCTTTTGATGTGATGCAATGTAGTGGGGCATGTAGCCGGGATGAGGTAGCTCTCACACAACATGGTCCCTCCTCACCCATTTTACTTTGAGCTATCGCTACCTAGCAACTCTTCTGATGTGATGCAATGTAGTGGGGCATGTAGCCGGGATGAGGTAGCTCTCATACAACATGGGTCCCTCCTCACCCATCTGACACTGACCTATCGCTAAGTAGCAACTCTTCTGATGTAATGCAATGTAGTGGGGCATGTAGCCGGGATGAGGTAGCTCTCATACAACATGGGTCCCTCCTCACCCATCTGACACTGACCTATCGCTAAGTAGCAACTCTTCTGATGTGATGCAATGTAGTGGGGCAAGTAGCCGGGAAGAGATAGCTCTCATACAACATGGGTCCCTCCTCACCCATCTGACTCTGACCTATCACTACCTAGCAACTCTTCTGATGTGATGCAATGTAGTGGGGCATGAAGCCGGGATGAGGTAGCTCTCATACAACATGGGTCCCTCCTCACCCATCTGACACTGACCTATCGCTAAGTAGCAACTCTTCTGATGTGATGCAATGTAGTGGAGCATGTAGCCGGGATGAGGTAGCTCTCACACAACATGGGTCCCTCCTCACCCATCTGACCCTGACCTATCGCTACCTAGCAACTCTTTTGATGTGATGCAATGTAGTGGGGCATGTAGCCAGGATGAGGTAGTTCACACACAACATGGCTCCTCCTCACCCATTTGACACTGACCTATCGCTACCTAGCAACTCTTTTGATGTGATGCAATGTAGTTTGGCATGTAGCCGGGATGAGGTAGCTCTCACACAACATGAGTCCCTCCTCACCCATTTGACATTGACCTATCGCTACCTAGCAACTCTTCTGATGTGATGCAATGTAGTGAGCCATGTAGCCGGGATGAGGTAGCTCTCACACAACATGAGTCCCTCCTCACCCATCTGACACTGACCTATCGCTACCTAGCGACTCTTCTGATGTGATGCAATATAGTGGGGCATGTAGCCAGGATCAGGTAGCTCTCATACAACATGGGTCCCTCCTCACCCATTTGACACTGACCTATCGCTACCTAGCAACTCTTCTGATGTGATGCAATGTAGTGAGCCATGTAGCCGGGATGAGGTAGCTCTCACACAACATGAGTCCCTAATCACCCATTTGACACTGACCTATCGCTACCTAGCAACTCATATGATGTGATGCAACGTAGTGGGGCATGTAGGTGGGATGAGGTAGCTCTCACACAACATGGGTCCCTCCTCACCCATCTGACACTGACCTATCGCTACCTAGCAACTCTTC
This sequence comes from Neoaliturus tenellus, assembly GCA_030545055.2. Classification (NCBI taxonomy): domain Eukaryota; kingdom Metazoa; phylum Arthropoda; class Insecta; order Hemiptera; family Cicadellidae; genus Neoaliturus; species Neoaliturus tenellus. The sequence continues at coordinate 54,910,787 of CM061535.1, read as the reverse complement.
TGATGTGATGCAATGTAGTGGGGCATGCAGCCGGGATGAGGTAGCTCTCACACAACATGGTCCCTCCTCACCCATTTTACACTGACCTATCGCTACCTAGCAACTCTTCTGATGTGATGCAATGTAGTGGGGCATGTAGCCGGGATGAGGTAGCTCTTATACAGCATGGGTCCCTCCTCACCCATTTGACACTGACCTATCGCTACCTAGCAACTCTTTTGATGTGATGCAATGTAGTGGGGCATGTAGCCGGGATGAGGTAGCTCTCACACAACATGGTCCCTCCTCACCCATTTTACTCTGAGCTATCGCTACCTAGCAACTCTTCTGATGTGATGCAATGTAGTGGGGCATGTAGCTGGGATGAGGTAGCTCTCATACAACATGGGTCCCTCCTCACCCATCTGAAACTGACCTATCGCTACCTAGCAACTCTTTTGATGTGATGCAATGTAGTAAGGCATGTAGCTATGATGAGCTATGATGAGGTAGCTCTCAAACAACATGGGTCCCTCCTCACCCATTTGACACTGACTTATCGCTACCTAGCAACTCTTCTGATGTGATGCAATGTAGTGGGGCATGTAGCCGGGATGAGGTAGCTCTCACACAACATGGGTCCCCCCTCACCCATTTGACACTGACCTATCGCTACCTAGCAACTCTTCTGATGTGATGCAATGTAACGGGGCATGTAGCCGGGATGAGGTAGCTCTCATACAACATGGGTCCCCCCTCACCCATTTGACACTGACCTATCGCTACCTAGCAACTCTTTTGATGTGATGCAATGTAGTGGGGCATGTAGCCAGGATGAGGTAGCTCTCATACAACATGGGTCCCTCCTCACCCATTTGACACTGACCTATCGCTACCTAGCAACTCTTCTGATGTGATGCAATGTAGTGGGGCATGTAGCTGGGATGAGGTAGCTCTCACACAACATGGGTCCCTCCTCACCCATTTTACACTGACCTATCGCTACCTAGCAACTCTTCTGATGTGATGCAATGTAGTGGGGCATGTAGCCGGGATGAGGTAGCTCTTATACAGCATGGGTCCCTCCTCACCCATTTGACACTGACCTATCGCTACCTAGCAACTCTTTTGATGTGATGCAATGTAGTGGGGCATGTAGCCGGGATGAGGTAGCTCTCACACAACATGGTCCCTCCTCACCCATTTTACTCTGAGCTATCGCTACCTAGCAACTCTTCTGATGTGATGCAATGTAGTGGGGCATGTAGCTGGGATGAGGTAGCTCTCATACAACATGGGTCCCTCCTCACCCATCTGAAACTGACCTATCGCTACCTAGCAACTCTTTTGATGTGATGCAATGTAGTAAGGCATGTAGCTATGATGAGCTATGATGAGGTAGCTCTCAAACAACATGGGTCCCTCCTCACCCATTTGACACTGACTTATCGCTACCTAGCAACTCTTCTGATGTGATGCAATGTAGTGGGGCATGTAGCCGGGATGAGGTAGCTCTCACACAACATGGGTCCCCCCTCACCCATTTGACACTGACCTATCGCTACCTAGCAACTCTTCTGATGTGATGCAATGTAACGGGGCATGTAGCCGGGATGAGGTAGCTCTCATACAACATGGGTCCCCCCTCACCCATTTGACACTGACCTATCGCTACCTAGCAACTCTTTTGATGTGATGCAATGTAGTGGGGCATGTAGCCAGGATGAGGTAGCTCTCATACAACATGGGTCCCTCCTCACCCATTTGACACTGACCTATCGCTACCTAGCAACTCTTCTGATGTGATGCAATGTAGTGGGGCATGTAGCTGGGATGAGGTAGCTCTCACACAACATGGGTCCCTCCTCACCCATCTGACACTGACCTATCGCTACCTAGCAACTCTTCTGATGTGATGCAATGTAGTGGGGCATGCAGCCGGCATGAGGTAGCTCTCATACAACATGGGTCCCTCCTCACCCATCTGACACTGACCTATCGCTACCTAGCAACTCTTCTGATGTGATGCAATGTAGTGCGGCATGTAGCCGGGATGAGGTATCTCTCACACAACATGGGTCCCTCCTCACCCATTTGACACTGACCTATCGCTACCTAGCAACTCTTTTGATGTGATGCAATGTAGTGGGGCATGTAGCCGGGATGAGGTAGCTCTCACACAACATGGTCCCTCCTCACCCATTTTACTTTGAGCTATCGCTACCTAGCAACTCTTCTGATGTGATGCAATGTAGTGGGGCATGTAGCCGGGAAGAGATAGCTCTCATACAACATGGGTCCCTCCTCACCCATCTGACACTGACCTATCGCTACCTAGCAACTCTTCTGATGTGATGCAATGTAGTGGGGCATGTAGCCGGGATGAGGTAGCTCTCATACAACATGGGTCCCTCCTCACCCATCTGACTCTGACCTATCACTACCTAGCAACTCTTCTGATGTGATGCAATGTAGTGGGGCATGTAGCCGGGATGAGGTAGCATTCATACAACATGGGTCCCTCCTCACCCATCTGACACTGACCTATCGCTAAGTAGCAACTCTTCTGATGTGATGCAATGTAGTAGGGCATGTAGCCGGGATGAGGTAGCTCTCACACAACATGGGTCCCTCCTCACCCATCTGACCCTGACCTATCGCTACCTAGCAACTCTTTTGATGTGATGCAATGTAGTGGGGCATGTAGCCAGGATGAGGTAGTTCTCACACAACATGGCTCCTCCTCACCCATTTGACACTGACCTATCGCTACCTAGCAACTCTTCTGATGTGATGCAATGTAGTGGGGCATATAGCCGGGATGAGGTAGCTCTCACACAACATGGGTCCCTCCTCACCCATTTGACACTGACCTATAACTACCTAGCAACTCTTCTGATGTGATGCAATGTAGTGAGCCATGTAGCCGTAATGTGGTAGCTCTCATACAACATGGGTCCCTCCTCACCCATCTGACACTGACCTATCGCTACCTAGCAACTCTTCTGATGTGATGCAATGTAGTGGGGCATGTAGCCGGGATGAGGTAGCTCTCACACAACATGAGTCCCTCCTCACCCATTTGACACTGACCTATCGCTACCTAGCAACTCATTTGATGTGATGCAATGTAGTGAGCCATGTAGCCGGGATGAGGTAGCTCTCACACAACATGAGTCCCTCCTCACCCATCTGACACTGACCTATAGCTACCTAGCAACTCTTCTGATGTGATGCAATGTAGTGGGTCATGTAGCCGGGATGAGGTAGCTCTCATACTACATGGGTCCCTCCTCACCCTTTGACACTGACCTATCGCTACCTAGCAACTCTTTTGATGTGATGCAATGTAGTGGGGCATGTAGCCAGGATGAGGTAGCTCTCACACAACATGAGTCCCTCCTCACCCATTTGACACTGACCTATCGCTACCTAGCAACTCATTTGATGTGATGCAATGTAGTGGGGCATGTAGCCGGGATGAGGTAGCTCTCATACAACATGGGTCCCTCCTCACCCATTTGACACTGACCTATCGCTACCTAGCAACTCTTTTGATGTGATGCAATGTAGTGGGGCATGTAGCCAGGATGAGGTAGCTCTCATACAACATGGGTCCCTCCTCACCCATCTGACACTGACCTATCGCTACCTAGCAACTCTTCTGATGTGATGCAATGTAGTGGGGCATGCAGCCGGGATGAGGTAGCTCTCATACAACATGGGTCCCTCCTCACACATCTGACACTGACCTATCGCTACCTAGCAACTCTTCTGATGTGATGCAATGTAGTGGGGCATGTTGCCGGGATGAGGTAGCTCTCACACAACATGGGTCACTCCTCACCCATTTGACACTGACCTATAGCTACCTAGCAACTCTTCTGATGTGATGCAATGTAGTGGGGCATGTAGCCAGGATGAGGTAGCTCTCATACAACATGGGTCCCTCCTTACCCATTTGACACTGACCTATCGCTACCTAGCAACTCTTCTAATGTGATGCAATGTAGTGGGGCATGTAGCCAGGATGAGTTAGCTCTCACACAACATGGCTCCTCCTCACCCATTTGACACTGACCTATCGCTACCTAGCAACTCTTCTGATGTGATTCAATGTAGTGGGGCATGCAGCCGGGATGAGGTAGCTCTCACACAACATGGTCCCTCCTCACCCATTTTACACTGACCTATCGCTACCTAGCAACTCTTCTGATGTGATGCAATGTAGTGGGGCATGTAGCCGGGATGAGGTAGCTCTCATACAACATGGGTCCCTCCTCACCCATTTGACACTGACCTATCGCTACCTAGCAACTCTTCTGATGTGATGCAATGTAGTGGGGCATGTAGCCAGGATGAGGTAGCTCTCATACAACATGGGTCCCTCCTCACCCATTTGACACTGACCTATCGCTACCTAGCAACTCTTCTGATGTGATGCAATGTAGTGGGGCATGTAGCTGGGATGAGGTAGCTCTCACACAACATGGGTCCCTCCTCACCCATCTGACACTGACCTATCGCTACCTAGCAACTCTTCTGATGTGATGCAATGTAACGGGGCATGTAGCCGGGATGAGGTAGCTCTCATACAACATGGGTCCCCCCTCACCCATTTGACACTGACCTATCGCTACCTAGCAACTCTTTTGATGTGATGCAATGTAGTGGGGCATGTAGCCAGGATGAGGTAGCTCTCATACAACATGGGTCCCTCCTCACCCATTTGACACTGACCTATCGCTACCTAGCAACTCTTCTGATGTGATGCAATGTAGTGGGGCATGTAGCTGGGATGAGGTAGCTCTCACACAACATGGGTCCCTCCTCACCCATCTGACACTGACCTATCGCTACCTAGCAACTCTTCTGATGTGATGCAATGTAGTGGGGCATGCAGCCGGCATGAGGTAGCTCTCATACAACATGGGTCCCTCCTCACCCATCTGACACTGACCTATCGCTACCTAGCAACTCTTCTGATGTGATGCAATGTAGTGCGGCATGTAGCCGGGATGAGGTATCTCTCACACAACATGGGTCCCTCCTCACCCATTTGACACTGACCTATCGCTACCTAGCAACTCTTTTGATGTGATGCAATGTAGTGGGGCATGTAGCCGGGATGAGGTAGCTCTCACACAACATGGTCCCTCCTCACCCATTTTACTTTGAGCTATCGCTACCTAGCAACTCTTCTGATGTGATGCAATGTAGTGGGGCATGTAGCCGGGAAGAGATAGCTCTCATACAACATGGGTCCCTCCTCACCCATCTGACACTGACCTATCGCTACCTAGCAACTCTTCTGATGTGATGCAATGTAGTGGGGCATGTAGCCGGGATGAGGTAGCTCTCATACAACATGGGTCCCTCCTCACCCATCTGACTCTGACCTATCACTACCTAGCAACTCTTCTGATGTGATGCAATGTAGTGGGGCATGTAGCCGGGATGAGGTAGCATTCATACAACATGGGTCCCTCCTCAACCATCTGACACTGACCTATCGCTAAGTAGCAACTCTTCTGATGTGATGCAATGTAGTGGGGCATGTAGCCGGGATGAGGTAGCTCTCACACAACATGGGTCCCTCCTCACCCATCTGACCCTGACCTATCGCTACCTAGCAACTCTTTTGATGTGATGCAATGTAGTGGGGCATGTAGCCAGGATGAGGTAGTTCTCACACAACATGGCTCCTCCTCACCCATTTGACACTGACCTATCGCTACCTAGCAACTCTTCTGATGTGATGCAATGTAGTGGGTCATATAGCCGGGATGAGGTAGCTCTCACACAACATGGGTCCCTCCTCACCCATTTGACACTGACCTATAACTACCTAGCAACTCTTCTGATGTGATGCAATGTAGTGAGCCATGTAGCCGGGATGTGGTAGCTCTCATACAACATTTGTCCCTCCTCACCCATCTGACACTGACCTATCGCTACCTAGCAACTCTTCTGATGTGATGCAATGTAGTGGGGCATGTAGCCGGGATGAGGTAGCTCTCACACAACATGAGTCCCTCCTCACCCATTTGACACTGACCTATCGCTACCTAGCAACTCATTTGATGTGATGCAATGTAGTGAGCCATGTAGCCGGGATGAGGTAGCTCTCACACAACATGAGTCCCTCCTCACCCATCTGACACTGACCTATAGCTACCTAGCAACTCTTCTGATGTGATGCAATGTAGTGGGTCATGTAGCCGGGATGAGGTAGCTCTCATACTACATGGGTCCCTCCTCACCCTTTGACACTGACCTATCGCTACCTAGCAACTCTTTTGATGTGATGCAATGTAGTGGGGCATGTAGCCAGGATGAGGTAGCTCTCACACAACATGAGTCCCTCCTCACCCATTTGACATTGACCTATCGCTACCTAGCAACTCATTTGATGTGATGCAATGTAGTGGGGCATGTAGCCGGGATGAGGTAGCTCTCATACAACATGGGTCCCTCCTCACCCATTTGACACTGACCTATCGCTACCTAGCAACTCTTTTGATGTGATGCAATGTAGTGGGGCATGTAGCCAGGATGAGGTAGCTCTCATACAACATGGGTCCCTCCTCACCCATCTGACACTGACCTATCGCTACCTAGCAACTCTTCTGATGTGATGCAATGTAGTGGGGCATGCAGCCGGGATGAGGTAGCTCTCATACAACATGGGTCCCTCCTCACACATCTGACACTGACCTATCGCTACCTAGCAACTCTTCTGATGTGATGCAATGTAGTGGGGCATGTTGCCGGGATGAGGTAGCTCTCACACAACATGGGTCACTCCTCACCCATTTGACACTGACCTATAGCTACCTAGCAACTCTTCTGATGTGATGCAATGTAGTGGGGCATGTAGCCGGGATGAGGTAGCTCTCATACAACATGGGTCCCTCCTCACCCATTTGACACTGACCTATCGCTACCTAGCAACTCTTCTAATGTAATGCAATGTAGTGGGGCATGTAGCCAGGATGAGTTAGCTCTCACACAACATGGCTCCTCCTCACCCATTTGACACTGACCTATCGCTACCTAGCAACTCTTCTGATGTGATTCAATGTAGTGGGGCATGCAGCCGGGATGAGGTAGCTCTCACACAACATGGTCCCTCCTCACCCATTTTACACTGACCTATCGCTACCTAGCAACTCTTCTGATGTGATGCAATGTAGTGGGGCATGTAGCCGGGATGAGGTAGCTCTCATACAACATGGGTCCCTCCTCACCCATTTGACACTGACCTATCGCTACCTAGCAACTATTCTGATGTGATGCAATGTAGTGGGGCATGTAGCCAGGATGAGGTAGCTCTCATACAACATGGGTCCCTCCTCACCCATTTGACACTGACCTATCGCTACCTAGCAACTCTTCTGATGTGATGCAATGTTGTGGGGCATGTAGCTGGGATGAGGTAGCTCTCACACAACATGGGTCCCTCCTCACCCATCTGACACTGACCTATCGCTACCTAGCAACTCTTCTGATGTGATGCAATGTAGTGGGGCATGCAGCCGGGATGAGGTAGCTCTCATACAACATGGGTCCTTCCTCACCCATCTGACACTGACCTATCGCTACCTAGCAACTCTTCTGATGTGATGCAATGTAGTGGGGCATGTAGCCGGGATGAGGTAGCTCTCACACAACATGGTCCCTCCTCACCCATTTTACTCTGAGCTATCGCTACCTAGCAACTCTTCTGATGTGATGCAATGTAGTGGGGCATGTAGCTGGGATGAGTTAGCTCTTACACAACATGGGTCTCTCCTCACCCATCTGAAACTGACCTATCGCTACCTAGCAACTCTTTTGATGTGATGCAATGTAGTAAGGCATGTAGCTATGATGAGCTATGATGAGGTAGCTCTCACACAACATGGGTCCCTCCTCACCCATCTGACCCTGACCTATCGCTACCTAGCAACTCTTTTGATGTGATGCAATGTAGTGGGACATGTAGCCAGGATGAGGTAGCTCTCATACAAAATGGGTCCCTCCTCACCCATCTGACACTGACTTATCGCTACCTAGCAACTCTTTTGATATGATGCAATGTAGTGGGGCATGTAGCCAGGATGAGGTAGCTCTCATACAACATTGGTCCTTCCTCACCCATCTGACACTGACATATCGCTACCTAGCAACTCTTCTGATGTGATGCAATGTAGTGGGGCATGTATCCAGGATGAGGTAGCTCTCATACAACATGGGTCCCTCCTCACCCATCTGACACTGACCTATCGCTACCTAGCAACTCTTCTGATGTGATGCAATGTAGTGGAGCATGTAGCCAGGATGAGGTAGCTCTCATTCAACATGGGTCCCTCCTCACCCATTTGACACTGACCTATCGCTACCTAGCAACTCTTCTGAAGTGATGCAATGTAGTGGGGCATGTAGCCGGGATGAGGTAGCTCTCACACAACATGGCTCCTCCTCACCCATCTGACACTGACCTATCGCTACCTAGCAACTCTTCTTATGTGATGCAATGTAGTGGGGCATGTAGCCAGTATGAGGTAGCTCTCACACAACATGGCTACTCCTCACCCTTTGACACTGACCTATCGCTACCTATCAACTCTTATGATGTGATGCAATGTAGTGGGGCATGTAGCCAGGATGAGGTAGCTCTCATAAAACATTGGTCCCTCCTCACCCATTTGACACTGACCTATCGCTACCTAGCAACTCTTTTGATGTGATGCAATGTAATTTGGCATGTAGCCGGGATGAGGTAGCTCTCACACAACATGAGTCCCTCCTCACCCATTTGACACTGACCTATCGCTACCTAGCAACTCATCTGATGTGATGCAATGTAGTGAGCCATGTAGCCGGGATGAGGTAGCTCTCACACAACATGAGTCCCTCCTCACCCATCTGACACTGACCTATCGCTACCTAGCAACTCTTCTGATGTGATGCAATATAGTGGGGCATGTAGCCAGGATCAGGTAGCTCTCATACAACATGGGTCCCTCCTCACCCATTTGACACTGACCTATCGCTACCTAGCAACTCTTCTGATGTGATGCAATGTAGTGAGCCATGTAGCCGGGATGAGGTAGCTCTCACACAACATGAGTCCCTAATCACCCATTTGACACTGACCTATCGCTACCTAGCAACTCATATGATGTGATGCAACGTAGTGGGGCATGTAGGTGGGATGAGGTAGCTCTCACACAACATGGGTCCCTCCTCACCCATCTGACACTGACCTATCGCTACCTAGCAACTCTTCTGATGTGATGCAATGTAGTGGGGCATGCAGCCGGGATGAGGTAGCTCTCACACAACATGGTCCCTCCTCACCCATTTTACACTGACCTATCGCTACCTAGCAACTCTTCTGATGTGATGCAATTTAGTGGGGTATGTAGCCGGGATGAGGTAGCTCTTATACAGCATGGGTCCCTCCTCACCCATTTGACACTGACCTATCGCTACCTAGCAACTCTTTTGATGTGATGCAACGTAGTGGGGCATGTAGCCGGGATGAGGTAGCTCTCACACAACATGGTCCCTCCTCACCCATTTTACTCTGAGCTATCGCTACCTAGCAACTCTTCTGATGTGATGCAATGTAGTGGGGCATGTAGCTGGGATGAGGTAGCTCTCACACAACATGGGTCCCTCCTCACCCATCTGAAACTGACCTATCGCTACCTAGCAACTCTTTTGATGTGATGCAATGTAGTAAGGCATGTAGCTATGATGAGGTAGCTCTCAAACAACATGGGTCCCTCCTCACCCATTTGACACTGACCTATCGCTACCTAGCAACTCTTCTGATGTGATGCAATGTAGTGGGGCATGTAGCCGGGATGAGGTAGCTCTCACACAACATAGGTCCCCCCTCACCCATTTGACACTGACCTATCGCTACCTAGCAACTCTTCTGATGTGATGCAATGTAGTGGGGCATGTAGCCGGGATGAGGTAGCTCTCATACAACATGGGTCCCCCCTCACCCATTTGACACTGACCTATCGCTACCTAGCAACTCTTCTGATGTGATGCAATGTAGTGAGCCATGTAGCCGGGATGAGGTAGCTCTCACACAACATGAGTCCCTAATCACCCATTTGACACTGACCTATCGCTACCTAGCAACTCATATGATGTGATGCAACGTAGTGGGGCATGTAGGTGGGATGAGGTAGCTCTCACACAACATGGGTCCCTCCTCACCCATCTGACACTGACCTATCGCTACCTAGCAACTCTTCTGATGTGATGCAATGTAGTGGGGCATGCAGCCGGGATGAGGTAGCTCTCACACAACATGGTCCCTCCTCACCCATTTTACACTGACCTATCGCTACCTAGCAACTCTTCTGATGTGATGCAATTTAGTGGGGTATGTAGCCGGGATGAGGTAGCTCTTATACAGCATGGGTCCCTCCTCACCCATTTGACACTGACCTATCGCTACCTAGCAACTCTTTTGATGTGATGCAATGTAGTGGGGCATGTAGCCGGGATGAGGTAGCTCTCACACAACATGGTCCCTCCTCACCCATTTTACTCTGAGCTATCGCTACCTAGCAACTCTTCTGATGTGATGCAATGTAGTGGGGCATGTAGCTGGGATGAGGTAGCTCTCACACAACATGGGTCCCTCCTCACCCATCTGAAACTGACCTATCGCTAAGTAGCAACTCTTCTGATGTGATGCAATGTAGTGGGGCATGTAGCCGGGATGAGGTAGCTCTCACACAACATGGGTCCCTCCTCACCCATCTGACCCTGACCTATCGCTACCTAGCAACTCTTTTGATGTGATGCAATGTAGTGGGGCATGTAGCCAGGATGAGGTAGCTCTCATACAACATGGGTCCCTCCTCACCCATCTGACTCTGACCTATCACTACCTAGCAACTCTTCTGATGTGATGCAATGTAGTGGGGCATGTAGCCGGGATGAGGTAGCATTCATACAACATGGGTCCCTCCTCACCCATCTGACACTGACCTATCGCTAAGTAGCAACTCTTCTGATGTGATGCAATGTAGTGGGGCATGTAGCCGGGATGAGGTAGCTCTCACACAACATGGGTCCCTCCTCACCCATCTGACCCTGACCTATCGCTACCTAGCAACTCTTTTGATGTGATGCAATGTAGTGGGGCATGTAGCCAGGATGAGGTAGTTCTCACACAACATGGCTCCTCCTCACCCATTTGACACTGACCTATCGCTACCTAGCAACTCTTCTGATGTGATGCAATGTAGTGGGGCATATAGCCGGGATGAGGTAGCTCTCACACAACATGGGTCCCTCCTTACCCATTTGACACTGACCTATAACTACCTAGCAACTCTTCTGATGTGATGCAATGTAGTGAGCCATGTAGCCGGGATGTGGTAGCTCTCATACAACATGGGTCCCTCCTCACCCATCTGACACTGACCTATCGCTACCTAGCAACTCTTCTGATGTGATGCAATGTAGTGGGGCATGTAGCCGGGATGAGGTAGCTCTCACACAACATGAGTCCCTCCTCACCCATTTGACACTGACCTATCGCTACCTAGCAACTCATTTGATGTGATGCAATGTAGTGAGCCATGTAGCCGGGATGAGGTAGCTCTCACACAACATGAGTCCCTCCTCACCCATCTGACACTGACCTATAGCTACCTAGCAACTCTTCTGATGTGATGCAATGTAGTGGGTCATGTAGCCGGGATGAGGTAGCTCTCATACTACATGGGTCCCTCCTCACCCTTTGACACTGACCTATCGCTACCTAGCAACTCTTTTGATGTGATGCAATGTAGTGGGGCATGTAGCCAGGATGAGGTAGCTCTCACACAACATGAGTCCCTCCTCACCCATTTGACACTGACCTATCGCTACCTAGCAACTCATTTGATGTGATGCAATGTAGTGGGGCATGTAGCCGGGATGAGGTAGCTCTCATACAACATGGGTCCCTCCTCACCCATTTGACACTGACCTATCGCTACCTAGCAACTCTTTTGATGTGATGCAATGTAGTGGGGCATGTAGCCAGGATGAGGTAGCTCTCATACAACATGGGTCCCTCCTCACCCATCTGACACTGACCTATCGCTACCTAGCAACTCTTCTGATGTGATGCAATGTAGTGGGGCATGCAGCCGGGATGAGGTAGCTCTCATACAACATGGGTCCCTCCTCACACATCTGACACTGACCTATCGCTACCTAGCAACTCTTCTGATGTGATGCAATGTAGTGGGGCATGTTGCCGGGATGAGGTAGCTCTCACACAACATGGGTCACTCCTCACCCATTTGACACTGACCTATAGCTACCTAGCAACTCTTCTGATGTGATGCAATGTAGTGGGGCATGTAGCCGGGATGAGGTAGCTCTCATACAACATGGGTCCCTCCTCACCCATTTGACACTGACCTATCGCTACCTAGCAACTCTTCTAATGTAATGCAATGTAGTGGGGCATGTAGCCAGGATGAGTTAGCTCTCACACAACATGGCTCCTCCTCACCCATTTGACACTGACCTATCGCTACCTAGCAACTCTTCTGATGTGATTCAATGTAGTGGGGCATGCAGCCGGGATGAGGTAGCTCTCACACAACATGGTCCCTCCTCACCCATTTTACACTGACCTATCGCTACCTAGCAACTCTTCTGATGTGATGCAATGTAGTGGGGCATGTAGCCGGGATGAGGTAGCTCTCATACAACATGGGTCCCTCCTCACCCATTTGACACTGACCTATCGCTACCTAGCAACTATTCTGATGTGATGCAATGTAGTGGGGCATGTAGCCAGGATGAGGTAGCTCTCATACAACATGGGTCCCTCCTCACCCATTTGACACTGACCTATCGCTACCTAGCAACTCTTCTGATGTGATGCAATGTAGTGGGGCATGTAGCTGGGATGAGGTAGCTCTCACACAACATGGGTCCCTCCTCACCCATCTGACACTGACCTATCGCTACCTAGCAACTCTTCTGATGTGATGCAATGTAGTGGGGCATGCAGCCGGGATGAGGTAGCTCTCATACAACATGGGTCCTTCCTCACCCATCTGACACTGACCTATCGCTACCTAGCAACTCTTCTGATGTGATGCAATGTAGTGGGGCATGTAGACGGGATGAGGTAGCTCTCACACAACATGGTCCCTCCTCACCCATTTTACTCTGAGCTATCGCTACCTAGCAACTCTTCTGATGTGATGCAATGTAGTGGGGCATGTAGCTGGGATGAGTTAGCTCTTACACAACATGGGTCTCTCCTCACCCATCTGAAACTGACCTATCGCTACCTAGCAACTCTTTTGATGTGATGCAATGTAGTAAGGCATGTAGCTATGATGAGCTATGATGAGGTAGCTCTCACACAACATGGGTCCCTCCTCACCCATCTGACCCTGACCTATCGCTACCTAGCAACTCTTTTGATGTGATGCAATGTAGTGGGACATGTAGCCAGGATGAGGTAGCTCTCATACAAAATGGGTCCCTCCTCACCCATCTGACACTGACTTATCGCTACCTAGCAACTCTTTTGATATGATGCAATGTAGTGGGGCATGTAGCCAGGATGAGGTAGCTCTCATACAACATTGGTCCTTCCTCACCCATCTGACACTGACATATCGCTACCTAGCAACTCTTCTGATGTGATGCAATGTAGTGGGGCATGTATCCAGGATGAGGTAGCTCTCATACAACATGGGTCCCTCCTCACCCATCTGACACTGACCTATCGCTACCTAGCAACTCTTTTGATGTGATGCAATGTAGTGGGACATGTAGCCAGGATGAGGTAGCTCTCATTCAACATGGGTCCCTCCTCACCCATTTGACACTGACCTATCGCTACCTAGCAACTCTTCTGAAGTGATGCAATGTAGTGGGGCATGTAGCCGGGATGAGGTAGCTCTCACACAACATGGCTCCTCCTCACCCATCTGACACTGACCTATCGCTACCTATCAACTCTTCTTATGTGATGCAATGTAGTGGGGCATGTAGCCAGGATGAGGTAGCTCTCATAAAACATTGGTCCCTCCTCACCCATTTGACACTGACCTATCGCTACCTAGCAACTCTTTTGATGTGATGCAATGTAATTTGGCATGTAGCCGGGATGAGGTAGCTCTCACACAACATGAGTCCCTCCTCACCCATTTGACACTGACCTATCGCTACCTAGCAACTCATCTGATGTGATGCAATGTAGTGAGCCATGTAGCCGGGATGAGGTAGCTCTCACACAACATGAGTCCCTCCTCACCCATCTGACACTGACCTATCGCTACCTAGCAACTCTTCTGATGTGATGCAATATAGTGGGGCATGTAGCCAGGATCAGGTAGCTCTCATACAACATGGGTCCCTCCTCACCCATTTGACACTGACCTATCGCTACCTAGCAACTCTTCTGATGTGATGCAATGTAGTGAGCCATGTAGCCGGGATGAGGTAGCTCTCACACAACATGAGTCCCTAATCACCCATTTGACACTGACCTATCGCTACCTAGCAACTCATATGATGTGATGCAACGTAGTGGGGCATGTAGGTGGGATGAGGTAGCTCTCACACAACATGGGTCCCTCCTCACCCATCTGACACTGACCTATCGCTACCTAGCAACTCTTCTGATGTGATGCAATGTAGTGGGGCATGCAGCCGGGATGAGGTAGCTCTCACACAACATGGTCCCTCCTCACCCATTTTACACTGACCTATCGCTACCTAGCAACTCTTCTGATGTGATGCAATTTAGTGGGGTATGTAGCCGGGATGAGGTAGCTCTTATACAGCATGGGTCCCTCCCCACCCATTTGACACTGACCTATCGCTACCTAGCAACTCTTTTGATGTGATGCAACGTAGTGGGGCATGTAGCCGGGATGAGGTAGCTCTCACACAACATGGTCCCTCCTCACCCATTTTACTCTGAGCTATCGCTACCTAGCAACTCTTCTGATGTGATGCAATGTAGTGGGGCATGTAGCTGGGATGAGGTAGCTCTCACACAACATGGGTCCCTCCTCACCCATCTGAAACTGACCTATCGCTACCTAGCAACTCTTTTGATGTGATGCAATGTAGTAAGGCATGTAGCTATGATGAGGTAGCTCTCAAACAACATGGGTCCCTCCTCACCCATTTGACACTGACCTATCGCTACCTAGCAACTCTTCTGATGTGATGCAATGTAGTGGGGCATGTAGCCGGGATGAGGTAGCTCTCACACAACATGGGTCCCCCCTCACCCATTTGACACTGACCTATCGCTACCTAGCAACTCTTCTGATGTGATGCAATGTAGTGGGGCATGTAGCCGGGATGAGGTAGCTCTCATACAACATGGGTCCCCCCTCACCCATTTGACACTGACCTATCGCTACCTAGCAACTCTTCTGATGTGATGCAATGTAGTGAGCCATGTAGCCGGGATGAGGTAGCTCTCACACAACATGAGTCCCTAATCACCCATTTGACACTGACCTATCGCTACCTAGCAACTCATATGATGTGATGCAACGTAGTGGGGCATGTAGGTGGGATGAGGTAGCTCTCACACAACATGGGTCCCTCCTCACCCATCTGACACTGACCTATCGCTACCTAGCAACTCTTCTGATGTGATGCAATGTAGTGGGGCATGCAGCCGGGATGAGGTAGCTCTCACACAACATGGTCCCTCCTCACCCATTTTACACTGACCTATCGCTACCTAGCAACTCTTCTGATGTGATGCAATTTAGTGGGGTATGTAGCCGGGATGAGGTAGCTCTTATACAGCATGGGTCCCTCCTCACCCATTTGACACTGACCTATCGCTACCTAGCAACTCTTTTGATGTGATGCAATGTAGTGGGGCATGTAGCCGGGATGAGGTAGCTCTCACACAACATGGTCCCTCCTCACCCATTTTACTCTGAGCTATCGCTACCTAGCAACTCTTCTGATGTGATGCAATGTAGTGGGGCATGTAGCTGGGATGAGGTAGCTCTCACACAACATGGGTCCCTCCTCACCCATCTGAAACTGACCTATCGCTACCTAGCAACTCTTTTGATGTGATGCAATGTAGTAAGGCATGTAGCTATGATGAGCTATGATGAGGTAGCTCTCAAACAACATGGGTCCCTCCTCACCCATTTGACACTGACCTATCGCTACCTAGCAACTCTTCTGATGTGATGCAATGTAGTGGGGCATGTAGCCGGGATGAGGTAGCTCTCACACAACTTGGGTCCCCCCTTACCCATTTGACACTGACCTATCGCTACCTAGCAACTCTTCTGATGTGATGCAATGTAGTGGGGCATGTAGCTATGATGAGGTAGCTCTCATACAACATGGGTCCCCCCTCACCCATTTGACACTGACCTATCGCTACCTAGCAACTCTTTTGATGTGATGCAACGTAGTGGGGCATGTAGCCAGACTGAGGTAGCTCTCATACAACATGGGTCCCTCCTCATCCATCTGACACTGACCTATCGCTACCTAGCAACTCTTTTGAAGTGATGCAATGTAGTGGGGCATGTAGCCAGGATGAGGTAGCTCTCATACAACATGGGTCCTTCCTCACCCATCTGACACTGACCTATCGCTACCTAGCAACTCTTCTGATGTGATGCAATGTAGTGGGGCATGTATCCAGGATGAGGTAGCTCTCACACAACATGGCTCCTCCTCACCCATCTGACACTGACCTATCGCTGCCTAGCAACTTTTCTGATGTGATGCAATGTAGTGGGGCATGTAGCCAGTATGAGGTAGCTCTCATACAACATGGGTCCCTCCTCACCCATTTGACACTGACCTATCGCTACATAGCATCTCTTCTGATGTGATGCAATGTAGTGGGGCATGTAGCCGGGATGGGGTAGCTCTCATACAACATGGGTCCCTCCTCACCCATTTGACACTGACCTATCACTACCTAGCAACTCTTCTGATGTGCTGCAATGTAGTGGGGCATGTAGCTAGGATGAGGTAGCTCTCATACAACATGGGTCCCACCTCACCCATTTGACACTGACCTATCGCTATCTAGCAACTCTTCTGATGTGATGCAATGTAGTGGGGCATGTAGCCGGGATGAGTTAGCTCTCATACAACATGGGTCCCTCCTCACCCATTTGACACTGACCTATCGCTACCTATCAACTCTTCTGATGTGATGCAATGTAGTAGGGCATGTAGCTGGGATGAGGTAGCTCTCACACAACATGGGTCCCTCCTCACCCATTTGACACTGACCTATCGCTACCTAACAACTCTTTTGATGTGATGCAATGTAATGGGGCATGTAGCCGGGATGAGGTAGCTCTTTCACAACGTGGTACTTACCTGACCCAGACCTGTCGCTACTTAGAGAAGAGTTTCTTGAGTTCTTTCAATTCGGTGCTCTCGCTTATTGTAAAATATTATTACAATTAATTAGTTTTAGTAATTTCCATGTAGGTATAAAGTTGCATCATAATATGTTTGCTGTTGATGATGAATTTCAAATGAGCGGGATTTATTGAATCCGTTGTCAGTTACTTTTACTAGTTTCTCTTTTACAGTAGGGCTAAGTTTTAATAAAACTTTTACAGTGTATAGACAAACTAGTTTCAGTATTATTTCAAAGAAAAAAATCTTGACTATCGGAATGATAGGCCTAAATTGATATAGACTATACAGATAAATAAATAATTGATATACAAATATCCATCAAAATAAATTTTGAGCCCTACAGAGACAGTGCATTGAATGTAATAACCGAAGAAAACCAAAATCGTACTACCAAAACTATAATTGTTTACCCCAATAGCCATTTAACACCGTTTTGTAACCCTACATTCGTTCTTAAACAAACTATTGAAATCATGAAAACCAAGCTCTACTGATTTAAACTCTAAACGCTTTAAGCTTATGATAAGGTGCATTTCAATTTGTTTAATGTCTTTCTAAAGATTGATATAAGAACTGTTTTTATACATTTAATGTCAGCATAATATTCTGAAGACCTTCTAATACCCTAAAATCGAGGTTATCATAGAACAAGGAGCCAGGTCTGACTTATGCCTTAATTTGGAGGCGTCCATAATGGATGCCAGCTAGGGCCGGCCGCCCGGCATCCCCCTATAATATTCAAACTACTCTCTGAGTTATGGCAGCCCTCATTACTGATGAAGTGAGAATATCTTCCCTGCCCCTCCATGCAAATCTGCACTCTCCAGTTCTCCTCAGTTCTTGTAAAACAACTTCCTGACAAATATATAGACTCCATAAATTATCTTTAGCCCTGCAAATTTTAATTAACAATAATAAATAAATTGTTGAACAGACGCGTTCACAAGCATTTTTATACCGTCTGAATTGTTGTGAATCTTTTTGTAACAAAATATTTGATTTTTATATAGAAATGCGAAGTCACATAGTGTTTGTTGGCTCGTTTAAACCTTGACTATAGGTGTTCATAGGCTACCACAGAACCTATCTGACAGAGGGACCAGAGGTTAATAGAAAACAAAGGTTGAATTTCAAACAATAAAACAATTGGAATAACTTATTGTTGGCTGAAACTAATAAAAGGGGCAGATGGAAAATCTGCAAATGTAAACCCTATGCAATCAAAGATCTTATTTAAAAACATTTTTGAGAACATTTAATTTTATAGTATTTAGTAGATATTGTATTTACTGGAGTTATCTCCTATTTTTATTTGGATCCTTTTGTTACCTATAACAAGCAGTATATTTTTTACACTTAAGGCCTGACACCCTGTATTTTTGTACGGTAATATTTATATCTGAAATTCGTGACATTGATTAATAAATTACATTATCTTACACTCAAACTAAATTAAGAGTTAAGAAAATATTCTCTACTTACGTTTGAATTTCAACTACATGATATTCGGCATAAAAGTAACATTCTATTTTATGCACCAAATTATTACTTTAAAACTAATCTTTTGGGTTGAGGCCTTTCCCTATGCCGTTCCAGCACTGTCTGCTCGGATTCTCGCCCCTCAAACCAAACTGTGGACCCAACAGTGAAATTGAAACAGCACTGTGAGTTAACAGTTGTGGTTTTCTATGTGTACTTTAAGAGATCCAAACCTGCAAAGTTCTGCACCAACCCCTAACTCAGATCATGTAGACTCCCTAACTCAGCATGTTAAAACCCCTCTCTGAGTTATAAATTATGAACTCACGCAATATGCCGTTGAAGGGAGAGGAACTTAGTTACATCCAAACTTGATACATGCACCAAACAACGTCCTGCCTTCATCTCTTATTTTACCTGTCTAACTAAAGAGAACCACGACCCAGGACTAGAGTTAAAATTATTCTCATTTTTTACTTCTATACGTTGTTGTATGTGCGTTAATTGTAATTTCACTACTTATGTATAGAGAAAAGATTTTTCATCAGCATTTTCGAATATAAGTTTTCAGTAAACATAATCGTGTTAGGTGTCCCTTTGTTTTTCTTTTTTCATAATGATGTTTTTTCGTTATATGTATAGTTTTCCGTATTAAGAAGGGTGTGTGTGGTAAGCTAAGGACCACGACACCAGTAGTGGTGAAATAAGAGTTCTGGATGAAAACCCACGAATCAAAATTTTAAAGGTGAGGTGGCGTCATTTACAGCAGTTAACGATGCATTAAATGATGTAGTTGTGACGTATTGGTGACCAGATTTTTGATGTAATTAGGTATAAATGACGATAGTATAGCCTTAAAAGACCACCTGTAGACAGCGATTGTTGAAAAATGTCAACATTGGTGTTAACAATTTGTAAAATATTAAGATCAGAGGAAATTTAAAATATTTTACTTTCACTTTTCTGTTTTCACCACACATATTGAGATCATTTAAAATAATTTAATTTTGTTGATCCTCTTCTACACCTGTATGTTATCAATTTTAGAAGAATATTTGATGAAGAAGGATTTTTCTCCTTGGGACCTGATGACAACATTTTTTGTTACTTTCGTGATGGAGGACTTAAAGGTTGGATGCAAAATATGGATGATTTGTTGGAAGAACACGAGTATTTGTTTAAGAAATGTCTTTATGTTTAATTAATGAAAAGATCGGGTTATAAAAATATAGAGGAAAACAAAATCTGTGAACTTTGTTAAATTGATATTTTTCAAAGTGAAGATAAAATGAAGATTCCTGTATGTGTGATATGCTTAACAAATGAAGAATGTTTGGTGTTTTTCCTTGCAAACATTGTTGCACATATTGTTTGCTTGGATTGATGTTTAATAATTGTGTTTACTGCAGAACTCTTACAATAAAGATGATGAAATTTTGTTTACTGTAAAAAATATCCTTTTCAGAAGGGAAATCAAAGCATCCCATATGTTGTTATATTTCATCTTTCAGCTGCTGAATTTAGTTAGTGAGTGTACATTGGTCTAATACGGGAGGAAATAAAAACATGTTGTCTTGAAGTTAATAAGGTAACTTATGTTTGAGAGTATTTTATAGTCTTTTAAACATCTTTTTAACGAAAATAAACTGTTTTAATTAAACTATATAAAAAGGGGGCAAACGGATTTAAACCGTTTAATAACCTAGTTAGCAGCTGGTTATTTTCCTAACACCCTTTAAAGTTGAATGTGCAACTTAACATACTTCTTTCCTAAGAACCTTCGTACAAATTGAAATCAAATTAAATGTAAGTGTTACTGGCAGGTGGTTAACATTTAAACATTGGCATTTATGATACAAACACTATAAACATGGTCTAAAACAAATGATATGTTATGAAAAGTAGTTCACTTAAACACCAACAGCAGCAATAACATCTACACGTTAAACCCCAAAATATTCTTATGATTGTTCTAGTTTTATTTACATCGCGTTATCGGCTAGGGTATCCCGCTCAAACATCATTCTGCCTACAGCTCCCGCAATGACACCATTCAAAATATCTGCCTATAATATGATGTGTGAAATAAATGAAAAGATCTTTGCAAAAGATTATGATGAGATATTTTAGAAGATTTGGAACGTTTAAAAAAGTAGGGTTAAGCCCAGATAACTATACTAATTTCACGAAGTCAACATACTGTCAATAGATGATCACAATTTTAACTTTACAGAACCAAAAACGTAGAGGGAAAAGAAGAAAATGAAAAATAAAAGAGAAAATGTTTGAAATAAGTAAGAAACATGTACTGTAATGTTAATATAAGATGATGTTTTAAATAAATAAAGAAAGCAAAACCCTGTAATCTCAAACTTTTGTGGTTACAATTGCTGGCATTATTTTGAACGTCATTGTTAACATCAATGTTAACATTTTTCAGCACTTGCCACCTTCAGGCCATGCTTCTTTCCATGATCTTTTCAGGCCATGCTGCCGTGATTTGCTCATTGATACCTCATGACGGCAAAACATTAGTCACAAATACGTCACAACGACTTCATTCCATGATTCATTAAATTCAGGACGTGACGTGACCTCACTTGTCAAATTTTGAGTATGGAGTTTTGACCCAGAACTGTTATTTTGACAATACTCACATTGCCTGCTTCTATTTCGATTAAATTGTGTTCGTAGGTGTGAGTTTTAAAATCTCCATGTATTTTATATTAGAACTCGTAAGGTAATTGCTGCACCTTAAGAAAAAAGAAAAAAAAACACTTGTAATTATTTTATGTCATTGTCCTGAAGAAAATAACACCACCTGCATGTTAGATAAAAGCTATATAATTTTTTTGTATTTTTTATTCCCTAAAGAATTTTACACTAACCTTATTACATTTATAGTAACGTCTCAACAGAGTATCAATTCTAAACCCCAATTTGGCAAATCTTTTTCAGTAAAACTATTGATTAGATTGTGGATGGAGACCAAGGGCTCGAACCTCTCCAGACTTGGCGAGGATGTTGCGATCCCTTATTAGATTACTGTACGTTTATTAAAATCCCTGTTGGTAAGTAAACCTTTTAAGTCTTAATAAAACTGAGGACAAAACTTGGTTAGAAGGTGGGCTATGAAGTGGGAATTCCTGACGCTTCTATCGGCTTCGACATTCCATACAGCCCCGTTTAATCTTATTGAATCCATCCTTCTCCCCCTCTTCTCCCTCTCTCACTCCAAAGTTTCAATCTAAAATTAGGTCACTTTATAATATTTATTATTTAATACACTTTCATTTAAAAATTATAACAGAGTGAGGATTCTTATCATCTTATATAAAACATTAAATAGCTTAAATATCGGTTGAAAACTTTCTTTGACACAATTTACAAATTGAAATTATTTCCTCCTAAGCCAGTTAAAACATTAATAACTCATCCACTTCAAAAATTCTTTTGCAAGTCTATCTATTTATGGAAACAACTATACAACCGGATTTGAAACTGATTGATAACGTATACAAAGTATTGTAAACTTTCAAATGAGCTATAAACTTTAAATTTGGCACAAAAACTACTTGTATAGTTAAACCCAAAGAAAAATTTAAAAAATTCTAGTTTTAACCCCCTAAAACATTCAGAATGCAATATGGAGAAAAATGTAAAAATCATCTTTTCCTTTCTTGAGCTATGGCTGCCAAACCATTGGTCATATAAAAAATCTGAGACGATGTTAGTCAAAGAGTTTTAAATTTGCTACAAATTTGATCCTTTTGGTATTTTGCCGCATCTCTACTCATTAACCTTGAAGACAAATTTTAATGGTCATTAAATAAAATTGTGATTTTGTCATTTTGAAACATATTTCAAACAGTAACTTTTTTATTATAGTTCGTAGAAACTTTAAATCCTACACATATGTTATAGGTACTAGGGATGTATTAAGCAAATTAAGAAAAACATAAATTATTACAAATTAAAACCCTTTAAAATTATCTGCGTATGTTTTGTATGTAAAAAAGCAACGGTTTCATTGTTTGTTTTATCAGCCCACCTATTCGTCTTATAAACAAATAATTATAAATACTTTCAAAAAAAAATAATAATAATAATAAAAATAAAACTAACTAGGTTTTTTGTTAGTGGACATGTCTCCATATCTTTTCCGTTAAACGTTAAAGACTTTTATTATGTCGATTAGCGATTTTTACCAATTGTGTTTTTTGTGAGCTGTAGCGACCAAATAGTTGGACCTATAAAAATATGATTTTTTTTAAGGTCTTTGAACTTACTACACATTTGGCCCTTTAAGGTTTTGCGCTATGTCTCCCTCCCCTCCTAACCACCAACGTTTTCGGGGGTCATTTATGATTGTTTTCTTACTTTAACCTCCTACTGGCAGACGGTTCGTTATAGGCCATTAAAGAATCTGCGGTGTGTTTTTCAAATATTTTCACACGATCTACAATTTTGGTTCTATGATTGTTTGAAGTACGAACCTCTAATGTTTTCTTTCTTTGAGCTTCATTAACAAAACGAATGGTCCTATTGAGGAATCGGTATAATGTGATTGAAAACTTTTCAAACGAACTACAATTTTCATCCAATGACTTAGCCATCCATCCCCCGACCACCCGAAAACCAATTTTTGGTTGTAATTTAATAACAATTTTAGTAATAATTGTTTTCTTTTAAAACTTTAATTGACTAAACAGTTGTTCCTGGACTTTAAAAAGTCATCCGAACATCTTTCTCGACTCGTTTCTCTTGCATCACACAGGTTTGCACTCGATATTTAATTTTATGACACCAAGTTTTACAGATTTTGAGTTATAGCATTTGAAATTTACTTTAATCGATTTTTTCCAACTCTCAACATAAAAAACTACATTATTTGTAGGTTAAATAAAAATTTAAAAGTAACAATTTTTTGCTTCATCTACTCTTAGTGTACCTCAAGTGGCCTACCCTCAAGACCACCTGATATGATATTTAAAATCTGTTGATACTTAAAACTATAAAATAATTGTGAAAAACCATAAAGGGGCATGTGGCTGTAGGCCAGTTTTAATAATATAAAATAGAAAGTACCTCAAACTCCAAGTTGATGACGTGAACCTTTTTTATAAATTTATATAGCTCGTTATTTTAAACATCACTCTTTTCGCTCACCAGTAATTAAATTATGAAGAAATCAGGGTCGAAGCAGAATGGTTTTGGATAGTGATGTGGAGACAACTTAACACCAAAATGCTTAAAAAGTCAAATTTGTGGAACCAATTCTAAAAGAAAACTACTACTATATAAAATATGTTTTATCAATCATTCTGATTCATTAGAAAAATTGAGAGAAAAGATTTAAAGTATATTAAAAAAAAAAAAAAAAAAAAAAAAAAAAAAAAAAAAAAAAAAAAAAAAAAAAAACTGAACTGATTATTTCATTACCAAATGAAGCAGGCAAAATCCTAAACTTTTCTTTCAAAATCCCCTTTGAATTTTAAACATAAACATAAAAAACACATTTACATATAAATCTTTGAAAATCAGTTATTTTTGCACATATAACTTTTATGTATTTTCATAAATTTGTTTGTAAAAGATAAATAAATATGTACCACATTGCTTGAAAGTTGATATCCAAATAATATTTTCATTTGCTAGTTAATCGAAAGTTTTTTTTTTAGAAAGTTATAAAAAGAAATTATCAGTATCAGTAATCGTACACAAAATGACAGTATAACTATTTTATTATTACTGAATTAAACAAAGACAACTATTCGTATGAACACTTTCATTTTTTGAAATAAAAATGAATAGACAATTTAAAAAATTAAAAACCAACTAAAATGAAATAAAATACACCCCCGTCGCAGCAGACCTGCGTACTCAGCGAATTTCCAATGGAATTTCAGATTATTTACTTTCCCCATAAAAACAGCATAGGATCGAGTATGTAGGTTTGCTGCCATTGGGTGTTGTTAGAAAATCTAAGTTAATCAATAATTGGTGAATGTAAACAAAAAATTGTGTCAAGCTCTGGCAATTTTTTTTATTTTCCCCATAAACCCCATAGAGGTGAGTATGTAGGTTTGCCGCCATATGGGTTTTGTATGCAAGTATAAGTTAAACCTTTTATAGATAATGTACATACCAAATTTGAATAAGTTATGTCAATAAATAAGCAAGATATAGGGTTTTCTTGATTTCCCATAAGAATAACATGGAAAACACATTTTTGGATTTGCCCCGTAACCAGTTATGCTATGATAAAAATTCAAAATACCAAAATGTTTGTTTCTTTAAGCTCTTTTAAATGGTTTCGGTTAAAATTTATGAATTTAAAAAATTAAGGTCCAAAAATGCCAAAAACCCATTTTTGACCCCTTTGAAACCCCATAAAACCCCGTTCCCATAACCTGACAATGCTGGTTCGCGAACTCATGAAAATAGACCTGGTCTTACACCTCCATACCAAATTTCATCAAAATCGGAGGTCCTCTTCAAAAATTATCAGTACCACGGACACATAGATATATAGATATATATATATATATATATATATATATATATATATATATATACATATATATGAAAATGAACGAATAGTGTTTTTGGCTTCTGGGGACCTCAAAATGAAAAAGTAAAGTGGTCCCGGGCTTAGGTCTTACCATGGCTACTAACGTAATAGCGTATTCCCTATAGGGAAATTCGCTAAAAATGAGATTTTAAATTATTAAGGACTATAGATTAATAAAATAACATATTCTACCAATATTTTACACGAGATACACTCAATCAGTCTATAAACTTACCAAATGAATTTCCACCGTTATAAAATCCACATACCAATCGTGGAGTTCAGAAACAGAATTTTCACAAGAGATTTTATTTCTAGAAAAGAAAATTCGTAACTCCACACAGCATTCTTTTGCTCTAATTTACTCAAGTTTTAATTGGCAAAGTCATAAACAACAAAGTTGTGATAAGTTCACGCCGTCAGCCGCGCCGCCGCCGCCTGTCATCCAGTCCTTAAAACTTTTTCAACACTTTCATCCGAGTCAACTTAGCTAAAAATAAACTTTTGCTGTTGCTTACTCTCTATTCCAGCATTAAAATCTGAACTTATGATTATGAGGGCTTGTGAAATACGAGAGGTATAGAATTTTGTTTAGAAGCGTAGATTACACGGTCAACGTTATGTTATTTTTTAATTTTATTTTTACAATTTCAAATTGTTTTACAATTTTGTAGTTTGCTAAAAGTGTTCAAAAGTGATTTAATGCAAAAATTGTAATAATTGTGCATTATTGTTATAAATTTTCAAATTTGTACGTGCAATATACAACAAAAGTAGGCTACTATTCAGGGCGAGTCCTGAATAAATCTTCGCACTTGTTTTATGCGGAATGGTATAAAAGAATGAAACCTTTCCCATTCATTTTGAAAATAATCCACAATATTTTGGAACACATCTTGCCTTATTAGCTGAATTAATTGTAAACGGTTCAAGAAAAATTTGGGAGCCAAAAAATTTTGAATAAGGGATAGGTCGATACGTAAAACGAATTGAATTCACTCACTGAGTAGAGTGCTATATGCCTCAGTTCCAACAAAAAACTGCCATTCGGGCAAAAAAATGGATGGTGTTCAAAGTTGGTATTTATCATACCTCAGGAAGCTTAGTGGACAATACCTTCCGACCTTGTCCGGATAAACTTTTATTTATGATTTTATATATAGCCACGTAAAGTTTTACTCGTATATGTCGATATTAACGGAAAAGTAGTTTCTCATCCAGTAATAATCCATATCAATAACATGATTACAATTTATCATGATTGTATTTAAAGTTAATTATAACAACTTGAAATTTAACAAAGCGCTTGGATCCCAGCAGGCCTAGCTTACTGTTTTACTGGGTCCCTTTAGATACCTCTTAAATTGCTCGTGATTTTATCGAACAAAGCCGGAAATGCTCTAGGCAGACGAATGGCCACACTCCAAGTAAACATTTATTCTCTCTATCTCTCTCTCCCTCTCTCTCTATCTCTCTTCCTCTCTCTCACCTTCCCTCTCTCCATTTTTGCAATTTGTTGTTTAAAATTGTTATATAGGCTAAACAAAATATCCCAATAATCCTGACCAGGGACTTTGAAATTTTAAAGATATTCATGGATACAATAATATAGTATTCGTGTGATACGTGTCACTTCTTTCAAATAAAAATTAAAAGATTATAATTTATTTCACGAATTCCATGGAGTAGTTTCCGATAACATAGTTAAATAACTGTATTTAATATAAATTAGAATAAACTTTATTTAAATGTAGATTGTTTTTTATTTTGTTGCATCTATATTTACATTGTAGTGTTTTACTAGGGCTAAATGTTCATACCAGCCTAATTATATGTATGTAGCTCAGTTTATATACAGTATATATAAACTAACAATCCTTTATAATACATCGCCATTGAAATCAAATACCCGTGTTAAGTACGGTATCGTAAAAATGTAAAAGCAAGGAAAGTATATTTTTTTTTTTTTTGAAAAATTAATGCCAATATTTGGAAAGAACACGTATAAACTTTTAAGTTACAAGAAAGTCTATTCACTTAGAGTTGCAATGAATAATGCAGGAGGGTAAAGAGGTTGGAAGTGTGATGCGTTTCCGCAGATCACTCTCGACCTAACTGAGTTGATCAACACAAGACCAAACACACACCAACACAAGGCATTGCAGTGTTGCAATAAATAATGGAGAAGGGTAAAGAGGTTGGGAGTGTGATGCGTTTCCGCAGATCACTCTCGACCTATCAGAGTTGATCAACACAAGACCAAACACACACCATCACAAGGCATTGCAGTGTTGCAATGAATAATAAAATAGTGTAAAGAGGTTGGGAGTGTGATGCGTTTCCCCAGATCACTCTCGACCTATCAGAGTTGATCAACACAAGACCAAACACACACCATCACAAGGCATTGCAGTGTTGCAACGAATAATAAAATAGTGTAAAGAGGTTGGGAGTGTGATGCGTTTCCGCAGATCACTCTCGACCTATCAGAGTTGATCAACACGAGACTAAACACACACCATCACAAGGCATTGCAGTGTTGCAATGAATAATGGAGAAGGGTAAAGAGGTTGGGAGTGTGATGCGTTTCCGCAGATCACTCTCGACCTATCAGAGTTGATCAACACGAGACTAAACACACACCATCACAAGGCATTGCAGTGTTGCAATGAATAATGGAGAAGGGTAAAGAGGTTGGGAGTGTGATGCGTTTCCGCAGATCACTCTCGACCTATCAGAGTTGATCAACACGAGACTAAACTCACACCATCACAAGGCATTGCAGTGTTGCAATGAATAATGGAGAAGGGTAAAGAGGTTGGGAGTGTGATGTGTTTCCGCAGATCACTCTCGACCTATCAGAGTTGATCAACACGAGACTAAACACACACCATCACAAGGCATTGCAGTGTTGCAATGAATAATGGAGAAGGGTAAAGAGGTTGGGAGTGTGATGCGTTTCCGCAGATCACTCTCGACCTATCAGAGTTGATCAACACGAGACTAAACACACACCATCACAAGGCATTGCAGTGTTGCAATGAATAATGGAGAAGGGTAAAGAGGTTGGGAGTGTGATGCGTTTCCGCAGATCACTCTCGACCTATCAGAGTTGATCAACACGAGACTAAACACACTCCATCACAAGACATTGCAGTGTTGCAATGGATAATGGAGAAGGGTAAAGAGGTTGGGAGTGTGATGCGTTTCCGCAGATCACTCTCGACCTATCAGAGTTGATCAACACAAGACCAAACACACACCATCACAAGGCATTGCAGTGTTGCAATGAATAATAAAATAGTGTAAAGAGGTTGGGAGTGTGATGCGTTTCCGCAGATCACTCTCGACCTATCAGAGTTGATCAACACAAGACCAAACACATACCATCACAAGGCATTGCAGTGTTGCAATGAATAATGGAGAAGGGTAAAGAGGTTGGGAGTGTGATGCGTTTCCGCAGATCACTCTCGACCTATCAGAGTTGATCAACACGAGACTAAACACACTCCATCACAAGACATTGCAGTGTTGCAATGAATAATAAAATAGTGTAAAGAGGTTGGGAGTGTGATGCGTTTCCGCAGATCACTCTCGACCTATCAGAGTTGATCAACACGAGACTAAACATACACCATCACAAGGCATTGCAGTGTTGCAATGAATAATGGAGAAGGGTAAAGAGGTTGGGAGTGTGATGCGTTTCCGCAGATCACTCTCGACCTATCAGAGTTGATCAACACGAGACTAAACACACACCATCACAAGGCATTGCAGTGTTGCAATGAATAATGGAGAAGGGTAAAGAGGTTGGGAGTGTGATGTGTTTCCGCAGATCACTCTCAACCTATCAGAGTTGATCAACACGAGACTAAACACACACCATCACAAGGCATTGCAGTGTTGCAATGAATAATGGAGAACGGTAAAGAGGTTGGGAGTGTGATGTGTTTCCGCAGATCACTCTCGACCTATCAGAGTTGATCAACACGAGACTAAACACACTCCATCACAAGATATTGCAGTGTTGCAATGAATAATAAAATAGTGTAAAGAGGTTGGGAGTGTGATGCGTTTCCGCAGATCACTCTCGACCTATCAGAGTTGATCAACACAAGACTAAACACACTCCATCACAAGGCATTGCAGTGTTGCAACGAATAATGCAGGAGGGTAAAGAGGTCGGAAATGTGATGTGTTTTCGCAGATCACTTTTGAACTAACTGATATGCAATATGGGACCAAACACACACCATCACAAGGCATTGCAGTGTTGCAATGAATAATGGAGAAGGGTAAAGAGGTTGGGAGTGTGATGCGTTTCCGCAGATCACTCTCGACCTATCAGAGTTGATCAACACGAGACTAAACACACACCATCACAAGGCATTGCAGTGTTGCAATGAATAATGGAGAAGGGTAAAGAGGTTGGGAGTGTGATGCGTTTCCGCAGATCACTCACGACCTATCAGAGTTGATCAACACGAGACTAAACACACTCCATCACAAGACATTGCAGTGTTGCAATGAATAATGGAGAAGGGTAAAGAGGTTGGGAGTGTGATGCGTTTCCGCAGATCACTCTCGACCTATCAGAGTTGATCAACACAAGACCAAACACACACCATCACAAGGCATTGCAGTGTTGCAATGAATAATAAAATAGTGTAAAGAGGTTGGGAGTGTGATGCGTTTCCGCAGATCACTCTCGACCTATCAGAGTTGATCAACACAAGACCAAACACACACCATCACAAGGCATTGCAGTGTTGCAATGAATAATGGAGAAGGGTAAAGAGGTTGGGAGTGTGATGCGTTTCCGCAGATCACTCTCGACCTATCAGAGTTGATCAACACGAGACTAAACACACTCCATCACAAGACATTGCAGTGTTGCAATGAATAATAAAATAGTGTAAAGAGGTTGGGAGTGTGATGCGTTTCCGCAGATTACTCTTGACCTATCAGAGTTGATCAACACGAGACTAAACATACACCATCACAAGGCATTGCAGTGTTGCAATGAATAATGGAGAAGGGTAAAGAGGTTGGGAGTGTGATGCGTTTCCGCAGATCACTCTCGACCTATCAGAGTTGATCAACACGAGACTAAACACACACCATCACAAGGCATTGCAGTGTTGCAATGAATAATGGAGAAGGGTAAAGAGGTTGGGAGTGTGATGTGTTTCCGCAGATCACTCTCGACCTATCAGAGTTGATCAACACGAGACTAAACACACACCATCACAAGGCATTGCAGTGTTGCAATGAATAATGGAGAACGGTAAAGAGGTTGGGAGTGTGATGTGTTTCCGCAGATCACTCTCGACCTATCAGAGTTGATCAACACGAGACTAAACACACTCCATCACAAGACATTGCAGTGTTGCAATGAATAATAAAATAGTGTAAAGAGGTTGGGAGTGTGATGCGTTTCCGCAGATCACTCTCGACCTATCAGAGTTGATCAACACAAGACTAAACACACTCCATCACAAGGCATTGCAGTGTTGCAACGAATAATGCAGGAGGGTAAAGAGGTCGGAAATGTGATGTGTTTTCGCAGATCACTTTTGAACTAACTGATATGCAATATGGGACCAAACACACACCATCACAAGGCATTGCAGTGTTGCAATGAATAATGGAGAAGGGTAAAGAGGTTGGGGGTGTGATGCGTTTCCGCAGATCACTCTCGACCTATCAGAGTTGATCAACACAAGACCAAACACACACCATCACAAGGCATTGCAGTGTTGCAATGAATAATAAAATAGTGTAAAGAGGTTGGGAGTGTGATGCGTTTCCGCAGATCACTCTCGACCTATCAGAGTTGATCAACACAAGACCAAACACACACCATCACAAGGCATTGCAGTGTTGCAATGAATAATGGAGAAGGGTAAAGAGGTTGGGAGTGTGATGCGTTTCCGCAGATCACTCTCGACCTATCAGAGTTGATCAACACGAGACTAAACACACTCCATCACAAGACATTGCAGTGTTGCAATGAATAATAAAATAGTGTAAAGAGGTTGGGAGTGTGATGCGTTTCCGCAGATCACTCTCGACCTATCAGAGTTGATCAACACAAGACCAAACACACACCATCACAAGGCATTGCAGTGTTGCAATGAATAATAAAATAGTGTAAAGAGGTTGGGAGTGTGATGCGTTTCCGCAGATCACTCTCGACCTATCAGAGTTGATCAACACGAGACTAAACACACTCCATCACAAGACATTGCAGTGTTGCAATGAATAATGGAGAACGGTAAAGAGGTTGGGAGTGTGATGCGTTTCCGCAGATCACTCTAGACCTATCAGAGTTGATCAACACGAGACTAAACACACACCATCACAAGGCATTGCAGTGTTGCAATGAATAATGGAGAAGGGTAAAGAGGTTGGGAGTGTGATGCGTTTCCGCAGATCACTCTCGACCTATCAGAGTTGATCAACACGAGACTAAACACACACCATCACAAGTCATTGCAGTGTTGCAATGAATAATGGAGAAGGGTAAAGAGGTTGGGAGTGTGATGTGTTTCCGCAGATCACTCTCGACCTATCAGAGTTGATCAACACGAGACTAAACACACACCATCACAAGGCATTGCAGTGTTGCAATGAATAATGGAGAACGGTAAAGAGGTTGGGAGTGTGATGTGTTTCCGCAGATCACTCTCGACCTATCAGAGTTGATCAACACGAGACTAAACACACTCCATCACAAGACATTGCAGTGTTGCAATGAATAATAAAATAGTGTAAAGAGGTTGGGAGTGTGATGCGTTTCCGCAGATCACTCTCGACCTATCAGAGTTGATCAACACAAGACTAAACACACTCCATCACAAGGCATTGCAGTGTTGCAACGAATAATGCAGGAGGGTAAAGAGGTCGGAAATGTGATGTGTTTTCGCAGATCACTTTTGAACTAACTGATATGCAATATGGGACCAAACACACACCATCACAAGGCATTGCAGTATTGCAATGAATAATGGAGAAGGGTAAAGAGGTTGGGAGTGTGATGCGTTTCCGCAGATCACTCTCGACCTATCAGAGTTGATCAACACGAGACTAAACACACACCATCACAAGGCATTGCAGTGTTGCAATGAATAATGGAGAACGGTAAAGAGGTTGGGAGTGTGATGTGTTTCCGCAGATCACTCTCGACCTATCAGAGTTGATCAACACGAGACTAAACACACTCCATCACAAGACATTGCAGTGTTGCAATGAATAATAAAATAGTGTAAAGAGGTTGGGAGTGTGATGCGTTTCCGCAGATCACTCTCGACCTATCAGAGTTGATCAACACAAGACTAAACACACTCCATCACAAGGCATTGCAGTGTTGCAACGAATAATGCAGGAGGGTAAAGAGGTCGGAAATGTGATGTGTTTTCGCAGATCACTTTTGAACTAACTGATATGCAATATGGGACCAAACACACACCATCACAAGGCATTGCAGTGTTGCAACGAATAATGCAGGAGGGTAAAGAGGTCGGAAATGTGATGTGTTTTCGCAGATCACTTTTGAACTAACTGATATGCAATATGGGACCAAACACACTCCATCACAAGGCATTGCAGTGTTGCAACGAATAATGCAGGAGGGTAAAGAGGTCGGAAATGTGATGTGTTTTCGCAGATCACTTTTGAACTAACTGATATGCAATATGGGACCAAACACACACCAGCACAAGGTGATTCAGTATTAGATGTAGCGTAATTCAAATTCATATAATTTATTTTTCTTTGTTGATATTTTTTAACATTGGAATTTTGTTGGAGGACCTCTTGAAAGAATTTAATTTGTGAATGATTCTTCCCTCTAAACTGTGATATTGAGTGCTTGACGCAGACATATTATCACATACTAAGGGAATAAATTTCTTCTTACTCTCAAGTGACAACGTAGTTGTTTTTGAAACAATTTTTTTCCTTTTCCTGAGACTTGAGCTCAGGAGAAAAAATTGACGGATAAAACTATATAAATCTCTTTTAAGATAGTTTTAAAGAACATAATATCTCACTGGAACAACTAAACGTGAGATTCTCTAATTCACTGGGAGGGTCCAATGCAACTAATCAGTAGCCTTGAAACTTTGAAGTACCCTTAATTGCAACGCTTAAGGTGAAGATGTAACCCATAGATATATTTTTTGGATAAACAACGGTACAGAAATATCCAGATCATGATATTGAAATTGTTCAGAATTCCGAGGGGCAGCAGCACGGCACGCTAGGATAAAAAGTCGAGGATCACTGCACAGAGATTTCTGGTATGGTTAGTATAACACATACTGGACGTGGGTGCCAAATGAACCGTATAATGAGCTGAATGTAACTCAGTGTAAAATTAAATAGTTTATACTGTAGAATATGAAACAAAATATTATCCACAGTGAAGTTAGTTTTGGATCAAGTGCAATAAAATCAATACAGTGCTATTAGTTATGTATCAAATATTCTTCAGAGTTTGGCTTATGAGTGCAAATAGTACCAAGTGTCCTAAAGTATAATACTTAAGCATTGTGAAGGGGTTTCCCAAATGAACAATTAGCGTAAGCTGAATGATTACATGTTAGTCTCCACGAAAGCTCGAACAGAATCATGTATTTCCTGGAAACCAATCTAATTACTGACTATTTGGATAGTTATTAATAAAACCAAAAAATAAATTTATTTTAATAAATTACTAACCAAAAACTAAAAAAGAGAAATAACAGAATATTAGTGATTTTTTATGTTTCTCTGGTTTAGAGTAATGTATTTACACATATCACACTTTCCTACGACTGACTGTAACTAAATATCCATATCAAGCTGTTTTAAAATTCTAAAGGCAACCATCGCCGGGTCTCGTGACCTTGAACATTGCCGAACTCTGATAAGAAACGTTTAAAATGTTAAAACAGTACATTTACATTTATACTTCCTTACAATAATTTGGGTCTTTAGTTTGTACATCACCACATAGGCCTACAACATTGAACAGTTAAATGAAGAAGAAATATAATGTAATACAGTATCTATTAGCTTAAAAAAGATATACTTTTGAATTAATTATATTAGATCTTTTTGAATCTGTATAGTTTAGCTGGGGATTTTAGTTGGCCAATATTCAAGAACATTTTCAATTAGATTTCAATAACCATTTTCAATTATCGATTAATCTTTACAATTCCTAGTAATAGTTTAATTTAAATTTAAGAATAATTATAAGAATGAACTTATACTAGTTTGCCAGTATAACCGTAGCAATATAAAAGCAATAAGACGGTGTCTAATGAATGTTGTTAACTAGTAAGATGTTATGATGAGAAGTTTTACGGTTCTGTTTATGATTCCCAGTGCTTTATTACGGGTAACAATATCGAACTTTTTACTGCTCAGTGCTCAGGTGTTTAATTAATCTAAAACAAAGACACATTAGATAAAAAATTTGTAGTTTTTAAGAGGTTGGTAACTGCTTTTCGCCCTACCTCGACCACAGTTCTATGTATCTGTGCTAGGAACATATTACACAAAGTAATGGAGTGAGCTAGTTCATTCAAGGGGATATACTGGCTGTAACAAAAGTCCGCCCGTCTAATATTTTTTAACATCAGAAGATAACACAATTATACTTTGGGAAGTCTCAGTGATCAACCCACAATTTTCTGTCAATTTTAGGTTTATATATAATTTTAAAACCTCTGTATTATTTTATATTTGTCTCTAAAGCTAAAAGCTAAGAGCTAATGGATTGAAGTTCATTTTCAATCCCATAAAAAAAACTCTGGACAAGCTTTCATTGCCTCTAGCTCCAACACCATCCACAAAATAAAAACTACTCAGGAATAAATTTTTTTAATGTTATTTTATAACATTTCTTTCAAATTAACACGAAATTTATGTAAATTTTATTCCGATGTATTGGGAAAAGAATGTATCGTTTTCGTAAATGATACTTTTCACTAGCGAAATGTTCTTAAGATTTCCTTTTAATGCCTTTTTATTATTGAGTATTATTTTTATTTCATTGAATACAATTCCGGAGTTACAGATATCGAAAGTTTGCAAAATATTATCTTTTGAAACTAGAATCAAACTTCAATTGCCCCTAGCTCTCTAATTAATAGGTTTAAAGAATAAGTGAACAAAATGAATAGGTAATTTAAATTTGGCATACAATAAAAAATTGGTGTGAAAATGGAGGGCGTTACTTTTAAAATTTTCTACCTATCCCCCAAAACTCTGATTGTGGGAGAAGGGGTTGAAAATTTGGACACATCTAAAGTTCCCTCTTTTGATCACTAAGACTTCCAAAGATAATCTTGCTATCTGTAACCGTCTCACCATGTTTACTACCGTAATGGCGCATTCCAAATAAGGAAATTCGCTAAAAACTAGAAATTGTCGTTTGGTTGGCTAAAAGTCATAACTTTTGCCTTTAAAAAGTCTAAATTTTTCACATATTTCAACTTGACCTGTTTAAACGGCAACGTTTACAATTTTCAATTTAATTTATATGGATAAATTCATCATAGACATGACAAAAGCTTAAAAATGTTTTTAG
Organism: Neoaliturus tenellus; assembly: GCA_030545055.2. NCBI lineage: Eukaryota > Metazoa > Arthropoda > Insecta > Hemiptera > Cicadellidae > Neoaliturus > Neoaliturus tenellus. The sequence goes on along the minus strand of CM061535.1, from coordinate 54,874,749 downwards.
AAACATTTAGCGTTGATTTAAGATACACATATAAACTGTGTAAAAACTTGAAATTTAGAAAAAACGATTAATTTTGCATATTTGGAAGTCTTGCAACATTTTTTAATATCCGTTAAATTAGGATTAAAGTAAATAAGGGTCAAAGAATAAAATGTGCTTTGTTTCTATGGATTCCTCATAGCTGTCAGCAGAGCATTAATTTACTAGCTCCATCGTCGTACTGCGACAGTGATAGTGATGATAATGCGGGGTTGCAGCTCTAGTGTTGTAGTGATGGTGATAGCTGATCGGGCGCCGGTGATACTCTATTCTGTTTGGCCGCTGCGCCCAAGTTACTAGCTTACAGATGACGTTGTATACACAGAGAATGTATAATCGCCGAAAATGTAACGCTAACCTGGTTGGAACACATTATGCTGTGAGATTAGTCACACTAACAAATGTAAAAACTTTGACGAAACTTAAAATGATGTATAAGTTAATATTTTTACTCTGGTTAAGAAAGTCACAAGTTAATTTTCGAAACAGGTATTCACCAAAGAGACTCAATAGCATCATGGTTATTTAAAATGTCATCTAATTAACACTTAAAATATAATTTAAATATATATACAGGGTGAGTTTCTTAAAGTGATCCAATAGCTAACTTTTTTATTTTAAATGTGACAGTATACTTCTAAATGGGGCCCCCTTTACTTTTTTATTTTGCTTTCACGTATGTATTTCACTTTTCAAAATTTCCCGCCATTTTCCAATATGGCGGCCAACTTAAAAATTTCTTATAGAACACCCTACATTTTTATGGTGTTTCCGAAATTTCAATGTCATTTAAAGACTTTTTCATTCTTTGCCATTTTTACTTTCTCCCCCCTATACCATAGTATATGGTGAAAGTATTGTTTTCGTCAAAATTTTCGAATTTGAGTTGTTGGTGGATTTATCCGTTTTGGTGCCCCCTGGTTCCAAAAAAGTGGTTTCCAGAGTGATGTCTGTGTGGGTGTGTGTGTGTGGACAGGTTCCGCAATATTTGTGGGGCCAAGTGTGTGAATTTCACCTGAGTGCGGGGCCTTCTGAAATTGTGGGGCCATACACACGGCCCCACAAAGATTTTTTATTTTTATTTTAAGTAAAAATTCTACTTTTTATGGTCGAAAAAGTCAATAATCGTTAGGTTAGGTTAGGTTATGTTAGGTTAAGTTAGGTTAGGTTAGGTTAGGTTAGGTTAGTTTAGGTTAAGTTAGGTTAAATTTTGTTGTATGGCCCACAATACAAATACGGCCCCACAATACCTGTCAAATGCACATACATGGCCCCACAAATAGATGTGTAATCCCAAGACCCCACAAATATAGGCGAACAAGTTTGTGTGTGTGTGTGTGTGTGTGTGTGTGTGTGCGTCAGGATGTAAACAGAGCTAGAGAATGCCCCAATTGTCCGATTTTGGTGAAATTTGGTATGTAGGTCCAAACCCACGATAATTCCAGGCGTTTTTTTCATTTTTTTGAATTTTTTATTTTTAAGGGTATTTTACCCCCAAAAACCCTCAAAAATCGTCAAAAATCAAAATTTCTCAAAAACGGCTCTAACGATTTTGATTAAAATTTTGTGGTTTACTAAGCTTAAAATGGTGAATAAATCGTGTTTTTGTGTATGTATATCTTTGTGTATGTAATTTGTGTCCACTCACTAAATATTTTTGTTCAGCTGACATAACGATACAACTCTCGAACGTTTTACCGTTAATGCCTAAAGGCTTCATTTAGGTATTAGATGTTTGTAACTAGACACAAATCTTGATGGTTGACTGAATGGTCTTTTAAGATGAACTAGCATTGAAAAAGCTTTAAAAATCTGGGAAAATTTAAGACTGATTTATCATTTATTCGAGCAACTTGAAAATTACCGATCCATGTTTGCCATCTATTGACAGACAAATGTAGATATTTTGTTTTTACGATTTTTTCTCAAATCTTATTTTAATTGCAGCTTTTAGATTTTTCCCTTAGTCTCGGAAGGTTGAAACCCCAAAGGATCTACACATATATATTCAGAGTCTGGGGGTAGTAATTGTCATTTATATTAAAACGTAACCCATTTTATTTGGTTTATTTCAGTACCACATTTTTTCTGCATTATTAAATGGTTAGTGGGGGGAGGAAACAACCGGCTGGTTGATTATCCAAATCATCCAGGATGTTAATTCTGTCGGTTGTTTTTGTATCGGTGTCATTTTTAAGTGTTTTCCCTGTGCGTGTATAGCTTATGGTGACATTAAGAGTGTTATTTCCTTGACAAGACTGGCATGCTCCAGTTCAACTGAGCTGAGGACCAAATGAGAAAGTCTTTAACTGTTTGGACCTATTGATAATTACGATGATCATAAAACAAAACTATCATCGCGAGGGTTCAACATAACCATTGTTAGGTTGGAACCAGACTTAAATAAGCTATCTAAAGTTTACTTGCTTCATAACTATGCCTTAGTCTAGTAATTTAAGTTCGTATTTAAAAAAACTAGCTTTATTGATGTAATTTAAACATTTTTTCATTCATATTTAGTGTTTATAGAGAATAAATTAATTTGCTTTTTTCTTTAGAGATTTGAAATTAAAACTCGTCTCCCGCATAAGTCCATGCGAGAACCTTTAACTACATCTGTTTATGTTTATATTTTTTCTGTTTGCCGTAACGATTATTTGACTTTTAATTATGACGTAAAACTCTAAAATCCTATAAAATCCATTAATTATCTTATTTTTTATTTCAACTTAACGTAATATTAATTATAAACGGGCATGCCACAAGATACCTTTCCCTTAGTTGGTTTCTAATGCTGTCAAGTCATGATTAAAACATAGTGGATTTGCACGGTCGGTAGGTGCGCTATGGGGAAGAATTCCTCGCTCTCTCATTGGAATTCCGAGCGATTCCTTGCTCAACTTTATTAAACCCACCTCCTCTTTGCCTCTTGTTTCTGTTGAGCTGGAAATTCATCCTATTTTACCACTATTGTGAGCTTGCTAGTATAATAATTTACGGTTGGTAAAAACATAAGAGACGAAAAGTTTTAGTGTTTTTGTATTCTTTCCTGTAGTCTTTAACGATGAAATTATACTTTTCGGTTTCTTAATCTGCTTATTTCAAGACTTTATCGTTATTTTAAACAACTAGTAAATTATATAGTGCCTTACACCTGCAATAGATGCTTAATAATTACTGGTGCAGTAATTATAGTGCAGTTATAGTCCATTGCAATTATATAGTGGTTATGTTTGTAATGAAGTAAAAGAATGTTGAAAAAATCTTTTATCCTCTCGTGGAACCCACAAATTGAAAACTTTGGCATAAGCTCTCAAAAAACCTTATATTAGGTTGAACAACAACTTAAATAATTTTTTAAAGTTTAAAGCTATATATCATAGCATTGAAATTCTATATATATATATATATATATATATATATATATATATATATATATATATATATATATATATATATGTAATAGGCCTAAAGTTTAATGAGGAAGCTCCAAGCCTGCAAAACACATTCTCCTCCACGAGAAGCTATTAGATTCTCTTAAAGGTTAACTCTTAAAGGTCAAAACTAAGGAAACTCTTGGTAAATCTTTCACATCTTGTTGGTGTCCTAGCCTTTCAATAGAACTTTGGGTTCCATATATTTCAATGTAAAGTAGGAAAACCTTATCGCAAGCCGGCTGTAGGTCTAATCTTGGACTAGTCAACGGGCTTGTGCATGTGCACCGGCGCCACGCGGCATTCATCATACAAAAAACCTGTAAGTAAGTAAACACTAATAAATCAAGCAATCAATGTTGAATAAAAACATTAACTTAACTCTCCTGTTAGTTGTGGTGAGCTGTGAGCAGAAATTTAATACCTGTGTCTATTAATTTAACATACAAAACAAACGAAAATGTTCGAATCGCAGGAAATAAAAGTAAAAGAATATGGGTGATTGTGATTATACATTTTAGCTCTGGTAATTCCATCGGAAATATTTTTCTCATCAAAATGAGCCACAAGCGTTAAATTATGTCCTTCGGTTAAGCATAGATGAAGTTTTTTTTAACAAAAGTTTACACCATTCTCGTATTCCTCATTTCGTATCCTTGTAGACGGTTTGTTTGTAATTTATTTCAGTTCAAAAATTTTGCCTTAAATTACTTTTAAAATAGCTTAGTGATGTGATACAAATAATATTCATACTTGTATCTAGTCTCATTAGTTGTAAGTGCGGGCTACGATAAAAAAAATATTGGTCTTATGGTGTTGCAAAAGAAGATAAAGTGATAGATCAAAGATGGAATTTCCATTAGTAGCCATACTAGCAATTTATAGCTGCTCCATTTTTGTAAAATTTACATAATTTAAAAAAGTTGGTTTAAAATTGTATATTTTTCTGATGATTACAGTTAATTAATGTTTTAAAAAACACTGTATATGAACAAAATAACCATACTATAAAACAGATATTTTAAAGTTAAAAGATAAATTTAAATTATAAAACTTAAAAGATATATTTTAACTTTCAAAAGATATTATAAATATGATATCTTTTATCTGGTAGTTTCAGTCGATATAGCTGCAAATGTATTATGCCAAGGTAATATATTTATGGTAACAGACAATAGTGACATAAGGTTAAAAATATTTCACACCGCAGTAAAGAAAACTTAAATTAATAAGTTCTAAGAGGCTATAATAAGGGATTTGAAAGAGTTATTCTTGAAAACGAACGAGCATTTAAATGGATTCTTGGAATTTCAACAAATGCATGATTGTAGCTATTACTACAAAAGGTGTTTGTGTACACAGAGAAATGCTCAGTTCAATAGGGAATTTGTGTTATTAGTAAAATATGTCGAAGGGCTAAATAAACATTTCGTGAGTACCTCTATCTATTAAAGTTTAACTTAAATGATACTTTAGTTTTCTCTTCATGGAAAATAAATGTATCTTTTTTGAATCTCAGAAAGGAAGACAAATAAAACGCTATAAGTTAACACTTCTTAGAGACTGTTGAAAACATAAAGCAACAATTTTTCACAAAAAAAAAAAAAAAAAAAAAAAAAAAATAGTACTCATTCGGGTTTTTTTTAATTGTTAGTTATTTTGTCTACTATCTTTTGTCAAGTGACTCAGCACTAATTTAGATCCCTACTACAGTTTAGCTAATATTTACTGTTTAATATAAAAATTACTATTTTAATATATTTTGTAGATCCATCAACATTCAAATTTTTATTGAATTAGTTTCTAAATATATAAATTACAATTCCACAATTATTTTCAGACTTTATGTTATTTCATTATATAATAAATCAAATATCTATTAATTTAAACTACAGATGTAGCCATAACGCCACTTAAAAACCTAATTTTTTTTAATGCAGAAGTCTTTTACTTACTAAAATATTTTCTGTTCCAAAACTCAGTATTTAAGTTAAAACAAACTTGCTCAAAACACAGTTGGGGAAGTTAGCAAAATAAAATGACACTCTATAAATAAAATATAGTGAAATACTACTTTAGTTACACACTAGACAAATCGCATTTGAGGAGATGCAATCACTTATTAACAGCTGAAGTATGTTATACGAGGTTTCCGCGCTGTAAATCCAGAGAGCATTTCGCGATTGAACCAGCCGGGACGTTGAGTGATGAGTTTAATTTATCTAATTTGTGTTCTACTTCTTCTCTTCTCTAAAAATGCTTTTTCATATTCAAACAACTTGGTTTTCCATTATCATTCATTTTTAGGGAAATTAATTTATTTTATTTTACGATACCGACAAAAAAGGATGGAATAATGTGTGATTATAAATTTTTAATCTTCAAAATAGAAAATTAGGATTGGCAAAAAGTGAATGTTGCCAATATTGTTTTATTATTAATAACTTTTATTTATACATCCAAAAATAAGAATTCCTAAAACTTACTGAAGTGTCCTGGTAAAAATTTTGATTTACAATCCCCAAATGTTATTATTCTTGTTCAATTCACATTATATTTTTAACTATACAGGTTTTTCGTGTAAAAAACTGGGTTTAAGGTAAAATATAAAAAATGCCCAAAAGGTTTGTTATGTAAAACGGTATGAATTCCTTGAGAGACATAGATACTTTAAATGCCATAATACTGCTATTTTTTACCAATATTTCTTTTTATGGGAGATTTTAAGGGGATAGAAGATGACTGATAAACTACACATGCTTATCACTGTGTGTATATGCTTACATTTATGACATTTCTATGAATCTTATGGGTAGCCCCCATTAAAGTTAGAAAGTAATTACATAAAATATACTACTTAATTACAAAACGTATTATTTAAAGTAGCAAATGTATTCCGAAGAAACTTTCATTCAAAGCATAGGTGGGTTGAGTTTATTGGTTCTTGTCTCTTCTGGTATAAAGGAAGGGGTAATCATGTACTCACTCAAATCTTAGGAAAATTTGTAATATGATTTTTTTCAAAAGCATAGAATTAAAGATTTAATATAGCAAGACCTATTCTAATCAAAAAAGGGGAAATCGGTGTGCTATAGAGTTAAAAATGTTTGTATTTTTTTGCGAATTCTAAGTACTTGAAAAAAGTTGTACATTTAAAAATTCTAAACCATCGCAGAGGGGTTCAATTGTAGCTTGTAGCCTCTATGAAAATAAAATAAGATGTGATAAATTGTCATTTTTTCACTAAATTAGCGGCATCTCATTTAGTAAAAGTCTACTTCAAAACGATTTATTTATAGGCCTACATTGGATTAATTAAAGTATGTAAGATATTTTCATCAAACTGTATAGTTAATGCCATTAATAGTGTATTTCATAGTGCTATAACCACACTCTATGAAATAAAACACGTAAACAATACATGTTATATTTTCATTGAACTACTGCGTAAATTACAAATAAAACTGGGTTGCAATAAAATGCACCAAAGTTCGTAATTTTTCAACGCAGCTGCTCAGTATACGATGCGCAGCAGCAGCACACTTACCCCGCAGAAGCGTAGTGGGAGAATCTTTCGATTTTAAATCACAATCATCAGAGGTCAAATCAAGGTTATGAACGCTTGTGTCGCTTGTGTTTATTTCTCATCAGAATCGTTTATATCACAATTTCAGTTGTTCAATCCGTCACTCATTTTTCAGTTATTCTAAGTAGTATACTTTACTGTTGTGGTCATGACAACAGCATGGAAATTGCTTTGAAGGTTGCCTATAAAATAAGGGCATCAACAAAAAGTAAAATATTCAAAATATAAAAGGTGTAGTTTAATGTATCAAACCCGGGAATGTGTTGTCGGTATGACTAAAACTTGCCTACAGAGAAGATGGACCCCTGGTTAAAGTATTGATGGTCAATGTGCCAGAAAATGACTAAAATATCTAATTTTGTTGAAAAACACATCCTAATAGTTTGAAATTTGTCACATATTAAAATGACACATAAGAGACACACACTAACGTTAACATAAAACGAACACAAACATCGATAGCTCTATGATAGCTGTGTTTTACCTAGGTCATGATAGTGTTAACGATGTTTTTGTTTGTACGTTTGTGAACGTTCTTGTCTGTATTGTGTTATGCGTGTTTTAAATATATGACAAATTGCAAAATCTAATGATGTTCGCGTACATGATACCACTACTGATGCGTGTTGCTTCCAACACAAAACGTCAGTTTATTTTTAAGTTAACAATATTGCCTATTCCCTGTTAGATTGATTTGGCCTATAAACATTAAATTTTTCAGTTTTATATTTCCTATATAGGCCCTACTATTTCGTCTTTGTGCTTAGAAGGGATATACGTAGTTAACTGATAAAAGTTAGATAGTGCCATTTCATTGAGCTACTAGCAATTTTCTTATAAAAAACATTAGAATATTATAACAATTCTAAATTAATACACAATAACCAATATTTAAAAAATTGTTATTCGTGAGGCCTTTCACCGGCAATGACGACTACCAAAATAAACAAATTGTTACTTAATATATGATCAGGTGGTTAGTTTTAATAGTATTTGTATATAGGTCTAGTAAATTTTAAAATAAGTTATGTTTGTGAGTTGCCTATAATTATGGCTTTAGAATTGCCGGAAAAAGACAAAAGAATAAAAATTAAAAAATATTGATTATTGTGTATTAATTAATATTTGCTTTAATTCCACCCGACATTTAAGTTATTAATGAATAATTCGAATATTATTTGTTCCCTCCCGAACCACACAAGTGCATAAAATATGGTTGAATTTAAAGATTAAAAAGAAAGCGAGTTTGAAACTTTACACATATTTATATTTTATGTTATTGTTTTGGTTGTGTAAGAAGATTAATTAATCAATACCTTGCGAGGTGCTGAGTTTTAACTGTCAAATTTACTTAATAAACTTAACTTTTTTGGTAAGATTTCTCATTTTCTTGGAAGTGTTTTTCCAAAATACGTTCAACAAATAACCGTGAGTGAAGTACTCTCACACACTTTATTTTCGTTTTGCATCATAAGTCACCGCATAGTAATTATGAAAGTGCCAACAATTAAACCTCTTGTGCAGCGAAATGGCTTCGGCGGGGGCCCATTAACTGCAAGGCCGGGAGTGTAGGCTACAGGCTAAGTGGCGCCGTTTCAGGAACAACAGTTTCACAGCCTGGTCACTTCACTTGTACAAACAATCACTCACAAATATGCGGGATTTATGCAGGTGTTTGCATAAAATACAACTTCACTTGTTCAACATTTTATTAAATAAAATATTTTTTACATTCACAGACAAAAGACGTTCACATTGTAATATTTCATAAATCGACCCAAAGTGAACACAGCTAGTTCGTAAAGACCGTTCACCGAGCTTCTTAACAAGGTTATAATCATGCCAATTGCGGAAAATCGGATTAAATTGGTTACGTTCGTTCCATAAAAGTTATATCCAAATCGTGAAGTCAGTCTTTTAATTATACTACGAAACTTTTATTAACGAAAACTTTTATTGGCACATAAAACCAGTCAATATTTATTATGATAGTATGTAAATAAAAATACAGGATGTAAACCTTTTGATTACATAAAACACGTAATGTTACCATTACACAAAAAATTAAATATTCTATACATTATAGAAATAGAAATAGATATAGAAATAGAACACCTAAAAAAGCAAAATTGCGTTTCATAAAAAAAAGAATGGCAATAATGGTGGGTTTTGAGAAAGACGTTACAGTGAAATAATTGTTCTTGGTTGAAAGTGATTTCATGTATAATACTTATCCGTTTTAATCAGCTTAGATTCCTAAATTACTCAACAAGTCTTTTAAATAAAAATTTTTTACAATGTAATACAAAACAAAAAATGGTCAAATGTTTATAAAGTTGGTTATAAGTTTATAGTCATGAGTTTATAATTTATAAGTTGAATAGTTAATTCATATTTAGAAAAACTGACCATCTTTTGCGGCACATAAGGTAATTTGTTGTTTAAAACTTGGTTATAGAATGAATTAAATCTGACCAATGCAGTAACTAAAAATTATACATATTCACAAAAGCGTGATAATTTGTGTAAATTGCTTGTAACATTGCTTAAACACACCTTTTATTTTTAACATGAAAAATGTTTTAATCGTGAATATTTGTATATATCAATAGAAATAATCGATTTCGTAATTGGCATATGTCGTTTTGTCGTTCTTTAAGATATTTGTGTTTATTTTAAACATGACTCAAAATATATCTACTATACATTCTGGGTGGTAGTTTAAGCCCAAAACTAAATAGAAAATTCAAACATAAGGCTAATATTTGTTGAAATATGTTCAATGACAGTTCAAGACCCTCATAAGGAAAGTTTCCTGATGTCCCAAGAGAAGTCAGAAATAAATCTTTCGTGGGCATATGAAATTAAATAGCTTTATAAGAAGGAAGCCCAGTCCCAAACTGTACATCAAATGAGTGATTGGATCGAGGATGACAGCCGACGAACTTTGAACTAAAATCATAATGTAGGCTATAAATAAAAACATCCAATAACTTTGGAAATATTCCACATTTTGAAGAATGATTGGACTTGATCTAGAACTTAAAATAATTTGTGGTGTGATATAATTTTACCAAAATGTATTTTGACCATCCTCTACATTGACGTTAGTAATAAATACTCGAACTCAACTGTTCGTTGTAAAAGAAATTGTTTCACAAACCTTACCTCAAAAGCCTAAATATTTAAGAAGGTACTGAATTCGAAAAATATTTAAAAATCAAAGTTTGGATGATAGTTTCTTCTAAGACATCGATTAGTTTGTGGTAATGGATTGGTACCCCCATCTTATTCTAATTTTTTAAAAACGTTTATTTGATATATCATTATTCTCTGCGTAAGACTTCTTACTGCTAGTGAGTCATTTCTTAATTTTTTACGGGTTCATCATTAGGGATCATAGAAATCTTTTTAAGAAATTATAGAACATGCTATAGAACATATTTCAGAAGAAATTGACAGTTCAATTATATTCAGTTTTTGTTATTTTGCCATTTTAATATTTATATTATTAATATAAATACTTATGTATTACTTATTTGGTATGCTATTAATATAGAGGGTGTCCCGCATAGGACGAAACTTTACCAGGTTAGTCAGAAGGCAAAAGCAAGAAAATATTACAATGCCATCGATTGCCCATTAAGGCAATTCGATTCATTTTCCGTATGTCTGTGTAAACACGATTTTAAATTATCTTGTAACTTTTGAACAATTTGAGTTACACTATTGAAATTTAGCATAACTTTTTAGCATATTAAGACTCAAGTTCACATGAACTTTGAAATTTTTATAATTATTGGCTCTAATTCTAAAATGGCGGCATTTAAAATTTTCAAAGTTTAATTGACAAATTTAAAAACCGAAACAATTTTTAACATACAAAAATGTTGCAAAGGTTGATTGCCTAGCCAAACATACAATTGATTGTAAGGATCAAATTACCAACAATATAAAACAGTTAGAACTTTCTCCACGAGGAGCACGCTTTTTGAACGTTATTTAGGCCTATACAAGTTTTCATGATTTTGTAGCTATGAAAGTTTCTATGTCTGTTGTTCTTCGTTTGATTTTTAAAATAGTTTTAGTTTTGAGTAGATACATTTTCTACTGTGTTGTGTGTTGAAAATGTTTTAATGTTTTGTTTTTGGTTTTGAGACATTTCACTTTGAAAATTTAAAGTGGAAAACCATTCGGAAGCTTAAAATATAGAAAAAAATCATCTGGATTTGGGCCGCAACATACATAACAGTTTGTTTCAAGGTTAACATTCGTAACTCACATCGTAATAAAACATACAAACAAGAAGAAGGAAAACTAATCGAGATAGGACATTTTATATTGTAATAGTTGCTTGCTTTTGCCTTCTGAACAACCTGATGAAGTTTGGTCCAACGTTGCGGGACACCCTGTAAATACAAAGCATATTGACTCTTGAACTAGGATTCTATTAAGATTTTAGTCGTTTCAAAAAAATGATAAGTTAACTAATCCTTTACTTGGCTCACTCATTTTCTGTTTCAGATGTGATGTAATTGTAATAACCCGTTAACAATGTACAGAAACTTTACACCATGGAAATTATTTTAATTTGAAATTACTCTCATTGTGTTGCTAATTTAGTTTATTACTGAGTAATGTCCAAAAAATTAGGTATTCAATGCTGTACAGAAAAATTATTCCAGTCCTCTATCAATGGTTAAATGCTTGTTCTTCATTAACCTATTTTTTCTACATTATAAACCCAAATCATAGATCAAGTCCCGATTTTGTTTGACATCCAATTACATTATCTTAAAGAAAGTAATCCTAGATTTTATATAACGTTTATAATTTGTTTTGTTTTCAACAATTTATATATTACGCTATCTTTAATGCCTCCACGGAATTCACATGCAGTGCTCGAAGGACTTAAGTCTAACATCCATGTAGTGACTGATAAAATGTAACATAATACTTGTAACAGTGGCAAATTCGTTGTTATAACTAAAACAGTAAATGATTATATAGTACTTCCACAGACAACATTTTTTCCAACTGATAAAAGATGAAAACTCAGGGCTGTGGAGTCAACAGCGAGTAACCTCTTCATTTTGATTACGGCTTCTCATAACACTGTATAAAGATTTTAAGTTAAATATTCTTAACATGTAATTATATATTTAAATGTACTTATTCGTGTAAATATAAATATCACATATGTCAAACACATTTTGTTACCGACTATAGCTTAAACAACTTCTAAAATCTGTCCATACTCAACTTCCAACACTTCATTTTTGTTTTAAACTTTAAAAAATGTCCACGGTTATATACAAAAATACAAAGAATCTACAAAATGACTAATGCCGATCCTATAACACGTTTATATTTAAGTGATCCCTCAATAGTGAGCGAAATAATGAGTGAAAAACTCATTCTCATGAACCAATTATACTAATGTACATTGAATATTGGACTTAACAAGTAGTACAGTACTGCAAGGTGTGTAGAAAATCATTAGGCAAATGAGAGGTAAGAAAACCTATTAAAAATACATCCTTGGACATTACAGCACACAACTGTTTGTATTATTGGAAGGAAAAAGCAAATTCACTCTTATTAAAAATATTGATAGACGTATCCTCAAGTTAATTGTTAATTTAAAAGAGTTTTTATATATTTAGTAGATGAAAAGGGAGACAATATAACCTGATATAATTATTATGGTTTTTTATGCAAATTCACTAACAAGAAATATTTGGCACATCTCACAACATGTTCAAAACATATACTTTAGTCTATAAGCAAACATTTTAATTACAATAAATAATTAGGGTAAACTAATTACGTTGAATTGTATTCGTATGATTGTGATCACAACGAGTACTCTCTTATGTTATTCATTCTGACTGATAAAAAGTTTGAAAAAATCATTTAAAGGAACCCTAAATTTATCTTTAATGTTATAAACCATATAGCAAATTTCTAACTACAGAATTAAATAATTATAAGGCACACGCCACTTTAAACTAAACATTTTTAAATACGGTTACACTTTTTAAATTCAAAATAAGTTATGTGAAAGGATGAAAATTACATAGTAAATTTCAACATGGTGATTATGATTAAATTTACAATTGTATTGATAAATTGAATAAATTTTATTGAAAATACTAAAAAGAAAATTTAATTTACTAAAAGTCGAAACATAATCTACATTGTTTCACAACCACCGTTTTTAAATATGTAGTTTACTATCTTTGAAAACAGATTAACAAAATATATAATAGGAAAAAACAGAGTAAAATTAATATTTCAGTATATTGGCAACATCAATGCCTATTTGTTAACTAAGCCCAGTAACATCTAAATTGATGTTTAAATTTTGAACGCTCGCGACTGATGGCATGCTGGAGAGCATTGAGATGCCAAGACGAAACAGCTCTAAATAAAAAATCTCACATTATACGGTATGTATTTTAAATATTTTAGGTAATTAGTTCTACTCAAATATACAAAAAATTCATAAGTGGGTTTCGTAAAATTTCATAACAGCATTTTTTACTTGATCTCTGTTTGCCTGTAGTTGCTTTTCCATTGCAATATTACCAACTCATCAGATCGTAATAGGCAATTATATTTTTGATATTTTTAAGAATTCCGTAAATACAACAAAATAATTTTTTTATAAAATGCTTTTCAAATAATTTTTTATTTATTTTTGTATAGTATTTTTTGAATACAACTATAATTTTCCATCGACGAGGACTTTTCCAATGTAATTTTTACTCCCGAAAGCGGGAGTTACAAATTGTCATAGCCTCTTTCGATGTAAGAAGAAAAATGTTTTCCTTGTCATCTCAATTTTAGACTAACACCATAGATATATATGATGATTTCATCTATGCTAATACGTTTGGTACCTTATTAATCACATGTATTTTTTTCAGAGAAACATTTTCTTTGACAACTGAAAATTATCACGCAAAAAAACAAGTTCACATGGCATACTTAGTTCAGTATTCGTTCATAAAATAACGTTGGTAATTATATCTTATGATCTTACATATATTCAAAATTTATGAAATTCCTTTAAAAAATTAATGCCATCTGAAATGGTTGGTAATATGCACAGGAAATCAGCAATTATTTTCACTTGATCGTATTTTACCAAGTGTAACCAACTAAGAGTAAATTAGTTGACGATATAAGTTCTGTAGGCCTTGTGTTTGCAACACTCTCCAAAAGTAATTAGTGTTATAAAACTAAAAATGTACATAACTAGTATATTTATTTTTTAATCAATGTGTATTTTAATTAGGTAATTACAAAACAGAGGTAATCACTTTTTATAGATATAATAGGCCTGGCAAAAGAATAAACTCTTTACAACAAGAACATTATTTTGCGTAAATTAATTATTAATCTGTTATCAAATGTATTGATTTACATTACAGTTAAAATGTCACAGAAAACTTCGTACACTTTTAGATTTTCAATACAAAACAAAACTAAATAAATAAAATAAAATTTAAATAAAAAAATACAAGTGAAGAAATTTTTACATTAGGCTATATTAAATTAACTCTGCAGGCTATTCGAGTTAAACAAATCAATCAAGGAAAGAATATTTCCGTTTAAATAAATAATACTCATATAAACAGTATCTTGTAAAGAAACTTATGTACAGTCGACATGTTAGAACGTAACGGATATGGAATGTCTATTAGACGGATCAGTGCGTTTGTGTTTGCGTTCAGTCTCGAGGTCGTGGCGGGACCTGCGTCTGCTGCAGATGGTAGTACCGCCGCTGGTACTGCGCATGCGCTCTTGTGTGGCCGGGAGACTGCGACTGCGCGTGGCCCCAGTCCGGGTAGAGCGGCTCGTGCGCAGGAGCCGTGCTCGCCGAGTGTTTGCGGCCATGCGCATGCGCATGGAACCCTCCCCTTTCGTCCAGTTGGTTGGAGGACTCTGTTCTGCTGGAAGTTCCGGGCTCGGTGTCGGACTCCGAGCCGTAACTGTCGTAGTCTTCGTTCAACCGCTGCCGCGACTTTTTCGCTCTGCAGTAGTCGTCTGTGACCCTTGTAGTGGACTAAAATCATATTGGGGACCAACAATTAGTCAAGCTTATAATTAAAATTAGTCAAACTGTATTCAGGTTGAATTCATCTAAACAATTTACTTCCTGTTGAAATGTTACTAGGATGGACCTTTTTATATTATTCATAATCGTTTGTTTGGAATTACATTGTCTAAAAAATTGGTTTTTTAAAATAACAACATAAAAATTAACATCTCTTAACATTTTACAACTAAATTAATTAATACAGAGAAAATTTTCTCTCAATACCTAATGAATGCTAACTTTAAAAAATATTTTAACCGATTATCACCAATAGTTTTTCTCCTGTTATTGATATGTCTACATATTCTGCTAAGTGCCTCATGGTCTGAAAGTGAAACTAAGTGATCTGAAGTGAACCTATTAGTACATAACGTTCCCTATTGAATAACATATCAGTCATAAAATTATTTGAAATTTGAAAGGTAAAAAACACTTTTAACAATGTTCAAATCAAAGACCACCACCACAACGAAACAGGGACATTCCCGAGTCCCACCACCATGCGCCGGTCCTGCCCTTTTAGTCAACTCTCTTAACAGTATTAGTGTATTTTTGTACAAATAAATGTTCAAAGAAAACATAGTAGTAGGGGTAGTTTTAATATGAAACAGCAATATGTTAGTCCGAAGAGCATAACTAAAATAGATCAACCATAGAATTTATCCTTATGAATTCAACATGAATTAGGATCTACTGTATCGAAAATTCCCTTATAAACTTCAGTGACAAAATTTTTAAAAGTAATTTTACCGAGGGCTTCATTACATGATCTTTAAATTAACCGTGAAATATATGTAACGAAATAATATAGTACGTGTCTTTCGTTATTTTTAATTTGTATCGAACCTCTCTCCAAAGAAAAATATATATAGAAATATTCATGACATCGATTTAAGGAAAAACTTATTATTATGTGTTAAGGGGAGGGTAAGAGCGTGAGCTTCATACTCTGTTTTAGTTTCTTACTTTTTGACTCTTACCTTTCTACTGGGTGACAGTTGGCTCTCCCTATAAGCAAAGGTCTGCAGTTTTGTGTCGTCCCCTGCGGACGAAACATGGAACGTAGCGTAAGGGCGGATGTCTTCTGAATACTCTATGGATATAATACGGTTTTAAAAGAACATTTAGGTTGATTTTTCATTCATTTTTGTTATTAAACTAAGTCCCCCCGTTTGATGGGGTTTGATTGACTTAGTTTTCCTCGACCAAAAACTCCGTTATATGTTCGTTTGATAATACTGTATCATGCAAATAAATTCGAACCCTTACATTAAATTTGCATTTTAATTTTAGATAATGTTTAAAATTTCGTTATAAATGTAAGTGTAAGTCACGCATTGGAGATGAAATTCTGGATTTTAAAGATCTTTTTTGTTGTTTAAGATAATATAGCTTAAATTTAAGGATATTTGCAGTGAGGAGTTAAACTAATTTCATTTTCAGGCTGAACTCTTTTCTACTAAGCAGTGAAGCCAAATTAATTCTGATTTTTGCCAAGAACTACAGTAAAAGAAACTACCATTTTCAATTCTTTCAAAAACTATTCTCTATGCTGATGACACAACCTTTTGTCAATGTCAGTAATGACGTCAATAATCTTGAGCTACTGGCTAGTGAAACACTAATAGAGAATAGGGACCAAATAAGAGAATTGTTGTCTACAGAGTAGGCCAAAGTTATGTAAGCAATTGCCATGAACTATGTCTACCTGGTATGCACTCGAGGTGGGCGGGCGAGGGAGGAAGCTTGCGCACGGTTGCGTAGTACTGGTCCCTGTTGTGCTTGTTGTCTTGCGTCGCTGTAGATTGCGCATCTTCAAGCTTGCGTCCAGGGGCTTGAACGAGGTCTCCTGCTCAACAACATTGAGAAAATAGTGATAAGTAATTGACATACCTTTTCCCTTTTATTAGATTACCACCGTTTTACGCTGTAGTGCTCAATTAAGCTCATCAACTACGATAATTATAAATTCGTACTTTTTTAAATTTGATATATTCTTCGATGTACTTTAGAATTAATAAGAATGAAACAAAAATATCTACAGTATGGAATTAAAATTGATAAAATGGGCTTCTGTAAAAAAACCTTGTTTTCAACTACAAAATTATTAATTAATTATTATTATTAAAGTTTTGTTGTGAGCTTTAAGCCAAAGACTTGGTTTAGGTTTGGTTTTGTGACAGTGCCAATTGTGTTTTTGTTAATATTTAACTGCAAATAAATGTTTAATCTTGAACCTATTACTATTACACAACATATAATATATACCCCACCAATATACATTGCTTTATGTACCTACTTCTTTTCATGCAAAAGCAAAGAGCGAGGAGGCTGAGAATGAGGGTGACGCTGGAGAATATGGAGAGAGTGACGACTTTGATGTCCTTGTGGAGCGGCGGGCGGTGCTCTCCTAGCGTCACCACCTGGCTGGGGATCACCGTCACTGTAGCAACAGAGTTAGAATTTAAAGAATTAAAATACACTATCAAATTCAATGTTTCATAGTATAAGGGTTCGTCATGTGAAGGTAAAGTTCCAATTCTATCTAACGTATTAGTACACAAAGTTCCCCACAGAATGACATTTAGATTTTGAATATTTAGATAAAAACTTGAGACAATGTCAAATTTAAAGGCTATCAGCACAGCCCCACCAACACAACAGGGACACTCCCTAGTCCCTCAGCAAGCGTCGGTGCTGCCCTTAGTCAACTCACTTCACGCATGTCATAATGCACGGCATATTCTAATCCATAGCCGGCACGGGCTTTGATTCAGGTCAAAGGGAATAAAGAAATTTTGAGTTCTACTCAGTTCTGTTCACATTAAACGAAGCTTATCGATAATATTCAAATGTGAAATTTAAAGAAGTCTTGAACAAGTCAAATTAAGCGAACAATTGCTAATTTTGATCAATAATAAATTATAAACAGCAACAGTTTTAAGTTTACAAAATAATCTTGGTTAATAACCATTTCGATATGCTATAAAATTAAATAGTTTTCATTGACAAATGAATATCTCATTTGCTGCAAACTTCCGAATCCATTAATTAATTTTAGCTACACCGATGTCAGTGGCGGTGTGGCTTGGGTGTGAGTACCTCCAAGGCTGTTGAGCGTGACGAAGGGGTAGGTGGGTTGGGTGTATTGGGTGTGAGTACCTCCAAGGCTGTTGAGCGTGACGAAGGGGTAGGTGGGTTGGGTGTATTGGATGTGAGTACCTCCAAGGCTGTTGAGCGTGACGAAGGGGTAGGTGGGTTGGGTGTATTGGGTGTGAGTACCTCCAAGGCTGTTGAGCGTGACGAAGGGGTAGGTGGGTTGGGTGTATTAGGTGTGAGTACCTCCAAGACTGTTAAGCGTGACGAAGGGGTAGGTGGGTTGGGTGTATTGGGTGTGAGTACCTCCAAGGCTGTTGAGCGTGACGAAGGGGTAGGTGGGTTGGGTGAATTGGATGTGAGTACCTCCAAGGCTGTTGAGCGTGACGAAGGGGTAGGTGGGTTGGGTGTATTGGGTGTGAGTACCTCCAAGGCTGTTGAGCGTGACGATGGGGTAGGTGGGTTGGGTGTATTGGGTGTGAGTACCTCCAAGGCTGTTGAGCGTGACGATGGGGTAGGTGGGTTGGGTGTATTGGGTGTGAGTACCTCCAAGACTGTTGAGCGTGACGAAGGGGTAGGTGGGTTGGGTGTATTGGGTGTGAGTACCTCCAAGGCTGTTGAGCGTGACGAAGCGGTAGGTGGGTTGGGTGGGTTGGGTGTGAGTACCTCCAGGGCTGTTGAGCGTGACGAAGGGGTAGGTGGGTTGGGTGTATTGTGTGTGAGTACCTTTAAGGCTGTTGAGCGTGATGAAGGGGTAGGTGGCTTGGGTGGGTTGGGTGTGAGTACCTCCAAGGCTGTTGAGCGCGATGAAGGGGTGGGTGGCTTGGGTGGGTTGGGTGTGAGTACCTCCAAGGCTGTTGAGCGTGACGAGGTGGTAGGTGGCTTGGGTGGGTTGGGTGTGTGTACCTCCAAGGCTGTTGAGCGTGACGAAGGGGTAGGTGGCTTGGGTGTGAGTACCTCCAAGGCTGTTGAGCGTACGAAGGGGTAGTTGGCTTGGGTGGCTTGGGTGTGAGTACCTCCAAGGCTGTTGAGCTGACGAAGGGGTAAGTGGCTTGGGTGGGTTGGGTGTGAGTACCTCCAAGGCTGTTGAGCGTGGCGAAGGGGTAGGTGGCTTGGGTGTTTTGAGTGTGAGTACCTCCAAGGCTGTTGAGCCGACGAAGGGGTAAGTGGCTTGGGTGGGTTGGGTGTGAGTACCTCCAAGGCTGTTGAGCGTGACGAAGGGGTAGGTGGCGGGGGTTGAGCCGGCCGAGTTGTGGGCCGTGATGCGCAGTCTGTACTCGGTGGCGGGCAACAAGCCGCTGAGCGTGTATACCTCGTCCGGCCGGATGTTGTTCCCCACTGCAATAAAACGGAGCATCAAGAAACGCCATTCGGAGTGAGATAAGGTTCTCAAGTTTGGTAACCTTTTATCGAAACAATTGGTTTTGAGCCTAATTTTAATTATGAAGCATTGAATAAACTACCAACATTTACTGAAAATTTAAAACAATGATGCAAATATGAACCTTAACCTATTTAGCATCCAGGAACCACTCTCCATACTATCGGTTTTTTACAATCGAGTTTCGGTTGTTCAATCCTATTTGGACAATCGTTTTGAGGAAATATTTCATGACATCGGCTAATATTTTAGCATATTCCGCAAGATTTTTGTCGGCAAAAAAATTAACTTCTGCATGAAATTTAACGTTTCACAAACATTTGATTTGAATCACTTTGACGTTAGTCCTCACCGACAGTATAGTCGAGAGCGTTAGCGAGGGCGTACTCTATGACGAAGTACAACATGGGACAGCCGCCGTCGGGCCAGGCGTTGAGGCGGATGGCCACCTGGGTGGAGTTGACCCGGAGGATCTGGGCGGCGGTGGGGATGAGCGGCAGAGACCCTCGGGTGCGGACCGGCAGCGTCTGGCTCGGGCTGCCGCTGCCCACCTGTGCATGATGCCCACGTCACATGTCAATTGGTACTGTCTGGTATATGCAACACCTATTACGGTTGTACGGTAAATAATAGTGAATCATCAACTTGAACATAAAAGTAATGTCAAAATGTACCTTTTAACTCAGTCCAATGATCTCTAAGTAGGCCACGAGGAAATGACCTAATCAAAATGACGTCATTTCCTCGTGACCTACTTACAGGTTATTAAATGGAGCTGAAAACAACAATTTACCATTACTCATAAGGTTCCATTATTCCAAATATTTAGGTTTACAACGGTGACCCTAAAAGGCGGCAATGAGGAAAAAGAGACGAGATTGAATCACTGGTTTGGTGTGGTTATGTTAGGTAAATTAACATGAATGAGCCAAAATGGGTTCCTCTATCTTCTTTCAATCACCATTAAAGTAAAACTACTTCAAAATTAATCTACAGTGTAAAATACTCAAGCAAAATACGCCCAGTTTGACTATAGTAGGGGTAAAGGGAGTCTGACCATGAATTTCTGACCTTGAACGACCTTTAATAACCGGCAAGTAACTAATAATGAAATTGTTTATTTCCATTACTTACAACTAGTACAATTGGCTATCTCTGAGTACAAGTGGCATCTCTTTTTCTTGCAGTATTTTTTCTTTCACGTGGGTTACATTCAAATAATAATTAATTTATACTGGTTGTCCCAGACCACCTCTTTTAAAGCTAACATAATTAATTTTTAACCTACACAATGTATACTAACATAATAAGTAAACTTGTTACCTCTATTAATTTGACGCTTATTTCAATGTATAGAGTTTACCTAAATGGCCCATCCAGACAATCAGAAAGATAGTCGTTAACTTTGAATAAAAACCTACACTTTTGCAGCGTTTTGTATTCTACAGTTTCAAAAAAATCTTGTTGTTGTTGTTGTTTATTTTTTATTTTTTATTTTACGTTAATCACAACTGTTTAGGATGTAATGACAGTCGTAGTTCATTTTTTCCTCTGAGGGTAAATTTTCACATGGTTAATTAATTGCGTTTAAAAGAGGTGCTCACGCATAAACTTGAATGACAATCTAATTTTAAAGACTTTCCCTTACCTAGTATTGTTTGAGTCATAGTATTGCTTATCCTATTTGACTTTTTTTATTAAATTGTTTATAATTTCTGCCGTTTATACGAAAAAATCTAATTAATTATTAGATAATAAAAATCTTAGATTGTAAGTATTTAAAACATCTTGTAGGCCTATGCAAGATTTTATCAATTTTATCCTTGAACACTGTTATTCAACGCAATTGTTTAAATAACTAATAGGCAAATTTCCCCTAGTTACCTTTAACGTTAAAACCACGGTTGCAATCGTTTCTTAAGTTAGACTAGGGGAAAAAATCAAAATTAAAGTATTCTTAAAAATGCATTTAAAATTCTTAAATATCATAGAAAGTTTGAGTTTGTATTTAGAATTAAAAACTTCCGGTCCAGATAGGCAATTTTTTCTACAACCTGTATAGTGAAATTATCGTCAATCAAAAGAGTGTAACCAGTTTACGTATAATGGAACAATTTGTTTTTCGGGAAAATTAAATATGTTAGTTTTTTAAAAAGTGTACGAAGCATGATTACGTTGAACATGTGACATGATAAAATATAAATCAAGAAAGTTATTGAATTACAACATGACTGCGAACCAGATCTAGAGTCATAGTCAAACAAATACAAATATATTTATAATCTGGTGTCTAATATGTTGGACACCATTTTACACTTCTTATAATTAAAAATGAACCTCGAATATTGCAATCCGAATATCGAATAGTGTGTGTAAAAAACGCTAGGCCCAATAATTGGTATCTTTTAGGGCAGACTTCTGCAGCGAGTTGCTGGGATTCACAAAAAGCCAACGGTGAAAGATATCTTAGAATGTGATATCTTTGAATAAAAAAAAAACTATTAATAAAAAATTTTAAGTATGAAAGATTTTTTATTTAGATAATATTAAAAAAAACTATTGTTGACTTTATTCTTCTTAGAATGTTACCTAAAACCAATTCATGGCAGTTACCAGGAATTCAAAGGAGGATTCGCCGTTATTTAAGTATTCATCGATATCTGATAGAAAATCTTGCTAATTTTGAAAAAAAAGCTTTACCGTGACCGGATTTATAAATTTATACTTTCCAATTTATTTTGCATTAATTGAAGCAATATGAAACATTTTTTTAGGATAGATTAATATTAATGTTTGTCATTGTCAATATCAATTTGGTTTTAACAATGAATTAAGGTTATTCCAAGACAACTAAAGTATTTAAGAGTTGCAATTTGATAACATAAAAAAAGAAAATAAAATTCAAATCAAAAGAAATAAATAGTTTTACTGTGAGATGTTACTGAGTATTTAAACTGAAAGCAATGAAATGTCGGAAGAGTGACATATTCTGCGACCAATTAAGGTGACATTTTCACAGAATTTGCTAATTTGTTAAACTTAAATGACATAGTAGAGATTACGAATACGATTTAATCATGAGACGACATAAAACTACCTGGAATTTCAAAATAGGATCTAGATAATTCAAAAAATGAAATTTGTATTAAAAACTTTAAATGTTTAATGTCAAATGCTATATAAAATAGCATTTTACCATTTATAAGTAAGCACATACCATATCTCGTAAACAGATTAACATCAGGTAACAATTTTTTACTTTACTCTGAAAATGATATTTGTAAAAGTTTAAAAATTTCTATCAGAAAACATTTAAAATTACAACACAAAATCTAATAATGTGATTCAGCTATTAAATGTCTCCTAACAAATATATAAGTATACTATTGTAAAATGTTTTGTTTTCCAGATGTCAGGCCTAGAGGGAGAGGTGTTAGTATTTTACTTTTGTAAATCAGTATAAATGTCTGTCATAGGTACACTTAATATTTTCATGAGTATGTAAGATTTTAGACTGGATCTGCTTTCGTGGTTTTGTTTGAACTTACGTTTATTTATAATAATTTAAACAGTCAAATATTTTTAGAATTGTACATTTTTTATAACAAAGCATTTTAGGTCAAGCAAAAAATAATCTTTTATAAATTAGAAATATAAAACTGTACGAAATTGAAGTAAAGGCTTAAATTTGGAATGAACAATTCCCTGAAAACGTATTAAATATATTGTGCACATATATTTTTATTTTACTCGTTGTTTTTTTTTTTTAATAAAAACACATGAAAAAGATGTTGTATTAATAAAATATTGTTTTCTGAACTTCAAGATCGTTTTTCTAGTCTATATAGAGTGAACAAATTCAAATTAATTAAATCACCCATGTATTTTTTGATTGGCAATTTAGTTAGCAGGTGATTGTTTCAGCAAATGACTGTTGTTTCAGCAAGTGCATTTTAACTGTTTCAGATCCACAGTGAGATTGTCAAAACTGGAATCCGATGACAGCCATACCTAGAAACCGGTCAACCACATTATTCTCAAATTCATTAGATAGTACTGATCTTTTAGAACTGCAACTATATTAGGATTATAGCCAATATTTAACATTCGGAGTGTACCGAATGTACTTTGTACGAAAATTAGGTAAAACCCAAAAGTCATTGAGGTAAGTAAGAAGGGGACTAAAGAAATTTTTAAGCTACTATTAAATAACCCCGTCACAACAGACAAATTTTTAATATCATGTGCAGACGAAAAATAAGAATGAGAAGGTGATGGTCTGATAAGAAATTATATAACCCAGTTTGCATAAGTTATTGGCAAGTTTACTGAAATATGTTCAGAAATAAGAGAAATTTCAAGCTCTATTTATTAATTATCAATGGAGAATTTTCAGAAACTACACTTTTAGACAATTGTAACTAAAATTACGATTTAAATGTTTGTTAACGGTCATTATTTACCTTTGTTTAGCTTTTCAGGTGTTTGAATAATGTAAAAAATCCTTTTATTTGTTCGATTCAGCCCAAAATAAAGGCGTCCGACCATCCTGGTGAAGGAGATCACAAAAGTAACTATTCCTACACCTTTATGCCGCTAACCAAACATAAGGCTTTCATTTAAAATTACTGAGGAACATAGAAATCTTTATTTGCAGTACAGGATGTTTATAGAAGAATGCCGGGATTTTAAACAAGAGCTACGAAAAGACCTTTCAGGTAACTAAACGATTTAAAAGTCGATCTGAAGTTGGAAAAAGTACGTTATGTTCTATTTCATTGTACGGGATCAAACGCCAAACTCTAAACCACAGATTTCCAAATGGTTGGATAGGCAAGGATGAGCCTATTCCCTGTTTCCTGGCCTCTCACAGGAGTCCTGATTTGGACTTCCTGATTGTAACACCATATACTGAAAAACAATTTGTAAGAAATAGGTTAATCGGCAAGATTGGCAATTGATGTATGCTGTAGAGCAACAAATGAAGCTTACATTAAAAATTATTAAAAAATTTGTTTCTTCCACATATAACATTTCAATCGTTCAAGAGTATCTTTAAAACCTTTTTCATTAGTGCCCGTTATAAATCCCGGTATTTTTTTTATAAAACCCCTGTATTTTGCGACTTTTAGGCTATCAGAGACCTCAACAAAGAAATACATTATGATCCCGGATCTAGGTTTTATCGCTGATTACCGTAGTTGCATATCCAGGTAGGGATTCACTAAAAGCTGGAGACATATCTCGGTAAGACAATCGAAGTTGTCATTACCACCAGGGAGCTGAGAGATCTAGGCGTGATGACGTCAATAGTTTTTAATCGCAGCAAAAGCCGGGGGCAAAGCAGTAACAAAATCACGTTCTTCTCATTAGAACGAGTGTTGTTAGCGGGAGTCCCCCTTCCGCCCCCCTAACCACCCCTTAACCCCCCCCCTCACCCACTGCGACACGGTCACTCGCACTGTATAAAATAATGAAACTAAACCGTTCCTTCACATCACCTGCCTTGGATGGTGAAATAAAGTTATTACGGCCAAGCATTGTCTTAGGCCAAGTGTGCATTGGATCTGTTGGCTAAATCAAATCAAATCAAATCAAATATCCTTTATTGCCATAAAAACATATTTACATGCATAGGCTTGCGTCAGAACAAATAAAAATAAAATTACAAAATATGTGAGAAACTTAAATTTAAACTAAATTAGTCTATTCTCAATAAAATCTTTAACAGAATAAAAAGACTTGTCAATAAGAAAGGCCTTGAGCTTTCTTTTAAAACAATTAAAATCATTTTCACACTGTATAATCTCAGGCAGGGCATTAAACAATGTAATGGCGGTATAAAAGGTATGGCGTTTAAAAAAAGAAGTATGATGGAGAGGAATATTTAGTTTGGTGGTATTTCTAAGGTTGTATTTGGACTGTGGAACAAGAGGCTGGAAAATGCTATGGTTCTGTTGAAAAAATATTATGGTTTGAAAAATGAAAATACTGGGAAATGTAAGAATGTTAAGATTTTGGAAATGAGGCCTACATGACTCCCTTTGACGAACGCCAGCAATGATTCTAACAGCCTTTTTTTGAAGGATGAAAACTTGTTTTGTTTTTGAAGTTTCAGAGCCCCAGATTGAAACAGCGTAAGAAAGATAAGGGAAAACCAAGGCGTAGTATGCAGATAGAAGCACAGATGAGTCCGTGAAGGTTGCAAGCCTACGGAGCACAAAAATCCCTGAACAAATCTTCCTTGAAACATTTTGAATATGGGTGGAAAAATTTAAATTTCTGTCAACAATTAGACCCAGAAATTTTACTTCTTGTTCGGAACGGACTTCAACATCATCAATGAAAATGCTGAGGTCATCACAGATCCTTGTTGCGATTGTGAAGTTTAGCAACGTAGTTTTTTCTGCATTGACAAAAAGGCCATTTTCTTGGAACCACTGGACTATTGAGTTTGACTCTAAAAAAGTTCTTATTTCCATGTCTTCTCGACAGAGATCATCGATAACAATTGAGGTGTCATCAGCAAATAAACACAAATGAGCATTACCAAGACAACTCTTCAAGTCATGAACAAACAAAATGAACAACAACGGCCCAAGAATGGAACCCTGTGGCACCCCAGCACTGACATTCTGCACATCGGAAGAGCATCGTTTGAGCGTATTTCCATCGTTGAACGGTATATCAACAACCTGCCTACGTTTTGATAAGTAAGAAGAAAACCATTGTAGCGCTACGCCTCGAACACCAATATTTTCGAGTTTTTCTAGCAATAGACAATGCGAAACCGTGTCGAATGCTTTGCGAAGATCAAAGAAAACACCTGAGGCTGATCTCCCCTTATCTAAAGCATTCACAACCCTATCTAAGAGCATGAAAATCGCATTGACAGTAGAGCCTCCCCTCACAAATCCAAACTGGTTTTCAAACAGAATGCTATGATCTATAAAAGACCAAAGTCTGATTAAAACAGCCTTCTCAAAGATTTTGGAGAAAGTAGATGCAATTGAAATGGGTCTGAAGTTATCCAGAATGTCAGCTCTCCCCTTTTTTAACAGGGGCTTTACTATGGACAGCTTTAAGTAGTTTGGGAAAACTCCACTCTCGAAAGAATGATTGATTAGATGAACAAGTGGCTTGACAAAAAGCTGACTGCAGGTCTTAAGTAGTTTAGATGACATATTGTCACTGCCTGAAGATGTCTTAGGTTTTAAAGACCTGATTAAGTCAGTTACCTCTTCCTCAGAAACGGGTGCAAGGTAAAAAGAAGATGTCCTTGAGCTGAACCGCTGGGATGTAGGAAGACTTTTAGGTGTAGATGGCCCATTATTAGATACACTAACAAAATGGTTGTTGAAAAGGTTTGCAACCGATTTTGGGTCTCCAACATCAGCACCATTATTGTCTTTGATTGCTTGGGGAATATTTGAAGACACTTTCTTACCTCTGCTCTCATTAACAATTTCCCAAACACTTTTTACTTTATTAGAAGAGTTTTGGATAATGTTGAACACTTTAGATGACTTTGCGACTCTAATGCTGGACCTATATTGCCTCTTCAGTGACAAGTAATGTTGTCTCCTTACATCTGAAGAATCAAAATCCTTTGTAAAATAATACCACTGAAGAACCATATCACGAAGTTTTATTTGATCAGCATTTAAAATCACTTTTGTATGGGGAACACGCTTACGAAGTCTAACTTTTTTCTCTGGAAATGCTTGTTCAAAATAAAAATACAAGATAGATTCAAAGATATTCATTTTTTCGTCCATGGTGCCTGCCTCAAAAACACTGGACCATGTTTCTTTGTCGAGAAGATACTTGAAGATGCGGACATTGTCATCGGAAAATGATCGCCTAAGAACATTCTGAGGCTGCTTAAAACCACCAGGGTTTGACAGTTTGACAACTGCCACCTGCGCATGATGATCAGATAAGGCCGTAACCAGTACAGAACAACTAATCAAGTCATCAGGAAGGTCAGTATATACGTGATCAATCAAAGACTTTGAGTTCTTAAACTCTCTGGTGTACGATGCGATCTTGTTTCTCAAATCGTAAGAAGCCATCATATATAACAAGCTGTCAACTTTGTTGCCAGCAACCGATAAATCGACATTGAAATCACCCAGTACAATTGTTCTTATCTCAGGATTAATAAATCGATCGAGGCAATCTGATAAACACCTATAAAAGACCTCATGTTCCTCTATGGAAGATGAAAACGGCTGCGGTTTATAAGCTGAAACAACTAAAAATGTGTCATTGTGGAAATAAAATCCAGCAGCAGCAAGTTCACACCTACCCTCCAGACAAAATCGAGAAACATCTAACACCTCATATTTTATTGAAGATTTGCTAAAAATACAAACTCCACCCCTATTTATTGTCTTGCGACAGTAAGCTGTGACTCCATGATAGCCATGTAAAGACATTACATCAAATTCATAGTCTCTCAAATGATGTTCAGAAACACAAACAATGTCCGGGTCCTCAGAATCAATGAAAACTTGAAAACTGTCCAGTTTACTCCAAAGGCCCTGCACATTGTGATGAACAACTTTAAGGCCACCTAAGTTGTTACTTGTGACGTTTCCTCTAAAAAAGAACAGCCCTGAACTTTATTGCTAGATTGAGACACAGCAGGTTGAGAAACATCCTCTCCAATTCCTTCCGTGTTAATTGTAACTTCAGAGGACACACTGGGCGTTTCATGAATAGGTTGTATGGTATTATCAAAAACCTCGGTAAATAGTTGCCCTAAAAGGAAGCTTCCTTTCATGCTCAAATGCCTTCCATCCCCAGCCAGATGATTTTTCTTCACCCAGCAGTTTGCTTCAACAAACACAACATTGAAATTGCCACACATTAACTCTAGCTGGTCGTTAAAATCAAAGAGAGCCCTATAGGATAAATCTGATCGTATCAATATACTATTAACGAAAACCTTAGCATTAGGGAAAAGGGTTTTCGTGGTGTACAAAAGGTCCGCCATGGCATGGAGAGCCTCACGCTTCCCATGACCACCATTGTAGCCCGCTCTTCCCTTGTACCATTTTTTCAGATTGTTAGTTCCTACATGAAAATATATCACTGAAAAGCTACTCTTAGTGTACGTCAACAATTTTGTTTTGATATCCTGAATTTTAGCTCCAGGACATAGTAACACAGTAGCTCCTCTGTTTGAAACTATTTCACTTGCAAATCTAATAATAGAGTCACCAATTAGTAAAACATTCTCACTATACCTAGAAATACTACATACATCATTTACAGTACCCTCAGAGTGTACAGTGGCATTTAAAGCAACACTATGATTAGCCTCATTAGACAATAAATCCTCAGTCTGAGGCCTACTGGCATTGGATACATGATTTAGCACAGTCCCAGACTGAGTTTTGGTGTGTTTATGTGAAACTTTACTTTTTAGGTCAATAGTGCAAGTTGTTTTAGTGTCTTGGGGTTTTTGTTTCCATAAGCCTGACACATTTCTTACATAAGATACGGGTTCAACATTGTCAGATTGCTTATGGCTTAAGCTAGCAAACCTATTACTACATTCTAGTGCAGGTGAGAGTTTCACAATCTGTTTTGTTTTCTCGATTTTTGATTTTGCATGTTTAGATTTAACTAGCTTCCACTGATTACCAGAGGATTTCTTAATTGTGATAGGACTAACATTACAAACAACATCCGAATCTTTACTGAACACAACATCAGGTTTTTGTGGCTGATCGGTCACATGTACAGCAACATTAGTGTGAGCGACATTTTGGTGTTGCGGCTTTGATGCAAGAGAAAACCATTCAACAAATGATTCATTGACATTTGGTATGCAATAAAAATTAAGAATGAACTTAGCATGCATCAAAACATTCAAGCCACATTCAAAATTATTTTGCTGCTCAACACAGTCAACATTAATGCAATTTTCCGCAAGAATACCCAGATTAATTGCTACATTAAGTGCGGCAACATTATTAAAACCAGATAAAGTGTCAAGGTGAAATGCATGCATCAAACTTTTGTTTATAAACAAAAGAGACCAATGAGAGCCAGAACCTCCATTAGTGACATTAGTGCTATTGTTTAAACAAACAAAAATAAATTTACTGGTTTGATACAAGGGTAACTGTACATAGTTGTCAATGGTTTCTCGGTCTCCCATTTTAATGAGATGTGAAACAGAGGGGCCAATAAACAAGTAATCATCTGAATTCCCTACGCTACTTTGCATTGTCTCAAAATAATCAATTATTGTATCATCTTCCACCCACTTATCTTTTACCATTTTATTTAGCTTTTTATTTTCTTCGTTAGCTACGTTATACTTGATATTAGCACTTCTTAGAGCTGCAGAATGTATTTTACATTCATCTTCTACATGCTTAAATCTACTGTACAAATCATTTATCTTAGCAACTAGAGAGTCCTTTTCAGCAACAGTTGAGCTCACGAGACGGTCTCGCTGCTTAAGCTCTTCCTCCAGGGTGCCGATCCGCGTCTTCAGTGCCAGGACCTCCCCCGCCGTCTCGTCTTGTAGCTTAAACGAGTTGTCCAGCTCCTCCTGCCGACGCTCCTTCTCATAGCTAAGCTTAGCCGATAGTGTCTCTACCTCTACCAATGTTGATTCTAGGTCCACGGCCTTTTTATCACAATCCGACTTGATGTTGTCAATACTATCGACAAGTTTGGAAACATGATGAAGCACATTTTCAAAACACACATCGGGGTAGTTCACACTAAGAATGTTAATTTCATTAGCGATAGCAAGAAGAGTACTTTCATTGGATTCACTACCAATATCTTCTGTTTCAAACACAGTTTCATGCATTTTCAAAGATGCAGTTAAATTTTTAAAGTTTTTTTCAAAATAATTAAAACAAAATTAATTTACTTTAAACCAAACCAAGTTCCCTGAAGAGAGTCGGATAGTACACTGCAGTGCACGTGTGTTGTTGGTTTGCGTCAAGAAAAATGAAGGCGAGACTAGAAGTAGAATAGCGGGCGCAACTATAGGCCCGAGCAAAAAGAGTAGTGTAGGAGAGAGGATTCGAACCCCCGCTAGGTCAGATGTTGCCAGCAGGTCAATCACAGCTGCAAGCCGTAGCCACTGCGCCACGAGTGGTTGAGGGAAGGTGTTCAGTAGGTAAATAATGAAGTTCTAGTATCTCGATGTTCATGTGAGCATGTGCACGTGTTTTGTTGGGCTTGTTAGTTGCCTTACAGGTTATGTTATTGAGTGCACATATAACTACTCACATTTTTTACACAATTTGACAAAGTGGATTTCTAAGAACTAGTCCAATTGAAAACACTGATCCAGGATACCAAGTCAACCACTCAACGAAATAAAGTTGAAATTATTTTCACGTAAATTTCAAAATAAATGCGGAACAAAACGACAGTCTGTCGGCTCACCAGCGCGATGCGCGCGCAACTCCCTCATTAGCTAACGGGGTTGGTATAATTTGGACCAGTCGGTTGAAATCGATTGCCTTGGAAATTTTTTTGCACTTACTAGGAGTAAATAAAATCTAGTATAGTACTTTACTGATTTAATTTTATGATTGATTGCAGATAAAACAAAAACACTTGGTAAATAACCTCATACGATTACTAAATGATAATTTTGAAAGAAGCAATAGTTTCATGTCACAATGAGGAATGGCCAACCAGGAGTCAATAAATAAATCAGATATTATAATCTGGTATGAGTGATATGAGTGGTATGAGTGGCAGGTAAGATGGGCACTGCTATTCGAGAAACAGCTTTCGTAATACTGTTAATTTATTATTGGAGAGAGGAATGTACTTAACTAAAAGTTTTGGAAAGACAAATTCAAAATTTATCACAACATATCTTAATGCGACTTCACCTTTTAAGAAGTATTTTAAAGGACGTTTAGGTAGAAAATTAAAGTAATGTGGACAAGGTTTTAAATGCTAAACTCTGATACATTATACCTTATAAGGACTTGTTGTTTTTAGTTGAAAGACGTTTCAAAACATGAATGCCGTGTGTTTCTTTAAGTTTTGCCTTAAGGAATGCCCTTAAACCATCAACATATGTTGTCATTCTCAGGTAACATTCCTTAATAGAAATGTGAGTTAATTTAATATTGGAAGCCAGGAAATTGAATTAAATTAAAGTTGTACAGTACTAAAATACTTTTTAGGGTAACAACAAAAATAAAATACAAATACAAATAATACACATTAATATCAAATGAATTTATATATGTTTCATCACTGGTAGAATTAATCAGTCAGGACGAATGACATCATGAATATGACAAAAACAACCGCCGATCATGCTGATTAAGTAAACTTTGGGTTGCATTTGTTTGAATTAAGTGGATTTGATTAGGGAATTAATCTGTAGGGGTATTGTGTTGTGGTTCTGGTGTATTTGATTTAATCAGTATGAGTAAATTATACTAACTTAAAGTTCTTGTATGTAGATTGCGTTGTCTCACATTATGAGAACTTAAATTTCCTATGTCTGCTACACTCGTTCCAATTTAATCTACGTAATATCAGTAAATAAGCAACGATTAGTTAAGAAACTGATATCCCTAACAAGTATGAGAAAATCCCGCTAAGGAGTGAATAATTCGGTTAGAAAATCTTAATTTCCAAATCAGTTACTGATTAAGTTGTGAATCATAAGTTTTTTTTAGCGAATTTCCCTATATTGAACACGCTATTACGGTAGTACTCATAGTAAGACTTAAGCCCGGGACCATGTAACTTTTTTGTTTTGAGGTCCCTAGAAGAAAAAAACAACTTTCTTTCAAATTCATTTGTTTGTATATTCAGTATATCTATATATGTGTCCGTTTACACGATAACTTTTGAAAGAACCTCCGATTATGAGGAAATTGGGTACAGAGGTGTAGGGCAGCATTCATCAGGTTAATTTCGGAAAGCAGCTTGATCGGATTATTTGAACGGCGTTTTATGCGTTTTCAAAAGGGTCAAAATTGGTTTTTGGTATTTTTTGACATATAATTTAAAAATTAAACAATTTTAACTAAAACCATTTAAGAGAGCTTAAAAAACAAACAATTTTGTATTTTGAATTTTTAACTTAACAGGTTACGGAGAAAATATAAAAATAGGTTTTACATGTAACTTTATTCTTATGGGGAACGAACAAAACCTTCTATCTCAAATATTTATTGACATAACTTGATAAAATTTGATAAGTACATTCACTAGGTAGGGTTCAACTTATATTTACTTATATAAAACACCCATATGGTGGCAAACCTACCTACTCACCCCCCTGGGGTTTATGGGGAAATTAAAATACCAGAATTTGATGATATTTAGCATTTACGTGCATTGGGAAGTAATTTTTTATATATACTTACAATACCCCCATGGCATCAAACCGATAGGTTATATCCTCGTTCCCATGGTTTTTACGGGGGAAGTTAAAAAGAAAATCATATCCTGTTGGAAATTCGCTAGGTTTGCAGATCTGCTGCGACGGGGGTATTTTTTCTTTGTAATTTGTTTACTATGATAGCGGGTCCGCACACCGTGGTGAAACCTGATGTTACACTCTATATTAGCCCCTGATAATAGCCACTACCAGGAACGTCCTCTGATGCATTGCAGAGACTAACTAATATTGATCCTGCAACCTTATCTAATTCTCACTGTCTCGTTTGATCGTGACGCCGCGCCATAACGGCTCCTACTAACACACGGTGTTGTAACAGGGGCTATAATGCTATAATTTCCTACAAGGGAAATGTGTGTCACTTGAGTTTTCTGAAGTGTTCATTTTAACAAGATATATTCCATCAGCTGTAACCGTCCAAGAGCTGTATATAAGACGATATACACATTTTAGTGTTAGGGAGTAATTTGATGATACAGGGTGGAGGTTCACTAATTCATTTACCATATTTTAAATTTCACTCCACTTCAATAAAAAGCATATAATAATACTTCGTTAAAAAAGTTATGCCTGGTTAACACATTAACAGATATTTAACCACAATAGTAAATTCTCTTCTATATAAATTTAAATGTAGTAAGGCTAAAGCCCAATTTTGTGATAAACTATAATTTAATAACATCACATTAATCAAGAATTGTTATATCTAGAAGGTTTACGTTTAGTTTACAAGTTAGAAAATAGTAATAGAAAATGACTAGACAACTCTATTTAAAGTAATGTCGTTTATGTCGATTTCTTAACTAAAGATAGCCTAAATTATTTGTATAAATAAGTATTTTTTTATATTTTATTTATAATCCGCATTAAAACATAAAAAATGTACTTTCTTCAAATATGAGACGTTAAAATTCCTATTAAAACTTAAGATACTATTTTATCTGGTACTTATTAAATGTAAAGTAAAACTAACATAAAGCTCACGGGATTGCAAGTGATAAAACATAGTGATAAACCATAGATTAAACCTTTTATTTATTCCCAACGGCATTGCCAATTTACAAAATCCAATACATGAAGGTAATTGTAGTGATATTATAATAGAAAATATAAATCGAACATACAATAGATAACAAGGTGATATTAAAAACATACAATATATAACAAGATAAATATTAAATATGAAACGTTACAATAATATAAAGTGCTTTAGGAACATAGTAACAAGACAAACATGATAACAAATATAGACAATGTTCTAAAGACAATGCTTAGTAATGTACAAAACATAGATTCATATAACTATAAATAGAAAAAAAAACACATGTAAGATGGTGTCGTTTTGCAGGTACCGTAGTCGAATGAGCTCACATGCACAGGCAGTTAAGAGATGAGCAGTACATCTTCTAATTTGGGAAACTGCGCAAAACAAGTCACAGTCCATAGCAACAAGATTTCCAAGCCGGATCAGTCGAGCTAGTGTTCTGTGGAAATCGAAAGACATTGAGTGGTGCTGGCGACCGAAGATTTCCGTGTCTCGTACGAGAAGGCACTTTGAGATCGATAGCCGCTAAGATGTCCGGACAGAACAGAAGGCTCTTGATGATCTTGAGGAGAAGCACGATGCCAGCTAGATCTCTACGTACGGAAAGTGGTGGTAGATGAAGTTCCGCAGCGCGAGGGTCAATAGGAACATCTGCATAAGCGAGGCCATTCCGAACACCAACCAAACGGATAAACCGACGCTGCAGTGATTCAAGCCTATCCTTGGTGCCAGTGGTATAAGGGGACCAGGCAAGGCTGGAATATTCCACTAGTTGCCTGACAAGTGCACAATATAGCGTCCTTTAAGCAGCAGGACTGTTGATCCCTCGAGTAGTTCTTGATATAAAGCCCAACATCCTATTGGTCTGTTTACAAATCCCATTTAACAAGACAAAACAAATCCCATGACGAAACAAGATGCCCAGATCCTTATATCGAATCTTGGAATTTCCACATCAGAGATGGTATAGGAGGTCAAAATTGGCGATTTACAGAGGTGGAACGAGACAGTTGAACACTTTTGAGGGTTAATCTGCATGTTATTTCTGCCACGCCATTGTTTGACTCAATCTAGACTTTTTTTGTAATTGACAACTGTCATCAATTGTGGAAATCTCGGCAAAGATTTTAAGGTCGTCAGCGAATAGTAAGGCTTCCACAACATCCACGAGGTCATTAATAATTATTTTAAACATGCATGGGCCCAAAATTTGGCGCTGCGGAACGCCTGAGGAATGAAGACATTGCCCAGACTTCATAGAGCCAATCTTGACAACAATGGAGCGATTGGACAAATAGTCGGAGCCAAGAGAGCAAGGTATCCACCAGACCGTAATCTTGCATTTTTGACAAAAGGCCTGCCTGTCATCAAGGTGAATTGAGGAGGCCCAAGTCAAGGAGTTTGGGAATGGCCGGTGATTTCTTCTTAGAGTTTACTAATCCCCAAAAGGCACGGGGATGGTAGAAAATGTTGATCTTAACATTCGACAAGTACTCTTGATAACATATTGCAGGCAAGTATTTGCATATATCCCTCAGGGAGAGAACTAGTGGTAGTATGCCAAATTAAGGCTCTCTTTGAATCTTTTGTGTGCAATCTTCTTCTCGATGATTAATTTCTTCAGGTCAGAAGAAAACCACCTTGGGAAGCGAGACACAACGAAACAGGTTATTGGTTAAGCCTGCTGGGTGAGGTTCTCAAGTATGCTCAGCAGTAGGTCAAACTTAGGGTCAAACCTTTAAAAATGAACGCTATATCTATAAAGAAACCTATTTTATCGTGCCAATTCCCCTTGATAAAAAAGTCTTAATCGTTCACTTTTTGTGTGAAGTCAAATTTAAATGAAACTTAAAAAGCCGAATGGACCTATATGTCGACTTAAATACAATTTAATTTAATCGTGCACATAAAACTTGTTTAGTTTAAACCTTGGCTCTGAAAATGTTCCAGACCGTAACACGTTCGAAAAATATAAGAAAATTGGACTTAAGAATGAAATACATTATGTGGCAACTTCAATTAGAAGTTACATTTTCATGGTTGTACTTAGTCGTTAGAATGATACACAGTGAAACCATATGTGATGTCAATTGTTTGAACCACTGCTTTGTCAAAGGTTTTTGTAACTATCATCCTCTAGTGGCGTCTCTTTCTTTTTCTAATATATTCCACACACATCTTTTGTCTATTCGGAGTGATTGGGTAAACACGGAAATATTTCATTAGTTGCTGATTAGCTCATGTTCTGGTTAAATCAGACCCGGATCCAGAAATGAGCAGGAAACGTTTATCGTTACAGCTTTCAAATATAAACAAATTACTTACCCGATTGTAGGCGGTGAGGAAGATATGGTAGAGCGTGCCACAGCGCAGGTTGGAGAGCGCGTACGTGTTGAGGGAGCCCTCCACTCTGATTTCCTCCCATTCTCCGTTGTCGGCCTTGAGGTGGATGACGAACCCTTTGTTGGGGCTGCCGCCGTCGTCTCCCAGCTTCCACTGGAGCTGCAGGGAGTGCGCCGTGCTGCCAGTGATCAGCAGGATCGGCGCCGTCGGTGGCACTGAAAACACATCATGACCTTTAGTCTCCTTTCTAACAACTGGACTTGTTATTTACTAATTTGACGAGGAGAACCAAAGGAGACGATAACATTTCGATTCTTGTCTAATATATGCTCTGCCCTAGAGACCCTGTTTAGAGGATGTACAATGAAAAACAATGGTAGATGGAAACATTAACATAATGTTTTGAGGTATTTATGTTGACTCTGTTCTTACATCAGAGTCCAAGACTGCGGCAATATTGGGAAATAGAGTGGAAAGTTATCTGGCGGCTTGATTTGGTTGGATTATTCGTAATCATGGAAAATTCAAAACTGATTCTGTTCACTCCTGTTACAGCATAATCCCATCAATATATAATTATAGAGAACACTGTATACAATTCACTCACATTATAAGTATATTAGCTATAGTGGCAACGAGCTCCTGAGCTTAAATGATATATCCTCCCCTAACCCGGATCAATTTAGTAGAACAAGCGATAACAATGACAGAGGAATCTAGATCGTCATATTACGGTAACTTGATATAACCTGAAAGGACTCAAACAAAATAAAAAAAGTGGTGCCTATAACTGACAAGTACCCACATTTCAAAGTTGGAAAGATTTGTAAGAACAGCCATAGCATAGTAGCAAGCATAGTAGCAAGCATAAGCCATCTGCAACATACATTCAAACAGCACCTTCTGTCTTTAGTATCACCATAGACTGTCCAAGGACAACCAATCGATGAATATGTATTGTCAAGTACTTTGACTATTAAGTTTGTTAAAAAACCCAAAAAAAACTGAATTATCTCCTGGTTGCCATTGTTTTATCTCCTACATTAAACTAAAATTCACGGATAAATTCAAAGTTGGAATCGACTTCCAATACTAGGCATAGTTTTTACTCGAGGAAAGTGTACCGTATTCACCTTGCACGAGGAGGAGGTAGGTGATGAAGTCTTTGCTGTGCTCGTTGGAGACGCTGCAGGTGTACTCGCCCTGGTCGCTCCGCTGGGCCGACTTGAGCATCAGTGAACCATCTCCCATCAGCTCCATGCGTGACCCCGACTGTTGGAAGTTTATCCTCATATCCCCTGAAAACCACCTACTCCATCAACGTCACTGCATGAGGCCGACATATTCATTTGACAGGACTGTTAATTAATAGCCACACAGCCAATGACATCTAGGGACCTACAATTGGATGTGGGATCTAAACGAAAATTTCGACCTCATATTTTCGAATTGGTATAATTATGAGGATGGTCTTCATGGATGAACTAGTATTCACTAGTGCGGACGTAAATCCCCACCAGGGAATAAAGCATCCACAAGCCAACGCTTATAACTATCCACAATTCGTGAACTCCAAGTAGCTGGATGACAGGTCGACGCCTCCGTCCCACACCGTCAACAATCGAAAGAAAATGAGGACTGTATCGAAGAGACGAGATGGTTATACCGTGTCATTGTTTTAGTGATGAACAAGAAAAATGGGATCTGCAAACAGAGAAATCCAAGAACGGGATCTGGAGGTTACCCCGGTATTCAAATTAGTAATGAAGTTTAATTTTTATGTTTTTAATGTATTAAGCACATAAAACTGGCTCCTTACCCCTCGTTTGTAATTTTGTTGGGGGCTCTGATGTACCATTAAGATAAGTAAATAGAAAAAAGGACTTTCTGATGTTATGTGATTTGATTTTTTTCTTTGAGGTACAAAGCTTTAAATTTGAACTGATGGAGAAAAGTAGTCATTAAATTACAATTCCAAATGAATTTGCCTTTATTTTTTCTATATGAGCTAATCTTTCAGTTTTTTTGGAAATGAAATTCTTTATTATCTTACATGCGTGTTTGT
Organism: Neoaliturus tenellus; assembly: GCA_030545055.2. Classification (NCBI taxonomy): domain Eukaryota; kingdom Metazoa; phylum Arthropoda; class Insecta; order Hemiptera; family Cicadellidae; genus Neoaliturus; species Neoaliturus tenellus. The sequence goes on along the minus strand of CM061535.1, from coordinate 54,836,233 downwards.
TTCACATGGAAGTGTTTCTGCATTTCTCTAACTTTAATATAACTATCCACTATCCACTATATTTAATATTATATTATATATATTTAATATAACTATATATATAGTTATTAACTATGTAACTATCAGTTAATAAACTATATTATATATTTAAATTAAACAACTGATAAATATAAATATAAACTATGAACTGTGGACCCAATAACATTTGGTTCCCACAACATTTGCTTATAGCACGATTCATACTCTTCGTGCGATTTGGTATATACAAATTTATCTTTATTCAACAAGTTATCCTTACTCTGTGGTGCTTTAAGCAACCAACTTTATCTTTTTCAGACTAAAACATAACCTTTCATGAACTTGAACGTGTTTGTGCACTGTTCATTAACTTAATGAGCAGTTTTAAATAATAATAGTAAATTATATTCTAAATGTACTTTTACTAAATAAATGCTATTGCAATATACAACAAATACTTTTACTAAATACTCGTGGAAGATTTATGATTTTAATCGGTCAATATTAAGAGTACCACTACTTATACAAATCCCAACAAAACTACTATCCAAATTTGATATGTTATTTTTGTAGTTTTACTTCGATTTATTATTTTTTACTATTTAATTCACATGTATTGTAATATTTCATTTTTAATACTTCGTTTAGTGATCATGCAGAGTAATATATACCTGGGAGGCGAAATACAGAGAGGAATTTTGAGGGAATTAAGTTAACAGTGTGTATTACCACAAACTCGATCTCTGAAGGATTAGGCTAGGGATCGTCGGATTTAAAAGTTTATCTAAATGTCTGTTAATGTAAACTTTGAGTCAGAGTAATTCCTGATTGTAGAGAATCCCTTTTGAGCTTCTATTGGCTCTGCTTTTCTGCTCTCTAAAAATTACAATACAAAATGGTTTACAGGAAAAAATATTTCCAACGTTTTGATTATTTAGCACCCTTTATGCTACAGATGAGTGAGGTTGGTAAAACAGTATTATAACATATCTTACGATGTTAGTTACTGTAAAAAATAACCATAAATAATAGGGGGATATAGTGATTTGCTCTACAAACGACTTGTCTACAGGGCAATAATTATCACGACTATTGTAATTAATACGTAAATTATCATGTAAACATTTATTATTTTTAATAAACTTTTAAAAATTAATCACTATAAAATTATTGCAATAATTAGTACGATAAAATGTAATGCAAAATACTCTGAACTTCACATCATAAATGATCATTGTTTTCATGAATAAATTATAAGCTATTCTTAGTTCGACATAATATTCTTTTACAGTCGTTGTGGCGTTGTTTCTGTAATACTAGAAAAATATCCATGTCTTCTGTTGAAAAAAATGGAATGTTATTTCTTTACAATACATTTTTTATCTCTATACGTATAGGCTATGATAATTATATTTAGTCTACATTGACTCCAGAAGAATAAAATTACGAGGTTGAGGTTGAAACGTAAAAGCTTTTCATTCTAGTGGTCATCGTTAGTTGATTACCATTGACAAAGGATAGGGTGAGGTTTTGAGGACGAAGTAATGGAGATGTATGCAGAATAGAAGGAGTTAATGTAAAGCTCTTAGCCGTCGCTCCCTTATCCTCAATAGTTTGTTGAAGTTACAATCTGCAAATTAAATTAGGATTTCCAGTATATTCAAGTCGGTCAGATAATAACACCTCATATACGTTACAAAAAAAATATGTTAATAAGAAATCAATAAAAAATAATTGAAAACACCCAACTGAAAAATCTAGGAGTTCTCAACACTAAAAACAGTGTTGATAAAATAAAACACAGAAAATAAACCTAATTCTAAAAGTTTTTTTTTAGGTAGAGGATGGAAAAATGCATTACGCACACAGGGGGCCAGCCTGTAGTGTGGGACTCAACAAAAAACTGGTATACCCAATAAAAAGCATCCTCTACTATTTAGGAAACTAGCCTGGAATTGTTTGTTACATTACATCAGGCTAGGCCCAAATTAGCCTAAGCCCATCGGGCTCACTCCTTGACCAGCCGCACGGTCAGGTCAGAGGGGTCTGATCCGCTTATCGGTCCAGATCAGTATTTTTTCTGAGGAAGATGCCCTTGACGCACTGTGACAAAGAATCTCAGCCCTCCCTCAAAGATCTTTTGGTAGACCAAGTCCACGTGGTCCACGTGGACTAATTCCACGTGGTCCACGTGGGTCAGGTAGTAGTCCACCTCCCCATGCCACCGTTCAACCCAAGGTTGTACCTGCTTGATAAGTCGCGCAGTCCATCGTCCTCGGGTGTTGGGTTTCGGGTGTCGTGCTGCGTTACCACGGCTGGAAGGTTCAAGAGCGCTCTTCTTTTCTTTCCGTGTCCTTACCGAGCTCACCTTGTCTCTGATGAATCACCTTCCTCTCCTGCCAAGAGCTTGACAGGGATGACTCCGGCGACCACAAGGACGGCAGGCCCAGACACTGTTCGGTAGGCAGAACACACTCGGAGCGCCGCTTCACGCTGAACCCGGGCGAGTTGCAACCTGTATAACTCTTTATCTAAAGCGTCTGCCCACACCTCTTCTCCATAAAGAAGCTCAGAATGCATTTCGGACATCAATCAAGATATTATACTGGATCGGGGACTACCGACATTGGTCATCAGCCTACTAAGGTAAGTGACTACCTTAATGGCATTGTCCGCAGTACAGAAGATCTAATCCCTCCAGCTTAACTTGGTGTCCCCCATAACCCCGAGGTATTTGGCCGTACAGGTTGATTGGACCATTTCCCTTCCCCCTCGAACCGGAACGACAGTGTCGATCCTCTTCTTCGTGAGGATTACGATCTCTGTTTTACTGAGAGCAAGCGAGAGACCGTGATCGGATATCCAGGTGTTGACCACACGCATGACTTGGTTCAACTTTAGTTAGGGCAGCTCCACGTTGCGTGCAGCAATGAGAGCTGTGACGTCATCGGCGTACGCAACCAAAGTGGTTTTCTCAGGCATCTCCAACCTCAGGAGGCTGTCATAGGCAACGTTACAGAGATCCGGACCGAGTATTGAACCTTGCGTGGCACCAGAGGTGACTTCCATCGTCCGCGTTCCGTTCGTTGTGTCGTAAATCAGGTTTCGAGAGCGGAGATAATCCTCGATGAGCCGCAACAGATATGCAGGAACGCGAAAGGTGTTGCGAAGCGCATCCAACATATCGACCCATCCCCGCGCCGAGGTGAAGGCATTCTTGACATCAAGCGTAACAAGAAGGACTACTCGACGGAAGAAATGGTTGTGGCTCTCGGCTCTCTCCACAGCTCTCTGGACCTCGGTGATAGCGTCGATCGTTTACCGTCCCTTTCTGAAGCCGTACTGACGGAGGCATAAGTCCCCGGTAGCTTCCACGGCAGAAGTCAGGCGGGAACGGATCAGCTTCTCGAACAGCTTCCCTGCCGTGTCCAACATGTAAAGAGGCCTGTGGGACGACGGCAGCTCGGGATCACCTTTGCCTTTGCTAATCAGTACAATCCTGACTGTTTTCCAGGGAGCCGGAAACACTCCTTCTGCAAAACAGGCGTTGTACATTCTCAACAACTAGTCAGGGTTAATTGTAAAGACTTTCATTAAAGCCTCGCTGGGAATCCCGACCGGGAGAGGAGCCTTTTTGCTCTTTAGGGAGAAAATGGATGATTCCAGCTCCTCGATTGTGAAGAGTGGAAAGTCCCCGAAGTCAACTCCCGTCCGAAGTCAACCGGCGGCCGCTGTGGATGTTCACGAAACAACGCAGCATTGATCCTCCCCATGATGGAAGGTGGAGATCGTTCGCCGAGTTTCTGTGTTACAAGATTGTAACCCAAGCTCCATTAGTCAGAGTCAACGTCGTCACGAAGTCTGCTCCAGCTATTCGCCTTGCTACTGTTGATGGCCTGGCAGAATGATTTTCTCGATTTATAAGTCTCCGACTTACCAACTCTGTCTGCGGGTATTCTCGCTCTTGTGGCAGGTCCTTTATTTCTTAAACATGTTCTTCTGAGTTCCGCAATCTCTTCAGTCCACAAGTAAACGGGTTGTTTGTCGCGTCAAGGTTTCCTTCGCAGCATAGACTGGTCGCAGGCCGAGACGATCAGTTCCATCGTGGATGTTACTAGTGCCTCGGCCCCAGCCTCGCCAGGGTTCCCCTGCGCTCCCCGAGAGATAACTTCGGTGAACTTGACCAGTTTGTTGGTGTTCCATCGGCGTCGCCCAAATTGTATCAAAGTTTAATAACAATTAGGATTTTCATAACACATGGTAATAGAAAAAAACCGAACACTGGTTTTTATACTTGCTGGATGGATTTATTAATTATATTTTATCTATAATAAAAACCCTTATGACTGATGTGAAATATTTTCTACTTCGCAAAACAGTTTTTGATGCCATTTCAATCCAAAAGCGGAAGGAAGCTTTTATTTTAACCTCAACTTCACAATTATACTTACTCAAACTTAAATTCTTGAGACTAAACATTTTAAGATTACATTTACATACACTGTTAACTTATTACGTCTAAATTATTAAAACTGCCAAGTTGCTGTTACATCCATACAGTTTTTATTTTTTTGTTTTTGTTTAAATACTATTTAGTGTTTGGTATGTTGTATCGAAGATTATCTTACTGCAACTCATATATTTTTTTTTTGTTCTACAAACGTAAATTTACAGTAGTTCAAATACAATTTTCTGTCGCAATGTGTGCAACGCTCAAAACGCACAATGGCTCGTACTTACCAACAAACATTTTCCCAAGAGGGCAACACTTCCTTACCATAATATTGTATGGTATTATAACATAGATTTTCTTGCCTATATATCCATGAACAAGTCTAACTTACCGTTCTTCCACTCTTGTTTTGGCTCAGGAATTCCAACCACCCGACAATGGAATCTGACGTCACTCTTCCACGCCACCACCTTCGTGGTTCCAAACGACAGTATGCCAGCGTTCACTGGACAAACACAAAAGGTAAAGTCAGACGAGAAATGTTCATATTGAATTGAGAAAAATGTTGAAATTGTTGATTGTTGCATTGTCCATTACGTGTTAGACGATTACTGAGCTTATATATTAAAGTAAACTATGTATTATGATAGGATAACGATGGTTGTGCCAGTTTTTACTATTTGTATGTTAGTAGAAATAAAAATTACATAGTTGAATTTTCGCCAAGGAAACAGTAAAAAATAGGTTCTTCCTACTCAGGGAGTTCGCAGAAAAAATACTGTTCGCACATGCAACAGCCAGAACCGACAATGGGACTGTGAAAATACAAAAAAGTAGAGTTTATATGCCAATAAAATATTGGGTGTCCATAAAATTTTGCCCTGATAAAGAAACCGAATAGTATGAAAACAATTGGTGGTAATTTAAAGTTTTATTTTCAGCTTTAACAAGTGATTTCTTAAGTTTGTACAGCTATGCATAGATTCAATACACTTCTATGAGTGCGCCTTGGGTTACCTAAGAATCTTCCAGGTGACTTTTTCGCCTGTGTTTTTTTTTATTAACAGCCGTTTTTAAATATTACTTAACATCTCCTGAGTAATGGTCATCACTGCATTTATTTTTTAAATTCTAAATTAGGAACTGGGGAAGAATAAACAAAATATAACAATAATAATAATTATATTTATTCCTTTTCAAAACAATACATAAATGAAACATATAAGGCACTTCAAATATAAATAATAAAAAACAGTTTAACTTATAATTACATCAAATTAAGTACCAAATATCATTTTTAATTGAAAATATATAATACACACCCAAGAGAAGCGCATAAACTTCCGTGTTTGGATGAAAGTCTCCCCAGCAAATAATCTTCTAACTAAAACATCTTATACATATAAATGCAATTATTCCTATGTGGTACTCATCAATAATTAAACATGCAAAAAGTATAGGGCCTACTTAACATACCCCTCCACGAAGAAATGTAGAGAGGTCAAATTTGGTGAATCATTTGACCATTTAGTCAGGCCATCACGATTTGTTTGTGTAGTGCATGTAAAATGCATTGTTGTCAATGAGTTCAAGGTCCGTGTTAACAAATTTATGAGAAAAACTATATTAATTTCCGTTGACAACAATACGATGCATATGGCTATAATGTTGTCTGTACGTAAAAGCTATTAAATCATGGCAAGACTTTGTGGACACCCGGTGTGATGATTGTCATGCTAGTACCAATAACTATTCAGCGCCTATAAATTAGAGCCCAAATGTTTTGAAAGTTTTCTTAAGGAATAAGACTATGTTTACATATTTTCTTTACATTTTTTTCTAGGGTAATTAGCTAGAATTTGATTCAGAAAATTTGAATTGCCACCGAAAACCAATATATATTAAACTGAAACTGGAAAACGTAAGTATTTCATTTTGACTCTAGGGTAGAATATAGTCAATCTGCTTCCCTCCAAAAGGGAGAGAAAGTTTACATTCAGCCTTTGGGTGACCCAAGAACTTCAGGTATAATCTATAAATCAAAACTCTAAGTCCACCAGACAAAATCATCTTCACTTACAGCCTAACAACGTCTTTTTGGAGGATTCCACGTCTTCCTGCAAGGGCTAAGTTAAAACTAGGTGCTCAGACTCAACCGGGACTTGTGGATTTTGGGAGAAAAGGAGAAACCGAGGTAAATGGAAGTTAGTGGCCATACTGAATATACAAAATACTAACTAAGCATGTTACAGCTTGTTTTTGATTGCCCAGCGTAGGTCTCTTTATCACTAAGAGACGTTGTTTACCTTTAGTGTAAGGCCTGATGGTGACAGGGGAGGTGCTCAGGCCCTCGCCGATAGAGGTGAAGGCAGTGACGCGAAACTCATAGACGTGCCTTTTCTTGAGCCCGGGAAGGTTGTGGCGAAGGTGGTCCACCGAGCCGGGAGGCTGCTGCATCTTCTTCGTTTCTTTCTCTTCCCCATCCTCCAGGACCCGGATGTAGATGACGTACTTGACGATGACGCCGTTGGGGTGTGTGGGGGGCAGCCAAGCCACCACCGCATTGTCGGGACTCTCCAGGAGCACCTTGACGTTGGCGGGAGCGTCCGGGACTGGAACCGAATACTACCATGCACTTTCCGTGTTGAATAAGGAGAATGGACACTGAAATACAGGATGAGGAACGTTTAACGTATAAAAAAGGATGGTAGTTCCAAAATTAATCGTAAGTACATGAATGTTTATGAATCTTTATAATGAATGTTATCATAAAATAATGTTTTTAATATTCTGCCATTATGGTAGCTTTTGTCTTTGGTGTTTGATATAGAATTAAATGGAGATATCCTTTTGACGACCGTTCTCCAGATTTGACAGCTCCTGACTTACAGGATGATACGCCAGGGAAAAAAGATCTGAAGCAAATTTAAGAATAATACTGTACTAAGAGAGAAGAGCTTAAAGTGTCAGCTTTGTGGCTTCCTTAGTTTTGCACACATTTTTTTACTTTGAGCCAATACAAAAAATAATCTTTAGTACCATCTGCAACGAAGTCATGTTTATTGCCAACCTAATGGTGAGTCGGTGGCGTAGTGGTTAGCGCGCCGGACTTCGGGACCATGGCAGCGATGTCGTGGGTTCGAATCCGCGTTCTGCCAGTGACTTTTATCAGTACCTTTCACCTTGTACTGTAGCGGCTCACCCCCTTACTTTGTCTAATACGATCCACGCACAGATCAAATAGTCTATGTGGTCGGGGCAAAGTAAGGCAAAAAGAGGTCCGCCAACCTCTTTTACAAAAAAAATTCATTCCTTTAGATATTCTTTTGTTTTGGAGCATATTTTCTAGAAGAATGAGCAATAAAAAAAATTCAGAAGCTGTCAAATACGATGTACGGACTGTAATTTAACATCTTTATTTATTCTTATCAAAACATCAAAAACTAAAATGGTACAATAATTTAATTGTTTCCAAATGGTGGTTTTTAATCAAAAACTTTAATTTCCATTCATGCTCTTAAGATTAATGTTAAAACTACCATCCTTTGCTTGTAAATACATTATTAATTTTTTTATCGTGGCATTTCATTTCCTCACCCTGCACTAAAGAACAAATGGAAACTAATAATAATTTATGGAACTTCTCATAGTAACATTATTTAAAAGTTGTACCGCAATTTCTTGTAGCACTTGTGTTGAAGGGATTATACTTACTACTATTTGCGCTAAATCGAGACTGGTGTCCAGGTTCAAACGTTACCCAAAATGTGGAAAAAGACTGTGGAAAATAAGATGTATTTTATAGGAACGTACCTAAAACAAATTTTCTCACAACTTTAACCAGCACTTTTATTTTCACGAAAATATTTATGATTTAACAATGTTTTTTGTCAAGGATATACCAATACAAAAGTAGCCTACCAATCATATAATGGAGGAACAAAAGGCTGGAGATAAGATTTTTTAAATGATAAAAATAAATGGAGCCTAAAATTGTGAAGATGTGGGATCACGAAGGAATCCACTCACCATCCTCCTTCGTCCTGCAGAAGATCCTCTCGGACCGCGCGCCGTCGCCCACTCTGGTAAAGGCGAGGACGTCGATGCTATAATTAGTGTACTTCAGGAGTCCATGCAGCTTCGTCGTCAGAGCCGTCGTTATCTTCGTCTGGACTTCAGTAACATCTGAAATGGAAATGTTGAAATCTAATTAACTGCTTATAAGTTTTTGTTCTATACATTTAAAAATCATTCCTCATATTTCCAATAAATAAGATTTTATCCAAAGAATGCATACTCGGAATATTTTTGAATACAAAAGGTCTCAACTCAATAAAAGTTTAGGCCTTTTTATGGAAATCTGAGTACTTATTTACAAATTAATGCAATATTCTAATGAGAAGAACTTCTATAAATTATATTTATGTGTCAAATTGTTGTAATTAGGGAAAACAAAGCTATTTCATCAATCTATTTTATATGTTGTTATTGAAAAATTCATATTATTTCTTAATACCATTAGAACTTTCATACTAATAAAAAATGTTTACAGCTTAGCAACAACTTAAAATTATAAAACATTTGAAAACATGTGTATAATTTCATCAGTACTGGATTAAATTTTTTGTGTTGTTTTTCTTAGAGTTTGCGCATGTTCACCAAATAATAAAACCGGATTAACGTGGCAATCATCATGTTATATTCAAACTATTTGCACATAATATTCCAATTTGAGCAAGCATTTTTGGATAGCCCCAACAACCTTTTGTTTACAAGATGACGTTTATTTCTTATTTCTTAAAAATAAACAAAAAAGAAATTAAAAAAAAATACATGACCAAGAAATTATTATTTCCAGCACAAAAGTAGTTTTAAAAATCATCGGAAAGAATAATAATAATAATATCATCGAGAATTGGGTACTTTTCCGTTAATGGGATCCCCCCCCCCAAAAAAAACCAAATGCCGTAAAAGGCACGCTGTGGTGGTTAGGTTTAATTGTATTACTTCAAAAAATGTTATTAAAGTGAACCAGACGAATTTAAACACAGAAGTACAATGTAGGTCAAGGTCAAGATTAGGTAGGTCATAGCTCAACACACCACTTATATGCGCATCGGTTTCTTATCGCAGGGTGAATTGTCCATTGTTGACCACCCTCTGTTTGTTTGTCATTGAGTTCCACTGTCGGTTATACTGAATAGATTCTGTGCGAAACAAAAAGCGTGATCTCATATTGATATTTGATAGCTATAATCAAGGAAGGTGCTGCTTCGTTTTTGCAATCCAAATGACTAATTGAGGTATCAAAACAATGGTGTTCAAGAGTTGGGTTAGGTTAGAAGTTAGTAAATTTTATCGATAAAGTAGTTTCTAAGACATAGATTTGATTTATTCCTTAAAACATGGAGGTCCATTACAGGAAACGTATCGAAAATCGTTAGCCACAAATAGTCAAATCATAAATAAATCAGCCACAAATAGTCAACTAAGAGACAATCGTCTAGTTGGTGTACCTTGCATGTCTTCGGAGGGCTCGTAGAACAGCCGGTAGCCTTGGATGATGCCGTGGACGAGGGCCTCGGGCGGGGGTTGCCACGTGACCTGCAGCGACTCCGGGGAGGTCGCCTCGCACGAGACCTGGCGGGGGGCGGCCTCGGGCACTGGGGGCGGAATGGGGTCTTTTTTAGGAGAGGATCTCCACTACATAAATATTAAGGTACTAAAACTAGTAATCATGGTACTTACAACTAGTAAATTCAGCTATTTCTTTTTGATATATGCAAAGAAATATGCTGCAACAAAATATGGTAAAACGCAATTTTATATGCAAATATTGAAAATAAATAACAGTATTTGCTAGTTTTTACTAACATATAATGTGAAAACACCGAGAACCTAAACATACACGTTTCTTTAAAAAAATATTTTATGGTCTGTACAAGTTAGGTTAGGTTAGAGATTGTTAAGGCAGGTTAGATTAAATAGGGTTATTTCAAGTTAGTTTACTTTATATTAGGCCAGTTTAGGAAGGGACGGCAATAAATATTATAGGTATATAAAAAAAATAACCAGTGCACGCGAGTGCAGTGGCTAATCGAATACTACAGCTAACGGAGTGGCGTGGCCCAACAAGATAACTGTTGATAAGGAAGGTATTATCTTTGTTTGGGATATTCCGTGGTAACAAAGGTGCTGATTTCGTATATTTCTATATCTCTCAATTCTCGGAATAAATCTGGTTTTAACAAAGGGTCTAAGATAATTTTCATAGTGGAGGCCCTCTTCTAAAAAAGACCCACAGGGTGAAAAAACTGAAAACAATCAATCGTCTATTTTTCAAATTTATTAAGAGTCTTAATCGCGCGAAAAAGTCTCAGAAGTTTTCTTATTGAAACAATATAAATTATTTTCACCATTAGATCCTACATTCCAAAAGATGATAAAAAAGGTTATTTTGATAAAAAGGATTTGCATCAGTAAAGTCTTTATGTGTTCTCTAGTGCTGAAGATACTGATCATGATTTGATTTTTTTGTATTCACTTAAACACTACCCCTCCACTGTGAGCCAAAACCCCAGTGTATGTATTAGAAGCTTTTTACCATCAAGAAAGTACAAGTAGCCTTTTATTTCAAATAACCTAAACGGTTGGTACACATACGACCCTGCGTGCATCCAATTGCGAGTGTCACTCACCGTCCTCTAGAGTCTGCGCGATCACTTCTGTGGACAAAGGTCCTGCACCCCGTTTGTTGTACGCCTGCACCACGATGGCGTACTTGCAGAACTTCCTCAGTCGCGTCAGTCGAACATCCTCTCTGCCAGAACCTCTCAGAAGCACGGTCGTGAAGTTGTACTGCTTTTGACTCCCTAAACCTTGCTTCTTGAACTCACTGCGAATAAAATATATGAATTTATTCAATAAAAAACAAATACTTTAATATTAAAGTTCATCAATGCAATTACAGAGCAATGGTGTCCAGTTGTTGCACATGGTAGTCTACTAACAAATTAATTTCACTCTATTTTATATTTAATCATACGGTTCGGAAACCTTACCTGTTGGTGCTAAAATACATGTTTTTTAATAGATAAAATTCGGGTTTATATTACCTAGATTCTCTATGAAGCTGTAAAACTAACTCTCAAAACAGGATGGTTCACACACACACACACACACACACACACACACACACACACACACACACACACACACACACACACACACACACACACACACACACACACACACACACACACACACACACACACACACACACACACACACACACACACACACACACACACACACACACACACACACACACACACACACACACACACACACACACACACACACACACACACACACACACACACACACACACACACACACACACACACACACACACACACACACACACACACACACACACACACACACACACACACACACACACACACACACACACACACACACACACACACACACACACACACACACACACACACACACACACACACACACACACATAAATTACAACAATAACATCAAAAGATGTGAAACGTTTATAGGAAGTATTAAAAGGATTGAAAACTTTTGTCATGCCGTTTGGTATAAAGTTAAAACAAATTAGGAAAATTGCACAACTTCTTTACTTGTAAAATAATGAGAAAATGCAATGTAAATTAAAAGGTATTATGATTTATTTTCCTCCGCCCTGTAAATAGGAATGTAACCAACAAGAGAAACTTTAAATAATAATACGTAACGCTCTTGATTAAGTGAAAAATCCTTGGTAAAAGTATTATTTGAGAACACCCTTATTTGCTATAGAACAATGGAAAATGAGTTTGAAATAGTTTAACAAAGTTCAAAGTTGAATAATGAAGTGAAAGAGCTAGAAAAATTTTATTTTTAATTTTGTAGTTCTTGATTGGCATATTTTCAAAACTATTTTTATTTTTAACATATATAGGCCCTACCAAAGCAATGATTTTAGAAATAGAATGTTTAAAACAATAAAATGTGGGTGTACTGATTTTAATTGTATATCTTATAATATAATCTACCTTAAATTTTTTATTTACACCATATGAAACATATAATCGCTTTGTTTAGCCTTTTCACACTTTATAATCTTATGTTATAAAAGTGTTTGCTCTAACAATAATTGTAAGACAAACTGGAAGGACGTTTAATTCACAGGTAAAATGAACGTAATTTAATGTAAAAACGTAATTAAAGAGGGTAAAAACTCTATTATACACAAGTAATTAAAATAATATAAAAGGCAAACCATAAGTGATCGACCACATTTATTTGTGTTAGTGTACATAGTTAGTGCAGAACCAAACAAAAGTTTGTATTTTGTCTTTTGTATCTAGAGCTCTGTCCCAAAATTTATTCCCCAACCTTGAAACCACTTTTACTTTCTCCCCCTATACCATAGTATATGGAGAAAGTATTGTTTTCGTCAAAATTTTCGAATTTGAGTTGTTGGTGTATTTATCCATTATGGTTCCCCCTGAGTCCAAAAGTGGTTTTCGGAGTGATGTCTGTGTGTGTGTGTGTGTGTGTGTGTGTGTGTGTGTGTATGTGTGTCAGGATGTAAACAGAGCTAGAGAATGCCCTAATGGTCCGATTTTAATGAAATTTGGTATATAGGTCCAAATCCACAATAATTCCAGGCGTTTTTTTCATTTTTTTGAATTTTTGATTTTTAAGGGTATTTTACCCCCAAAAACCCTCAAAAATCGTCAAAAATCAAAATTTCTCAAAAACGGCTCTAACGATTTTGATTAAAATTTTGTGGTTTATTAAGCTTAAAATGATGAATAAAATGACACCACCCGCATCTCCGAGAAAATGCGCTTTCAAAAGTTATGGAGTAAAAAGTGTTTAAAAAATCAATTTTTTTTATTTTCAAAATAGCTGTTGTCTCAAAATAAATTTTACTTATCACCATTAAATCAAGCTCAAAAAACTAAATAATCCAGTACTTTAAATTATTGCTCTACGTCAAGTGGTTGAGGAGAAAATACAATTTTTCATTTAGCGGTAAACGCAGTACGTTGTTAAAAGTCACATATGCGCGTAGGGTCAAGCTCGCGCTGCTCAGCTGGTAGCTATCCGACAGAGTCATCTAGACATTAATGTTTAAAGCTTTTAACACATGTTTTTATATTGTTGGGAGAAAGTATGTGTCAGTTATCTGATACCGTTTATTTATGCGTGTGATTGTGGGTGAATCCTAGATAATGTCCAGTCACAAGGGGCCAACTTGAAAAATTTGTTTTTGGAACGGTATGAAATTTTATTTTAAAAATGGAAGATCCGATTTGTTTCATTTTCAAACTACAGGTGGACCATAAAAATGCTACTCGCTTAACAAATTAACTCTACCATGCCAGGGCTGCTGGCAAGCCCGGAACTCATCTTACAAGCGGTGAGGAGAAGTCGGAGGAGTAACAACCTCTTAAAAACACCTGGGACTATCTGACCCTGATGGTAGCACCCAGTACTGATGGGACCCTAGCCACGGTTGCGTTGAAGACTATACTGGCAGGTAGGCTTTGGAACGGCTGAACTGGCAGATGGGGCGACCCTCCAGTTAGGGGTACATTTAACAGGAACCATTGTGGGTGGAGATTAGACCTTAAACGCTAAGGGAGGAAACCCTGGCAGAAATCCGGCATCCCGTGGTCGCAGATGGCAGCCCTATTGACAGAATCGGGAGAGGTGGGCTAATACAGATATAGCAGAATATCTTGGCCTCTGACATACTCCACTTCTGGATTGAAATTGGTAAACATATGGTCCAAAAAAAACAGGTTGCGACAATCTGCAACTTCTTCGCTCTACTCCAATTATTTGAACTATAAACGGTTGTCACAGGCCAAGATATTCCGTGTTATCTGTAACCTGCTTCTCCTTAAATAATTTTATTAAAGAAACTAAAAAGAGATCAAACCGGTTTGAATCATTGTACCAGACTTTTTGAATGAAATATCAGACAAGGATCCGATTTTAGAATATTAGGACACCAAGATAATCAGCTAGACGGAGACAGGATGAAAGAGAGATGAACAATTATTATTTAGACAATAGACAATAGAAAATTCTTTACTAACACAACACAGAGAAATGCAATGGCGTCAATTTTACAGATTTTGTTTTCTTCAGTGGTATAGATGTGCTCGCTAGGGCTTGCCCTTTCACACCAAGTTGTTCAAGTTTGTTGAGGATCAGTTCGTGTCCCAAGCAATCAAATGCTTTACAGAAGTCCAGCATGGTTCCAGTAACCAGGTTTTTTCTCTTCCAAGCTATCGATGACGAATTCCGCTAGTCTGATTATGGCAGATGCTGTACCTTGATGAAGCCTTGTTGGCTTTCTGTTGACAGGTTGTTATACAGGGGTTTGGAGGGTTCCATACTAAAAATGTTGGAATACTCTTTTAACCTGGACAAAGGATTAATAACATTATGGGTCAAGGCAAATTAGGTATATTAATATCCAAGTTTAGCAAATTTTGATTGAGTGGAAACCGTTGGATGAAAGATTGATGGTAGGACGGTTTCATTCCAATATCAGAAATATTTTTTAATCACAAAATTACATAACAATTAAAGGGTTTGTTTTCTTGAACTTTTAAGTTGGCCGCCTTATTAGAAAAAGGGCGAATAAAATCAAAATTTGAAAGTTACTGAAATAAAATAATAAAAAAATCAATGTTAGTTGCTAGTTCATCTTTCCAATTTCTCTTGTAATTTTCGAATAAATCAGCTGGAACCCTTAAATAAATCACCCTGTATAACAAATTACTTAAATTATGTATTTCAGATTATTGCTCACCCGGCTTCCCGGAATCCCACGTGATGTCCCAGGAGCACGCCGTTCCACTGGTCGCTGGGGGGAGGGTCCCATGACACCACTAGCTGCGAGGAAGACGTAGCCTCCACCTTGATGTTGCTACGGGCGCAAACAACACAAAAATAGTAATACTGTCACAGAGCAACTTTAAAAACCCGTCCTTATGGGTGTTTGCCACAGGCCCGGATTAACACTTTTTGACGCCCTAGGCCAAAGGTCACAATTACCCCCCTCCCCCCCCCCAAAAAAAACAAGCCGTTTATGGGCATATTTTAGTTTTAATTACTTTGGCTGTTTCATAAAACCAGAAATATTTAACGAACGTAAGAATCAGCATTTTCGTCACTTTAATCCGTGGACGTAATTATTTTACACCTTTAATGTACCATTTTATTATTAGGAACTGATCAAATGAAATTGATTTGAAATTTGAGTAAATTTCAGATTTAAAATCAAATATTATATAATTGTAAAACTGAAATAAATTTAAATCCAGGACAAAGGTTCAAGAAATGAATATTGTTTAGTAGGTCTAAAGGAAATATTTTTCTACTAACCGTTGATTAGAGGGCGATGTTTACCGCCAGTCGGGGGTGATATACTAGACCGCTAATCAGGCGCGCTACTGTATTTATACTTATTTAGGGCCCTCTTTACCATCGATCAGGGGCGCTTTTTACCGCTGCTGGTTGAGGATGCAATGTCAGTCTTATCAGGGGTGCTATTTACCATCAATTATAAAGCAATGTTTACTGACAGTTGGGGGCCCTCTTTACCGTCTATCAGGGGCGCTTTTAGAGTGCAATTCAACACTGATCATCACAACTCTGATCATCAAATAGGCACCTGCCTATTTGGGCCTATCGGGGGCGCTCATTATGCCCGGGTTGAGGTGCTCTTTCCGCTTATCCATAACACTCCCTGATTAGGGCTGCTCCAACACTCCTTAGGGCAGATCAGGGGCGCTCGTCCCCTCTACGAAGGAGCCCCTCCGGTCCCGACACCTTAGGGGGCCGCCTAGTTCGCCTGTATGGTATAGCCGACCCTGCACACAGTACAATCATTTACCTGACCCGCGGCCCTCCAAACAAGGAAAACGTGCATGCAATAAATAAAGGAAACTCTATATAGGCCTAATCAAGTTCCGGATATTATAAATAGATCTTTCTTCTTTCTCTTTTGCCGAATATACTATGGCCTAGGTTGGCCTCTAGTGGATAACCCGGGCCTGGTCTGCCATAAGAGGCAGACGTGCTTAGCTTTTCTTTCGAGGTATCCTTATACATAATTTTGGTGCTTATCATGTTTTTGTTCCTTATAACGACTTGCTAATATCTTTAATATTCCTAGCCTTTTCAAAAGACGCAAATTTATTAGTTTCTTGTATCTTCACAAGCTGGTGAAGAGGGCGCTGGATGACAACAATCTCTTATCTTTGTTGGACTTTGCTGCCCCCCGGCCTGATGGCTCTCGCAGCAGACTGTTATTTGCCGTCCGGTTTTCTAAAACTAATATTGGTTATTTTCACCTTTTATTAAAATTTATAGACTGTACAATAACTTGCCTCAATCAATTGACATTTTCAATTTACATACTTTTTTGACCTACATACTTTTTCTGTTAAAAATGTTTATTGACTGAGTTTGATTTTGAATTGTTATTAATTGAAATATTTATTATTTGTTACATTTTATCAATTTAATTTGTGTTATTTCACTTCAGTAATAGCGGTGATGGACTCAATGTACAAGAAAAAACTATAGTATGTTCACCCCTCTGTTATGTTTTTGCTTTCTAGTTTTAAAGCTATATTGTAATTAATTGGCTTCGGCTGTATTGTAGCATTGTTAAAATTGAATAAAAATAAATAAAATCACCACTAACATAAACAGTAGTAAAGTTACTGAAGATTAACTGTCTTCCCATTTTAGTTACCTACATATCAGAAACCCACTGAATGATTTTTCAAAGAACCACAACTGACCTCTTCGCACTTTTTGTCAAAACAGAATGGGTTTAGACGCAATCCCATAAAGACAGTATTAAGAGTCATCTTCACCCCTGTGCCAGTAGCCCATTGTTACGCAGTCGGCAATGTTAACCATACGGCTTTTAATTCAAAACATAGTACAGTATTGTATTCCCCTGGTTCTAACGCCGTTTTCCAACCGATTTTCTTTAAACTTGGAAAGTGTTTGTTTAAATAGTTATTTTAGGCTCCTCATACCTCGAAATTTAGAAAATTTAACAAATATTGCTAAGGAAAATCGAGTTGCTTTGCAACGTCACAGAGAGTAATATTTGTTAAATTTTCAAAATTTCGAGGTGTGAGGGGCCTAATACAACTATTCAACTAAACACTCTCTGTGACTTTGCAAAGCAACTCGATTTTCCTTAGCAATATTTGTTAAATTTTCTAAATTTCGAGGTATGAGGAGCCTAATACAACTATTTAACTAAACACTTACCAAGTTCAAAGAAAATCGGTTGGAAAACGGCGTCCCAAACAGGGGAATAAAATACCATGTTTTGCATTAAAAGCCGTATGGTTAACATTCCCGACTGCGCAACAATGGGCTTACTGGCCTAGGGATGAAGATGACTCTTAACACCTCTTGAGATCACCAAGGAGCCATGTGTCCCTTGAGTCTTCAAGTAAGGACATCCGAACCCTCTTGTACAGAAAATGTTATCTTCAGGGACATTTCATTGGAGATAACTGACTTGCATGTATCACTGGCATTTTTCAAACCTTTTTCCACAATCTCGATTTTGGAGCTACGTATTGAATATAACCTACACAAGTTTCAGTTGTTAATACTTAAAAGAAGGATAAAATTGTATAAATATTAGTCGTTAAAACAATTTAACATTTTTATGCACTCAATAATAATAATTATTATTTTTTAATGTATTTAATAAACAACCAAGATGGCTATAAGTTTCAAGCTTTAATTAAAAATTACCATAGTGGAACTTAATTAAAAACTTTTGCAGAGTGTTGATTATTAAGAGGGCGTTAAAACGAAGCTATGAAACTTGTGGACGCTTTAAGCACAACAGCATAACTGCTGTACGACCCCACAATGCAAAAGGAGCATTCGGGATCCTCCCTACGATATCCGTACAGCAAATCTTGGTTTCATTTTTAATTTGAAGTCTTTCTTTAGGTTGAATACAAAGGACAACAAAATACAAACTTAGATTGTTCTTTATATATTTTATTTGGTTTTCGCTATTAATTTAGATATTTTCTAACGAAATTGTGTTATAAAAAGTTATTTTGTACTTATACTATTCAAAAGAAAAGTGAGCTTACAAAAAAACTTAAGCTTTAATTTGATATATGATATCATTTTGTGCGCTAAGAAAAAACATTAGAACATTTCATATTGTAGACATCGTATATTTTTGAGGGTGTGTAACAAACTCCTTTATATACGATATAATTTTCTTTGATATAGTTTTATTGGAATTTCGTTTAAATATTATGTATTGTAGCGGTACCTGGTTCCGCAAACTGTTATAGTTATCTTTATCGTAATAGTTACAGTACCTGGGTTGCGCGGAGGGCGCTTCCTCATCAGTGGTGACACGGAGCTCCACGCTAGGCTCCCCCAGCCCCAGACTGATCCCCGTCGTTATAGTTATCTTTATCGTAATAGTTACAGTATCTGGGTTGCGCGGAGGGCGCTTCCTCATCAGTGGTGACACGGAGCTCCACGCTAGGCTCCCCCAGCCCCAGACTGATCCCCGTCGTTATAGTTATCTTTATCGTAATGGTTACAATACCTGGGTTGCGCGGAGGGCGCTTCCTCATCAGTGGTGACACGGAGCTCCACGCTAGGCTCCCCCAGCCCCAGACTGATCCCCGTCGTTATAGTTATCTTTATCGTAATAGTTACAGTACCTGGGTTGCGCGGAGGGCGCTTCCTCATCAGTGGTGACACGGAGCTCCACGCTAGGCTCCCCCAGCCCCAGACTGATCCTCGTCGTTATAGTTATCTTTATCGTAATGGTTACAATACCTGGGTTGCGCGGAGGGCGCTTCCTCATCAGTGGTGACACGGAGCTCCACGCTAGGCTCCCCCAGCCCCAGACTATTCTCCGCTATCACCTGGACCGAGTACGTGGTGGCGGGGTGCAGGTTGCTCATCACACCCACGATTTCCTTGCCCTCTACCGATGTCTCCAGGCTGCCCTCGAGCCACGACTCACCTGCACCGAAAACATAGCAAATGATCGTATTTCCAAAAAAATATGTTGGGGTTATATAGGATAATTATCATCCATTACTTAACCCAGAATCTGCTTATACGTAACCAGCGGAATACCCGTGTTTCGCTACGTCGTTCACGCTTTGATGTATTGTGTTGAGATTCCGGGATCGGCTGACAATTGGGAGAAACGGGATCTTTTTGTCGAAGTGCCCCCTAGACAGGGATTGTGTAGCTCTTCTTCCATTATCCCTTACCTAAAAAATGTGTATACCAAGTTTCTCTAAAGAATAAAAATACGTTTAGCTTTCGAGATAGGTGCCAATGTGCTTTCACCCAAAAAATTATCTCAAAATCAACTCCGGCAACCCCTTCAAATGATAAAGCGCGGTCGGTAAACTAACACCGTAGAAGCGGTACGGTAGTGACTAGCCTTGGTTAAATCACTCTATATTGCTTATTTACGAACCAATTTCAATAATATTTACATCGTTGGATTTTAATTTAAATTCACTAAAATGTAAACACATAATAACAAAACTTTGCTACCTTATATAGTTTTATGCAAATATTTTAAACAATGGCCATTAAAAAAGTATAAATTGAAAAAATATCGAATTCAACCTATTTCTCAAACAGCTGTCTAACAAGTTTCAACGTACTTCAACAAACCGTTTTCAAATAAAAAAAAAACTGTCCTTAAAAATACAAAATGGAATTTCTGTTGTTAACTATGGAGTTTTGGACATTGGTTAGGCTAAATATGACATTTTAGCTTGTCTTTTTTTTAAGAGGTTGGCGGACCTCTTTTTGCCTTACTTTGCCCCGTCCACATAGACTTTTGATCTGTGCGTGGAACGTATTAGACAAAGTAAGGGGGTGAGCCGCTACAGTACAAGGTGAAAGGTACTGATAATAGTCACTGGCAGAACGCGGATTCGAACCCACGACATCACTGCCATGGTCCCGGAGTCCGGCGCGCTAACCACTACGCCACCGACTCACCCAATACACAGCATTAAACAATTTAAAACACAGTACTGTAAACAGCATTAAGCAATTTAAACAGCAATGTTTAAATTGGGAATACCTTAAGAGGTCGGCGGAGGGTTCAGGAACAACCTGTGTGCTATACAGGGTGATGGATATAAGCGTGCCAGATGTTTTACTTGGAAACGAACCTCAAATGTTTTACTTGATATTGAAAGGAGTTGAAACCGAACTTCAGGGGACTGCAGTGGTTCTGACTTTTATGATGATTTCAATATTTTCATAAAGCCCATATTATTATGTAATTATTTGATTTCACACCTCATTTTAAGACCTTTTTATTCATTGACATTTTTCTCTAAACCTAACGGAAGGACCTAGAGACAACTTAAGTTCATTTTTAGAAATCACAAACAAAGGGAAGAGATAACTTATTTAACACATTTGAGCACAATTTGATAATAGCAATTTTAAAATATTAAAGTTTATTTTAATTCAATTTTTTTATATTTTACAAATAAAATGTTTCATTTCCAAGTAGAAGATTCAGTATTTTATTATATGTATGAGCGATTCCAAAATTAATATCATGGTAAAACAAATACTCCTTTACTATCATATTAAAATTTTGACGATAAAGCTCCTGTTGCATTAGATTGTTCAAAACAAAACTAATCAGTAAAGTCATACGGTGTGAATATAAAAATAGAAATGGAATTCAATTATGCCTGAAGTAACTTAAGCATGCTGCTTGATTTTACACGATAAAATTGTCACTTACAAACCTTTGCCTGGAATTGTTAAAACCGTATCGTAAGAACAGGTTATTGTAAAATTGTATGCACATGTGCGAGTATAAATAGGGAAGCGAACATGCCGCTCCTGATCAGCTTGTTGCCTGCTGTCGTATGGGTAGCATCACATTCAATATTACCTCGACTTGTGTTACACTTGAAAGTGATGGATAAATAGGAAGAGAAATATCAGAATTTTTTTATTGTCATGGACAGCCAATAGAAGATGGGAACGACGACGTTTGCGGACAGTCACACACCACACGGATAATGAAGGTAAAGGTAAAAATAAGAAAAAAATACAGAAGAAGAAAGAAAGGTCGAACTCGCTTCAAGTTTGGACAAAACGTGTTTTGATTGGTGTCATGAAATCAACCGTTATTCACCTACAGTAATTTATCGCATGGAAACAAAAATGATTTTATTTACCGAATGTACTTGGGAATCTTTAATGAAGCATTTGCATTTATTACAATGTTATTTGAACACTAGCATGTTTGAAAGAAAGACAAGATTTTGACTTTTGTATTCAGATGTGGAAATTGATATTATTAAGCATCGTAGTCAACAGCAAATGTGATTTAGAAATATAACGGGGTAAACGTCCTGTAAATTAAATCAATTTATAGTATTTTCAATAGTGAGTACTAGATATGGGACCGTTAAACTCATTTGCCTTGGCAATACTACCAGCTTTTCTCATACTCTGACCTTATGCGTTAATGGCTGTTTTACTACATGTTGAACTTTTAAAAAACCTTTTGTTATTAAGAGATGAGGCTATAAAACTCAGGTTACACTCATATAAATTACAATGACTGAATGGTATTTTTGGCTCCCTGAAACCTCATGAAAAAAATGAAAAAGTAACATGGTCCCAGACTTGAGTCTTGCCATGATTACAACCGTAATAGCGTGTTCCCTGTAGTCGCTGAGAAACAAATGAATTTAGCAACCCATCGTGGTGATTGAATAAATTTTACGTTACTCTGTCTCTGGTATTAACCGACATAGATCAATAATTTGTTCCCACATGAATAATGTTTTCCGGAATATTGGAGGAAATGGAGGGAAAGTGCTGTTATTTACAGTCTATCTCGCTGTCAATAATATAATGAGTGTTCTCCTAAGCAGCTTATCGCTGAAACAGCTGTTTAATAGGAAATGGTCCGGAATAAAGTGACACACAACCGACCTAGACGGCAGTTCCGCAAAGCAGCGGTTTACCTACACAGAGTATTTCATCCTTATATCGGGCACAGAGTAAGGGGCAGTTATTGTGCAATTGCGTAGCCTACAATATTATTTTTTATGTATGAATAATCAATTGCACTAAATACAAAAAAAGAAAGAAAAATTATGTGTGTTGTAACTTTTGGGAGATCTTTTTACTAGATTGGTCTTGATAAAATTTGCAATGGTGTCATGAACGGCTTGCATGAAAAAAATAATTAGTATATAATGCCACATAGGGTGTCTTGCTAGCCTTACGGTTGGCGTCTTGGACTTCTGTTCAAGAGGTCACGGGTTCAATCCCTGGGATGCTCACTGACTTTGAGGGGGTTTGGACCGCTTGCCCTAAAAGCGTTTGTGTAAACTAAAACGAAAATTCCTCTGGCGTAGATAAAAAATGCATGTAATAGCATTTCCATGTTTACGTATAAACATGACTCTGAAACATCACTTAATGGGTGAATGAGGGAGTTGGTGAAACCAGCATTTTTTTTTAGTTATTTTAAAGTTATTTTAAATTAAGCTATTTTAAAACTTGTATTCTACGAAAACAACAACAGATTATAATAATACTTCAGCAGTTAAAACGTACACGAAACTCATCAATGTGGCCATAATGGGAATTCCAATTATTGAAAACTTTTTGTCGGGATTAAATTTCAGAGTGTTAGTTTTTATTATATTGTATGGTGTGGAATGTTTGTATGTGAAAAATCTAATAATATTAGTATTATTGAATGATTTTAAAATTGTATATTATATTGTATGTAGAGGTATTAGGATAAAAAATATGTTTTTTTAATTTTGTGTTATTTGTTTTGTTTTATTTATTTGTTAAATGTTTTTGGAGGGGGGGATGAGAAATGTTTATAGTTAAATTTCTTTTTAACAGATTAATCTGCAAGGTGATATGTAGGTAACGCAAGGCTTATTGTTGAAACATGTGAGAATCTAAGTTGTTGGAATTTCACAAGCGACCGCATCATGAATTAAAGAATTCCATCAGAGTAAGTAATTAATGAAAAATATCTAAGGAAATTGAAAAATGCACACAATTATTGAAAAAATTCCTCCAGTAGCGTGTTTTGTTATAGACCTACAATATTTAGATGGGTCGAGTATATTTGCGTACCTTTTTGGACAAGTCATTCAGTAATAATTTGTCATATGTTTTTTCCACTCAATTTATTATCTCGAAATACTCTAAGATACTTGACACATTGATTTTTTTCAAACAATAGAAGTTGCATGGAGTTCCTTGGCAGTTAAAACCATGAAATTTAACTGTATTATGAAAAGCAATGCATTTAAAGTCAAAAATAATAAACCTTTATTTAAACATTCACCTTCATGTCATTTTGAATACACTAGTACCTTATAATATTTATTTCTTCGCTAAGTTTATGATATAAAGATTCAATTTCCTCATGTGAATAAAAGAAAAATATGTCGTCCGAAAAAGCACTGTACCTTCCCCGCAAATTCTTGTTTAAGTAGTAATTTATAAACATTAAAATAAAGTGGCCGACAAGACTGAACCCTGAGGAACCTCAGACTTTACAACTACAGAGGGGCTCGGCGAATCTTTAATCCTTACTTTTTGTATCATATTTATCAAGAAACTGCTAAACCGGCCTAGACAACTTATGGTGTATCACAACAAAATAATTTTTCCCCCCCCCCTCGTTACCCCCCTCGGTTTCCTCGTTACTATTAAGTGTCTCCAAAATTCAACCAACTATACATTATGATACAACTTCCTTAATTGATTTTTTTCCAAAATACAAATTGAATTTAATTGAGACATTTTTAGATAAGACGAGAGAAATATATGTATATTATATTTAATATCATGTGGTCGGAAAATGTAATGTAATTTTACTAAAACTCGACAATGAAGTGATATATTTACTATATATATTATTATTTATATATTATTATTTATAAGTGGTATTTTTATTGTTTTCGTTAGCTTCCAAATAGTAGGGAGTAAACGTGATATCGAAGTCTAAGCAGACAATATAAACTTTCCTTATCCGCTAAATGAATAAAATAGTTTCCAATTATGTAAGAGTAATTTATACCAATAAAATTCTATGCAAAGAAATTTTTTACTCTGACAGTTTAACGCTTAAAATAAAAAAAATCAATCCAAATTTATAACCTTACAGTTTACTATCCACTTCATTTCCTAATCGTAAAAAGTTATTAGAAAAATAACTCGACCGCAAAAAAAATTAAACTTAAGAGAGTAAAAGTATACAATTCCTAATCAAGATAAAAGTGAAAATACTAATTAGAATATTCTGATGAAATGTTTTCCTTCAGGAAACCTCATTAACGTAGAACGCGTATAATTAACTTAGCCTCTCAAGGGCTCTTAAGTCGTGTTTGAAGAGGGTTTGTTCCTGCAACTTATTTGATTCCCACTCCCCAAACAAACAAAATATTCCTTTAGGTAATATTTGGTTAAATTCTTCAATTTTAGAAATGGATGAGTTTTTGAGTAATTCTCTAAAGCTTTCGTTTGTTTAGTGATTGTAAACGGTGTTTCATACTTATTTTTTTTCAATTTATGTAGCACAATCGGTTGGTGAAAGTTTAAATGCTTTATACAATTTAGGATTTATTAAATAGGCTAATACAAAATGATTAGTAGTTTGGGGGCATGTATAAATTTGGAATAAGGTACTTTTTTAGGAATACGTCAATGCATAATATAACCTAGTGGTATAAAATCAATCTAATGTAAAACTTGTCTTTGGGGGCAAAACGGGGTACTTGGAAGGCAAGATGGGGTGTACGTTTAAGGTGTAAAGTAAAAAAAATGTTATTTTAGTTCAATTTAAATGTTAAAGACTTTGGTATTTGGTATGAAAATTATTCATTTAGCAATATTACCAAAACGGTTAATTTAATAAAACTCTTATTTGTATTTATTTTTTTGGAGTAAGCTCAGGATTAATATTTGACTATCAACAATTATGTTTAGTTACTTTTTAAAGGTGAATTTATTTAGTGATTTAACGGTAATTTATTTTTAACAGTATTTAGTGTTGAGACAGTGCCTATTTATAGGTACTGTATAGGTAATGAAGCTATTAATATGTAAATCACTTTTCATGTAGTAATTAAAATCTTTTCTTTATTTTTTTTAGTAGGCCTATTGAGCTACCCTATCTTGGCCCACCAGAATACCTCATTTTGCCCTCATTGTAGGGCAAAATGGGGTATTTGGGAAACCTTTTTTTTAAATTTACTGTGATATTTTATATATGTGGTATGTTTATTGAGGTTTTCATAACATCACTAAAATGAGAAAAAGTCACATTTTCCATTTTTTATTTGGATTAACTGGTCACGAATATCATTTAATAATATATTTCGCATGTAATTATTTTAGGAAATCAACGAAACCCCTATTTTACTTATTAATTGATATAGTTTGATAAAATATTTTACTTAAATTTGCATTGAAACACCTTCATGACAGTAAACCTACGTATTACTGATGCAATGTTGTTTATAAGTAAAGTTATAAAGAGCCAAACATTGATACGATTTGACATTTACCTTAACTAGTTACAATTAGTTATTAGAATCAGTTTCTCAGAACCCCAAAGTCAGCAAACCTACGTACTCATGCGTATGGTTTTATGGGGGAAATAAAAAATATAATATTGGATTGTAAATTCGTTGAGTTGGCAGGTGTGCTGTGACGGGGTTTTGTTACCTTGCAAGGGGGCGTATCGGATGATGTAGCGGTTGATGGGGCTGTTGCCGTCGGGGGGAGAGGTCCAGGAGAGCTGCACTTGTCTGCTGCTGTGGTCCACGAGACGGACGTTGAACGGCTTGCCGGGCGCGTCTGCAATAGTGATGAGCGTTATTTCATTATCTGTTACTTAATAACAGTTAACGGATTTGCAAAGTAACAGTTACTGACTAAATTCACAGATAAAGACAGTAGTGGGGAATGGGGGCTTTTGGGCCAGTTCAAGGTCACCCGAGCGATGACGTCATCGATGACGTCATCGAGGTCAATTACCTCATTGATGACGTCATCGATTGCATCATCGATGACGTCATCACCAATGACGTCACTTCCTTGACGTCACACCCATGACGTCACAAAAATGACGTGCTGATGACGTCATCACCCCTTACGTCACCAAGATGACGTCATCGATGTCACAAAGGTCAAGGTCACGCTGAAACCTAAAATTTTTTGGCACTTTTGCTGTTTCTCGCACTACGCTCCGAGTTTCAGTCACAGTTACCATGACCTTGACAACTTGGAGCGAATTTGCGATGAGAAACAGCAAAAGTGCTGAGGAAACTTGAAGTTTGCAACGTGACTCTGCCTAAACCGTCATGTGACACCGCTCGGGTGACCTTGAACTGACCCAGAAGCCCCCATTCGACCATTACTGCAACCGCGATGCGCACCCTAAGACAGACACCGAGCGACTGACTGTCCGGCCCCGCGCACTCTAGGTATATGGGAAGTGGTGGGGGAAATTGTGATGACCTTGGGAAACTTGAAAATGTCAAGCCGGGTAGCACCGTTTCGGTGCTACCTTAAAGTTACATGCTAAAGTGTGATGACCTTGAGTAAAATCATAGAAATACTACAAGTTGATACCGCCCCAGAGTTAAAGTGTGGTGACATTGAGTCAAAACACTGAAATACTATAAGTTGAAATCATCCCAGAGTTAAAGTGTGGTGACCTTGAGTCAAAACACAGAAATACTATTACAAGTCGATCCCGCCCCCAGAGTTAAAGTGTGACTATCTTGAGTTAAAACACTGAAATGCTATAAGTCGAAATCATCCCAGAATTAAAGTGTGATGACCTTGAGTCAAAACACAGAAATAGTACAAGTCGATATCATCCCAGAGTTAAAGTGTACTGACCTAGATTCAAAACACAGAAATACTACAAGTTGATGTCGTTCCAAAGTAGAAGTGTGGCGACCTTGAACTACCCCAAATTGTCAGGAATTGGAGTAGCAACAGCGATGTGCACCCTTCGACGGACACCAAGCGACTGACTGTCTGGCTCTGCGCACTCTAGGTATATGGAAAGTGGTGGGGGAAATTGTGATGACCTTGGGAAACTTGAAAATGTCAAGCCGGGTAGCACCGTTTCGGTGCTACCTTAAAGTTACATGCTAAAGTGTGATGACCTTGAGTAAAAACATAGAAATACTACAAGTTGATACCGCCCCAGAGTTAAAGTGTGGTGACATTGAGTCAAAACACTGAAATACTATAAGTTGAAATCATCCCAGAGTTAAAGTGTGGTGACCTTGAGTCAAAAACACTGAAATACTACAAGTCGATATCGTCCCAGAGTCAAAGTGTAGTGACCTACATTCAGAACTTGTAAAATTACTTACATATAGAGAGCTAGAGAACAGCGAGACGCACCGCATGGAAGCCGGAGACATACTGGCGAAGCGGTGTTGTGCAGCCTAGGGACCCAGTTGTGGTGGGGGTATAGCCAACACTTAGAGTACAAGTGTTGTGGGTGACCTTGACCCACTTAACTTACCTGACCCCCCCCCCCCGACAAAAAGTGCGAACCCCCTCCCCCGACAAAAAGTGCGAACCCCCCCCCCCCGACAAAAAGTGCGAACCCCCCCCCCCCGACAAAAAGTGCGAACCCCCCCCCCCCCCCCGACAAAAAGTGCGAACCCCCCCCCCCCCCGACAAAAAGTGCGAACCCTCAAAATTATGTAAATGAATCTTTGTTAGCTATTTGTGTTTTTAGTCCCCAAGGCCCCCGAACATTCGTGGTTCGCCATGGATGTACGGGGGCCGAAATTTTTTAATGTCCGTGTGGCCTTGACCCACAAAGACTTGTAAAAATTCAATGCATTGTAAATTAAAAATATTAAAGATAGGTTACGGGAGTAGGCCCCCGTGTAAAGCCTATTTTAATTATCGGTAGGCTCCTGCCAGGCATGCAAAAGGTTGCGGATGGCATTTGGGAGCATGTCCGTTTGTATGCTGGCATGCAAAAGGTTGCGGCGGCCTCTGCACTCGGACGAGGACGTAAGCCACTAGGGTGTCCTCAGTTTGTTTCCTTCTGGAAACACAAAATTATGTGTCCTCAGTTTGTTTCCTTCTGGAAACACAAAATTATGTAAATGAATCTTTGTTAGCTACTGAAAAGACAATGCAGTAAATGTTTACAAGTCTTGCGTGGCGAAGGGAACACGACATTGGATGTTGCCTTGTTGTCATAGTTGGGTCTCTTCGGAGGCTACAGCGATGACAACCCAAGTGCCCCAGGTGGGGCTTAATTTTTTTAAAGTTTTTTCGTGACCTTGACCTAAATACAGTAATGCCCCCCCCCTCCCCCCCCCCTCCCCCACCCCTCCCCCACCCCCTCCCCCACCCATCCCCCACCCCCTCCCCCACCCCCTCCCCCACCCCCTCCCCCACCCCCCCCCAAACTTTTTTTGAGAAAAAATTTTGACCTTGACCAAAAAGTTTTTTGCTCCGGACGAGAAGTGCCCAAACAAAAAAATTTGTACAAAGTAGTGGATTTAGACCAAAGATCATTGGTTTATCAAACCTGTTGAAGAATAAATTGAAAATGGGTGTTTAAAAGCCAAATCTACTACATGATTGATAAACTGGATGTATATGACGTCACCTTCCCCCACCCTTCAACCTCGGGTATAAAGGGACCCGGTTGAGCGCGCTGCTCATTATTGCGTGGACATTCCACGAGTGCACACTCAAAGCCAAACTGTAAAAAAAATGGCTCTTTGCGATATTTGTGGTGAGTTTTTCCAAGATGAAGATATCTTTGTTTTACACCGAGAATTGCATCATGAAGAGAACAGAAAAGAAGAGATTGTTGTAAGTGAAGAAGACTTGGATGCGTTTGATCGGTTATTGGAAAACTGCCAGAAGCAGATTGGACGACTGTGATAGCTATCTACAGTTACACCGAGAATTGCATCGTGAAGAGGACAGAAAAGAAGAGATTGTAGTAAGTGAAGAAGACTTGGATGCGATTGATCCGGTTTTTGGAAAAACCCCATAAGCAGAAGGACTGGGCTAGCTATTTACAGTTAATGCAAAGAAGAAGACCAAGTGTTATTCAATTTGCCGGAGCTGGACCATCTACAGCTGGAGGATTTATTCAAGAAGAGAAAATGGAAGAAGAAGATACGGAAGAAGTGGAAGATGTAAGACAACTGGCGTACCCAAGAAGAGGATATGGAAGATATAAG